>OZ020194.1:82043942-82680533 GCA_963971165.1 Philopedon plagiatum | reverse complement strand
CTTCCTTGGCTGCTTGTTCACGTTCTTGATCAAGCGCTTGAATATCCGTTGTATAAACAGATATTCAAGTTAGTGGTTTCCAGTTACTTGTTCAAGTAAATTGAACGGCTACTCGACCCGCGTAAACTAAGCTTTAGGGGTTGAATTTTGAATAATCCCTTCTTAGTAAGTCTACATTATAAAATAAAACTACTGCGGTTTCGGTGATAATGAATCAGTCAGTCAGGACATGTTATTATATGTATATATATATATATATATATATATATATATATATATATATATATATATATATATATATATATATATATATATATACATATATATAGGAAGTGACTCCGCAACCGGCTCCGCGCCGGTTCCTAAAATGTTGATGCATGGATACCGGCGCCGGCACCCAATTTCTCGGATGCCGGCGCCGGTTCAAATACGGCCAAAACGGAATGCCGGCAGTTCTAACCTAAAATAATTATAGTTACGAATTTTAAATGATATGGAAACATTGTGTTGTTTTAATTTTGCGTAAAAACTATAAAATATGAGTGTGTGATAAATTTTTTTCCTATGAAAATTTTAATTGTGTTTTGGTGGAGTACAAGAAAGCCACAAACAATGAGTTTTGGTTGCGTGATAGCAGAATAAATGACAATCAAAGACAACGAAATCCTAATAGTGTGGTGGATATTAATCCGGCTCTGAAATACTATAATCTGCGGTTAGCCTGTGTTAAAGGTGGAAGACCATTCAACACAAAAAATAAAAAGTCAACAAGGAAGTGTTCCACGTGTAAGAAAGGCTGCCAGGCTAGCATTTTCTTGAAAGTAAGTGAGTGTAAACAATTTCTATGCATCCTGGGGATTGAACGAAATCACAATCATACTTCATCCAAACCTTATTTCAATATTCTAGCAAAACAGAGACACAGAGTTACAGATCTATATGCTCTGCTAGTTATTTCTACCTCAAAAAGTGGCAATATGTCCATAGAAGACAAGAATTCCAATCAAATTGATATCAAGCAAATTGAACACTCGTATTGAAGGTATATTATATGGGTTTATGGTTTATTTTTCTTATTTCTACCCTTAAATTCGCAGAATAATAACAATTGCTATATTTTTGTGGGTAGATTTAAGTTTCGTTAAAGTTTACACTATAATAAATTATTATTTTTTGATTGAATTAAGGTATTTTCATTCTTATCTTATTATATCTTATATATATATATATATATATATATATATATATATATATATATATATATATATATATATATATATATATATATATATATATATATATATATATATATAAGATATAATAAGATGAGAATGAAAATACCTTAATTCGTGGTCTGTTCTACAGCCACCCTGGGTGTAAGCCTGCCCGCTTATGGGTAAGGGCCCAGAAATCGATAGCAGGAGGTCACCCAGACCAGAATCAAAGATAGTCCTCATTATTTTTATTTTTCATTCACGGCCTTTTCGCTGCACTAGCGAAGAAGTAAATCTTCGCATTTACATTCATTATATTACCTATAGGCCAAGAAATCTTCCATGTTTCTACTATTGTTGTACAATGGTGCATTTGTACCGTCGACGTCGAGAAAATCGACATTCGACATACTTTCGAGTATTATTGTGTTAGCAGCCAAACATTTTTGGAGCAACACTGGGTGAACTAGTTGGCGCGAGCCACTACATCTTACCCATCCTTTCCGAACATTTTGGATATAAGGACTCTCTTTGATTCTGGTCAAATCGTGGTCTGTTCTACAGCCACCCTGGGTGTAAGCCGATGGGTAAGGGCCCAGAAATCGATAGCAGGAGGTCACCCAGACCAGAATCAAAGATAGTCCCTCATTATTTTTATTTTTCATTCACGGCCTTTTCGCTGCACTAGCGAAGAAGTAAATCTTCGCATTTACATTCATTATATATATATATATATATATATATATATATATATATATATATATATATATATATATAGGAGAATTATTGTGGGCATGTCCGCTAAATGAACAGAACAAAATGAAAAGTTAGAATGGTAACCCGTACGACACGTGTTTCTGCTCACTGGCTTCATCAGGCCAATGAGCAGAAACACGTGTCGTACGGGTGACCATTCCAACTTTTCATTTTGTTCTGTTCATTTAGCGGACATGCCAACAATAATTCTCCTCTCTGTTTTTATGTACCGATCGGCGCTAGATTCTACCATTTTATATATATATATATATATATATATATATATATATATATATATATATATATATATATATATATATATATATATATATATAAACAACAAAATTGCAAAAAAAACAAAAATATAATAATTCTTCGACTTACAGAAAAATAAAAACATGGTATTTTAAATACATATTTATTTAGAACAATTAAAAACACTTCTATACATATATATATATATATATATATATATATATATATATATATATATATATATATATATATATATATATATATATATATATATATATATATCTTTTTTATTGTTTCTTTCTTGGGATTAGGTTCATTATAAAAACATTTTTTTTTTATTATTTTTTATTAAAAGTCCATTGACGTTTCGACCCCTTTTCGGGTCATTTTCAAAGTGTTTTTTTTATTTGGTTTGTTAAAAGACCTAAAAATACATTATTGGTTAAAATTTTTTTTACAAAAACACAACAATACGACAGTAAAGGATTAAAATTTGGACATATTATTTTAAAATTCTACGTTCTTAACAGTAAACATTTTTCTACAATTGGAAGATATTTTTATTATACGCACCTTGAAAACTATAAGGTCTTAGAAGGACTAATCTGTTATTTGTTATCAGACACATTAAAACATACCAGAGTATTTTACGTGGAAAGAGAAAAAGCCGTCGTTTTTTTTTTTTATAAAAAATGTAATCTATTGATTTGATATTAAGAGGATATGACTGATGTTGGTTAAGAGGAGATACTTTTTTGAATTTGCTGTAATTAAATTAGCATATATGCGGCTAAGTCCTCCTATATCTGTTCTGTCATTCAGAGCATTTTTATCTTTTTTTATTTCTATCATTTCTTTGATGGATAATTTATAATAGTTCTGATCTTTATTTAGAATTCTTGTTTGGTTGTAACTAAAGTCATGTTTTGTCTCTCTTACATGTTTACTCAGAGCTGTTGATGTGTTTTTTGTATATTTGTGTCCGTTAAGTCTGTTCTTTAGTAACTGAGATGTCATCCCAATATATTTTTTTGGACAATTTGTGCAAGGTACAGAGTATATCACATTAGATTGGTTCATAGTTGGTGTCGGACTCTTTAAGTTCGTGAAAAGAGAACCAAGTTTGTTTGTTGTTTTATGACAAGCCACTATGTTATGTTTTTTAAGAATACTATTTAGTTTTTCAGATAGTTCGTTTATATAGGGTAGTGATACATATTTGTTTGCTATTTCATCAGAGTTTTTTTTGGTACTAAAAGCGCTATTGTAGAATTTGTGTGTACGTTTACTAATCACTCTATTAATTTCGTTTTCTTTGAAACCATTTTGCAACAAAACAGTCTTAACTTTCTTTAAAATTTTGGGTCTTAGCTCGGGTGAGGTAAGCATAATAGCTCTGTCTGTCAAACCAATAATGACACTTTGTTTTTGAGATTTTGAATGGTTGGAATTAACGTTCAAATATCTCCCTGACCAAGTTGGTTTAGTGTACCATTCTGTTATTATTTTATTATTTTTTCTAATTAGTGTCACAATATTTAGCAAACTGCTTATCAAACATAGAAGGAAAAAATAATCATTTTATTAAAGACTCGTTCGCGTTTAAGAAGTTTATTGACTCAGTAGAAATGCCAGAAAACTACAAGCTTCTTTCCCTAGACGTGATATCTTTATACACAAACATACCAAAGGAACTTGTCCAAACAGTTATAAACGAAAAATGGAATTCATTACAACAACATACCACTTTAACAAAAAATAACTTTATAGAAGCAATTAATTTAACCCTAAATACAAATTACTTTCAATACAAAGACAAATTTTACAAACAATTAGATGGTTGCGCCATGGGTTCCCCAATCTCTTCTGTCATTGCACAGATTGTCATGGAGTATTTGGAAGAAAAAGTCATTCAAAGTTTGAACTTCAATATACTTTTTTTCAAGAGATTTGTAGACGATTGTTTAATCGCTCTACCAAGTGACAAAACCAATGAAATACTCTACCAGTTTAACAGATTCCATAAGAAATTACAATTCACAAGTGAAATAGAAACAGACAATAGAATAAGCTTCTTGGACGTGACACTAATTAGAAAAAATAATAAAATAATAACAGAATGGTACACTAAACCAACTTGGTCAGGGAGATATTTGAACGTTAATTCCAACCATTCAAAATCTCAAAAACAAAGTGTCATTATTGGCTTGACAGACAGAGCTATTATGCTTACCTCACCCGAGCTAAGACCCAAAATTTTAAAGAAAGTTAAGACTGTTTTGTTGCAAAATGGTTTCAAAGAAAACGAAATTAATAGAGTGATTAGTAAACGTACACACAAATTCTACAATAGCGCTTTTAGTACCAAAAAAAACTCTGATGAAATAGCAAACAAATATGTATCACTACCCTATATAAACGAACTATCTGAAAAACTAAATAGTATTCTTAAAAAACATAACATAGTGGCTTGTCATAAAACAACAAACAAACTTGGTTCTCTTTTCACGAACTTAAAGAGTCCGACACCAACTATGAACCAATCTAATGTGATATACTCTGTACCTTGCACAAATTGTCCAAAAAAATATATTGGGATGACATCTCAGTTACTAAAGAACAGACTTAACGGACACAAATATACAAAAAACACATCAACAGCTCTGAGTAAACATGTAAGAGAGACAAAACATGACTTTAGTTACAACCAAACAAGAATTCTAAATAAAGATCAGAACTATTATAAATTATCCATCAAAGAAATGATAGAAATAAAAAAAGATAAAAATGCTCTGAATGACAGAACAGATATAGGAGGACTTAGCCGCATATATGCTAATTTAATTACAGCAAATTAAAAAAAGTATCTCCTCTTAACCAACATCAGTCATATCCTCTTAATATCAAATCAATAGATTACATTTTTTATAAAAAAAAAAACGACGGCTTTTTCTCTTTCCACGTAAAATACTCTGGTATGTTTTAATGTGTCTGATAACAAATAACAGATTAGTCCTTCTAAGACCTTATAGTTTTCAAGGTGCGTATAATAAAAATATCTTCCAATTGTAGAAAAATGTTTACTGTTAAGAACGTAGAATTTTAAAATAATATGTCCAAATTTTAATCCTTTACTGTCGTATTGTTGTGTTTTTGTAAAAAAAATTTTAACCAATAATGTATTTTTAGGTCTTTTAACAAACCAAATAAAAAAAACATTTTGAAAATGACCCGAAAAGGGGTCGAAACGTCAATGGACTTTTAATAAAAAATAATAAAAAAAAAAAAGTTTTTATAATGAACCTAATCCCAAGAAAGAAACAATAAAAAAGATATATTATAAATGGTTCAAGAAAAGTAACAAAGTATATATATATATATATATATATATATATATATATATATATATATATATATATATATATATATATATATATATGTATATATATATATATATATATATATATATATATATATATATATATATATATATATATATAGAAGTGTTTTTAATTGTTCTAAATAAATATGTATTTAAAATACCATGTTTTTATTTTTCTGTAAGTCGAAGAATTATTATATTTTTGTTTTTTTGGTAATTATTGATATTACTGGAAACAGCGAATTTTTTCATGAAATTTTGCACATACCCTAATTTTGGGTCGTAGAACACGAATCCGAAGTCAGCTTTTGGCGGTCTCGTATGGTTTTTCCAAAAAAAAATTGTTTTTGGAAAACTTTTAGGTTAACTTTTAGGTTACCTTTTTGTTATAGATTCCTTTAAGTTTCGACACTTTCACTTCAACATATCTGTAAACTTATAATTTTTATTAGTTTTCGTCACACAAAACACCACATTTAGGCAAAAATAGCTAAGAAAATTGCTTTTTTCTATAGAAAATTCCATTTTGGCTGTGTACCGTTGTCAAAGATGTCATTATTTTGCCAGCTGTCAATTTTCCGGCGTTGCCACGTTGCATTTTATTTTCCCTAAAAGGGCAAAAAGATGACCCCAACCAACACCCTGGGGCACCGATCCCTCTTCGCCTGCGAGGAAAGAGACTGGTCAGGGCCCCTAACCAGGTGCTAACCCTGTTCCGACCTTAGGGGGCCCTCCGATCCACCGTTCGTATCAAAAACTTTTCTAAGTCGGTGAATTAGGTGACAGATCTAATATTTTCGATATAACGGTGGTATAACGGTGGATCGGAGGGCACCCTAAGGTCGGAGCAGGGTTAGCACCTGGTTAGGGGCCCTGACCAGTCTTTTTCCTCGCAGGCGAAGAGGGATCGGTGCCCCAGGGTGTTGGTTGGGGTCATCTTTTTGCCCTTTTAGGGAAAATAAAATGCAACGTGGCAACGCCGGAAAATTGACAGCTGGCAAAATAATGACATCTTTGACAACGGTACACAGCCAAAATGGAATTTTCTATAGAAAAAAGCAATTTTCTTAGCTATTTTTGCCTAAATGTGGTGTTTTGTGTGACGAAAACTAATAAAAATTATAAGTTTACAGATATGTTGAAGTGAAAGTGTCGAAACTTAAAGGAATCTATAACAAAAAGGTAACCTAAAAGTTAACCTAAAAGTTTTCCAAAAACAATTTTTTTTTGGAAAAACCATACGAGACCGCCAAAAGCTGACTTCGGATTCGTGTTCTACGACCCAAAATTAGGGTATGTGCAAAATTTCATGAAAAAATTCGCTGTTTCCAGTAATATCAATAATTACCGTTTTTTTTTGCAATTTTGTTGTTTCGGGAAATAGTCCATCAAATATATCTCGGGCATGAACTATATTAGAACATTTGCATCCAGATTTGATGCCTTAATGAAACAGCTTTCACTCATTTTTATTGTTATTTGACTAAAAAATGCCATGAACTTCGTTTTTGTTCTGTACTGTCTTCTTATGGGTTCTTTAATGATAGTCGGGCGATAGTTTCAAGTAATTTTATTGATCTTCTGGAGATAACAGTGACAGTCTAATGACAACTTAGCAACTACTACAAACTAGATAAAACATAACATTATACCTAACAGAACAGTTTTGGGCACTCTTTGTCGAATGACAAGAAAAATGAATTCAAACTTTCTAAGCCAACAAACCTTTAGGCAAAATGTTCGACAAGTTTATATGCCCTTAACATATTACTACAAAATATTAATTTTAAAATTTAACTGTCACGTCTCTACTTTTTAATAAAATAAACAAGTATGTTATTTGTCTAAAATTGTTTGTTGTAGTTAAAGTGTAAAATCTGAAGTTCTTATTGGGACATTCTCATATACTTTTAACCTCGAGCCTTAAGACTGATCCTTTAATCTTCGTAAATAAAGACTCATAATAGCACCTTGATATCTGTGCCGTAAAATATTTGTTCGAAAAATCTCTGAGTATTTCAAAATGCTGAAAACTGACAAATGAAATTTTCGGCAAGCTGACAGACTAGCTTTAACCCTAAAACACTTTTAGAGCATTTGAAGCTTCAATAAAGGGTTGGGTCTTTTCCATTTACTAATTAGCAGGCGCTTACCCAAACTAATTTAATTTTATTACTAAAGGCCCTAAATTCACCGTAAAAACGAGTGAGAACTAGTTTTAATAAGCATCCCTTGGGTAGTTTTTTAAAATTACAGGTATTTAATTTCATTACTTGAAAATTAGGATGGGAACGAGTCAGTTTGTTATGTTGAGAAAAAGTTCACAAAAAATGTAAAGTATTCAAAATTAATAAAAGGAAGAGTGTTTGGTCAGGCTTACTTAGTTTTGCTTAATATCTTTTTTCTCTTTTTATTAACAGTTTTTAAATTATTAAAATTTGATACCAATGCAAGGTGATGATTTTAAACTGTTTGGCTTGCTTAGGAAGGTAATAAGGAGATAACACATATTTTAAAATATGCTTGAGATTTATTACACTTCCACATTTTGAAGGGCAAGTTGATGCATCCCTCAAAAAAAGACAAATAACATACTATAAGATATCTGAAATTACGGAAATAAATGGAGATAAGCTGGATGGATATAACCATCGATGAAGAAGTAGCAACACATTAAAAAAAAATAATTGTGTGGAACACCATAAGGAAGAATATTAGGGAGCAAATGTTATACGAGGCTCAGAACATTCGCAATTTGTAAAACAGTATTATTATTTTAAAACATGATGTCACACAACTTTTTAAAGTATGACACTATCTTTTTTTGGAATTCTCATAATATGCTCAGATATGATATTTTATATTTTGTTAAGGGTTATTAAGCTTACTTCAAAATTCTGCATTAAATTAATTTTTGATGTAATGTTTTTTGTTTATATCTATGTAATTAATCTTTTTCGGGCAGCTTTACCAATGCTTGACTGGAAAATTTTGACAACCAAATATGACAAGAGTAAGAATAACTAAATTTTGTACTATGAATTTAGTTCTTTTTGAAAATTTATAAAGAAAAGGATACTTTAAGTAGGTATTTTTCAAAATAATAGGACTGAACTCATTTTAGAAACACGTTCCGAGATAAAAAATCATTAGGAATCCAGGCAAATCTCTGAAATTTTAAAATAACTCATAAGCTTTTTAGTTAACAGTGACAGGACAAAACCACGTATCTAAATCTAACTGGAGATCAAAAACCTGTTTAGTGAATTCTGGTGTTTATTTCTAAAAAAGAAAATCTTCTTCGATCTAATTCGCCCTTCGAAATGTCAAAACATATTTTTACTTCACAGGTTTAATAAATAGCTTTATTTTAAAAGTCATACAACATTTTCATAATTCTTTTGAAAACTGCGAAAATACCGCGGGAGGGATTATCTAGTCAGATTATAGGAACTTTTTAGGAATAAAAAATATCTTATTCAGCGTGTCTAGAACCCATCCCAACAGATGGGAAACTTTTCTATGTTTGACTTTACAGAAAAATGTTATTCCTCATAAAAAAGTCCGTTGTTGAGAAAATAACACTCAAATCAAAAATTTTATCCCAGCATATACACGGTGTCAAAACAATAAAAACGAAACATGCCGTAGAAGGAAAACTATTTAATTCTAATTGCAAGATTCAATAGCATAAGAAAGTGCCGCCCGGAACTGAAAAGTGATCGAATATGAATTACCAAAATAAACAACAATAACATTTTATGAAATACTACACTAAGCTTCAACATAACCACCGTTTCTTTCCATACAAACTATTCCACGTCGTAAAAATTCCGCCACTGCATTTATAACCATCTGAGAGGAAAGTTTTTGGCCACGTTCTCTGATAATTCTCTCTAAATGCTCTGTTTTCGAAAGATCTGTGGGCATAGACTTTTTTCTTTTAAGAATCCCCATAAAAAAAATCTAGAGGGGTTATTTCTGGCGGTTGGTGAATAAAAATTATATTTTAAATAAAAATGTTCACCAGCCCGTAGAGATTATATGCAAACCTTCTAAATTAAATGTTTGGTTCATATTACCTCATCCAGTTTGCTTTATCGCGCCAAAAACAACGATTTTACTCAAATCACACGTGTGCGACTACTTTGAAAGTCATTTGGACACGCTGTTAATGGAGAAAATGTTGAAGGTTTCGAAATCACGCACAACAAAACGTTTTTCAGTTTACCAGTTGCTTTTCGCGTGTTTAGAATTACAAGGCCTTGGAGAAACTTTGTTGATAAAGTGTTTTTGTTTTAAGTATATATACAATGTTCAAGTATAGAGTAATATATGAACACCGATATTATCAGTTTAATATTAAGTATTTTATTGAACCTTTCCTGTTTATAAGGAGTTTTTTTTCATTGTATTCTCCCAGTAAGCAATATGCACACAATCGAAATGAATCTGAAGTATACAGGGTGGTCCATAGGTAATGCTACATAGTTCAACAGCAGATTCCTTATGTCAAAATAATGCAATTTATGTAAACTTGCCTAATTCCAAGTTGATAATAAGCAAGATACAGCGTGTCAAAATTTTAAGTTTGTTTTAAATTTTTTCCAATCACTTCTCAATAAAACGACATATCGGCACGAAATTAAGAATTTGTGGACTTTTTGAGGTGGGAAATTTAAATTCGTTCATATGTTTTATGTCACTAGTAGAGGGCGCCACATAATGCATAGCGCACTCTTTTTAAATCACATTACTTTTTTTAAGCTTAGTATATCGATCTGACTATTGAAAAAATTGATTGTTCTACTTTTTTTTTGTCAAAAAGCTATACTTTATTGAAGTCGCTAGGAGTAACCGTTTTGAGATAATAGCATTTGAAAGTTCCGATGCAATTAAATACGTGTGGTTGAAAAGCACTGGGACATAGAGCAACAGTAAATTTCTGACTTTAAATTATAATGATTTAGCTAAATTTAGTTAATTTAAAAGTTGATATTATAGGAGATACTTGAGATACTAAAGATTTTTTAATAAAAACACTCATGTGGTAACACTAATTTTATTTTAATAAAACTTTCTTATTTAATAATTAGTTTAATGACACTTAAAAGTTAATATTGACTTAACAAAATTATTACAAGAAAAAGTGATAACGTCCTAATAACAATTGTTCAAAATGGTCACCATTGACCTCAATACATTTCGCTGTATGCTTTACAAAAACTGACGGATTTTAAATAAAAGATGCGTGTCATTTCTGAGCAGATCAACAGTATTTATAACTTTTTGACCTAACTTATTATGGTTGTTTATTTAACTCATAAACAACGGATTTCAAATGAACCCAAATACAGTTAATAGGATTAAAATCCGGACTTCGCGGCGGCCAAGACAAGGGGCCACCACTACGGCCACCACCGCCGATCCATCATTCAGGAAACTGTTAATACTCTCTTTTCTTATTAACTTTTAAATATTATTAAACCAATTATTAAGTAAGAAAGGTCTATTAAAACAAAATTAGTATTCCCGCGTGAATAAGTGTTTTTTTTTATTAAAAAATCTTTAGTATCTCAAGTATCTCCTCTATTAAGAAATCTAATTTTTTAAGGATAAGCTTTTTGAATGGAGTACTTTTGTATTATGAAAAGAAATGCTGAATAAGCCCATTACGTAATTTTGGGTAAATAGAAAATCTGTACCAGATTTTAGGTACCAAATGATTGTGGGGGATACATTTCGTAAAACGCTTTCGCTCTACGTGCTAAATTGTGTCAAGGGTAGAAATAAAGGACTACAAAAATCGGAAGAATCGCTGATATAAAGATACTGATTTTCTAAAGAGCTTCAGGATATGTCTTTTCCGTTTTTTTTAATCAGATTAAATTCAGTAATTAATATTTTATATTTCAAAATCATAAAAATAATAATTTAAAAAGTATTTTATCGCCGCATAGTGCAGCGATTGTATGAGGAATTGGGACAAAAATCAAAACTCGGGTTTGATATTTAATTAATATTACCATATAATTTATTTACCACAAATTTGTCGGCTATTAGTCTATACTTAAAAAAAACATATTTATTTTCTATTGTAAGGCTTAAAAAAATGGGTTTGAACTTATTCGTCCAAAAGAACATTTTACCGGAAGAATGATACTTAAAATAAATAATATTATCAACAGCAATAGTTAATCAAAAGAATATAGAGGAACCTTATTCAGGAAAAATACGTATATATGTAGTTATAATAATATGGATCTTAGTCGCTTTCACTTGCTTCGCTATCTTCAAGAGTAGGGGTGATATTATATGCTGATAAAAGATCAGCGCCATCACTATGTACACTATTCATGACTGTCCTCAACAAATTATACTACCGTTTTGACAAATCTAGATTCAAATAAACAGCAAGTGTTTTCTGCAAAGGGAACTCTTTTTTCATCACTAATGATTATGTGGATGTTGATGGACCAGCGATATCAGCAGCAAAACTCAGTTCCTCGCTACTTAAACTTTTTACCAATGTTTCTACTATATATTTCTTCATTTTTCAGCAACACTCCGCGAACTCTTTTACATAACAACCACGGCCCTTTATTGAAGTATTAGAACTGGTAATAGCAGAAGCCGCTAACTCTTCAGAAACACAAACTTTTGAGACCAGAAAACAACCTTCTTTAAAAAAAAATAGGATTTCGAACGCGAGGTCTTTATCCACTTTGATTTCAAACTGGCACAAACAAATCTTATAATATTTACTAGTTTTGGTTCGTGGCTTTACCTGTTGCCACCACCCAGACTTCGAAACAGCCACCATACGTAAGAGGTCGACTTGAGCCTGAAAAAAATTTGTTTCGTTTGTGAAAGTGAATGCTTTTGCCGAAATTACGAAAAATTTGCTATAAAATAGCAAAACATTGGAGATATACTTTTATATGCTTATTTTATAGCTTCCAGAAATTTGAAAAAAATCTGTAAAAATAAAATTTTATACTCTTCTAAAATACAATAACTTAAAGTTGCCAGGTATGCAATCATGTAAGTATAATATTTTTATTGATTTAACATACCTGTATTAACGTTCTCCATTGCTAAAATACCACAAATACAACACTTTCAAAATACAACTGTCCACAGCTCAAGTAAAATTGCAACTGATAAAATAGGTAATGCACTACCTGTAATTTACCCATACTTCACAGCCATAAAACTGGGAAAGTACCTGATAATTCTAATTAGGATTTCTTGAAAATCCTTAACTGGAATGTTTATTACCCTAATAGCTGGTAATTACTAATTACATCTGCAATAAAAGGTAAATATTTACATTTTTGTCCACGCTCGCTGCACCGTGCGCCATTACTTCCGCAGCTATAAATTTTAGCACGTTAGCACACGTAGAGCACGTTAGCAACTTGTACGCATGTTTCACATACAAATAACTACTTCTGAGCTTGACAGAAAAGCGCTTCTACAATTTTTTAATTGGAACTGGTAAATCTGTCTGAATAATGAACGAAAACTTCCAAAAGGAAAATTCTCAAGAGGAATCCTAATGGGCTCTTAAAACAGGTTACGGATTAAAAATTTTCCGTTTTAAAAAGCTACGTCGTTACTGGTAAACGCAAGCAGGTGTTAATTTTTTCTTAAAATCCCTGTGTAGCTTAAAGCATTACCGATCCTTTTATTTCAACTTTCAAATGTTTGTGTAGTGAAATTTACGTTTCCTAAAAACCTAAGGCGTGAAATAATCTTTTGGAAATAAAAGCGTAAAAATGTGAAATAAAAATTACGGTTAATATAATAAGTTCAGCACGGGAGATTTTTCTGTCGGCATGTTTCATGCGAAACTGGATAAAACTAATATATAGTTGACCTTTTCTGAGCTGTTTATTATTAAAAATAAATAGACGTAAATCATGGAGGCAGGTTTGTAGGTAGACATATTTGCGTGTAAATAAAGACAAGGGTTCGAAACAAATTAAATGATTAATTATTAGATATACTTGAGGTGTAAGAACTTACTAATTACATATAAATTAGATTTGTCCATACAACTGAGCAAACCTAAGATTTTGAAAATACGAGGGCGGATTTCATAAAGGGGAATTCCTTAATTGCCAGAAAAATTACGGCACCGTACTGTTAGCAAGAGGGAGGGGGTAAAGGTGACAATATGACGATGCGTGCCGAATGATCTTGTTAGCCGTTAAAATAATGAGTGAACAGGATCTAGGGAATCGTTTCGAAAATATTTTTATAAAACTAGTTTGTCAATTTTTTCGAAAAAGCATCCCTTTCAAAAAAATATTTTTTCTTCGAGCGTTTGCAAAGTAGGTACTTTCGCACGCATTTTTGTGCGCAAACTAGTACTTTTCCGCACTAGTGTGGAAAAGTAAAAGTTCTTTTCTTTTCAAACGTTTTTTAAATTGTCATACATATTATGAATAAATGGGCTAGAATATGGCAAAAGTAATTTATTTTCTTTAAGTTTTGTGATTTATAGTACGTATTAAAAGAAGCAATAGCTATTTACCGAACAAGTGATATTTTTCCGCACGCGGCTGCAGCAGCAGTCGGGTGCAGAAAATACAATTTCCGCACGTGTTGGGTATAATGTTTTTTCTGCGAGCGTGAGGAAATTTACCTAGTTTTGATATTTTTTTTAAATATTTTATTTCAGTATAGAACTCAACGTGAAAATACAATTCAAAATCCAAACATATTATTTTCATTTGCTATCAACAATATTAATGGTAAAATAACACTTACTGGCCTTTGTTAAATTTATGACCGAAGCTAACTGGTTTTTAACTGGTATGGAAAAATTTCTTGCTATTCCAGAATTAGTTATGTCTTGAATAAGTTCAACGTGTGGTGGTTGTAGGTCAGTTTCTGCACGTTGCTGCAATTTGGACGTGGTAGCCTGGTTTTGGAGGATCCGATCTGAATTTAATTTTTTCTTTTGTATTTCCCACTAATATTTTACTAAATATGTTAAATTGGACCTCTTCGGTCCGGGTCTAGTGACGTTAATTAGCACATGAAGTATGCACGAAAGTGCAACTTTTAGCACTCATGTAAGTGCGGAAAGTTCTGATTTTCCGCACGCTCGAAAATTTTTTTTTAATAAAAGCACATATTTTTTGATTGCCCTTGTAATGAAAATAATGTCAAACTTTGACATGCTAAAATTATTTCGTTCTGACGAAGAAATTCCAGAAATTATCCAAAAGTCGCAAATTTAGAGCTGTTACCAGATAAATCAAGAGCCAAATATGAGGAACAGTATGAAGTTTTATCAAACTTTTGCAACGAAAACGGGGTGAAAACTCTAAAAGAAGAAGTATTCCTAGCTTATTTTCTTGAGACCAGTAAAACATGTGATCCTAATAGTTTACGGTCTAAATGTAAATGTAAAATACATGTTAAAAAGTGTATTAAAAGTAAAGAAGGGTCTTGATGTTAGTAAATTTTATAGTCACGTCGTACCTTAAACTCAAAAAAAGCAAAAAAAAAATCCCAAGAAGATATTACACTTTATTTTTATTCATCACCAGATGAAATTTATTTTCTAATTAAGTTGCTGCTATATTTATACTCGCCGGTGCGTGCTGTAGAGATGAACCTTCACAATTGACTCTCGACTATATTAAAGACAGGGAAGACTAAACTATTGCTAAGATTCGAGACCAATTTTTTGACCAATTTTCTACGTAAGTCTATTAAGAAACGTTTAGACTGTGAATTTGCTGTACGATTTTATTAATTACGACTTAAATATGAACAACATACCTCCTCAAACCCACAGCGTGATACCACAATTTTTCTAGCAATGAACAAGATTCCTACTTATTTAATTCGCTATGTAATGCTAAAAACAACTCAGAATCAGTGGCGGTTAATTAAAACTATAAATATAATAAAATTGAAAAACCCTCATTCTCATTTAAAACCTTCGAGTAAACCTCTTCTTTAATTCGGTTTATTTTCTTTGTTGACTTTAGTCTTGAAATCGTTAGTTCTGATCTTTCTTAAAGGTCATGCCTATTAGAGTTTGGATTAAGTCTCAAGGGAGTGGGAAGTAAAAGAAAATTAGAAAACCATAAGTACAGGGTGTAAACAAGATTATTCGTAGATATATAGATAATTGAATAGGCTTATTATAGGCATATTATAAGTAGTAATTTAATTTATTCACCGTGCGCTTCTTACTAAAACCGTATAGAGAAGGTGGTCAACAATACCTCAAAGCGTTAACAAATGGCAGACATGCTCTTTTTGTAAGGCTCTTAATATAATTTATGTTTATACTTCTAGTATAAAAAACATAAAGGGCACATCTTCATTTATATACTAGGATGGAGAGAGTTTAGAGCCTGCCCCAGACATGGCCTAATTTACCATAATATTGACACGTGTTTACGCAGCCGCAGGTTGGGTAATGATGGAAAAAATCGAGATCCATATTTTTTTTACCTGAGACAGCAGCAAAAGCTTCAAGCCTACGTACAAACGTAACGTGGTTGTCTAAACGGAAGGGAAATGTAATATACCGACACGGGATTTAGAGGGTTGGAGGTTGGGAGGGGAAGAAAAAACATCTGCAGGAAGTCCGTTCCATAATCTGGGGATCCTAGGCATGAACGAGCGAGAGAAGTGGGATGTTCTAGGCTTCTGTAGCTGCAGCGCCGGCTCTAGCAGATTTGCCGTCCCGAACACAAATGTTAAATGCCGCCCCGCACAATAAAAATTAATAAAATGGAGATGAAATCGGGTGTTAATTGGTAAAAAAAATGTAACAAAACCCAAGCAAACACATTTTTTTCTCTTAAAACTTAAAAATTCTCGATAAAATGTCAAATTTGTTTAAAAAAATAATAAATAAAATACCTAAACGCGTTCATTTTCTCCCAGGGGGATAAATTTAGTACGGGTAATGTAAGTAGGAACAGAGATATACAACTTTGAAATTTCACCGGCCGCCACTGAAAATTACCCTTATTTAGCCACCACCTCTTATTATTTAGCTCTGTGAGAGAACAATGCTGATTTCTAAGTGTTGGAAACCGGTTACAACTTACTGAATTTTTTGTGAGAAAAATGAGCTTGCATCTAATCAAATAGTATTGTAATCACATGAAAACGTTAGGAACTCTAAATACGAAAAACCGTCTGACACAAAATATTAGAATTTTTTCGAAATGTTGTGAAAACATTTTTAATAATTTAATAATACCGAGAAAAAAAATTCAAATTAGCACATTATCCCAATTTTTTAAATTAAGCGTCATTTTTACTTTTAATTTCTTTCTCTGTGATGTTGATTTTTGTCTCAGGATGGTGTTTTTTTCTTTTAAAGGTCACGAAAGTTTTTCTTATTTAAATAACCTTTAATGTGGGAGGTGATAAATTATAATTACAAAAAGCTCTAGAAAAGAACGAAATAAGAATTGTACTATTAATGCTAATGTAATTGTAAAGTCTTTTTTCAATTTAAAATACCTGTATTCCAACGAGTAAGTTATAAAAAAAGGAAAATTATTATCTACGTACAGGGTGGTCCAGAAGTAATGGGACATAAGGCAAAAATGGATTCCGAAAGTTAATATTCACAGAGATAAAGACAATTTCAATTTTCTTTAATATACTAAAAAAAATTTGACATATTACCATAAACTTGGTATAGAGGAGTTTCTTATGGCAAGAAAAAATAATTCGGCCCTAATTTTACTATCGTGGATAGAGGGCGCTACATAAGACACACCATGCTTTAAAAAGGTTCAAACTTTTTTATGAGTGGAACTTTTGATAAAAAAATATTATTTTCCGCCTTTTTTTTAGAAAAAAAGTGCACCGGTTGACTGTCGCTAAAGTTAAGCATTTTAAAAATATTTTCCATTTTGTCATCAGATGCAGCATATTTTTTACATTAATTTGGATATCATTTTACAATAACAAGCACATTTCAGAAATTGTACCTACAAGATGTAACTTAAGGGATAATGGGCTTATTCAGTCCTTTCTCGTTTTCAGTAAATATGTTATTATTATTCTATATTCAGTCAATCGAAACACGCACAGAAAAATTACTTCTGTTGGACGGAACATAACAAAAATATCATGTGAAAAATTCGACCATATTGAAAAAATTCAGTTTCGTTCTTGACATCATCCTATGAAAAACAACTGAAAGTAGTAGGCAATGTGGCAAATTAAATTAGTACCAACAGGGAATGTTTGTATTTTGCGTAACTTTTGTATCATTTTTTAATCTTCGTATTTAATATTATTTTGAAATTTTTTTTGGAGTGCCCAAATGTATTTAAATATAACAATAAAATACAATATAAATAATAGTAAAACTCGAAAACCATTGTAGAATAATCTAGTATTTTTTTACTCCCCCCTCATTAGGTGATTATGATTTGTATTTCTTTGATGCTTATGCGTACCTAAATATTAGGGTGTCCGTTATTTACCAAGTTGATTTTTTTTCTTGCGACGCCCCCTAAATTTTTAGTTTATCGTCTATAAAAATATGTCAGACCAAAATAAGCCCTTAATATTCATAATAAACATTGCCCTAAAGACGATACATTTGCCATTTAAATTACATGGGATTTTGCCACTTTTTACAATTAATTTCTTTTTTCTCGGACAAGATGATTTATAGCAATGAGACATACATCTTCTTATAGGTAATTGAACGCTCTACAAAAAATGTCTCTTATAATTTTTCGATTAATTTACACCTTCAAAAGTTATTCAAGGTGAAATTTGAACTCTATGTAAATTTTCAGATTTTTTTACTTTTACGGCAAAGTGATTATTATTTCGATAAAAGTTATTAGTTTATTTCTAAAAATAGATAATTCTGGTGGTATTAGGGTAAAAAAATTTTAAACATGGAAAATAATATACCGCATAACAGGTAGCTGGTTCTAGTTCGAATTATTTTTGAGACTATTCATTGATAACACGCAGTCAACTAATTTTTATTGAATTTCATAAATTTTTGTATACTTTCGTGAAATTTCCCTTCAATACAGTAAGTGACTCAAAATTACACTACAAGCATTCCCGCTAACACACGAATTTTCTATAAACGCAAGCGCGCTAAGTCGCATTTAGTATCTGGAATAACTTTTGAAGAAGTGAATTAATCGAAAAATTATAAGAGGTCTTTTTTGTAGAGCGTTCAATTTCCTATAGGAATATGTATATCTCATTGCTATAAGTTATCTTGTCCGAGAAAAAAACAATTAAATGTAAAAAGTGGCAAAATCCCATGTAATTTAAATGGGAAATGAATCGTCTTTAGGGCAAGGTTTATTCTGAATATTAAGGGCTTATTTTGGTCTGACATTTTTTTTCAGACGATAAACTAAAAATTTAGGGGGCGTCGCAAGAAAAAAAATCAACTTTGTAAATAACGGACACCGTAAGGAGCATGGAAATAAAGAAACTAAGTTTACTATATATAAAATATTGTTGTGATTTTATTGTTACATTTTAGAACGAAATTTTAATTGTGTTTAAACTAAAATCATAAAATTTACAACGCCACAAACAATTATACAGTAATTTTTTAGCTTTTCAGACAAAAACACAATAATTAAATCTTTAACATAATTTATCCCGTGAACAGACCTAAATTTGGGTTGGATATTAAATTAATTTCATGATATTTTAATTTATTTCTATTCAGACATTAATTTAGAAATGAAAAAATTAATTTGACTTAGGTTATATGGTAAATGCTTGACAGCACATCAACTTTGCATCAAACTTTCCAGAATTTTCAAGTTTTATTTTTCTTTCCTTCATAAAGAGACACATTTTTACTGATATCTAGTAATAGAACGGTAATAATATTTAAATAGTATAAATATTTAGTATACTTATGCAAAATTACAACATAAACAACTTTTCTTCATAAAACTTTTCGAAATTTTAACAAATATTTTCAGTGATTTTACTTAACAAATGTCAATTCTGACACGTAACAATAGTCACGTGACTGCGTTCGAGCAAGTCATTTTTTATCACTTTTAAAGCAAAAGCTGATACCGTAGATAAATTTTAAATATAGTTGTTAATAAAAAGTTTTCCCATATGATGCGGACTTTTTGAAGGACACTGTGTATATATTCGCGCGGAACATTTTATACTTCTTGTGAGTATTTATTCATGCCGAATACAAAACAAGTTCCCTGCTCATTCCCACGCGTTGTTTACCCCAAAGTAGTGTATTTTCCGAGAATATCTGTTTAATACTTGCTACATATACCTAATTAGATTAAGAAAAGATCCATACGCTCGCATGAGCTTCGTTTAAGAACATTATTTTCGGAACAGTGCTGACGAAAAAGATCCTTTGCGAAAACTAGCGAAGTATAAATAATTGTTAAATCTACCCAAACTTCAAAAGATGTCGATTTATGGGGTAAGATTGATCCAGTAAAAAGTTATATTAAAACTTTTACATAAAGAATTATGAAAAAATTTGGTACATTTAAAAAATTTGTATACCGTCGAGATTTCAAATACTAATAAAAAAATATGACAGGGGTGGAGCAGACAATATAAGAAATTAGTCTACAAGGTCTTTTTCTGCGAAACATGAGACCCAAGTTCGAATTCCGACGGAGAAGAACAAGTTGCCCAGTATCTGAACATTTTGATTTCGGTGGGTGGAAACATCGGTAAAAATTAATGAATGTCACTGGCTAACACAACTTGTGTTACATGAAAACTCGTTTGTGATTTAAGCATATCTACGTATCCTTAACACAAGAGAATTACGTTTATTGCTTTATTTCTATGTATTTTCTTTAGGAATTTAATAATTATTTCGACCGGACGGATTTCGATTTATATATTTTTTTGGTAATTGTAGACTTATGTAATTATTCAAACATGCAGAGAAACAGGAGAAACTGTTAAACCCACTGTATTGATCCACGAAGAAAGTCACATAATAATAAACAAGTGTTATTTTGAATATTTTAGTGATCTAGTGCATCACCAGGACAAATCTTGAGCCCCTCATATCTGCTGTGCTCCATTTGTTAATCTATTTATGGGATGAGCAAAGGGAAGCCGCCATATTATGCGCTTCTCAATTCCAATGATTAGAAAGAAACCAAAAGATTACGTATCTGGCTGTTACTTTTTCTTAACTGGGCATAAGTAGAAGGCATTACAAGTAAATCAAAGCATACCGTAAATGTCTAGGATGCAATATGTTCCTTAAAATTCATTTGCTGGACTCACACCTGGATTTTTTTCCTGAAAAACTTGGGGCTGCTGACGAGCATGGTGAAGAATTCCACCAAAACATTTATAGGATGGAGAAGCAATATCCAGGAAAAAAAGAGGGGCATTTCTGAAGAAGTTAAACAACTCAAAAAGCATTTAATGATTGCCATAAACTGCATTGACCAACTAAACTGATTGAAACAAGTTAAGAATATTGTGTCTTTTTCTGAGAAAAAAAATTCAGGAAAAAAGTTGACATGCGTCCATCTCCACTGATCATTTTTAGAAATAAACACATTTATTTAACTTAAAAATATTTAGTATCAGAATTTACCAATTTGTTTTTCTAATGTGTAACAAAACGGCAACTATTTTTAAAAATTGAAAATTATTTAATAGCGAGTAATTTCACCTCTATTGTCTATAACCGCTTGGATTGATCGAGGCATATTTAGAATTAATTGACTTAACTCATCTTGGTTCAAGTCATCCCATAAATCCGGAAGGACTTGCCTTAGTGTCCTTCCATTACGAAGATGCGGTTGACGGTCAATTACTGCTTTTCCAAGTATAGTCCAGACATGTTCAATACAGTTTAGATCTAGAGAGAGTAAACGTAATGGCAAATGATCAAATTCATTTAGTGCTAGCTGTTCTAAAACTACCCTGGCTCTATGTGGGCGAGCTTATTATCTAGGAATCTGAAATTGGGCTCCAAATTCCAACGGTTATCATTTAGTATGTTGCTAACGATGTCTCGAGCATAAATTTCACCTGTCATTGTACATTCACAAACATTCAACTCCGTTCGGCCTCCATAAGAAACTCCACCCCATTCCATAGCACCGCCACCTCCGAACGGATATACTTCTTTTACATATCGGTCATTAACTCGTAAATTGGGCGATCTCCAGACATTAACTGTTCGCCTGTAAACATCACGGTCGTCCACTCATGAAGCCAGTTTACCCGTTCCTTGCACCAAAGCAAACGTTGAACTCTGTGATCTGCAGTTAAAGGCAGACGTCTTATATGCCTAAAGCAATGTAGACCTGACTGATTTAAACGATTTAAGACAGTTTGCGGGGTTACAAGAACTCTGCTGTCAGCACAAAGGTCCCGACTCTAAACCGTGCAATTTCTTGAAGCCTCCATGCTAGCTCCTCTGACTATGAATCTATCCTCCCTGGCATTCGTTGACCTCTGCCTACCTTCTCTTGGCATTTCCCTGACAGTTCCAGTCTGTTCAGACGGGAAATCACACTTTCGCAAACATTAAACCGATTAGCTACCTCAATCTGTCGCGCACCCCCAAGTAGCAACCCACTCAATAGCCGGGCATAGACACATACTTTTAACCGCAGTTTTATGTGGGGTTAGCCAAAGCCTTGGAAAAATGTGTATATTCATGGGCAACCGCGTGCTTATCCTTGAGTATCGATACGGATTTTAACATAGACATATTTCCAATTAACCAACAACACCTATAGTAACTTGTATTATAAACACTGCGATGTTTGACACGCGGATTTTTAACTTTCCCAAAGTTCCACGAGCCACGCCAATTTAATAAATATTTCATAATTCCGGTCCCACAGCACACCTTTCTGCGAGAGGCGAATAATACTGGCAGAAAAACCATTGAATTTATGTGTGTATTTATTGCCTCGAAGATTCCACAGCTCGCCACGATGAAAACCGTGAGTGTACTCGTGGCGTCTATGCCCGGCTAATGGCTTGATTTGCTTCGTCTTCAGTTAAATGACGCCTGTTTATATGATGTTGATATAGAATAATTACAATTTTAACAGGAATCACTAAGCAACAGTGAAACAGAAATGGAGTCCATAGAAACAAAATTCCACTATATTTATTTTTATCGATAAGATTTTTTTTGGTACAATTTTAGACGTGTACAAACCTTATTTTTTCGGAAAACAAGATTAGGGAACATAAACAAGCCATTTTTCTTTCTTTTGGGATATTCTTTATCAGGGAAACTTAACTTATTTTGATCAGTTTATAAATAAGTTAGTTTTAATGTAGTTTTTGTGAAGAATATAATTAAGTGCTACAAAAAAAGTGTTGCGTGTCAGAGAAATTCGAAAGTTATTTTCTTGTTAGGAACCCAAAGTAGTTTTAAAAGTGGGGATACGTTCTCGTGTAACAAAAAAAGGAAAATTTGTAGACGAACGATTCCTGGGCAAATTATGTAGGAGAAAGAAGTTTCTTTAGTCAGTTCGACAATAATTAATGAGGATGACGTATCTATTTGCAAAATAATAGGTTGGTTGCTGCGCTAACTTTCAATCTAATTATCCCTGTGATATATTGCCCTAAATGTCATGCCTAGTTATCGCCTGTCATATTGTAGTAAAGCCGGTAAGCTATACGTGTTTATGAGGCAATAAAGCGTTAGTTATTGATAAATAGCCGATATATGTGTACTAACTAACCTAAAATATAATTTAAAAAAAATTCAAATGACTATAACTTTCTACTGACACATTTTTTTCTCTTAAAATTTAAAAATTCTCGACAAAATAATAAATAATAAATAAAATACTTAAACCTGTTAATTTTTTTCTAGGGGGGTGGGGGGGTGGATGCTAACCAAAATTTCAATTTTTTTTCGCAAATTACAAAATATTTGTTTCTTTACCAAAACATTCCTAGTAGGCTTACTATTAAAACCCTTGAACTTGGCATGGGTCCCATACGTAGCAACATATATATAGGTACAACTTTAAAATTTCTGTATCCGCCGGTTGCCCAAGTTTATTCTTAGATTACTAGCAGTAAAAAAAGTACGTCTTTTAGTTTAGCTCAGAGGTCTCGACTCCATTTCGATCCAATACCCACAATACTTCAAAAAATAATATTTAAAGTGACAAAAATTCTCTTTAGGTCACTGAGAAAATTGGAATTAAAGCCAACAGAGCAGCTCAAACAAATACAACCTAATACCCCTTAATATCAAAATTTATGGCAATTTAAATTATAGCTACTATATAAATCGGTAATTTTATAAGGTTTAGGTTGTCAACTAATAAAAGTGCCGTAAAGTCTTATCTTTAAAACATCGTAAATATTAACTTGACCGTTCTAAGAGCAAAATTCTTTTTTAACCTTCTTTTCTTCAAACTTCTAACATTAACACTAATAAAATCTTGAATATCATCTGGGCTGCCTCTTTAACTTTTTTAAAATACATTTATCAACTTCATGAGATTTTCCTTGAACTTGGGAATAAATTTATAGACCATGACTTTGAAATTTTATAAGAATAAGATTTTTACGTTATCTTCCGGAAAACTTCTCATTCTGTTTAGTTAAGGATTTGTACTTTTTTTGTATTTTCAGTGCTCAGTTAATATGGTTAACTAACCCTGTTAAAATATCTACCTTACATATTAATGATAAAAAATGTACCATAAAAAATTTCGATTTTTTAAAAATAGTGTTTTTGATCTTCTAGCTACAGCTAGGAAATTACAGTAAATTTTATTTAAAAGTGTATAAAATAAGACAAGAAAATAGAATCTCGGAAATGAAGCACTTTTAGACCTACGCTATTGGACGAAAGTAGAGCAACAAAATGGTACTAGACTTTTGTCAGGAAGTAAATATTCCAGTTATGGAGTGGCCACCTAAAAGCCCAGACATGAATCCCGTTGAACATTTATGGGATACTCTAAAACGCGCAGTTAGACGTCATTCACCTCCGCCAATGAATCTTAGGGACCTCGCAGAAGTTATTGTTCTTCAATGGGAGAATATTCCTCAACAAACTATTCAAAACTCAATTACTAGCATGCCTAGAAGAATGAAGGCAGTAATACGAGCCAGATGGGGCAATACTCGTTATTAATTTTTAGCTTGTCCAGCCTAACTTTGACTGGTTTAATTTTTCCTGTATAAATGTTCAATTATATAGATGTTTCCTTTTCATGTATTCTTGTTAACATAAGCCCTGTTCGCACAAGAGTCACAAACCAGTCAGAGCCAATGAAATTAGTGGAAACCAGTCGGCCAACTGTCATGTTACCAAATACCTAAAATTTGATTGGCGCTGATCGGTTTGTGATTCCTCTACGAACAGAGCTATAATGAACACCGAGGAATATGAAACTGTCCATCTCCTTTAATAATCGACATAATAAAAATATTTAAAATCATACATGTCAAGAAAAGATTAATTCAATTTCAATTGGGCTATTATTACGATTTTCTTATATTGCCAGGGCACTCCACAGGGTGTTATAATTTATAGAGGCAAAACACCAAATTTTTGATATACCAGATAATTAGCAAAAACTAGTGGTTTTCTCAAAATCATTACCATCATAGCATTACAAGGAATCAACCTACCTATGAAAGAAAAAACATTTAAATCGGACTCGAGATGCATAACATATTTAAAATCAAACTTAAGACGTATTTTTTATTATGGGTAAATTTTGTCCAGGAGTTTATACATGAATTTTCAAGTGTTCTCCACTAATGATAAATGCGGTTTTAAAGCAAATCTTACCCAATAGTTTAATAGTTATAACTTCTGTAGACGTTGCGTCAGTTCATGAATACCCAATTAGTAAGTGCCTTACAACTCGTAATGTATAAACCATTTATCAGCACCCAGTCTCCGATACGCAATTAATTAAATCCTTTATACGCCGAGCTTACTCATTTAATTGACCTATTATAGGGATTACAATTTAGTTCACTATAGATAATACCCACAACAATTTGAGCTTGTACACGAGGCACAATTACTTTAAACTAAGTCTCTTCTATTTGACCTTAAGATCTTACGAATTTAAGAAGTTTGGTTATGTTGTTAATTAATTTCATATACGTATTACTACTTATATTGTTAGCATCCAATTTACCCGTTGTTAAAATTTGAAGCAAAGATAAATCTTTTGATTTGTACCACGTGACGATTCAGCACTTTTGAAGTTTTGACGGAACTGTCACTGTCAGTTTTGACAGCAGCTTAAAATGTTAGCTTGTCGGTTTCCTTTTCGTCTTTTTACCTTTCAAAAGTAAAGATTAATGTGTTTTTATTTGTGAAAAGAGGATTAAAAGTTAATTATTATCCTATTTTCGATAATGTCGTAGCTAATGTACCGATAATGCGAGTTTTAAACAGCAAGAAGTGAAGAACTTACTTGTAGTTTTAGCAGCGGATATTCTTCACAAGAATGTAAACTGAAGAGTGAATACATCATTTTTAATTTTTAATTTGAGATTTTGGGGCAAAACAGGTAAGAACATTATGTAAATACAGCGAGGAATCGTTTGGAAATCTAAAAAAACACATTATTTAAGTTCGAATTAAAACTCAAAATACGTAAGTATAATTTATTGTAATCATTAATTTATATATAATACATTATAATGAGAATCAAAATCTTCTTAAATAATTACTTATCTACTTATGCAAAATCACTCAACTGACCGTCGACATGCGAAACAAGATCTCATTTTCTATCTAAAATATTATTAACTCTGTTTCGATATTGTACTTTAAAGTATATAATAATTTATACTTACTGGTTTTTCTGATATTTTATTATAAATTAAATTAAAGAATATAGATTATTCACAAAATACCGTTACGGCGAAATCGAAAGCTTGGCGGATTCAAATTTGAATGTTACAGGTGCGAGCGGCCATGATGTAATCGTTCGTGTTTTGTTTAGCGGAGCTAATCACGTGGTTATTTATGAGGGATGTTCAGGACGTGACTTTTTAGACATGGTTTCCAAAGGCTACGTCTTTGCTTCAACATTTTTTCGTCGTTCGCTATATAGTAGTAATACGTATATGAATTAATTTGACAATATTCGAGTTGATTTACATGATTTACAGTATGACTGAACGGATAAGGTAGTTGTTGAATGATCAGTAATCAAAAGGTTTGAAATTTATTGGCATTTATTTTGACAATTAAGCAGGCCGGCGCCGACCATAAGGGCCAACCAGATCGCTTTATAACAAAAAACACAGCTTAGGGTGCATTTTGTCAATAATTTACTTCTGGAGTTTTCAACTGAAGTATTTGCAAAGTAGGTTGACAATGTGCTGATCTAGTATTTTTTTTACATCATAATACAAAAGTTTTTGATTCATAAAGCTTATTCCCAAAAAAGAATTCCAAACCGTCTTAGAGATACCGCATTTTAACGCTTAAAAGTTTCACCCTTTATGTGTGAGTAAATATACGGTATGCAATCAATCTTTAGAGATTAATAATGGGACACAGTAGGAATAAGCAGTAATCCTTGTTTTTTTTATTCTACCAAGGTTACGAAATCCCTTATTTAATAGGGAAAAGGACATGCCTAACAGACGTTTGTCTGTAGGCGTACACTCACGAAATCCAATTTATGGGTTGTCGGAAAATTCAGAATTTGTAAACTACTTGTCAGCAAT
This sequence comes from Philopedon plagiatum, assembly GCA_963971165.1. Taxonomy (NCBI): domain Eukaryota; kingdom Metazoa; phylum Arthropoda; class Insecta; order Coleoptera; family Curculionidae; genus Philopedon; species Philopedon plagiatum. The sequence continues at coordinate 82,653,215 of OZ020194.1, read as the reverse complement.
AATCTTTGTTTCGCTATTAATTAAATCTTTGATATTTAGTTGACATTTCAGGGTAATTACTATTTAAATTATAATATAATTATTTTTTATTCAATAACAATTTAAGAATATTAAACAAATACTCTTCATTTAGAGGATATCACAGACTTTGATGTTAGAAGTATAGAAGGCGATTCTCAGGAATTTCACCTTTCTGGTATAAAAATAACGCCTCTTTTGCCCCTTCACGTACCTACAGAGTGTTCGCAAAATGTTTTATTGTTTGTTTAACAAGATTATTGTTTATGTTTGAAAAAAATGTAAGTTGAGATAAATTTTAAAATCAGATTTCAGATATTAAATCGCGTATTTAGGCTTTATTTTAGGTTATAAAGAACTTTGTTTTATAAATATTTTGACTAAAATAGTAAATAATGGCACTTCTCTCTCAAAGCATTTTCATGAATTCTTAATTTATTAAAACCCTGTACATCCGATTTAAAATTGTTATATGGTACATTAATTTTTTTGACAAGCAGAATTTTTTATAAAGGATGACTTTTCCTCTTAAAACCAATAACAAAGTTTTTTCCTCTTGTCAACCATCTGTGGGCACACTGTATATATAAGTATGCCACTTTTGCAATCATCACTATCACAAGAAACTGAATCAAAATCAAAATATCTGTTTAACTTCAATTTTGTAGCCCTGTGTACTCTATTAGACAAGAAAATAATAACATTTAAAAAAATTAACAAAGTACTGTTTATGGTACAGTTTTACGGCCATAAAGTGGCTTATTATGGCAATAAAATTACTTCATGAGAAACTTGCATTGAGGAAGAGATTGGGGTCGAAGTTTGTCAGTAGAGTGTCTTCAGAAGTTTCCTTGATTTTCTTACATGCATACCATTCCCTGTCAGCAGCATGAGTTTTTTCATATATCAAATGTCTGGATTTGGATGGTAGCCAGGCATTCTTTGCAGTATTTGCAATAATGTTAACGTCCCCGGAAATTTTTTCATCGAAGTTACTTTTAACTTTTATTTTCTGTCTTGACATTCATATTTTCTTTTTTTATGTTCTGACAGCCCACAAAGACCGAAGTCTAAGTACTATGTACCGTGGGTGTACTGGGGAAATCCGACTCAAACATCCGTAGGGGCTTCACCAGCCCTTTAAGAGGATGTGTGGGGTGGTACCACCTCGGTCGAGGAAGAAATCCTCTACCACCTTCCATTTAACAATAAACAAAAAACGCTTCGGAAACTAAGGGCAAACAGTAATTTTTTCTGTATTAAATGCCGTTATTTTCATTGTTGGTATATGTATATTATATTTTTAACCACTGAATAGGTTAGGATTGAAGTAGGAATTGTGAGCATGAGCATAATCTGTCAGAGTATGACGTACACTTGACTATTTTTTCACCACTACCATGCGTATGATTCGCCTCGCAATATAAGAAGACCATCAACAGACTCGCCTAATAAGTTTTATATAGTTGGTACATGTATATTTTATATATTTAACCACCGAATAGGTTAGGATTGAAGTAGGAATTGTGTGCACGAGCATAATCTATCAGAGTATGACGTACACTTGACTATTTTTTCACCACTACCATGCGTATGATTCGCCTCGCAATATAAGAAGACCATCAACAGGCTCGTCCAATAAGTTTTATATACTAGTTACATATATATATATATATATATATATATATATATATATATATATATATATATATATATATATATATTATATATATATATATATATATATATATATTATATATGTTGCGCTGCCAATGTAAAAGCTAAAGTGAATTAACAAAGTACGGTTGATAAAGGGTTATAAGCTAGTTTAAGAAGAATAATTGTAAGTAATCTTCGTCATTTTTTCCAGATCTTAAATATCTGGAATACCTAAACGACCTTGACCGAAGGAATGTGGAGTTGGAACACGACATACATAAGCAATGGCCCTTTTATGTTACTGCAGGAAATCGTAACGAAGATGGGGAAGAGGAAAGGACAGAACCTGAAGACGTTAATCTAAATAATGAAAATGTATTAAAAATTAAAGAAATTTTCGATATTGCAAGAGCAGAATTGGCAAACAGGTAGTTATATTTTACATTTATCCATTTAGTCCTATAAACATTGTTAATAATTGAGGGATAAATTATAGAAAAGGAGTATTCGCATAGTGTAATTAAAAATTAAAATATTTGCTTATTATTTTTTAGATTTTTTAATTAAAATTTTTATATAACCCGAGAAACTAACGAAAATCTACCCTACGGAACAGTCAAATCATTTGTGGCAAATTTGAAAGAAAATATATCAAAACATATTATAAAACCGGCCGCAGACCTTTACGAATCATAAGTAAGATGTCTCTAAATAAACCAATTATGAGGAATGAAAAGGTAATTATGAAAACAAACATTGCATTCTTACCTTTATCATTTATACTGGACATTTTTAACTATTGCACGCTCACATTCAATATTCCTTCACGCAGGTAATCTCATAGTTGTAACATTTCTTTTTTTCACTCGATGAAAGTGCATTTAAAGTGGTTTGCCAGGAGGTTAACACGAAGTAGGGGGTGGCAATCCAATTTCTTTTGTAGTAATATATAAAAAAATCCTTGTACTTCTGAAAGATTGTTAATTAAAAAAATTATTGCAAAAATTAACTTAATTAGAGATACCTGAACCACGTTCGTAAAGGTCTGCCAACGATTTGATGTCTTTTGATTTATTTTATTTCACATTAGTTGTTCTGTTTGAGGATGCAGTCGCAGCTCTAAAAGAATTTTTTAATTTCTTATAATAAAGTAATATGTCCTAAACAGTCATTTATACATTGCATTTTTAAAAGCGGACCATAGGATTTTACTGTTCTACAAGAAGTATAGGAATAAAACTTGATATAGGTAAATTTTAGAGAAAAATTTGGAGAAAGAATCATTGAAATAAGCATTGGAAACGATCTAGTCATAGCAAATACCAAGTTTAAACATGAAAATATATTATATAAATACACAAGAGTAGTGGAATATAGAAATGAAAATTAGATAATAGATTACTTTTTGAATAATAGGCATACGTGGAAAAAGTAAACGACGTAAAAGTTACAAGATCAGCTGAGATTAGTAGCGATTTTAATGATGAAACCAAAAAGAAATGAAGAAAGAAAAATAGACAAAAGAAGAAAAAGAGTAAATGAGAAGTTAATTAAAAGAAATAATAATTCGAAATAAATATCGAATTAAAAGTATAAAGAAAGAAAATAAATGAAGGAAATAGAAGAAAAATGGGATTACCTCAAAAACAGTGTTCTTGACGCTACTAAAGAAACTTGCGGAATACCGAAAATAACAAACAACAATAGGAAAGGAAAAATATAACAGACAAAAAAGACAAATTGAAAAAGTACTTTCGTACAAAAAGTAATGAAGACTGCGAAATATATAGATAAAAACGAAAAAAAGTAAAAGCAAAAATCAAAGAAGCAAAACATTAGTCTTTGGAGAAATTTGGTTAAAAATTTTAAATGTCAGAAAATGTATGTCGCCTTTACTTGGTACGGAACCGTAAAAACAATTAGGAGGGTGTAAAAAATTAATGTTTTTCAAAAAATAAATCCATTTTTATGTGTTTCTTGGATGTTCTTGGTATAATTGGCCAGTTAACATGATTTTAAACTATAAAATTTACGTATATCAAGTTTTATCTTTTTACTTTTAATGGAACAGGGTCTAACATAGTTTTAAAAATTTAACATGTAAAACCCTATGGTATGCTGTAAAAATGCACTGTATATGTATTGACGTAATACAATGTTTATTAAATAAAATGTCCCCTTGAAGTCTAGCAAAGTTACAAAGAAACCTGGACTATCGCCTGAAGCTTTACTGAACTTATAAAATAAATCAACTTCAAGGATTAAAAAGTATTGATCACAGATTTTCATTAAAATCTTATTTATATTAAAATCCTATTTAAATAATTGCAGGTTTAAGCTCTTTTGTTTTGAAGTTTAGTTCAAGTTTTAAAAAAGTAATTTAACCATTGTTTATTGTCTGACAGCAGATAATTTTTAAGCTTTTTTTTAACTCAATTTATTTTGAAATTGGTTTTCACTTTTTTTGTCGCGAAGAAAAAAAGTAGCAAGGATTTATTGGAGAATTTGATTTTTGTCGAATCTTGTCGGTGTATTCACAAAAGAGAACGATTAAGAATTGCTTGTTTGTTGGTTTATTTATTTGATTTTATGTTATACTAAATTTATCTTATTCAAAAAGTATTTTGAATGTTTTTAATCACTCTACTATGCGATAGTGCCCAAGTTGTTAGTAAGATAGGTTAAATATATTTCTTATCACCGAATAGGTCAGGATTGAATTAGGAATTGTGTCCAAGAACATAATCTAACAGAGTATGACGTACACTTAACTAGTTTTTTACCATTTCCATGCATATGATTCGCCTCGCACTATAAAAAAGCCAGTCTAATAAAAAAATTTTAATATGATTTCCCGCTTCTTATCGAACTGGAAATGTATTGAATTCACATTTTCATAACAAAGGATTACTAAAAGAGCTCAAATTCCTTTCAGCATCGAATTTCATTTTCATTTTAAAATAACCTGGATGAATTTTTTTTATGTCTCCCTTCTTTCTTTTTTATTATTTAAATATACGGCATAATTTAATTTTTAAATATACCATTAGAAACTTTCTGGAGTTACTGAGTAACTTTTTTACAAATTTGATTGCCAATGCAAATGAGATGCTCAATTTTCATTTCCATTTGGACGCATTTGTTTTCTTTTTAATAATTTTTATTTCAAAATTTACGAAAACGAATTATTGCTTAGACTTACTTTTAAGTTAAAAATTAATTTCCGTTGATTTTATGAGCAATGTTGTCTCAACTTTTAATTTATTTCCTTTGTTAAAATCCTAAAAATTCATAATGTGCTTTTGAAGTTTTGTTTCTTTTTAAATTGTATCCAACTTAACACCCCTGTTAGAAAATTTCCAGAATTGGGAACAGTTAAGTATGTTAAAAAGCACTTTTTGTGCCGCAAACTTTTATAATTTTTATTTCCTTGAATTCTTAGAATGTTTTTTATTTAATGGGTCTATACAGTGTGTCCCACTTGTCGTGAAATCACCTAAATATCTTAACATTATGAGTGGTATCATATAAAATTTCCATATAAAGTTATTTTTAGATTTCGTTTCTACCATCCTTTTGTGCAGATTTGGATGCATACGTGGCTTATAAAACGTTTTGTGTTTTAAAGGTCAAGTTGGGGGCAAAACAATTATTAAGTTAAATTTTTACACTATTTGTTGAAATTAAGAAGAACGTCTTTTAGAAAGATTAGGGAGATCTTGGTGTTCATAAGTAACTCCTTCGTTGATATTTTTTAATGGAAACGAAAATTTAAATTAATAACTTGCTTAAAGAAGCAACAAAATCTCTCGTTAATATTAAAATAATGTAAATTTTAGTTCTGGAAGTGTATGTCATTCGAGGTTTTTATTCTCTAATACATTTTATGTACGATTTCATTATAAAGTACTATTTATGGTACAGTTTTGCGGTCATAAAGTGGCTAATTATTGTAACAGTGGGGGTTGGTACAAGGTACAGGACCCGTACCAAATTTAGAGGATCTAATAGTGACCCAACTGGGAATGTTTTGGTAAAGAAGAAAAACATTTTGTAATTTGCGGAAAACAGTTGAATTTTTGCTGAGCCTCCCCTGGGAAAAAAATGAACGCGTTTCTGTATTTTATTTATTATTTATTTTAAACAAATTTTACATCATTTTGTTGAGAACTTTTAAATTTTAAGAAAAAAAAAACGTGTTAGTAGAAAGTTATAGTCATTTAAAGTTTTTTAAACCTAAAATACAATATACAAAAATTCAAATTGCTGTAACTTTCTACTAACACATTTTTTCTCTTAAAATTTAAAAATTCGCAACAAAATGATGTAAAATTTGTTTAGAAAAAATATTAAATAAGATACCAATACGCGTTCATTTTTTCCCAGAGAAGGCTCGGCAAAAATTCAACTTTTTTTCGCAAATTACAAAATGTAGTAAGTAAAACCGAAAATGTCCAAAACTGAGTTCACTAACACTGTGAAAAACACTGTTAAAATGCCAAAAACAGAAAAATAAAGTGACGCGCTAGCTAAATACGGTCCACTAAAATCTGTCTGAGTTTGGGAAGTAACTAAATCAATTCGACGATATCAAATGGCTGCTGTCAAATGTCGAAATACGAGACAATTCAAAGTAAAGACTTTACCAATTTTTATTACTAATTTTAAGGCATCAGTTATCTGGGCATAAAATTAGTAACTTTTTTTTCAAAACTACACAAAGTTTTAACGTTTTCTTCCGATTTTTAAACGATTGGCGGAACAATAGTTACTCGTAGGAGAAGCCATATTCCCAAACTTTGCTCTGTGTTGCTGATCCAATGACGTCAATTTAATATGGACGTCATTGGTCTCGAGTGGCTCCTCGACCAAAAATCTTCACAGTCGTCCGAAAATGTTAGGCATTTCCTATTAGATACACAAAATACTATTGTTGCTCAGGATTGCTTAGGAAACACTGTGAAGTAAGCGAGTCAGATCAAAGAATTAAGAAATACGAGTTTGTGTGGTTGCAATATTAGTGAAAAATATTTTTTCTTTAGGACACAACCGCAATAGCTGTCACAATTTTTTATAACTACTATACAACGGACAGGTGATCAAACTTATAATATCCTTTATTTTCTCATGGACAGAGGATCTGCAAGTGAATAAAAATTGACTATCTGTTTTTACCATTTTACACCAGTTAAAATGATTTATTAAGTATAATAAAACAAAGGTACCCCTACATGTTTTTCCCTTATATTAAAGGAAAACATTATTAACACATATTTTCGTACAGAGATATTTAATGAAGATAAGTGTAATTAAATCCCTGTTGATGATTCTGTAAACATATTTGTTCCGAGAGTTGAAATCATTGAACTTGTATATTGTAATTATTGTATACTTATTGTTAAAATATAAATTGGGTCTAACGTAAATAAAGTACTGGGGAAAGTTTTATTTTAAAGATAAAAGGGCACATTTTGCTGAAAAAACAGCTTATTTTCAGAACGACTGTATAAAAAAATTGTTTACGTCAGAAAGGTCATTAAACCTTGCGTTTTGTGTTTATTTATAACTACAAATAGAATTTTTACTTAAAATATAATATCAGTATTTTTATAAGTTAATAAAAACGCTAAACACTGGTTTCTTTCTCGGCAGTTGCGTCACTGTCTCAGGGCTGCTGCATAAATTACCAAGAGAATTACCTGCTGCATCTTAATTTCCAATTACAAGAGATTCTGTACAGTCTCATTTAAGTTATAATTGAGTTTAGTTTAAGTACAATTTAATGCGTTGCAATCTGCTTCAGCACTAAAGATAAATTAATCTAAGGAAATCAAGGAATCATATTTGATCGTATCAAATGTACCTAAGTAAGCACCTATGTTTTTGGAATTTTTCCAGAGGATTTATCAGCCTTACGACCAAAAATTTTACTCCTCGCCAATTTGCTGTAACTATCAACTCATTTCCAAGACTCGTGTTAACCTGGAGACGTTCTAAAGGCGCTGACTTGCTTGGATGAGAAAAAAAGGGGGTGGACCGGATGAAATTCCATCCTACTTTATAAAAAAATGTGCCCCATCGCTCAATGTTCCTCTAAGGGCAATCTTTAAGATGTCGTTTGCGCAGTGTGAAGTTCCTTCTTGTGGAAGCTTGCTAATGTAATTCCAGTGTTCAAGAGTAGCGTGGGAGATAATGTTACTAACTGCAGACCAATAAGTAAACTTCACTTATTCGGTAAAATTTTAGAATCTATGGTCCATAATATTATAATAAATGTAATAAAACCTCTTATCATAACTAAACAACATGGTTTCTTTGCTAAGCGCTCTATCGTATCAAATATTGTCAGCTACTCTGAATACATTCTTGCTTCCATGACTGGTCAAGTCCAGATTGACTTAGTATACTCCGACTTCATCAAGGCCTTTGATAAAGTTGATCACACTATTCTAATAGGCAAACTATGCAGGATTGGTGTGTGCGGAGACCTCCTCAGATAGGTGAGCTCCTATACTTTCAATAGGTCACAATATCTTGCAGTGAATGGCCACCGGTCTCGCGTTTTTAATGTCACCTCATGCATACCCCAAGGCTCTCACTTGGGGCCCTTAAATCTTCATGGTCTATTTAAATTATATAAAAAAATGTTTTAAATTTCTTAAAATTTTGCTTTATGCTAATGATATGAAGATTTTCTCCCGTATTGGTAGCCTCGGTGACTGTTTGCTGCTGAAGAACGACCTTGATGCATTTCTTAGTATTGTGAAATAAATAAACTTCTTCTGAATTTAGATAAATGTTTTATATTACATTTACGAGAAATTTAGGCATTTTTCATATGGGAATAACTTTAGTGGTCTGCAGCTGAAACAAGTAAAAAAATTAAGGATATCGGTGTTACATATGATAAAAAAAATGATTTTCCGACGGCACATTGATTATATTGCTTCCAAATGTAATAAAATGGTTGGCTTCACTATTCGTTCATATAAATCGCTACACGCTATAAAGACTCTATATTCTGCTTATGTTTACAGTAGGTTAATTTGAGCATCCGTCCTCTGGACTACACAATACGCTATGATAAAAATAGATTGGAAAGCATTCAGCATTCAACTTGCAACAATCGTTTAAATTACTAGCTCTTCAAACTCGTCGTGTGCATTTCGATGTTTTTTTTTATTTCAAATCGTCAACGATCTGATTGATGCTCCTAATTTACTCTCCTGTATTGACTTCAATATCCCTCTGCGAAATTTTCGTAATACTCATGTGTTTGCAGTCTGTTTTTGTAAGGTTTGGGTAAGCCTTCACCTATAAACCGATCCACTATCATTTTTAATAAACTATATTAGGCTATTGACTTATTCACTGTTTCTCTGGACTGTTTTAGGAAGAGAGTCCAAGGTGGTGGCACTCTGAACTTTTAGTTAAAATCTGTACACCGTATTGTAATTTCGGCTTTCTATTTATTCCTAAATAAATAAATAAAAAAAAATCATCTGGCGTTCAAAAGAGTCTGTTTCTCAAAACTTTACCTCTCCATTTAAAAAATTAGTAAATACCAACGAATAATGAGAGCTAACGAAGAAATCTCAGTAAATACACAAAAGAGTCATTTGACATCAATAATACAACTTTTCCAAGGAGACTACCTTTTCTCACTTACCGACGTATTGTTGCTCATTTTCTTCTCCATCTTTTCCCAACTGAATGTCAGGACGACGTTTTTCTTTTAATTATTCTTCAGCCACATATCTCTGCTTCCCATCAGATTCCTGTTCCACTGTAATCTTCTTTCCTGCAGTTATTTTTTTAGGTATTTCCACAACCTTGCCTTAATTGGCTCTCTTATTGTCATTCTAAACCTTAGTTATCCCACACACGTGCTGTATTGACCTTGCACAAATACTACGCGATACTAGTTTAATGTTACTGATTTAAAAACTGTTGTGCTGATTTTCATTACATTTTTTTACCATGTTTATATAGAAACCATCAGAATTATCACAGCAGTCTATTGGAAAGAATTGAAAATGGCTACAAGCATTTAAAAGATACTACGGATCGGGCGAATCAGCTAAGTCAGTACCTTCGATACAAGACTCCATCGGCACAACACCTCGAAGAAGTACGAATGTATCCACCGGAAGATGATTTTACTTTTAACGAGGAGGAAGACGATAATAATGTAAGTTTAAAAAAACACAGTTTATACAAGTTTAATATAAATATAAGTAAACGCAGTTTTTTTGTTGTAAAGATTTGTTGCTTTTTTAGGTAATTATGAAAATAATGATATCAAGCAATATAATCTCAAAAAACTTACTGGTAGGGCATAAGCATGTATGTTTTTTACCGCATAAATCATCCAAATAAGTCACTAAAAACTCAAAAATACTATTTTGAATGAAATTACTAAGAAAATTTCGCACCCACTTTTTCTAGCCAATCACAATCTTTTATTTTGAATCGTTTCCAAGGCAGCGAGAAAAATTTCCGAAAATATTCATCCTGCTTGAGCTTCCGGCAAAATTACGTTGGAAATTTTTCTGTCATTTTAAATGTCAAAATATGGACGCGGAAATCGTAGTGTCTAAATTACAGTTATTTGTCGAAACAAAAAAAAAAAAGCATATTTGGTACACCAATATTTTATAAGATATCTTTAAGATATTTATAAAAGTTTTACCTAACTAAAGTTGGAAAACGTCGTTTTACTCGGCTAAGGAATTTAGTACTTTATTATGTATATAATCTTGTAGAGCTTCCAAATGACTATCAAAAGTACACCGATATTAGTAGATTAAAGTTAATAAAAAGCGGAAATATAGGCTGTCATTAAGTGCATTAATTATAAAAGTTTTATTTAACTAAAGTTGGAAAACGTCATTTTATTCCGCAAAGAAATTTGGTACTTTATTATGCATATATAATCGTATAGTGCTTCGGAATGATTATATCAAAAATAAATGATTCTTCACCAATATTAGTAGACTAAAGTTAACAAAAAAAAAGGAGATACAAGATGTTTTTAAGTGATTCATTAAAATTTTATTTAACTAAAGTTTGAAAATGTCATTTAATTTTAGTAAAAACAATTGGTATTTTATTACGCGTATAATCTTGCAGTGATAAAAATTTTCAATTTTGTTAAAATATTTCCAAAATTTTGCGAAATTTTCTTACCGAATACACCAGTGGAAATTTCTTCTCGTTCGCAAATGTATTAAGAAAATCATTAATTTTCCGATAATAATTTAAGAACTAGAGATATTGTAAGTAAATCTTCGGTTTCGGTGTAATTTAATGAAATATACGGAAAATTACTTTTAAAAGTCACTGGCGTCAGATATTACTTTAACCAGCGTGTTTCATGATAAGTTCTCATCTTAACTTCAATCTTATTTATCGGATGTAGGTATTCACTGGCACTTGATGGTCAAAAATTAGAAGCAAAAAGATCGAGCGGATAATAACAAACACAGTCAGGTTTAAAGTTCGATCAAATTCAAAAAATTCAGTTTCTCGTCTAACGTCATGCTACGAAAAATAACTGAAAGAGCAAATTCTTTACTGTCCAGCTGCGAAAGCCTAGAACAGACCACTTCTCTCGCTCATTCATAACTACGGTCCCCAGATTATGGAACAGATTGCCTGCAGATGTTTTTCCTTCCCGTCCCAACCTCCAATCCTTCAAATCCCGTGCCAATAGACTACATTTCCCCTTCAGACACCCACGGTACGTTAGTACTTAGGCCTGAAGTCTACGTGGGATGTCTTAGATAAAAAAAAATTGGCAAATCAAATTAAGGATACGACACTTCGTACTAACAGGGCATGTTTTTATTTTGCGTAACTTTCGCAGCATTTTTAATCTTCGAAATCAATTTAATTTTGAAACTTTATAACGATGAATTACAACAGATATAATAGTAAAACCCCAGCGCATTGTAATTTTTTGTCCCTGTCATTCGGTGAGTTATGGTTAGTATTTCTTTAATACTGATGCTGAAATATCCCTTTTAGGTTATGAAATATTGTGCCTGTTGTCTCAGTTCTCTTAATAATTCTGTGTAATTGTTCAGTATAAGTTTCGAATATTACGTTTCTTTATATTTTAGTTTGATAACATAACCTAGATGACCAACCAGCAACATTTTTGCGGGGGTGCCAATGCTTAATTTATGTCTTATTTTGTATTATGAAGTAAAAAAATGCTGAATAAGCCCATTCCATATTTTGCCGGCACGATAACGGGATGTAATGATTCTACTTTTACTAAAACTCTGCGTTCTGATATTTTCCGAACTCATTTCTAATGTTCCAAAGCGCGAACATGAAAATTCAATAACCCTAATTCTTGTACATACAAATTTTAATTACACGAAGCTGGTTAAAAGCGGACAAAAAGGATTTTTTCAAATCCCGGCACGAAAAATATATTGCAGTAATATTTTTATTTCTTTGATTCAAATTTTATGAGGCGCTAGTCTTAAGAGTGCTATAAAGTCGAATTTTACCGTCATATACTAAATTTTTTTAAAAGACTCGCGAAATACACGGAAACAAAGAAATACATTTTTGTTTTCTTTTGCACAAATATGTCCATTTATATTTTTTCTCTTTTTTCCTTCTTAGTTTTTTAATTTCGATAACGAAACACACAATAGGTATATCAAGAATTAGTAAGTCGGTAATCTCGACTTTATAGGACATAAATAAAGGATATATGACGATTTATCTGGCACCTACTCTCATTTACGATCCTAGATTCTAGCTTTTATATCCGTTTGATGTCTCAATATTAAACTTTTTGTTAGGTATAACGTTAAGCTCTAACTTTTAGCACCTACGCCTTTCGTACTTTCCAAGCTATTATTTAACATTGGCAGCATATCGCAAATTCAAGAATTTGCCGTTAACAATAAAATTCTTATTCAATTTCCAAAGTTATTTTTCCCTATATGACAACGTATATTTCGACATGCCTCGAAAGTACAAAAATAATATTACGCGTTCAGACCAGCGACATACAGATTTGTCAGTCAACCAGACGACGCGACGCTACGTAAAGCGATGTTGCCATTCTCACTTTAAATTTCGTCACCATGCAATGGAAATAAATCACTAAAAATTCCACCTAAAAATTAAGGTATATTTTATTATTACTTAGTCATATGCTTTAGCCTGTGCTATTTACGTTTGTAGGTAAGTTACTAACCCACAGAAACTGCGTTATTTCAGTTAAAGTATGGTGTGCCTTGACGAAGTTTAACCTAAAGGTCTACCCACTTCCATTTTTTTCAGATTTTGTTAAAGTAGTGTGGCCTAAGTAATTTAAGCCGAAAATGAAAATCCTAGATCAATAGTTAGAAAAGAAAACTTGATTATTCTACTTTTTTTTAGGTTAAGCGGCATTATTTTATGAAAAAGAGTAGTATTAAAATTTCTTAAGACGTATAATTTTCTTTTAAGTTCTGGAAACGATATCTTCTTAGTGGAAATATTTAATATTTTTAAATAGCTTTGATAATCCTGAAAAACAGGCAAAAATGACTTTTTCGACAGGTTTTGGTATCTATTTCTTAAATGGTACATTTAAATACGATGGTTTATAAATTAATTGTAAGGTTTTTGTCCTATTCGCTGTTTTTCCACCTAATATTTGTGTACTATAGTGAACTCAAAAAAAAAAATGGCACGAAATAACTGCTAAAATTAAGCCTAAAACTATTGAGGTTTTTGACATGCCTTTTTTAGTGAAAAAATTTAAGAACTGTAAACTTTTAGAAATTAGGAAAATCAAAATATATTAAAGTGGGCAGCAAATCATTGTGTATTAGAAAAAAAAAATTAGAAACGATCGTTCTATAATTAAAATTTATTGAGTTACCTACTAGTTAAAATTTGGTAGTGCAGTTAATGATTTGGAGCATAAAGTTTTAATTTTCCTACTAATTACTTGTGCCTGTTTTATGCACAGCAATCCCAAGAAGTTTGTAATTATGTTTTCGATTCTTTCCATAACTACATTTCATGTTATTATTAAAAGTTATCAAAGTATTTCAAAAGCTCTTTAAAAATACGTTAACTTCTAAAAAGTCGATCAAGTAAAAATTTATAAAAAGCGTTCTGTTAGAAGTTAGATAAAGCTCTTTTTTTGTTAAGTCGGCACTTTATCAAATTTGAAGCCTAAATGGCTGCGTATTAGAAATATTTTCTAACGAATCAATATAAATGCTTTATGTTTAGGTATTTACGACCTACGTATTTTACTTGATTACATCACTGTCATCAATATTTCATAAAGTGCTCATCGGTAGAATGGAAAGATGTTCTGTGTAGGATGACGCAATAAAAACACAATAAACAGTAGCGTATTATGGATCATTTGATAGTAAGTCTTGGAAAGTCTCTTATCTATTTATAACAATTGTTTTTGACACTGTGCGGTCGATTTTTATTTACCTTATTAATTTGCGATAAATATGCCCTTATAGTATCAGAGCCGGTAAAAGATCGTTAAGGAACTTATTGGACTGTATTGAAAACATGACTAATTTTAGTAACCTGTAATTGAGTCTATGCCATCAAGTGCAAGACAAGAACTATTTCTGAGAAAAAATAAACATTAGGTAAATATGAAATCGTTCGTTTGCCGAATCCCCCATATCCTATACAGTATGCCCACGGATGGGGTTTAGAGGAGGACAAATGGACCAAAATTTTGCAAGATACTTAAAAATGTCACTCCTAATAAAAAAAATTTCTTGTAAAATAAATAAGATTTACGCTAAGAAAAATAATATAATTTTTTATACAGGGAGTATAAAAACGAAAGCGTTATTTTGCGTCAGAGTAAACATACACAGCCAGATTCTCCAATGCTAGTCCGGTCTAATTTGACAATCAAAAGTTTTAAACTGACAAGTGTAAGAATAAGGCAACTAAGTTTTATTGTATGAACTTATTTCTGAGCTTTTTCGCAAATTTATCAGGAAAAGCACAATTTTAGTACTTACTTTCAACAATGAAATCAAGTAAATCGCTGAAATATCACAATAATTCATAAGTTTTTAATGACAAGGACAGGACAAAAACCTGTCAAAACATAACTGATCAACTATAAGATCTTAATTTCAACCAGTACTAAATCTTAAACTTTCTTAGTGAATCTGGACGACATTGTTTATCATTTTCTACCAAAAGAACAAATATGAAATATGTTTTAAATGAAACCCTAAGCAGAAGTACAAGATCTCATTAAAATATTTAAACATTAAAAGTAACGAGTTTTATCACATTATTGTTTTAAAGTCCCAACTATTCTTTCTCACGCCTTTAACCAGAGTACTAGTTTCTACATATTAAACAGTAATGACACCTATGGACATGCTTGTCAATGTCTATTAAATGAAACAATTAAAATACTTTTCAACAAAGTGCTATCTACTGAACAAAGGATTTTTATAGTGTTATGGGGATGGCCAAGTATCATACCGCTATATCATGGAACAATTTAGCGAGAAATTTGTAGAAATCCCAATAACTCTAATGGCAATCTACAACACAATAAAAAGTTCCACATAACAGGTTCGGTTTTGAATCTCAAGAAGAAGAAGAAATATGACCAAAACAATGCTGCTACAGTTTTAGTTCTTCAGTCTGTTAGAGAAACTTCTGTGTGGTCCTTTAGAAATCGTGCTAAACATCTTCTAGAATTTGTGAAAAAAACACTTATTCAGATAATCTTAAAAGAGAATAAATTATTTGCGTTCAAACCTCACTTTAAACAACTTAAAACAACTTTTAATTGGAAGAGGGAGATGAAGCGAAAATACTATATTTTTGTTTATGGGTGGGAGACCAAATTTTAAGTGGAAATATTCATTTTTATATGTACATTTTCTACTAATGGAACTGTAACAACCCAGCATCTCCGGTACTGGTCTCGCGATAACCTCGAATTTAGAGTAATGAGGCGAAGACAATATTTTACCAAAGTGAACGTATGGTCGCGATACCTGTCCTGCCCATATTTTTTTAATAACACCTGCAATAGACTATCTTACTTAGAAATGCTGGATACCTTTTTTAGCGATGAACTCGCAAAATTTGCCATTAAATTTTCGCCAAAAAATGCATTTTCAACAAGATGATTGTCCAGCACGCGAGGTAATAGAATGGCTTCACCGCAGATTTGGTCTAAGGTGGATTGGTAGAAATGGACCAATTTTGTGGCCTCCAAGGAGCCCGGACTTAACGTTGACCGATATGCTTCTATGGGGCCGTTTAAAACAAATTGTTTATGCCACACCAGTAGCAAATAATATTGACGTGCCAAAAGGCAGAATGTTTACAGAATTACAGAACATTCGTTCAAAATCCCAGGAAGAAATCAGAAATTCCTTCAGATCTAAGGAAGCAATTAGATAAATGTGTTGAATATGGAGGTGGAGTTTTTGAATTTTCATATATTTATTGTACTGCTTAGTTTATATCATATTCTTTTGAGTTTAATTAAATGTTCGTATTATTAAAAAACTGCACATGAATAAGAAGTATTTTGAATTAAATAAATTGTCCCATTTAATAAATACATTGACAAACATATTTATAGGATAGGTGTCATTATTGTTTAATATATAGAAACTAGTACTCTGGTTAAAGGCGTGGGAGAGAATAGTTGGAACTTTAAAAAAATAATATGATAAATCTCGTTTCTTTTAACATTGAAATTTTTTAAAGAAATCTTGTACTTCGGCTTGGGTTTTAATTTAAAACATATTTTATATTTGTTTATTTGGTAGAAAATGATAATCAATGTATGTTTACTCTTACGCAAAATAATGTTTTCGGATTTTTATGTTCCCTGTAAAAACATATTTTTTTCATAATGTGAATTTTATTTATTTTACAAGCATAAATAATCATTTTTGCCAGAATTATTATTAAAATTATGAAAACAGACGATAGCTAGCAACAATCCATTTTTAATCTCTTAATATTTGATCTTTCTGACTATTTTACAATCACACGCAGGTAATCTTATAATATAGCACATTTATTTTCGTTTTCCTTTTTGTCGTATTGTTTCTTGTCTTGTACTCAGTGATATGGATTAAACTGCAGACTAAAACAAACATCTGCTATTCCACAAAAGCAGGTAATGACCTTTTCTATACACTTGTGAAGAGAGACTCGCACCTTAAAGGCGAAGCGTCGCGAAGGGAAGCGCGGCGAAGCGGACGAAGCGAAGCGTCGTTTACGCGGTGTCCGCACACTTGGGCGAAGAGAAACGAAGCGCAGAGAATCCACGGCAAAAGATATCCCATCCTATTTTCAAGATTTAACATTTAAAACATTTTTAGTTGTTCAGTGAAGGTATACAAAATGAGCAGGTCGTCATCGGACGAGGATCTTGTTATACTTAGCCTGATTGCCAGTATGGAGGAAGAAGAGAAACCAAAAAGAAAAGTTTGGGTTAGTAAAATAAATAAAAAGAGGGATACTTTCGGTAAATTCTATCACCTATTTTCTGATTTAAGAAAACACAACACAATCTACAAGAAGTTTCAGCTGATACCGACGTCTAAAAAGTAACGACAATCAAATATTTTGAATCTTCTCTTCTCCTCTTCAGCGCAAACTGAGGCGACGCGACGGGAAGCGGCGAGAAAAACGTCGTCTAGTTGCTCTCCAGACTTTTCGAGTGTCAATCAACGCTTCTCTTCGCTTCTCGCCGCCTCAGTGTGCGGGTTTCCATTTGATTGTATGTAAGGTTCTTGGATGGATAAAATTCTCTTCTCTTCGCTTCGCGACGCTTCGCAGTGGGCGCGCACCTTAAGGAATCACTTACTGGACTAGTAACGTAAATAGAGAGCTTTTGCTAACTACCCAATGGTGTAATAGCTCTGTTCGTAGCGGAATCACAAACCGATCAGCGCCAATCAAATTTTAGGTATTTGGTAACGTGACAGTTTGCCGACTGGTTTCCAGTAATTTCATTGGCTCTGACTGGTTTGTGACTCTTGTGCGAACAGGGCTAATGTTTATCCCCGCAACAGCGGATGGAGCAGAGGCCTATTCACAGATACACCGTCCGGACTTGATTAATGGTGTGGGGGGGGGGGGGACTCTATGGTTTTCCGTTGCGCCACTTTCGAGACCTGGTACAGTATTGTTCACTGTTGCACAAATGAGCTGAAAATTTTGTCACAGTATAGATTGTTTTATTATTCTGTGATTTCGTTTTCTCTCGAGACATTCAATTCTTGAAATTCCGTATTACAGGGGTTCTTTAAAAAGTATAGTATTTAGGTTTGAAGCCCACGCGAACCATCCTAAATAGATATAATTTATTCTTCGACTTAGTAAATAGGTAGGTAGGTTTTCGTAATGTATAGTGATTTTATATCAGCCTTTACTGCTTTGTAATTACCAAAAGTTGCATACATGACCCTATATCTCGAAATAAAATATTATCATAAAATATGTAATTTTAAGATTATTATATGTTTAAATAATATTAATTAAACAACAACCTTTGAACATTGACCTTACACAACAATTCTAATTTGCTCCTAACCTGAAATTAATTAATTCCTTTTTAATTAGGCAACCTTCGGCAATTTCAGAACATGCCATGTGATTTATTATAGTCAACAAGGCTTAAAATAATTACAGACGCTTAAGAGAAGTCTCTTTATAGCACTTCAGAGATAAATTTATTTCTTAAGTATTCAATTTCATATACCGGGTGTCACAAAATAGTAACCCAGTCTTATAACTGTTTTCTTAGACAAGGGTATTAAAACGAAATATTAGATAGTCAAATGGGGCATAGTTTTGCATTTTGTGATTATGACAGGGTTGCTGAACCTTTTTGAATTTCCTAGTTTCTGCCCTTAACTTTTGATTTAAAGGGAACACCCTTCAAATATTTTTTGAATTTTTATTTAGTTTTAAATTTTAAATACAACTGTGCCTAATTTGTCTCTTTTTGACATCAAGGTATTTTTCTGAAATTTTTATTTTTAATTGACAGAGCTGTGCATATTACTTAAAATGCTTATTTTTTATTGTGTGGCATAACACTTGCATATTTTGATTATGACAGCGTTGCCGAATCTTGTTGAATTTCTTAGTTTCTGCTATTAATTTTTGATTTTTACAGGGAAGACCCTGTCTATATTTTTTGAATTGTTATTTTCAAATCTAAAGCTTTGTGGGTAACTTGAAAAGCTTATCATTAAGATCTGGTCGTTTAGGTTGCACGAAAGCGCATACAATATTTTTTTTTCATATGTGGACGTAAAAAATCGGTGCTGTCTAGGGCAGTGTCGTGCAACACAAACGAATTAATCGTCTGATTCGTAAGCTTGAGAAAAAAACAATTTTGCTCTAGCACTTATTTTTTCTTTTATATACATATGTATGTTAGAAAATTAAAAAATCACAGTTTCCCTTAAAAATACCTTTATCCAAATACAAGGGTAAAAAGAAAATTTTTAAGGGAAGTTTTAGACACTTAATAGAAAAATAAGCTTTTTAAGTGATATACACAGGGGTGTCGATTAAAAATAAAAATTGCAAGAAAGATACCTTGATGTCAAAACGTGACAAATTAGACACAGTTGTATTTAAAATCTCGAGCTAATTAAAATAGGTCAAAATACACAGGGTGACCTATTTGCAAATTAAAACTTGATAGCAGAATCTTGGAAATTAAACAAGATTTAGCAACACTGTTAGTGTAAAAATGCAAAATTATGCCTCGTTTGGCTAGGTACCTAAAAATTTTTTGATACCTCGCCTATAGGAAAAAGTTATAAGGGTGGGCTAATATTTTGTGGCACCAGGTATCTATTATACGTAGAAAACTTTTTATAACAAAATCTTTAAGTACTTTTTTTTTAACTGTAGTACCTAAGTTTCATCTCTAATAAGTCAACAAACTTTACTGTAAGTTTAATACGGCTGAAACTAACGAACTTTTGTTTTGTTTTTCGTAAGTTGAGACGTTGGTCTTACTGTGTTTCATGAGACATTCGATTTGACGTAATAAAATAAACAAAAATATTTGCTCTTCTTTGAGAAGTAAGAAACAATAACTTTAACACAAGTAGTATGCCGGATTATTCCCCCTTTCTGACAATACCAAATAAAAGATTTCCCAAATAAGCAAAAAAGGTTTTTTTATTGGCTGAATTTTATTGCTCAGTTTTTGGTTATTTCTTTTAGCTTCTTGCTGTTTCTTTTATTTCCAGAAAGCCATTTTTTACGTTTTAAGATAAAACTAAAATAATGGCTTAAAATATTAATAAAACTGAGCAAATTTAAATTTTTGAAGGTTTTCCTACTCGTTTTAATTATATTTGGATAGTCTTTACTCATTCTTTAGTCAAGCATAAACTTCCTTAAATGAAAAATGAGAAATGCATAATTCTGGTAGTCCGCCAGTTAGCTATTGTCACAAAATTATTATCTATGTATTTTGGCACCTTTTTAAAGTTTACCATTTGGTCCACTCACGATATTACGACAATATATACCGGAATTCACTTGCGATTTGCTTGGATTCAAAATGATTTTTAACTTGGAATTTGTTTCTTAAATGAATTAAGTTCTAATATTCCTGAAAATACATACTTATGATAACGCTTTGCTGACAAATTTGCAAAAAAAATTCAGAAACATTTATAATAAAGAGAGTGGAATATAATATGCAGTTTGCTTACACAATGCAATTTTTATATATTTTGACCAATTTATTAAAATAATGCATATTTACTATAAAAATGATTTATTATTATGCATATTATAGAATTTTTAAATAAACTAAATTTTAAAACTGCCTGTTCCGTCCACTTTTATGACCACATCGCAAATTTAGTAGGGGTTTAGGAATTTGCAGAACAGATGCATTCTAACGTACCAGCACCAGCCGACGAATTAGAGACGCATCTAATAAGAAAACATCTTGTTTGCTAGTTTAGTTAATAGACCGCATTGTGAAAGTATTTTGTAGATGATAATATTACTGACTATGTACATATATAAATATTGAAAATGCCAAAAACTACTGTATGGGTGAAAAATTTCCCAGAGTTGGAGCTCGATGGCGATAGTCTTTTGCAAAGCTTGTGCTAACATTATTTTATGTGATAAAAAGTTCCAGGTAGATCAAACGTAAAATAGCAATGCGTAAAGCAAAGCTTCCAAAAATGAAATCAGGACCAGTGCAATAGTTTGTTGAAACTTCATTTGGCAACAGTGGTGACAAAACGAAAAGTGAAAAGGAGGGATTTAATCATGACTTGTGTAGAGCTTTGGTCGCAGCCAATATTTCTTTAAAAAGCTACAAAATCAACAACTTAGTACTAGTACTTAGGCTTAGACCTTCGTGGGCTGTCCAAAGATAAAAAACTAAAGGAATTTTTGCAAAAATACTGTAACCACAATATCCCGGACGAGTCTACATTAAGGAAGAAAAATGAACAAGCAGTGTATAAAACCATTATCCAAGAAATCAAAAACGTGCTAAACGGAAATAATTTGTACATCATTAGGTGATTTCTGGCGAGGCCAAGTATGTTAAAGTAAGTTCAAGTAACCTTATTTAGGTTTTCTGGCGACGTTACTCATGACGTCACAGCATACCTAAGTTAGTTTCGGTAACCTAAAAACATGTAACTGAAGCTTACCGACCTCACGCTTTACGTTACATTCGGTATGCCGACCATGTGATCACATTTTCTTAGAGGTTATGTGTATTTTGTTATTAAAAATGAATAAAGAAATCAATCATAGTGTACATATTTTTCAATCCATACCTCATAAAAAAGTGGAATTCGAAAATGGGTAATTTTTTCTTGATATAAAGGTAAAATGCATAAATTTTGAAAATTTTTGTTGCCAAATATATTCATAAAATTTAATGGCATTGGTTGTACATTATGATTGCTAAACTCTTCAAAAATAATTGTTTTTGTCGCCGGTGAATTCATTTTCTCGTTTTGGAAAAAACGCAAAATTCAAATTTGTAAATAAAGTTATGTTTATCAGTGACCTCCACTAACTTTTCAATTTCTGGCGTTAAATCTCTGAATTTCATGTGACGTAATTCCTATGACGTCACTCGTAACTTTTGAACATACTTTTTGCTAACTTAAGTAAGAACTGGTAACCTCGCCAGAAATCACCTATTGTTGACGAAAGCACAGATGCTGTGGTCGCTATATCGTGCATTTTATGATTGGAGCCCTAAAAGTACATGAACTAGGAAAGCCATACTTAACTGCATCAAAAGAGTTAACGTAAAATTAACAACGTGCCATACTTAGTTGCGTCAAAAGAATTACATAAAACCATCAACGTGACTGTAACTCGTTTCATTCAACAACCTATATCGGAATTTTTCTTACCCAATAGAGTCCCAGTTGAAAAGCTTTTGGTATTTTTGTCCAATGCAGCACCTTATATGGTAAGAGTGGGACAAAATTTTAAAATATTTTATTCCAGTATGGTTCATGTTACTTGCCTGCCACATGGATTAGATCGGGTCGCTGAATCAGTCAGAATTGAGTACCCCGTATTGAATAAATTAGTCTTAAATACAAAAAAAGTGTTTTTAAAGGCAACTTTAAGAGTACAACAATATAAGGAAAAATTGCCAGGAGTTAACTTACCTCCGGAACCCGCAATCACCCGATGGGGAACATGGATTAAAGCGGCGATATTCTACGCAGACCATTTTGAAATAATCAAGGAATTAATTCTGGATATACACGATAACTCACAGTGCGTGTGGCGCAAAGTCAAGAAATGTTATACAAATCCGGCAGTTGGTGAGCAACTTATGTTTATAAAGGTTAATTTTAGTTTTATACCAGACATTCTAGTTTCCTCAGACAATAGAAATTTAAGTTCAAAAGCCTCCATTGATCTGATTAAAAGATTTTCTGATAAATGTAATAGTGATATAGGTGTTACAATAAGACAAAAATTACATGTTACTCTAGAAAAAAATGAAGGATTTAAATATTTAGTGGAAGTGGTAAATATTTTTGATAGTAAATGAATCGAAGAAATTGTACCTTCGCCATGTTCGTTACCTAATACCAAAATTACAGTATTGTCCGATAATATCAGTAGATGTTGAAAGAAGTTTTTTGGTGGCTAAACATATTTCTACGGACAGAACGCAACACTTTTCAGTAGACAATTTTGAAAGAGAGAGAGTCTCTTTATAGCACTTCAGAAATAAATTTATTTCTTAAGTAGTCAATTTCATATACCGGGTGCCACAAAATAGTAACCCAGTCTTATAACTGTTTTCTTAGACAAGGGTATTAAAACGAAATATTAGATAGTCAAATGGGGCATAGTTTCGCATTTTGTGATTATGACAGGGTTGCTGAACCTCTTTGAATTTCCTAGTTTCTGCCCATAACTTTTGATTTTTAAAGGGAACACCCTTCAAATATTTTTTGAATTTATATTTAGTTTTAAATTTTAAATACAACTGTACCTAATTTGTCTCTTTTTGACATCAAGGTATTTTTCTGAAATTTTTATTTTTAATTGACAGAGCTGTGCATATTACTTAAAATGCTTATTTTTTATTGTGTGGCATAACACTTGCATTTTTTGATTATGACAGCGTTGCCGAATCTTGTTGAATTTCTTAGTTTCTGCTATTAATTTTTGATTTTTACAGGGAAGACCCTGTCTATATTTTTTGAATAGCTATTTTGAAATCTAAAGCTTTGTGGGTAACTTGAAAAGCTTATCATTAAGATCTGGTCGTTTAGGTTGCACGAATGCGCATACAATATTTTTTTTTCATTTGTGGACATAAAAAATCGGTGCTGTCTAGGGCAGTGTCGTGCAACACAAACGAATTAATCGTCTGATTCGTAAGCTTGACAAAAAAACAATTTTGCTCTAGCACTTATTTTTTCTTTTATATATGTATGTTAGAAAATTAAAAAATCACAGTTTCCTTTAAAAATACCTTTATCCAAATACAAGGGTAAAAAGAAAATTTTTAAGGGAAGTTTTAGACACTTAATAGAAAAATAAGCTTTTTAAGTGATATACACAGGGGTGTCGATTAAAAATAAAAATTGCAAGAAAGATACCTTGATGTCAAAACGTGACAAATTAGACACAGTTGTATTTAAAATCTCGAGCTAATTAAAATAGGTCAAAATACACAGGGTGACCTATTTGCAAATTAAAACTTGATAGCAGAATCTTGGAAATTAAACAAGATTTGGCAACACTGTTAGTGTAAAAATGCAAAATTATGCCTCATTTGGCTAGGTACCTAAAATTTTTTTTGATACCTCGCCTATAGGAAAAAGTTATAAGGGTGGGCTAATATTTTGTGGCACCAGGTATCTATTATTTATACGTAGAAAACTTTTTATAACAAAATCTTTAAGTACTTTTTTTTTAACTGTAGTCCCTTATTGTCAGACAAAAAAAGTTTAATTATAAACTCTTTTTGTAATATATTTTAGCCTAGCTATAACTGAATTATAATTTTTTCTTTTAACTTCATTCTTTATCGAAAGGGAGCAATCGCCAATTAAATTTCGATTTTTTTACTTTTTCTTGCCCTAGACATCCGTACATCACTATTTATTTTTTCCTTTTTTGTTTCCCAGTTTTTCAACATTATCTTATAAAGGGATAATTACACTTTAAAATAAATACCGAATGGGTCAACCGGGAACGCATTAAAGGGGTAAAAACAGAATTTTCTTGAATTTTTCCGACAAATCCTATTTTTAACCCGTCATTTTACACACTATTTTCCTTATTTAGTAATTCTTCTTGAGTTTAATATATCCGTTAGTTATCTAAGAATACCTGACACTAATTTAAATCGCATATTTTTTCGTTAAAGTTATAAATAAATAGATTTATTTGCATCGGGGACATGCAAAATGTGAGAATTTTTGAATTTCCGAATTTTCGAAGGTTGCCATGTAAACAAAGATTTGCAGTTTATTTACTCCAAATTATATTAAGTGACGTGTCAAGATTTGGCAAAAATACCAGTTTTTGTTGCAAAATTGAAAGATTTCTCGACCGATTTCGCCTTGAAATATACATGAATAAGAATTTAGAAACCGTCAACTTTAAGTGCAGGGATATTTCATTTACGTATTTCAGTTACGCATTTAATGCCATTTTCATTGATTTTTCTATGACCCTACAACACTGGAATTTGCCAGGTGCGACAATTCATGTTGTCTTGGTAACGTTTTTATTGTTTACATTGATATTATAAAACTTTTATTATTTATTGATTTTGAAAAAGCGCAAGAATGGAGAACGATTCTAAGTTTTCGTGCAGTCCATCTGACTTAGAAGAAGCAGCAAAGAAAGCAATGTACGTTTAACAACTGTTGTTGTAATGTTCATATAATGTAAAATTTGGCTTAGATATTTTCCACAAGGGAAAAAATCTTTGCTTTGCAAAAAGAATTTTTTCCCATTGTAACACATGTGACATTTTTGCACCTGGTAAGAGGGAAAAAAGGCTAGTTTTTTTCTCGTAAAAGAAAAATATTTTTTAGTTAAATGATCCTAGTAATTTTTTTCAAAATAATATTTTTGGGTTTGTAATGACTTTCTTAAACGATTACTACACTAAATGAATACATGAATCTTTCTTACTTTAAAATCACCAGATCTGTGTAGATGTGTTACTGAAACCATTTCAATAGTGGAATTTTTTAGATCTAAAATTTTTTTTCAAACCAATATTTGTGAGTTTTAAAGAACCTTTATTTCAAAGTTATCTTTAAAAAAAACTTTTTCGACAGTATAAACAGTCGTGGCCAAAGAAAACTCCCATTTCTTTCTTCTTTACACTACACTTCTTTTTCTTATGGAAAATAAAACTTTATTTTTGCCAGAAAAAAAAATAAATTTTGAGACCTGTATTTTCGAAAAAATATGTTTTCGAAAAAATAAACTTACAAAAATTTATTTATCAAAAAAAATTGTTTTTTAAAAATTCCAATTTTTTTAAAATATAAGCAACGAAAACATATTTATTATAATATACAGATATTAACAAACTAATAATATATCTCTTTTCTAGAAAATTTTTCGAGACTCAGATGACTTTGAATTAGAGGAGGAAGAAGAAGAGCAAACTGAAGAAGAACCCATTATTCAGCAACCGTACTATCACCGATTAAGTCCCATTAAAATCAGCGCCGAAGACAGACTACCATTAAGCTATCACGGTGATCAGCATACGCACGAAGACGAGGACATGCACGAAAGACACGAAGATTACAAGTTTAAAGAGGGAGAAGAATTTCCAAATTCGATAGCATTCCATGAAGTACCTCTGGCTGATGATCCTGGTGAATTTGGTGTTGGTCCTTCTGATCCTAGATTTTACAGGGACAATATTAATCTAGGTCGGTAATCTTCAAAGTTTTCAATTTTGTGAGATCTAATATAAAGAGTACACTTTAAAAATCAGAGCTAGTTTTTTGCCCAAACTGAGTTATACAGGGTGTCCGAAAAGTCTTAGTATGGGCAAATATCTTTGCTATTAGTAAAGATAGAGACATCAAATTTTAGGTATATCCCTTTGGTTAATAAATCTACTTTTACATGTAATTTAACTTTTTCAACCCCCTTGTGGGGCAATGCTAGGAAGTTGTTTGTTTGCAATGATCGTTGGTATAGGGACAAAGAATAAATGAAGTAACTATACATCTTAATTTATGCATTTTTTAATTAATGTATCATTTTCATTAAAGATACAATTAAAATTATAATGACAAATAAAGAAAACCATTTTTCATCGACGTATACAATAATTTTTTTACAATATAAGTAATAATATTTTATATACACATTAATCTGAATCGGAATCGTTTTCTTCTTCAAACTCGCTATCTGAGCTACATCCAGCGATTCCAATTCAGATTAATGTGTATATAAAATAGTATTACTTATATTGTAAAAAAATAATTATCCGATACTTCGAAGTTTTTTTATATTTATAATAATGATATTTATCAATTGTATATTTAATGAAAAGGCTATATTACCTAGTAAAAATGCATAAATCAAGATATATAGTTACTTCATTTTTTCTTTCTCCCTATAACAACAATCATTGTAGACAAAAGTTATTAATTTTTAGTATTCATTCTTAAAAAAATCAATGTTGACTAACTGTTCAAACTTCCAAAATAATGTCTCCAATAATATTCTCACATATTTTACAGAGATAAAAATTAAGAAATATATATTTTTGTAATACTTATGAGGTATGTAAGTCTTTGGCGCGCAATATGAAGAACCACGTTTTTTTGAAAAAAAAAACGAAATAAATGAAAATATATGCAAAAACGATTATTTCTATGATGAAATCAATATAAGGCATATTTATCTACAACTTAACCAAGTTTCAGATGATTATCTTTTTTCATTATCTTTTTATAACAATTTCTTTACAGAGATATTTTCATCTTTTTCAAGATATCTTCAACTTTATGCCAATAAAACTCACTGAAAAATTAAAGTTTTTGTAAAACCACTAACACCATCTGAAAGTACATGTTCAACCTCACTGACAACTACTGTATTATTTTTAAAATTGAATAAGTACAAAAAATAATGATTGGTTTTCCTAAGCGGCGAACACGCCAAAATGCATTTTTCGGATAACAGACAACCGAAAATTTCTCGTAAAAAATAAGAACCCTATGGATACACCCTTTACAGAATTCGTAGATAGTGGCAGAGACTATAAAGAATATAGACAGACAGATACTCGAATACACCGAAAAGCCTTTGAGATATTTGGTGAGTTTACTGGTTTATGGTTTAAAAGTTTGTTTGTCCACCATTATATATACATGTAGATTCATAGTATACATAATTATAATAATGGTAGACAAACTTTTAAACCATAAACCAGTAAACCCACCAAATGTCTCAAGGGAGACCCGCTTTTCGTTGCACGGCAGTGTTCGTCTAGGTGTTATTTAGTCTATGATAGTGGTTTCAAGAACAGATTACAATACTTAGTTTTTAATGTTTTAAAATTTGTTTACAAATATAGAGCTTGAATCAATAAAGTGGAAAATTTCACACTTAAACAAGAATACCGGAAATTCAAACATTCGAAATACAGTAGAATCTCGATAATCCGAACTAATTGGGACCGAAGGTGGTTCGGATTACCAAAAAGGTCGGATTATCAAACATTGCTGCTGAATGAAATTGAAAATAGGTACGTGTATTGCATACAAGAAATAAAACACCAGCATATCAGAACTCAAAAGTAATTTCCTTTGTAACCAAAAAAAATCAAATTTCAAATTCTCATAATCAAAAATACAAATGTAGATACATACATAAACGTAATCTATAAACTTTAGTTATCTGCTCGAAAATAATCTGAGATTTTCTTTTGAACTGCTGTCGATACCCCCTTTTTTTTGCTGCGAGATTTCGGAGTCGTTTCAGTAGTAACAACTGCGTTTCGTTTGGCGCCGCGGTTTTGTTTTAATTTTTTTGATTGTTAAGGGGGGGGGGGGAGCGTTCGGATTAGCGGACGTTCGGACTTTCAAAATATAATTAATTGATTGTATCGGCGATTATTTATAGGTGCAATTTTGTTTTATCCAAATATCTTTAATTGATTAAATGTTATGAGCATTTGTTTATAACGCTCGACGCTAATGAGAATTCATAATACCGCTGCATCCGATGAGCGGTTTTTTATTTATTAAAAACTGACGTATCTATAGGTCGTAGAAAATACTTCTCAGAGGCAAAATTGTGTAAATTTTTTTAACCTTTCCTATGACTCGAACGGGGTTTCGCTATGGTTATAAATAACTGAGATATGACGGAAAATGTAAAAAAAGACGACTTTTTTGCAAGAAATTATTAATAAAAAAATAAGCAAAAAGATATTTTTACTAAGAGCTTCATACGTTTATCTGGACACCTTTAGGGACCCATTTCAATTAGTTTCATCCATTGCATAATTTTTTTGCTTATTTCGACCAGGGCGGTCTTAGGCCATGCAGGGGCCTTTGGGCACACAGCGTTTGGGGGCCCTCTTAGAAATTCCAAAACGTCGTAATGGGCATGGGTTTCGGCATTTCGGGGCCGCTATCAGTCCGGGGGTCCTGGGCTCGTGCCCCACGTGCCGTTAGGGTAAAGACGTCATTGATTTCGACCCTCCAGGCCCAGAATACCTTATTATTCTGGGCTCCAGATCTAACGTGCCTCCTCTATAAAGCAAAATAATCCCAAAAAAACGCAATATATTGCCCAAATGTCCACTACATTTAGGCGATGTACTCGTATAAGAGTTAGTAAGTAAGGTCTTTGGGGATATATAATTTCTTGTCTATTGCCCTTTAAAATCAACAAAAATTTATATCAGGAGACGCTGTATTTTTTCAATATTTTTTTAAAAAAAACCTCAGCTCACTGTAACACTATCATTCTGGTGGTATTCTATGGTATCTAAGGCAAATATTACAACTATGCAATACAATAATCTTTACAATAACTAGCACTACGTTATTTTATTCGTATGCCTTCGCCATTTAATCGTTTAGTAGCAACAAGTGGTAAAATCAATAGACCGCGAACGGAACGAAAAGAAATCTGTAATCAGTTGGCAGCCTTTAAGAACTTTTTTTTTAATCAATTCATTTTAAACGATTTTAGCGCTGTTTATCACTCAATCTAACTAAAACGTGTTGTGCAAACTAATAATATAGTCAGTGGCGTAACCAGAGGGGGCTAGAGCCCCCCTCGATCACATCCCCACACACACAAAAAAGATATATCTTGTTTTTAATAATTTTTAGTAAATGCTATAAGTATAGGTTAGGTTTTTTTCTCAGCCCCCCTCAATAAAGGTCTGATTACGCCACTGTATATAGTATAATTTTATTACCGGACGTGAAATGTTTCTTTTTCATTTTAAATGCATATTTAAGACCCAACAGTCAAACAGCTTCATGAAATCGCTTTATTTCTACTTTTATTTTTAGATAATGTGGTAGTGGTAACTCAAAGAGCAAGTTTTAATGAAATGAATATTCCTAAGCCCCATCCTACACAAAAACCCGTGGAAGATTCTAAAAGTGACTCACAGAAACAAGTTGAAAGTCTTCCATTAACTGATGAACTCGAGTAAGTATTTAAATACAAGGGAGAACAATGTGAATGAGATGAAATATAGAAAAAATGCATTTTTTCAAAAAATTAAATGATGGCGCTCAGAAGATTTACTAAATAAGTAGGTAATGCTAATCTTTATATATAAAAGAAGGAACTGACTGATTGACTGACGTATCAACGCACAGCCCACACCGCTGGGGTTCGAAACTTGAAATTTTGCAAAGAGGTTTCTTATGCATATAACGTAGTCATGCACTAAGAAAGAGTTTTTCATAATTCAAGCCCTAAGAGGGTGAAACAGGTGTACAAACTTTGTATTGGGAAAAAATATTAGATAGTTTTATTAACTCGAAGCTTCATAGAAGTACCCTAAAAAATAAATATTTAAACATGTGTTTTACAGTTTTTAATCAATCAACCCCTAAAGGGGTGAAATGGGGTTCAAAGTTTGTAATGACGTAGCTTTTAGGAAATCAAAGGGGACGATCGCCCCGTCCTCGCTCTTAGCTGGATGGTGTCCCCTGCCTACCCAGTTACCCACCCAGAGTCGGTTTATGAATTTCTGCGCCCCTAGGCACTATGTTTTTGCCCCCCCCCCATATCTACCATTCATACCAACCTCCATTTGTTTAAAAGTACAGATAAAATATTAATTTTTGTTCGGCGCCACTATTTTTGCTGGGTGTCCTTAGGCATCTGCCTAGAGCGCCTAATGGAGAAACCGGCACTGTACCCACCCTAAAAGTCTTAAATATAGCGTTCTGATTTGCTCCTCCTGTTGAACCAGGCTACATACGCCACTGGTCATGGTGAAAGGAGTTTCGATGTTTTGCAAGTACGACTGCTGAAACTTTGTCATTTTAGTGGGAAAGGGGACAGAGGAAGTAACCGTTTTAAAGGAGGACTGTCCTCCCGAAAGAAGGGCATCTGGCAAACCTTACTTTTATGCGTGCTTTTTTGAGTATTAATACAATACCTACTTGAAAACAAACAATTTCCCAAATATAAGAACAAACATTTAGAGAAGTATCCCTACCCGAGTTTTTCTAATTGTAATGCAGAATTAGGACGCTCCACGCTCCACACTTATGACAAATCACAATTTAAAAGTATTTTCTAGAAATAAACTCTTGTTAATTTGCGTCAATAAAGCCCCCACAGACTACGATGATTTTCATCCGTTCGCATCGCTGCGATTCGAATCGGCGTGCCAAACTGATAGTCTATGGCCGAAAACGGTCGTGCCGAACCGTCCGTTCTAATATCTGTCCCATATTGAATTTCAACATGACGCGGACGGTTCAAATCGCCGATGAGAACGGATGAAAAACATCGTAGTCTGTGGGGGGCTTAAGACAGAAAACCGAATTAAGCCCCCCACAGACTACGATGTTTTTCATCCGTTCGCATCGCTGCGATTCGAATCGGCGTGCCAAACTGATAGTCTATGGCCGAAAACGGTCGTGCCGAACCGTCCGTTCTAATATCTGTCCAATATTGAATTTCAACACGACGGTTCAAATCGCCGATGCGAACGGATGAAAAACATCGTAGTCTGTGGGGGGCTTTATAGAACAATTCTAGAATCTGACTGTCATTATAAAAACAAATGAATGTCTAAAGCCAGGCACAGCCTACATACTGGCATTAGATTAAAACAGTAAAGCCAAGAGTTGGCGGACATGCCGTGATCTAAAATTCTACCTACCTCGAATAAAAATAATGAAAACTAATGAAAACTGCCTGTCATATGGTTAATCCCTTTTATTTACATATTAAGGAAAAATTAGGTATCTAATTATAGATAATAGAATAAAATTTACAATCTTCCATAAGGCCAGACACGGATAATGGAAGTAAACATTTTTTAAAATATATTCTGAGCCTTAACCTCAACAGATAAATTAAATACGAAACATTGGATAATAGGAAAAATATGAATAAAATTAGTTGAGAAAAATTATTTTTAAATTTAAATAAAAGCGTTCTATAAAAATTTTATATATTGATAAGCAGGTTTTATTTATACAGAGTGGTCAGAGTGTTTAATATTGTATCTATAGCATAATATTTTTTTACACTGCCTGTGTGATGTGCCTGATACACTAAAAAGGTTTAAAATCTAGAGCTGGTTTTATTTAGATAATATACCTATGTAATCCATTAGGTTTTGACAAGTTCCAGATATTCAATGTTTCGTCATTACTACATTTTATCAGAATGCCGTAACCCAAAAAGCTTTTAGGTTGAACCAAGAAGTATTCTGAATTAATGGTTATCATTGTCGGCTATAGTTTTAAATGCGATTTATATCACCCATATTATTTTAACGATTTTTTCTGTTTACAGTTCCTCAAACAGAGATGTTGAAGTCGTACCTTACAAACCACCAGATTTGCCCGCAGATACGGCTGGAGTATACATCATTGCAGTAATTGCTGGAATCAGTGCAGCAGCTACAGTGGGTCTAATTGCAGTTGGAATTGGATGGTACAAGTAAGTCACACTATTACTGTTCAGAATTTCCTAATCTATCGACTTATTTGCTCATTTCCTATTACTTACTAGCGCGCTTGAGTCGAGCATAGAGATGATTGTTTTTTTTACAGATAGTCACAGCTATGCTGCAGTCGCGTGTCTTTGGTACCTACTAATATTGAGCCTCCTTCCTACAAGCGTCTGTGGCTCTACTAATTGTTCGGTTGTAAATATGGCAATACTCACGGGTTTCCTGTATCGCGTCCTTGCCCCGCCTATTTACAAATCAACCAAAATAAGTATCTACACTAAAAAATGTTTTAAGAAGGAACACTAATTAAATAATTTATGTATTTCTCAATTTAAATAAGTTTAAATACATGTGTATGTCCGCCATTTTACTAGATTTTACAGCTCAAAGAATTTAAATTCTCGTATATTGTGTTGTTTCTTGAATTTTATCAATTACTTGGATGCTGACAGGATTAAAACAGGTTGCAAAACACGTGCTATTTTGTTTTTATATAATTTATGTTTACTATTTTCTCCTATGTTTTATTTCATATTATATAATACAATTAACGAAATAAAATCAGCCTACGCGCGGCGCTGTTTGCGACGATGCCTTTTATGCTTCCCGGCTTGAGAGTTGAAGATGGGTGTGACCATTGGCTACTCAAATTAAGGAAGCCAGCTGCAATCAGCTGATTTCTAACAGGGAAGAAGGGCTTACTAGACGACAAAATTGACAAAGATGTCAAATAACATGATAATGAAGGCAAAGACGAAACGAAAATATTACTCGTTATAGTGGTTAGCAAATCAGCTAAAGAGGATATCACGTTCTTAATTCGAGTCGCCAATACGTATTAGCCTCCACAGCAAAATTTAATTTTTGCAAAAACGTAATTTATTCATCAAAAACTAAAAAATAATTCTACAACATTTTCTTATTCAAACCTAGTGTCTGGTTGTTCTCTTAACATAGCAGCTGCTTTTTCAGGAGTTAAGTCTCTCTGAGCCTGAGCAAGCATCTCATACCCCACCATAAACTTTTTTACTGTTGCTGATCGTAGCAGGGGAGGAAAGTATATACCATGAAAAGTCCAATGTGCTTGACATTCTTGCAGTTTTTCTCCAGTCGGAGCACCATGCCATCCCATCGAATACGGAAAGTTGCATTTAAACAAGTTATCATATTTTGCTACTAGGACTTGAAGAATTTTAGCTAGAGCTTCCCTCTGACAAGTATCGGTGTCAGTAAATCTTTGGATTTGTCTTTTTGGCAGTACCATGGTTTCAAAAGGCCATACCGCCCAGTAAGGGATTACTACCAGCCATTCTCCGTTTTCAGTAACGATTCTTTCGCGTTTATTCAATTCCTTGTTAAGATAATCTTGCAAGAGTGGTGTGTTGAATTTTTCGTAATATTTTCTAAGGTTTTCATCTTTTATTCTTGCTTCATTAGGTAGAAATGTTGATGACCAAATCTGACAGTGCGGATGAGGATTGGAGCATCCCATTAACTGACCTCTATTTTCAAACAGCTGGACCCAGAGGTACTTTTTCCCTAGCTCCTCTGTCTGTTTTACCCATTCATTTATAATATCAACCACCTCTTTTGTAGACAAGCTAGTTAAATAGACATCTGAATATGGGTGGTAGCACATAACCTTACAAGTACCTTTGGCGGTTCTCGTTTGGAATAACGGATCGTCCGATGGTTCAGGTTCCGGACCTTCTTCCAGAAGCGCTGGAAAGTCATTCGTAAAAACGTATGTAGATTCGTACTTTGGAGTTACCAGTCCTGATGCCCTAGTGACTCCTGGACATAGTGGATTGTTTGGGTCAAAACGTGATACCTTTTCTACTGCGGCTTTTTCCGTTTGACCGCTCCATGGTCTCAAAGCTCTGTGGGGTGAAACTAGTACCCATTCGTCTCTTAGAGGGTTGTATCGTAAATGTTGATGTTCTGGAATAAAAAATTTGCAATATCACCATTAAAACTATAATGGAAATAAAGTTCTTATGGCCCTGACAATAACAAAAATTCTAATTTTCATCCTATACATATGTTATTGTTTATGTTTTAGCAACATGACTTACAAAGAACTAGAAAGGTTTCAGGTTTAGTACAGGTTTAAATTAAGGTCTTCTAGTTGATCAGATAGGTTTTGGCAAGTTTTTGTTCTCCCATTGTTAGTCGTAATTGAAAACCTACGAGTTATTCTAATATTTAAGCATGTTTTTGGGTATTATAACAACTTAAACGTATTATAAACTTAAAGTTCGTATTCTCCGTAGTACCTATCTTAAGTTGGATTATTTATAACAAAAGGCGGCCTAAATTTCTTGCTTTTATAGTAGGAAGTTGCACATAGGTACTTTACTTACGTATTAAGCTAAGTACAGACATGAACACAGTCGGTGGCAACATTGTCGGCCGAGTGTATATTTTTCTATGGACCCAGTGTGGATACAGTCGGCCTGCATAATAAACACAAATGTATCGAGTCCACATCTAAAGTTGTTCACTTAAATAGAAAATGACATATGCTGACGTTATTATAATAGCAGCAGGTATTTGTAAAAAAGAAAAAAACACCAAGGTTTTCACACTTCCATTTTTTCTTCAGATTGTGTTAAAATCAAAGCTAAGTAATTTAAGCCCAAAATGAAAATCCTAGATCAATAGCTTGAAAAGAAGACTTGATGTTATCAAATTTTTTAGGTTAAGCGGCCTTATTTTATGAAAAAGAGTAGTATCAAATTTTTTAAGGAATATAATCTTCTTTCAAGCCCTGAAAACAAAATCTTCTTAGTGAAAATATTTAATATTTTTAAATGGCTTTGATAATCCTAAAAAACGATGAAAAAATTAGTTTTTCGTCACTTTTTGGTACCTATCTAATGGTGTATACAAATACGATGGTTTATGAATTCATTTCAAAGATAATGCAATTATCTACAAATAAAAAAAAAGCATCTCTCTCTACACTGTTCAAAAGGAATAGGGAATAGAAGGTTGAAAAATTCGAACAAACATTTATGGAATCAGAATGTTGTGATATACCTATCTCAATAATTATAAGTTATTGTTAAAACTCTTCACCATTTTCAAAAAGTTGACTCAATTTCAAGCAAAATAAAAAAATCATCTTTTATCTGGAATAAAACCAAGGATCGTCGGAAACTGTATGTCCGTGCCGACCCGACGATGTTGACAGTGCCAATCGCGTAGAGCGCTGACGAAATGCATTAAATAGCTGTATTGTTAAGTTTTTTTTCCAGTTTTACTTAGTGAAAATTTAAAATTAATTCCTTTCAATTTAATTTCCTTTAAATAAATTAGTTTCAATGTATCATTCTATATAAAAGGACAAAATGATGCATTGAAAATAATCATTTAAAGGAAATTAAATTAAAAG
Source organism: Philopedon plagiatum (assembly GCA_963971165.1). NCBI lineage: Eukaryota > Metazoa > Arthropoda > Insecta > Coleoptera > Curculionidae > Philopedon > Philopedon plagiatum. The sequence goes on along the minus strand of OZ020194.1, from coordinate 82,617,429 downwards.
GAATTAATTTTAAATTTTCACTAAGGGCGCGTACCGTTGTCAACTTCGGTTGCGCTTTTGTGTCCCGTAAGTATCGGTAACCTGAAAAGTTGGTAAGATTGGAAACGCGGTTCCTGAAAAATATCTGTCATTAATGCCACCGAAGGAACCGATGCTTCCCCGCTGGTTTTCCGGTTTGTTACAAGTCAAGTCATTGGTTTGTTATGTCATTTTGTTGCTTATGTTTTGCTTTTTTGTTTAAATTTAAATTTATTTTTTCACAAATGTTAAAAATTATCTGTTTTAAAATGTTGGAAGCAGGAGGAGAGGTATGTTTTTAGGTTGAGTCGATATCTGTAAAAATAAACAGAAATCTAATAGAAACGACCGATCGGCGTTGCGTAGTAAAACCGGTTCTTTCAGGAACCAGCGTTACCATTGGTTTACCGCATTATACCGAGTGGTTAACCAGGTTTGACAACGGTACACAGCCTAAGTAAGTAAAACTCGAAAAAAAAACTTACTAACACAGCTGTTAAATGCATTTCGTCAGCGTTTTATGCGGTTGGCACTGTCAACACCGTTGCGTCGGCGCGGACATACAGTTGCCGACGATCCTATCATAGGTTTTATTCCAGATAAAAGATGATTTTTTTTTATTTTGTTTGATTGGGTTTGATTGGGTAACAATACCATATTCGTCCTCAGTGGCGGATACCTGAGAATATAAAAATTTTCAAAACAAAACCAAAACCTTCCTTAAATAATAAGAAAAATAATAATTTTTATATTTCCCCTTCCAGTTTTGTTTTTTTTTTGTTTCGTTTTTATTTTATTAATAGATGTTACAATGAAAAAAAGAGTTTTAATTACCGATTTTTTTTTGCATTTTTTGCACCTTCAAGCCCCCCTTAACTAGGCCGTATAGGGTGGAGGGTTGTAAATTTTGGGGGTGCTAATTAGACTTTTGGGCGTACCTACTAAGCAGTGGTGGCTGGTAAAATTTTACAGCCAGATTCTCCAACGCTAGTCCGGTCTAATTTGACAACCAAATGTTCTAAACGGACAAGTGTAAGAATAAGACAACTACGTTTTATACTTGAATTTATTTCTGAGCTTTTTCTCAAATTTCAAATTTATAAAGAAAAGAGCAATTTTGGTAAGTACTTTCGACAATAATAGAACTAAGTTCATTACAGCAACTCGTTGCAAGATGAAAATCATTTGGAAACCAAGCAAATTCCTGAAATATCAGAATAATACATGAGTTTTTAATGACGATTTATTAACAATGACAGGACAAAAACCTGTCAAAACATAACTGATCAACTACAAGATCTTAATTTAAACCAGTACTAAATCTTAAACCTTCTTAGTGAATCTGAACGATATTAAAGTTTTATGTGTCTGTTGCTACTCACAGGACCCATGCTAAATTTAGGGGTTTTGATAGTGAGCCTACTAGAAATGTTTTGGTAAAGAATTTGCCAAAAAAAAGTTGAATTTTGCCCTGGCACACTCTGGGAAAAAATTAACACGTTTAGGTATCTTATATATTATTTTTTGTAAACAAAGTTTTCATCATTTTGTTGGAAATTTTTAAAGTTTAAGAGAAAAAAATGTGTTAGTAGAAAGTTATAGTCATTTGAGTTTTTTAAAACCTAAAATAGATATAATTCAAAAAAAATTCAAATGACTATAACTTTATACTAATACATTTTTTCTCTTGAAATTTAAAAAATGGTGTAAAATTTGTCTAAAAAAAAAATAATAAATAGAATACCTAAACGTGTTCAGTTATTTCCCAGGGTGTGCCAGAGCAAAATTCAACTTTTTTTCGCAAATTTCAAAATAGTTTTTTCTTTAGTAGGCTCACTATCAAAACCCCTGAACTTGGCATGGGTCCCATAAGTAGCAACAGAGATATACAACTTTAAAATTTCACGGACCGCGCCTGGTGCTAAGCACCCCCAAGCCCCCCCTTAACTACGGCTATGGATATGAAAGACCGAATCCGCTTTACTTGCTTACAGTGTCAGACTGGACAGTGCGGCAAATCAGCAGTTGCCACCTGGGCCAAACCTCAGAAGTTGTGGGGGCCAAACAGAAAATTGCCAATGTTTACGGGGCATTGCACTAATACAATATTATTTTATTGAACGTCATCATAACGTCAACTTCTAGACAAATTTTTGTTTCAAATTATTAAAACCTACGTTTCAGATTCGTACCTGTTCTGACGCCACTGTTTTAACATTCGTGTAAATATCATCGGCAACTGTGCCACTGAATGTTTTTGTTTTAGCCCGCCTGTCCCCGGCGACCACGATTGTCCGATATTTTTAAACAAGGAAATAAATAAATTTAGGTCTTAATAATTTAATAATAAAAATGTCAAAACGTGAACATTTTGGGGGGTACAAAACTTAACATAAATTACATTTATTTTACTGTGGAAGTGGTGATCCAAATCAAGCGTGGGCCAAAGGGTCCAGTCCGAAACTGCCTGCTTATTAGTGACACCTGAAATGTTACAGCGGGTACGAAATTCATTTAGAAAAAGAGTGAGAAAGTGTTTGGAAGTTACAGGGGGGCATTTAGAACAACTTCTCAAGCATGAGAGACGATAAATAAGTTAAAATTAAATGGTAATTTTTTTTTATTTTATAAACTGATGAATCAATTCCGCAACCGAAGGAGCAAATTAAAAAAATATTGTTCACACACGTAGTTTTTTAAGTAGATTCGAATTTTATAAACAAAAGTACATTATCCCATTTAAAATTCCAAACCGCACCCCCAAAATAGAGGGGGTAAATGTCAAAAATATGTTTACATATGTCCCCCATATCTCCTTATTAACTCACCAAAATTGCATGAAAATATTTTAAACCGTTTTCGAGATCTTATCGCCCTGTAACACTTTAAGAAACTCACCCTGTATGTTATTAGCTACACTTTAGTCGATTTATTTGATCTGCAACAATTTTTTTAATATACGCATATACGTATTACTACTATATTGTTAGCATCCAATCTACCCGTTGTTAAAATTTTAAGCAAAGATAAAATATTCTTTTGTTTGATGTTGAATCACGTGATGTACCAGAACTTTTGACGGAACTGTCACTGTCAGTTCTGACAGCAGTTTAAAATGGGAGCTTGTCAGTTTTTTTTCTCTTTTTACCTTTCAAAAGTAAATAAAAATGTGTTTTTATTTGTGAAAAATGGATTAAAAGTTAATTATTATCCTATTTATTTACGATAATGACTAATGACATAGCTAATGTACCGATAATGCAGGTTTTAAGCAGCAAAAAGTGAAAAAATTACTTGTAGTTTCAGCGGCGGATAGTCTTCACAAGAATGTAAACTAAAGAGTGAAGCCATCATTTTTAATAACAATTTGAGATTTTTGGGTATTCAGTTCACTGGCTGGGCAAATCACGTGGTTGTTTATGAGAGATGCCCAGTACGGCATGTGACTGGTTAGCAATTGTTTCCAAAGACTACGTCGCTTCATCATTTTTTCGTCGTTCGCTATGTAGTAGTAATACGTATATGAACAAACGTACTTTCTTGTCATTGTCAAGTATTTGGCATAAAAATATTGCCAATACAACTAAAATACAACTTGTTTTGTCATAATTTGATTTTGACACTTTTTACTGAAAAAAAGTTCACTCTGTACATTTCCGAAACAAAAAATGTTAAATATCATATCTTTTAAAAAAATATAGAGAGAAATTACTCTCTTAAGCTTCAAACCATATTAACAAAACTTTTTTTCTGTACCATGGCAACTGGATAAAATGTAATCTTATAAGAGTTTGAGATTAAGGTAAAAATTTTATTCATGCAATTTTTTTTAAACCTACGCCAATGGAGAACGAATAAATTACAAAGTCAAAAGGTTTGATAACGAACTTGAAATCAGCGTTAACATGACAACGATGTGTGACAATTACATGATCATTAAAAAGTATTAAAAAACACTTAAATTTATCTTGCTAGTTTTAATTAATTAGGAATAATTAAAGAAATGGATTTTACGTGACTTTAGCACTTACCATTGGGATTAAACGCCATACTGGTATTTATTGTTGTTTTACAACAAAGTAAGTTTCACCGGAAGTTTTCTTGTTTCATATAACCCTAAAATTAAACACAAACATGTGGTGTGCTTTATAGCAGGCAATTACGCCTTGAATAGCTTAACTGTACACACACTCGAAAATGATTAAAATAAATAAATTTACTTTTAAATGTTTTAATCATCGCTTTTGTGATAGCAGTGGCGTGTCAGTTTTAGACTCATTATGCCATTATTATCATCTAATATATTTATATAACATGTTTTTTGTTTATCTTTGTATTAATATTATGCATATCTGAAGTGATTCTGTTTCAAATTAGTTTAATATAATAATATGTATATTTTTCATGATTAGTGATTTGATTACATCATTAGTTGTTAATAATATAGTGGGTAGAGGGTGTTTCAGGAAAATATCTGTCTGTGTATGTTAAAACAATAGGAGCCCATAAGTCTTTTGTTCTCGGGCTATAGTGCGTCAAAAAACAACATTTTCTACTCCCGTGCTCTAATAATATTCAAATTAAATGTCTTCGATATGTTTTATTATAATGTTCATTATGATACAAATTTTCACTATTAAACTGCGTTATTAGCCACTTTGAATTACATACTTTTTTTAAACAAATGACCTCCTTTTATTATAAATGACCTTGGTTTGACCGTTCTTTTACTAAAATTTGAATTTTCATTAAAACTTTTTAGAAAATTTAAATTAGATGTTATGTCAGATTATGGTATTAGTAATAGTCAAACTTTAACTAACGCACTGGAACTTCTCCTATAGTCACGTACAGAGGAAGCCGGTAACAAGACTAAGTTATGACAGGCTTAGTAAAACGCAGGGCAATTTTCCGAATATTTTGGTGGTAGGTACGGCTACCGACAAGTCCAGACTTGCGTTTCGTTCAATAGTACCAGTCATATTGTTAATCTGATCTTTGTAATTTCTGCCAAGTTTTCCTATACATGACCCCTATGTGCGCCGGCCCTGACTCAGACTCAAGCAACAATCGGGAATCTCTGGCCAGAGAAAAATAAGATAGAGAGAAGAACATCTCTTCTTCCCGGGAGCTCGACCACGCTATGGCCTTCAAACGGCCACACCCCGAGGTTGGCGCGTAGAATTCTCACAATACAGCCCGACATAGCCAGTGCGGTAGCAACACGGCAAGCAGAGAGAGTTTTCTGCGGCGCGTCTCAATACTCACTCTCACTGTGCTTTATAATAACCGAAAATCTGCATCGCACGCCCATGGCAGCTTATTTCGACGTCGGTTTGGAGGTCATAGAAAGCAAATCGTATTTATGAATGAAATCCGGACGAGATATTCTTCTCTCTTTCTTATTTTTCTCTGCTCTGGCTATCATGTCATCTGACGACTCCGATGACACGGCGATGTCTTGTTAAATCAAAACAACTCGCAACACAATTCACTTTACGATATCACTGGGCAACATATATATTGCCTTAAATTAGCAATATTTAGGCGATATCGCTGTTGCCATAGTGGGAGAGGTTACATTAAAGGCCGTGCTTTTTCAGCATGCCATATAATTTGCGCGTTGCTAGCTGCTTAACCTAAAAAATCAAGTTTTCTTTTCAAACTATTGATCAGGGATTTTCATTTTGGGCTTAAATTATTTACCACTTTAACAAAATCTGAAAAAAAAATGGAAGTGGGTTAAACTTACTCGAGGCACACCGTGCAAACAATATCATAGTTTTCCTTCGAGTTTCAAATTAAATAAAATAAAATTTTCCCTTATATGAACGTGACGTGAAACGCAATATTTTTTTTTGGACATAAAGAAATTTCATAAAAATGCTTTAAGTAAGGGAGAAGAAAGAAAAAAGTGTCGTTTAATCCGATTATATTATGACCGACAAGTTAAAGGCATTTCAGACAAGAAGACAATGTATAATAAAGGATTTTGTTTACTTGGCAATTTTGGTATCCATTAAGGGTTGTTAAAGATTCCCTTAGTAAACATTTTACTTTTCAGGCCAAAAGTTTGTGAAGAAATCCATTGTTATCTTGTTATTTCAGATAATATCTTACAAAAATGTTTGCGTATATAAAATTTGAATTTTCTGGTCTCTCGAGGCATGGTGTCTCAATTTTGATGGTAATTAAATTATTATAAGAAAAAACGGAAAACAACTTTAACAAGACCCTCTACACGGTAATGTTTTTTTTAAATCAATAAATATCTATTTAAAACATGTAGGACGGCTTTATCACCTTTTATACTTCCTGAACAATTTTCCTCTCTGCTCTCGCAATTTTTGTTTTTTTAATGCTTAATGTAGTGAAAAGCTTTCAATGTTACCCGACTGGAAAAACCAACAAAATGTTAGTAGGTATGAATTTAACAAAATTTAAGGTACTTCAAATATATAAAAAGGGTTTGGTAACATGGTAACCAAATGGGGTGGCACGAATAAAAATTTTTGCTCGGGTTTGCTCAGGTATATGATTAAATATATATACAGTGTGTCTACTTAAGTTGGCGACATATGGAAAACTTTTTTATTATTAGTTTTACGGAAAAAAGTTATTCTTTATAAAAATTCTGCTTTATAAAAAAATAATATTAAATTATTCAAATTTGATATAGCATATACTGGGCGATCGGAACTTGAAAAATTAAAAGTTAATCCTAGCGAGAACTTCTCTTAGCTGTTGTTTTCCAGCATGATTTAATAAAACAATATTACTTAGAATAAAAAAATATCATCTAAGTTTATAGTCATGGCCTCTTATTTACATCGAACATTCCTTAATATTTCTTAAGATTTTTTTTGAACAATTAAATTTTACAAATCGTACTACAAACTGACGTTCAGTGGGAGAAATATCATTGCAAGCTACAATAATAAGTGTATTATCAACATGCGTACAGGGAGAATGGAAAAAATAATATATTTTTTTAAGGTTATCAATGTAACTACATATTGGAATGTATTTTTAGTTATAAAAAACTTTTCTTAATGCCAGTTTTTCATATTGTCAAAAATAGAGGTACTTTACTGTTGCGCCAGACTTATATTTTCTGCCATAATCCGTATATGACTGATATATTTTGATGTATGATTGATGCATTTTGCATGTGTGTGTGAGAGAGAGAGAGAGAGAGAGAGAGAGAGAGAGAGAACGCAGAGGAGACCCAGAGGAGACGCAATATATCCAAAGCTTTTCACGGCAACACTTGAAGAAATCTTTCTAGACTGGGACAACAAAGGTCTATGCGTAGACGAAGAAACACCTCAACCATCTAAGATCCGCTGATGACATGGTACTTTAAATCTCCAAGTATTACCTATAGGGACACCCTTTACAAGTTGTAAATAATACTTCTTTATTGATTTTAACGAAAAAACAACTCTCACTATATTAACACTGCTATTAGCACTAATTATTTGTAAATTCTAGTTGTAACGACGATGGCCATAAATAATATTACTTTGTTTACTCTCTATAAGTATCTGTGTGTGAAAGGGGTTGGATATAAAACTAATCAATACCATATAAAATCGTAAAAATATCTGACCTAACGCTGGTCTATAAAGCCGGCCCCATCAATACATTTTATTGCTCAAAGAATTTTTATGACCCATTCACGTCAGCGGGTTTCAAAAAGAAAATTTAATTCAGGATTAGCTTACACAGTGTTAAATTTTTGTCAAGTTACCCATAAATTTCCTAAAGCTGGTCAATTCCTGCGTAAAAAGAAAACGCCTCATAAGCGTTTACATTCGGGCTATCGGAAGCGGTTGTGTAACCGCCAAGCATAAAAAGTTGTACCTAACCTATATTGTGCTTGTTTTCAAATGTAATCGTGTGTTTTTGGATGACTTGATTTTCACTTAAATAAATACACATACTTAAATAAATACACATCTAATGTTATTTTTTAAAACTCTTTTGCATTTGAAATTTTTTATTTAAATTAATAAGCACAAAACATCAAATAGACAGCAGCACAGTCGGAGAGAACCTTCGTTTGCTATCATCAATCATCTGATTGGCGAATGAAATCACCTGACAATCTGATTAAAAATGACACTTACATTACTTAAACATAATGTATTTGTTTTATGACAAAAACAAATATATTTGAGTTTCTTACCACATAAACTATCATATTTACATAATTCTGGGATTTAATATTAATATTGTCAAATTCCCCGATATTAATTTAGACAAAACTTATTTAATATAACTTTGGGGCAGTCCGCTTTGAATACCAAGTTTTATTATTTGGGTTTGCTTTCATTATCGCGCTGTCCGGGTATCGGGTATCTAAGCAAAGAAAACGAATGAATGCAGGTCAACACAAAGCGAAGTACATATTGTTCGGAAACAGGCATAAATTATTGCATGTCATAAATAGAGAAAAAACAGGCTTTTTCACAAATTTGGCAGACGTTATAAATCCTCTCTTTTGAAGTTGTTGCTGAGTTCGGTCTTAAAATTAGCAAAACGGAACACTTACCGTATGGAATCACTTGAGTATCCGTCAGTCCGTCCGTCCGTCTGTCACAGGCGATTTTTTCTGAAACTATTCGCCGTAAAAATTTGAAATTTAGCATAGAGATAGAGTGTGGTGGTCCAATTCTAGACGTAAAGTATGAAAATTGAATTTTGATGCTGGGGGTTAATTTCAGGGGGTGAATTGTAAAATGGAAAAATAATCAAGGGTATCGGGTAGGGTCTCAAATGAAAGGTTATTAAAGCACGAAATGAACAATATCTGTAGGTATATGATATAATTTTTTGTATGCACTTCTTTAAACATTTTTCGGGGAAAACGCTTAAATCTTGTTTATTGTACCCTTATCACCAAAAGGACCGCTCAGAAAAATCTGAAAAAAAATCATAAACATTGAGAATTAGGTGTAGATTGAGCCAAAAATTAGGATTTAAAAATTCTAGCGCGGTCAATTGTTATAAGCAATTTAATTGTTTATTTTCTGATCACTGCTGAACCACTGGTTTTAGTGAAGGTTTTACAAGAAAAAATATTTGTCTGCGATCGTCCACAAACTGACATCTTTCTGGCATGTTTTGACGCCACAAAAGTCATTATTCCAGTATTGTTAACCGTTGCTAAACAGTGAGACATAAAATATTCCCGTAGAGAAGTTCGTTTATTCACATCATACATACTAACAATCTTGCACACATCAAATAAATTAATAATACTTAAAGTTCTTAATTTTATTTATTATTCATTCTATTTCATTTTCGATCGCAGAAAAAATAGTATGTGCACCTCGTAGAAAAAACATATTCTCGGCTTCAGGCGCTTGCTGGACTCGGCTGCGCCTCGTCCACCAATTTGCGTCCTGGTCCTACTACAATATACTATTCTCACGATGTAAGGAACAACTTTTGTCCTTAATTTGGCTGTCGAAACGCTTCCCACTTAGCTCCGCGCATACGCGATGTGATACGGCGGCAGATGGGTGGAGATCGGCAGCCGAGGTTTGCTCAGGTTAAGTGGGAGGCTGATGACACGGAACACTAATTGTACAAGTATAGCTTGCACAGACCGAATTTTTTATTTTTAGTAGCGGTCATCAGCACTGAGTAAAGACGGTTTAACCAGCGCTTGCATAGTGCTAGTGTTGAAAATTTATTTATTTTTCAGATTTAGGGTGCAATGACTTGGCTTACACGTAATATGTTTAGTATGTAATAAAAAAAACTTCCCTGTTGGAAGAGGCAAATGTGCACTCGCCATAAAAGTACAGCTCACAAATATAAAAGGTCAAGGACCTTATGCCACATTTCTTTTCGACTTGATATTTTTATGATGAAATCGTGTAATGTATGATCTAAAACCAGAAATAATCGTTTCGCCACTTTTGGGAAAAATATGCTTCACGCTGGTGCGCCTTAATTATAATACAAAACATATTATTCCAAGTTAAAATTAAGATGCTATCTAAGCTAAGATAATAAAGGTAATTATATAATATTTAGTTAAAACATTACATTATTTACGAATTTAATGGTTAAACTAAGAGAAAGCTGTTAGCATTTTATATTAAATTTTATATTAAAAAAAGAAGTTATTTATTCTTATGTGTTGAAAACCAAATTCGCAGAGCCAGGGGGTTCATACAAAGTTTTTATAACAGATTTTTCCTTAAGAGGAAACACGTGTGTAAAAAGAGAAAAAAAGATTAATATTTAAAAAGGAAAATTCACATTTATGTTAGAAAAAAGTTCAAAAAAGTTTTTTCGGTCGATGCGAATTTCTAGCAAACACATATAAGAGGATATTTTTAGATCAGTAGCGTAAGCTTTTAAAACAATAGGGAATATGCATATAACCCAATTAAATCTGAAATATTATTTTAAATTCCCTTCATAAATTAAATATTTGTGCTGTTTATCAATTTATTTTGGTTTTTGATACAAAAAAAAGGATTATCTACTGCAAATTTTCGCACGAATTTCGAAACTTGATCCCATTGGCTGTTGCGCCAAAAGTGTTACAAAAGTACATGGCGAATTCCAGTATTGTAGGGTCATCAAAAAATTAATAACAATGACATTTAATGCGTAACTCATCCAATGAAATATCCCTGCACTTAAAGTAGAAGCAGGTTCCTAAAATCTTATTTATGTATATTTTAAGCCGAAATCGATCCAGGAACCTTCCAATCTTGCAACTAAAGCTAAGTTCGGTAATTCCTCGCGGGCGAAACGGAGTAGAAGATACAGAGAAATCCGGTTTGTAGTCACGTGACTTTCGAGCGAATAGAGCATGAAAATATTTTCGAAAGGATTTGCTTAAAATCTGCCAAAAATTTGATTGTTCGCGATTGTCTTATCGTAACCTAACCCAACTTTGAGAATGTTTGTGTACCATGTCGTATTTATTCGACTGAATATTCCTAAAAATGGAATTAAATAGATTAATTCCAATAATTGATTTGGGACACTCTTCAATTATGGAGGATGATGACGAAGAGGAACGAACGAACCTAGAGAAAGTTGAAGGTTTTTTTTTTATTTCTTTTTTATATCTAAGACATCACACGTATACTTCAAGCCTAAGTACTAACGTACCGTGGGTGTCTAAAGAGAAGGGAAATGTAGTCTATTGACACGGGATTTGAAGGATTGGAAGTTGGGACGGGAAGGGAAAACATCTGCAGGCAATTTGTTCCATAATCTGGAGACCCTAGGTATGAATGTGCGAGAGAAGTGGTCTGTTCTAGGCTTTTGTAGCTGGACAGTAAAGGGATGCATAAGTAACGCGCCTCTTGTTGTTCTGTTAGGGACATTCAAGGGGGGAATAATACCGGCTAGTTCTTCAGAGCAAAATCCGTGGAAGTAGCGGTAGAAAAGGGATAAATCCCCTACAGCGCGGCGATGAGCGAGAGAAGGGAGTTTTCTCGTGAGGGCTTTGCAGAAATCACAATTCCTAGATGTACTACAAATCATTTCGATCGATATCACGCCACTGGTATGGCCCCAGCGTGTAATCAATCATTTTATTACAATCCATTGTAAAATAATAAAACATAAAACTTCTGGTATTGTCCAAAAGTTGTAAAAAAAACAATATAACAAATTCCAAATCAAGAGTCTTGCCCATGTGCGAACTTTCCCTCTGTTTCGTCCGCCTAAAAGCTCCAAGGAAAAAGATGGCCCTCCAAAACTTTGGAATTTAAATTACCGAACGATCAGTCGTTTTGGTCTGAAGCCTCCAAATCCATTACCAAACACCAAGTCGGTCATCAATGTCATCTAGACGGTCGCGGAGAAATAACCGAACTTGCCTTAAAACTGGCATTTTTGCGAAATTTTGACACATTTATTTTAATAATTTCAACGTACTGCAATTCTTTGTTTTCATAGCAATGATCGAAAACGCCAAAGTTTCAAATTTTGCTTGTCCGCGATGCAAATAAACCTATTTATTTACAACTTAAATATTCGGCGAGAAAATTTTTTTGCATTTTTTTTTAATTTTCTTCAAAATTATTTAGAAAAATTAAAATTAGATGCAGATGACGTATTTGATTCCATTGAAGAGGTGTTTCCCCGAATATTGTTGATTATGTTATTATGATGGTCTTGATCAATATTTAGATATGATTTTATGGAATTAGCATTAGCATGTCCTGTAATTTTTAATAAATTGCTGTTCTTGTACTCCGCTTTTAGCCAGCTGACTAACTGCAGTAGATATTGTTCGGGTGGTTAATAATTTTTGTCCTCTTTGTATCCAAACCTATTGCTTCAGCAGAAGATTTTGTCCACTCGTTAATTATATTGGTATATTATCGTACCAGCTATCGTTCTCTGTCTTCCAGTGGCGATTTGGTCTTAAAAATATTCTATTTATTTTAATGTTTGTGCCCCGTTTAGATAATAATTTGAGAAATAGCTTAACCGGACATGCGTCGTTGTTTAATGTTTCGAACTAGCCATTTACTGCCAGGGCAGCTTTTGAGCCCCCTGGCAGGTTTTACTAAAAACTGGGTTATATTCTATGCGATTTGTTGGAGAACCATCATTATTTCTCTCGATATGAAAAAATTCAACCAAACAAGCAGCGGCTTCGCCACCTCTCTCCAAGCTAATTTAACTGCGACGATATGGTAAAACTTTCGCTGAAGTCCTTCAGGGGTATTTTCATTCCAGAAGTTGATTGATTGAAGTTTTATTTATTTCCAATAAACTTAATGCCACAGAGCTCATTTCGCGTTTAGAATGTCCCTTTTGTAGAATTCTCCGTATTGTGTAGCGGGCATTACGCGCTGATTTAAAATCACACCCTTGAATTTTATTATGATTTCGTATTCATTGTAGAACTTTTCTTGTAATAATTTGCTTGTTATATTCCACATAATTTTAAACCTTTTTAATGTGTTGGAATTAACAAAATCGGCAAGATGCCCAAGGACGTGGCTGGATACCTGAAACTGCCAAAGCCCAAGCTCTACCTACACTGGACATTGTTTTAGGCTGTCTTTAGCCACTCTGCTAGTAGACTGTGGAGTAAACATCACAAATCTTAAGCGCCATGGTGGATGGAAGTCCACAAAAGTTGCTGAAGGGTATGTGGACGACTCTTTACAAAACAAAATGCACTTCGGATCCTCCAAATCCAGGCCACTTCTTCCAAATCGCATCAACCAGCAATTGACCTTCAGCCACCTCATGTTGACCATACACAAGACATAAATAATTCTGGAATGACAAGAAATCTTTCTACACCAGTTAAAAACCAGTTAGCTTCGGCCATAAATTTAACAAATGCAATTAACTGTTCTTTTACCATTAGTATTGTTAATAACAAATAAAAACAATATAGGTTTGAATTTTGAATTGTATTTTCATTTTGACGTCTATACTTAAATAAAATATTTGTAACAAAACTAAATCATTTTCCGCACTCGACTGCTGACCGAACTCCACTTCGCGTCATTTGGTCAACTGTAGTCACGTGCGGAAAAATATCACTTTAGGCACTTAAGTAATCTTGCTATTTAATTGCTGCTTATTAACAGGAATAAAGATAGAAATTTTTGGAGATTTTCTTGTGTATAAGTAATACAACAAAAAGTTCAAATTCTGGACAACAAAAGCAAGTTCTGGCTTAACGTTTTATATCAAAATAGAAAGTCTCCTCTTGTATACTCGGTGGAAAGCTTTATGCGAGAAAATGGTTATTGTTTTTTTATTACGGATTTAACGTATAAAATGGGACCTAACGAGGTCGCTCTGGGGGTGATTCGGGTTCTAAAAGCAAAATTATGTTTAATTATGTTTTTAGGGACTTAGAAGCAAAATTCAGATTGAGTAATTCGCATGTATGACATTTTAGATTATTTACAATAGAATTTATTACTACAGCTTCGTAAATATTTTTTGTTTTATGAATATGTCATCAATATTTTTCATGATAATTCGTAATATAGCTATCTGATACTAGACCCAAGATAGTCTAGTCAAAACCTGCATAATTTTTTCATAAAGAGTTGTATTGTGAAACATGTCTCAGTCACCAATATACAGTAGGGTGTGTCGAAAACAGTGAATTTTCGAGTATCGAATTCTAATAGTTCGGAAAACTTACGTATTTTCATGCTAATAAAGGAAAAAATATTTAAAAAATTCCTATGATTAATCTTCACTTCACGTAAAGGGCCTAAAGTTTGAGAAAAATGACAAAAAACACCAATTATTACCTTAACGCTTAAATTTTACAAATTAAGTTTTTGGACTTCCAATAGTGTCAACATTCTTCACTTTAGTTACTTGATAATAAGAAAAATATTTTTAAAAATCGGGCGCTAGGTTTTGAGTTCGCGCATAAGGCATAAAGATGGCGAATTTTGGTGAAAAATTAATGTTTTTACAGTTTTACAAAAAGATGCACTATTGTGTTAAAAATATATACAAGGCTATTTGTATTGACAAATTTGTTCCTATGAGTGAGTAATTTTATATATTCAGCTTTGATCCGAAAACACCAGCAGCTTGCAGCTTCTCAAAATTAGTTTTGCTGAAATGACTCAGAACTCACCACGTGGAGGTGGCTGCAATTCATGTTCCACCCACGCCCTTCCCAACCATCCAGCCATTCAGGGCGTGGTAAATTATGTTGGTTCACCACTCTCAGTCAAGGACGCTATATTCAAATCGGATTTTTGGTCGAATTTTGGCATCGAAGATCTTGAGTACAAAGTTGCCTTAATATAGCCATCTCTGTTATCTTTTCCAGCGGACCCTGTCACAAGTTTTATGCATCTTTTAACTATTTGGGTGTGGCAGGGAAAGTTAAAAACTTCAAACTCAGGCAGAGTTTTCTTTCGCAGAAATGATGAAATATTCTCTGGTGTCAAGCTCTCCATCACTGGAGGGGGCGGCAGCTTAGATTTCGCCCAACTGATCTCAGTGAAAACAAACAGTACCTTCTGGACATTGTCAAGACAATCCAAGCAGGAAACTGTTCTCCAGATTTGAAAAGGCATCATTCCCGATGGTTGATATATGAACGGATTGAAGATACTTTGATGATACCTTTGAAATAATGTATCGCAAGACCCCTATTTTCATTTAAATTTTAAGGGCTGGTCCTACCCTTCCTAGGGGGTTGAAGTTAGCGTGTTGAAAATATAAGCAAAAGCTTTCCCTTTCCACAGAAGATACACGTGTAAAAGCGTTTTTTCTCAAGGGACGATACATATGAAAAATCGATTTCGGTTTGCCACCCTGTATACTTCTCCCCTTCCAACTAACACACTCTCTAATAGACTTAATAAAAT
This sequence comes from Philopedon plagiatum, assembly GCA_963971165.1. NCBI lineage: Eukaryota > Metazoa > Arthropoda > Insecta > Coleoptera > Curculionidae > Philopedon > Philopedon plagiatum. The sequence goes on along the minus strand of OZ020194.1, from coordinate 82,602,052 downwards.
ACAACAATAATATCTAATACAAACATAGTGTCTAAATAAATGTAAGACTTAGTCAAACAATAAAAAGAGAAAAAATATGTGCAAACAACAGTTACAGTGGCAATTCAATTAAAAAAGTATGAATAAAATACAGACAACAAATTGTGTGTTGGCTTAAAGTTAGTTTGCTTATCTTACATCAAGTAGCGAATTTTAGACATACGTCCGCCACCCTCTCCCGCAGAGCATCAGCAGACTTTGCAGATATGCAGACACTGACATCATCAGCGAAAAGAGTAATGCATTCAGCATTCAGCCACCAGATAATAAATGCATAAGCAGAAAAGAGTGATGCATTCAGTCCCCAGATAATCTGGTTATCAACCCCATCTCTACTTTGTGTCTTCCTTCGGCGTCTAAAATATTATTATGGTTTTGTTAATTTAATTTCATGCTCTGTTGCAAATTTTATTTAATATAGAATTAGATCTTGTGCTAGTCCGATTCTCATTTACTCTGGATTTACACTTTAAACGAAACTAAATCCATAAAGTCAAATAATAACAAAAAGGTGTTAAAGAAAAAAGTAAATAAATATACGCAACATTTTCCAAGGCACACAAGAAATACACTGAAATAACCTTTTATGGGTAGTAAACCCGCCACCAATATTGTACGGTGAAGAATTTTTCTCATTTGCTTTCAGACAAGAATAAAAATTTTCTTTTCAAATATTTACTTTTCTTTGCTTGAACGTTCTTATGGGTTTCCCGGTGGAAAATAAATTTCTGATCATAGATAAGCGATATAAATAACAGATTACGAGAATTACCCAACTTTTCTTGTTTGATTAAACGAGCTGAAAATAAATTCTTTTTAAAAAAGAACTACGCACTAGCGAAAATAATGGCATTGAAATATTGTTTAAGGCTCAGTGCTTGGAAGACTCCAATAATTTTTCACATAGCGACTCTGCTCTACTACCAGTCTTATGCACTTGTCCTCAACTGCTACTTTTGCCGTTTGTATCTGCCTTCTACTAATTTCACTGTGTTGTTTTAACTAATGCAACAGTGGTCTCCTTTACTGAATTTCGATTCTGGTGCCTTTTTCGCACAGCGCATCTCTTCTACTTCCAGGCTCATCCACTTGCCTCTTCTACTATTTTCACCTTGTCCAGTCTCATACACGCATCCCCCTTCTATTAATTTCACTGTGTTATTTTAGCAAATGCAACACTGATCTCTTTTACTGAATTTTGATTCTTGTGCCTTTGTCACGACGAGTGGTCTCTTTTACTGAATTATGATTCTTGTGCCTTTATCGCGACAGCGACTCTCTTCTACCTCCAGTCTCATCCACTTGTCTCTCTTCTACTATTTCATCGTATCCATTCTCATATACTTATCTCCCTTCTACCAGTTTCAGTAATTTCACCGTGGTCTCAAGATTTTTGTGTTTCAAAAATAACGCTAATCGTCAGCAATAGCAAACAACGTACCTACATATTCACGCTATTCCCAAAGAGCATGAAATATCAAAATAGGAATAATGATGTTACCCATGAACGAAAAAGAAAATATGGACGCGTATTCCTCTTTACTATCAACCAGTTAAAGTAATGTGCGTTTACTTCTTCGGGTCGATCCTTGAACTAAAGAAAGGCTGCAGTCAAGAACGTTCTCGAGTCACTGTTCGGCTCAACAATCTGAATCCTGAAAATTCTTCCCGCGGGATATTGCTGTTCCTATCTCGGCCAAACAGCTGAGCAGCTCAGAGAAGGACAAAATTTGTTTGCACTGGAACTTAGATTTTGGTGAATGCTTTGTGTTTCTTTTTGCTTTAAATTATGTAAGCTCATTTCGTATCCTTGTTTCTTTTTCATCCATAACGTAATCAGTCTGTAAAGGAATATTACTGCTCTATAATCTACGAATGAGGATGTGCATCCAAAACTCGAGTATTAATAATATAATTAGTATGGGTATTTTAAGCGGATGATACAGTTTCATATCAGTGCAGAAAAATTGGGTAATTGTTTATTTTATTTATTTATGAATCCCATACAAACGTTAGAATTATTCAAGCTTATTTCTGTTATATGCCCGGAAGAGAGGAATCCACATTTAATTACCTGACAATTAAAATTAATAAATTGCTAACACTAACTTTTCTCTCCTAAACAGCGACCATGTACATTTTGATGTTTTATAATACTGGCAATTTAACCCGCTATAAATCCTTTTCAGGTCTTTTGAGATTAACTAAAGCAAATGGGACGACCCTAATTTATTTTAAGTAACAAGGGACATAGGATATATAAGGTAAAAGGAACGTAAAAAGTAAAATTTAACAAATTGGCTTATTCAGTTTTCAGTTTTTCATCCCATATGGCTGTCTACCCTAATCCTGAACTGACATATTTGACGCTATATGAATTTACGGTTTTAAGGAAGTTTAATAATGTACCTATTATTAAACAGGATAAGAAAGGTGTAATATACACGGTGTCCAAGTTAAGGAGGGCCAGTATGAATGGGGATCTCGTTAATAGTTATAAATAAAAAATGGGTTAAGAGGGAGAAAAGTTGCTTAATTAATGAACTAATAAAATTATGTTAGGAAATTTCTCAGATGATTTTTCATTTACGAGTTAATTTGAAAAAACTAAATTTTCGAATTTTTAATTCAATTTTTTTCTCTCGTTAATATGAAAGGTAGGGAAAAACTAAAAAACTTCTTTGTATCAACTTTTAATGAACTTAAGGATTACGTTATCAAGTTTTTTAATCGACGTTTCATCTTTGGGCAACGATTATCAACTTAATTTTTTAAAATACGGTCCTGGTTTTTTGATGTCAGAATCCCTTTTTATTCTGAATTTAGCAGCGTACCACACATCATGGTTAAATCATGTTTTGGGACTTTTTTGATCATTATTAAGATTTGTTTTTGCGATACGGACCTGTCTCCTGGAACATTTCTTACATTGTCCCAGCTTTTGTAATTTAATGAACAAAATAATGAAGCATACTTAATCTTTTCAATTTCTTATTTTAATTACGGCTGGTAAATAAGAAAAATAATCAACAAATTACTGTTGAAAAATATTCCAAGACCAGTATTCCACACATTATGGTGTAATTAGGTTTTTAGCCTTGTTTGACCATTATTATTAATAAATTTTAGGTCCATACAGCAAGCAAAGAGTTGAACATTTTTTAATTCCATTAAAGTATTGAAATGCACTTTATAATTAGTTTAAAACATTAATTTAGTAACCAATAATTAACAACTATTAACATTAACAATACACAACAAATAAATGAACAAAGGACATACATATAGAATGAAAAAAGCGAACCTAAAATCATTAGAAATTATGTTTAAAAGAGGTGTTCAAAAATATTTTCGTCATTCTCTAAGCATAAATAGCAACTCTAGATGTTTTAGTCCTTACTGATCATCTGGAAAACAAATGTTTTTCAACGGTAATTAATTAATTATTTTTCTTATTTATAAGCCATAATTAAATAAAAAATTTAAAAAGATTGAATATGCTTCATTATTTTCCTTTACGAAAAAAATCTTATGAATCTAATTCCGTTACAAAATTATATTGCAGAAATATCCATTTAGGTACCTACATTTGCGTTATAAGGCACTGTATATGCATGAAACAAACAAACAACACATAAACTTAGGAATAGAGCTTCTATCTCCATTTCTACCCCAGATTACTTCGTCTTAAAATTAAATAAATTATCAACCCACCATTTACAGCGTTTTGAGACGAGGCCAATTATAAGATAACCTCTATTGTAAGGGGTCAGAAACCTGATTAGGGGAAGGCGGAGCAAGACGAATTAAGATTTGATCTTTAACGCTGTTATTTCAACAGTAAACGAAATAAAAATATTTTATAATAGGTAGTATAAGTGATTAACCCTTTGAAAATGTCATATCTCCTCATCCTGCTACGCATAGGTGAAAAGAGATATGTGGTTAAAAATAGTAAAGATACCATTTGTATTTAAAATAAAGCAACAAAATAAAGAGTAAATGTTATGATCGGGTGCAATATTTTAGCTCAGCAAGGTTCAAGCAAAAACTTTTATTAGGAGTGGCATTTTATCGTATCCTGCAAAATTTGGTCTATGTGTGCTCTTCTTAACCTCATCCGCGGACATACTGTACCTATATAGAACTGCTGTCTCTCTTCAATTTAATGGAATTAACGACAGGTTTATTAAGTTACTGATAACCGACTAGGGGTTTAGTTGACTAGCCGACTAAAGTATAGACATCTCGAAGATAGACCGATGTAAATATTAACCCTATGATCATATCAGACGATCTCGTCGAGCCTCCGCCAGCTTCCTATTTGTATTTGTCGACCGGACATTAAATTGAAAGAGGCGTGCCAGACAGCTATCGGCGGTATTTCGCAGGATTGTAATTAGGCTGTCTATTGAAAAAGGCTATTCGACTTTCTTTCGAGTTTTGACTTGTTTTGTAGTTTTAATTTTTTGCGTTGACTTTTAATCGCTGTTTTGTTTGTTTGGTTGTCAAGGCTGGCAATTATTTTAGTTGTTATTTAATTGTAAACAGTTTTGCAGTTTAAAGTTTTCCTTCTCATTCTCAATGCGGTCCTGTTCAATTTCATCGTTTGAACCGATCACTTGTAGGCAGCGGGCATCTGTTTATATTCGGTCTATCGTCGAAATAAATAGACTTTAGTCCGTAAAAAAACAGACTAGTCGGTTGACTACCGTATATCTGGTCATAAAAACGCCCGAAAATACTGCATGCCTCTTGGTTGTGTTTGTCTTACGTTCGGATCGAGAATCGGATGCAGCAGGCGCTTCTCAAAACGAAAACTATTTGCTTTTGAGAATGATGACAGAAACCCATTTTACAAGGAAGAGATCAATTATGTCTCTCTCTCATGTTCTTTCTCTCTCATTTTTTTCTCTCTGGTCTCCTTTCTCTCTCATACTCGTAAAATTTTTACAGCTGGTGGAAAGTTAGGTTATATGAAAGATTAATATGACATATTATTTGAAGCCTGTCCCATGATATAAGTTGTTTTAGCAGTGTAAAAATATACTTAAAACGTTTATATAAAGTATTAGCAGCTTAAAGTCCTGTGTTCAATGAATCTGTGACTGACTAACAACTATTGAAATATTACGCAAGGTACATATTTGTTCTCCTTTACATTACTTGGACCGGGCGTTATAGGAATGAGTAACAGGAACACCGACCCGATATAAAGTTGAGAATACAGAAGATTTCTTTAGTTATTGAGAAAGTAGTGAACATTGCGCCCTAGAAGCGTTTGGTTTCAGTTTAAAGCAGAAGTCACAGTGCCATTACAAAGTGTATCTATCCTTCTGGAACAAATGCTCAACATTTAGGTACAGTTAAAAATTGTGAAACTACTTGGTATATTCGATTAAACAATTTTTATCGCCTCTTTAACTTACACAAACATCACTGTTCGCAGGTAGGCTATATTATAGATCCATTTTCATTATATCGGAGAATAGGGAATATTTTTTAACCTTATTATAAATTGTTTATCCTAATAAAAATATTTACGCATTTTTGAAATTTTTCCTTTATTTATTTAAATACTTTTCCTCCGATTCTTTTAGTGCAAATTGTTGGTTAGAGGCAGTATTGTTATTTGGGTAGGAAATAATTTTAAATGCTTTAAAATAATATGGTTAATGTGGCTATGCTGACACTGTTTTTGTTTAATAAAAACGAGATTTTTGCAAATGCTGTTTGGGTTTAGTAAAAACACAGGTCTTTTGCTATAAAATCTATAAAATCATAAAACTTACGTAATGTAAAAGTATTTTGTCAGGTTAGAAATTTATTTTTTTTGACAACTCCGATTAAACTTTCGCTAAGTATAGGCAACCAGAAATACTTGCGCACAAACAAAGCCGCCTGTGGTGAAAAGTTGTTTGATTATTCTTTTTTATTGGCAACAACATTGCTTTTATTTGTCTTTTACTAATGCCCCTTTTGCTAACAAGGATAGAAAGAAACCGGATTCCTCTGGGATTTTATCAGGAAAAAAAGAATTTTGCGATAAGTAATCTTTCGAAGTATATAACCAGCAATACTTCCACAAGCAAAGAATGTACGATAAAAATTAGAACAAATCCTTTTTTTATTTGTCTTTGTCTAATGCACTTTCGCCAACACGGATAGAAAGAAATCTGCTTCCTCCGTGATTATCAGGAAAGAAAAGATGAATATTGTGATCACTAAAATATGTTCTGGTGTAAACGGTCCACGGAACTGACCAATAGGGTTAATTCTTGTTCAATTGATTTTTCTGTCATCTTTCTCAAAACCAAATGGATATAGTATGTCTAACGCCTTACGACAAATACAGGATTGGCTGAAATGAAATTGTAGTCGCTCAGTTTCATCGGATCAAGAGCCTTGTTTATAATGAGTGTACCATTAATAATGCATTTTACTTTGCAGTAAATTTTGGCACCTAGGCTTACGTCCCTACCCCATATTTCCCCAACTTCCATCAAATTAACTGACAAAGCTTCTTTAGCATGACATTAATTGTTTAATAAATTAAATCGGCTCTTATCTTACGAAGTAACTGATTTGAAACAATAAAGCACAAAATTGTATAGATAGAAATTAGCTTGCTGGCAGATTTTCCTCAAATAAATTGACAAGCTCGGCTTGGCGTTAATTTTAAACTTAAAGGTCTTTGGGCATAATGAAAATTCAATACCAAAAATATACAGTCTCCTGTAATTTTGAAAAGCGATTAAAAGAAAGTTCGAAAAGTAGGCTTCCGAAAAAAAAGTTTTGAAAACATTCCTAGTTTTTAAATAACTGTATTCGAAAATATATTGTCGAAAAAATGTGCTTTCAAAAAATATGTTTTCGAAAAATTTTCATATACAGTGTGGTTCATTAAGTGTGCAACAAATGGGATTTTTTTTATTAGTTGCTCAACCGAAATATAAATGCCGCTAAAAGTTGGTGCATGTCCGATAACCATATCAGGTGCACTTAATATGGCATCAAGTCAAACAGCATTCCGGGCAGGCTAAAAAATATAAAATTCGCTCGGGCGCAACGGGCAGACAAACAATAAGAAGAATAATACGACCGACCATGCTGCGCCGGTAATAATGGGAATATCAGTATTTTATTTCCAAGTAAAATTTGTAGATAATTTTTTATAATAAGGAAAAATTTCTTAATTATAGAAATGTTATAATTATTACGATAACTTATTTTTAGTACCACCACAATTATTTACTCAAAAAACATTAGAATTTTGTTATAAAGAATACGGCTCTTAAAACAAAAGCTGAAATTAGAAGATCTTGATATTATTTTCTATGAATTTATTATGAGAGCATTATTTTTCCATTATAACAAAATTTAATTACACGTCTCCAATTTCAAAAACATATTTGATAAAATAAATTTCTTGTCTTAGACCTGGATTAGGTCTGTTACCCTGAGCAAACTCAGTGTAAACTTACGAGAAAATTCTTTAGTCTCATTTAATATATTTTCTTTTATTTCGTGTATTTTTTGTGCTATGTTTATGTTTAATGCGGACAAATGGACATACAAAAGCTAAGCAAACGAGAGCGTCGCTAATTAAGTCTTCAGTTACAAGATGTTGTGATCTATGAATTTATTATAAGAGCTTTATTTTTTCATTATTAGAAAGTGCTTGCTAAATTTAATTACACGTCTTCAATTTAAACATTTTTATAAAATAAATTTCTTGTCTTATAGGTGGAGAAGGTTTGTAACCCTGAGCAGAGTCATTGCCAATTTTTAAGAAAATTCTTGAGCCTAATTTAAGATATTCCCTTTTATTTTGTGTATTTTTGTATTATGTTCAAAATGGACAAATTGCTAAACAAACGAGGGCGTCGCTACTAAATTCTTCAACTACCATGATCTTTATCCAACATTAGAGAAATATAAAGATAAAAACTTGAACCGTTATTCTGTCACTTTATTTTCAAAAACATTTTAACTTTGTTCGGAAAAATCTAATATAGTTACTTACCCCAGTAACAATCAATACGGATAAATTATAACTTGAAAGATACTTGTAGTGCCGCATGAAATATTCATTTAAACTAATCCATTTTTTATGGTACACTGGCCAGTTCGAAAAAGCTTTTATTTTCAGTCTGCCATAAATGTTGCAACGGTGGTCGAGACAATGAAATCGAAGGAACTGAAAAGAAAAACAATTTGATACAGGTCGTTCTTTTTTATAAATATTTGATATACAGCGTGGCCCACGCAGTTCTTGCATTATGGGAAAAAATTTTACTGTAAGTTTTAAAAAAATCAATTTGCTCTAGAAAAGTTTTGCATATTAATAAACTAAGAATCCATATGGAAAAAATCTAAAAAGACCCATTGTATACAGGGTAGTGACAAAAACGTAAAATATACCCAAGAAAAAAGTACCCTTATTGAGCAAGGTACAAACAAAAGTTATTTTAAAGAACTATCTGGAATCATTTTTTCTCTGTAAATACGAAATTACAGCCACCCACGAAAAAATTAACGTTCTGATTCACTAAGGTTTAAGATTTAGTAGATACTGGTTTAAATTAAGGTCTTATAGTTGATCAGTTATTTTTTGTTCTGTCATTGTTAATAAGTCGTCATTAAAACTTATGAATTATGCTGATATTTCAGCAAATGATTTTCCAAATGATTTTCTTCTTGGAGCGAGTTGCTCTAATGAATTTAGTTTTATAATTGTCGACAGTGCGCATACTAAAATTGTCCTTTTCTTTGTAAATTTGCGAAAAAGCTCAGAAATAAATTCATAGTATAAAACTGAGTTGTCTTATTCTCACACTTGTCAATTTAAAACTTTGGTTGTCCAATTAGACCGGACTAGCGTTGGAGAATCTGGCTGTTAGAGTTTCCATAAAAAACAAAAAATGTATTACTAATTCGGAAAGAATAAATTTACAAAATTCAAACTTCAATATAGCCCCCTTCCTTTTCGATGCAGTTTATTGTTAACATAGAGAATTTTGAAACAGCTCTTCTCAAGACAACTTGAGGAATTTTTAGATCCCATCGGGTTATTGCCCATTTCAAGTTATGAATATTTTCAAAAGGTCAGTGAGAACACACTTTCTCCTTTAAATATCCCCACATAAAATATTCCAGTGGGTTCAGATTTCAGATCCGACCAGATCCGGCCAATGATTTTCTGAAAATCTTCCTATCCAACGCCCCTGGAACATTTCCTAAAGAAACTCGTTAACAGTTCAGGAACTATTGCATGGCGCATCATCATGCTGATACCATAAATTAGTTCTAATGTTAAGTGGAAGGCCAAACTGCGGATTTCTCAAAAATTTAAGGTAAATATCCGACGTTATCTTGCCTGGGAAGACAAACAGGCCTACCAGTTGGTTATCTAAAATACCGCACCCCACATTTATCTTAAAATAATACTGACCTTGACACTGGGTAACAAATCCCGGATTAGCTGTACTTCACCGCCGACAATTTTGGGAGCTAACTACGCCATTTGATGTAAAACATGCTTTATTAGAGAATATGATTTCTTCTACAAAGACAGGTAATATTCATGCATACCTTGATACCAAGCCGAAAAATCAAACCTGATATTAAAGCCTCCAGGTTTCAACGTGTGGACCAAGGTAGGTTTGTATGAATGAAAGTGATTTGTTTTAAGAACTCTTCCAGCATTGGATTTACAAACAGAGCGTCTACCGTTTCCAGAAAGTACTTTTTCAAATTTCTTAACGAAGTCTTGGGATTTTCAACAACGCCTCGGATAATTTTTAGGTGAATATCCTTATTATGTTATTATGTGTCTAACAGCTTGAAGGGAAATATATATTTCGGGATGCCTTTCATGGAAAATCTCACCGGCAACAATTTCAATTTTTTGTTCTGTGGTTAATTTTGGGGGCATAATTAAGGAAAATGATAAATTGATAAACTGAATTAATAGAACTATACTGCAAAGAAGGTCAATGTCTATCTCAAAGTGCTTCTTAACCTATTTAACTGTGTAAAAGATAATCACTTTTTATAGTTCACGCTAACATTGATTTTGTAAACTAAAGTAAAAATGTAAAAACTTTTTTTTTCATATTTAGAGAGAAAAAATGATTCCACATAATTCTTTAAAATAACTTTTCTTTGTACCTTGCTAAATAACGGTACTTTATTCTTGGGTAAAGGATTGTTCATAACTCTGGTTGAAAGCAAATGGCTAGCTCTCTTTTTGTTAGTTGACTTTGATGTATAATTTATTACACGACATTTGGTAATGGGTATTAGGGTAGATCAGCAGATCGGAAACGCCATCTGAACTTCTGGGATTAGAAGCATCTGTTTAGCTGCGACGAAAAAAATAAAGGACTTGTTTTTTGTTCACAACAGTAATTTACTTTATAGAATGATCTAATTGACTAGTTGACATTAACTAATTATCCAAATTGGGGGCTCCAACCTCTCAGTCACTGGTTAAATCGAAACAAAGAACCGAAGACAACAGTGGGAATCCGGAGTCCGGAGTGGCGGCAGTCGGTCGGGAAAATTCGGGGAGAAAGGTCGTATTACGCTGGTGGATAAGCGCGAGCACGCATAAAAAGTTTTATCGTAAACTTAATACTGTTTTATAACAGCAGTAACTAATTTTTTTCTAACTTAAAATATTTGATTATACTGAAATCAATATATCTAGTTTAACATTTATAAGGTGTGATGTAATTTAAGATATTTTATAACATTTCTAATACCTGCGATGTATTGAAAAAAATAATGAAATAATTCATTACAGTAAGTTAAATTTAATATTGGACTCTTAAAAATATTTGTCATTTTTAACTTAAAATTTTCAATATTATTAGATAATTTTAATTTCATTTTTTATATGTAGGGATTTAGCAATCAAATCAAAATTTCAAATATTTTTTAGGAGATTTGTTACTAATTTTCTAAGTAAAACAATTTTCCCATTAGAGAGTGATTCGATTTAGTTTATTAAATGTTTGATGAATGTTTCCTTTATATTCCAACTGACAAGTGTAGGAATAATACAACTAAGTTCTGTACTATGACTTTATTTTTTTTTTTTTGTAAATTTGTAAGGAACAGGACAGGGCAACTTAAGTACTCCCATTAAGTCACCACAACGAATTTATCATAATTTTAGTAGCGATTTTCTTTTCACCCCTTAATTCGAATACAACATTTTTTTTTAAGTTGTTGGTTTATTCTTTAGGAATGTAAGTATACCAGTATTGTCTGAAAAAAATCAAATTTGTACAGTATACAGGGGTTAAACATTAAAAATTTTTTCTGAAGTTTGTAGCGCCCCACAGTGGTTCTGACTGCATGGAGAGTGCGGTCATAATTATCAGGCGCGGCCCGTAAAATAATTTTTTGCACCCTATTTTTACTCCATACAATAGAGAATATGGATATAACCCAAATTAATCTGAAATATTTTTTTTATATTCGCTACATATATTAAATGTTTATGACGATTTCAGTTTTCCATTTATTTTGGTCTCTATTAACAAAAAAAAAAAAAAAGATTTTCTACTGCCAATTTTCGCGCGAATTTCGCAACTCGTAAAACGTGATCACACTGGATGTGTCGTCAAAAGTGTTTTTATGAGTATATGTCGAATTCCAGTGTTGTAGACTTATCGAAAAATCAATAAAAATGGTATTTAATGCGTGACTCATTCAATGAAATATCCTTGCGCTTGAAGTAGGAGGTTCCTAAAGTCTTATTCATCTCTATTTCAAACCGATATCGGTCCAGGAACCTTTCAATTTTCCAACAAAAACTGGTATTTTTGCGAAATTTTGACACCTCATATCTTAATAAATTCGAGTAAATAAACATGGCAATCTTCGAAAATTCGAAAATCAAAAATTTTGGAATTTTACATGTCTCCAATTCAAATAACCTATGTATTTATAACATTAACAAAAAAATAAGCGATTTAAATTATTGGGAGGTATTTTAGATAATTAACGGAAAAAATAAACCCAAAAAGAATCACTAAATAAGGAAAATAGTGAGGAATAATGTCGGTTAAAAATAGGATTTGTCGGAAAAATCAGGAAAAATTGGTTTTTATCCCGTAAATACGCTCCCGGATGACCCATTCGGTATTAATTTTAAAGTGTGATTATCCCTTTATAAGATAGTGTTGAAAAACTGAGGAAAAATTAGATACAGAGTGATTGAAATGTACCGATGTCGAGGGCAAAAAAAGCAAAAAAATCTAAATTTAATCAGCGATTGCTCCCTTCCTATAAAGAATAAAGAAACTTAAAAATTTGGATATCATATACTTCTACGAGCTCTTTCCGATGACGTATATGGCATTTTAATTTGAACCATTTTGACCCCACAAAAAATTAGAAACCGTGAAATATTTGAGTCAAAAATCCAAATTTACAGTTTTCCCAAATATATCCATTTTGCAGTGATTTTAGGTTTAGGTAAATGTATTACAAAAGGTAGGATTTAAGATTTTGCAGTTTCGCTTATGAATCCGTTTTTTGATCCAAAGTTTTATTTTCGAATTATTAGGTACCAAAGAGGGATCTGCAAATGACATTTTTCGCCCTAAAAAATCCAAAAGAATTACTTGCCATTTTCCGATCCTCACCAGTTTCAACGGAATTCTGAAGCTCCAGTTCCTCTACAACTTTCGAAAATTTACATTGATGTAATTCACTTGTGCGACCTGTACCCGATTTCAACGGAAATCGCAGACATTACGACTTTGACGTTTAATAGCTCCGAAACGAAACATCCTGCGCGCATAACTGAATTTTTTACCGAAGTTAGTTACACTATTCCTTTCTCAACCCAAAAAATTTGATTGCTCCCCCCCCCCCTCGGACCGTTTCCGCGAAAAACAAACCTGTTCGACTTTAGGTTAGGCTTTACGTTAACATGTAGATTGATACTTATTTTTGCCGATCTCTTGACGTCATTATGCATTGAGGACAAATTGCTGCTTTTTAAGTTGTAATAAATTATACCGAAAAATAAACATTTTTTGTAGCTAAATTATCCTAGAAATTTTCTTCAAAATATTACTTTTGTTTGTAACTTTCTTAAACGATTTATTCAATAAAAAATATGTGCATATTCCTTATTACAAACAGACAAATACTAGAATAAAATAGAAATTTTGCATCAATTTACATTTCTATCATCAGTGGGAAAAATCTGTTGTTTCGAATCTATACAGTTTTAATCTGGCACGAGCCAACGCTAAAAAAACCGAATTAATACGCTTAAAATAATTTTTTTGTTTGCTGTTCCATTTTGGGGATTTCTCTGCAACATTATGTAACTAAGCAATGAAAATTACCCAAACAAAAATTGAGAATATGAATCGGCTACAACAAATATGCAAATCCTAAATTACATAATAAAAAAAAATATATTGAAGTAGGATTATTTTGAATAGGATTCTCGACGAATTTATGTTTGTACAAACAAAATGTAATTTCCTTTCCCAAATATAAAGAAGGGAAAATAATGCTAAAAAAGAGTTTGCTCAAAATCGACCGTTGACAAAAAAGTTTGGAGCCTGATTTATTATTAATAAAATATAATTGTTTTTGCTTTAAGAGGTATGATATGGACGATATTCGCGGTAACACAATTTCAAGAAATATGATACAATATTTGTTTTTTGTCTTAAATATACCGCTATATTTTCTTGTTACATTTAAATACTTTATTGACTTTTTGTAATAAATTTGAAGAGTTCTCGTGTGAGGACTGGCCACTGATAGCTCGAATGGCCTTCTTTTGGAGAGAATCCAAGATTTTGTGTCGAAGATGACGCAGTTCCCCAGATGTGGAAACAACATTCTAGGTTAGGTGTTATTTGGGAAATACAGAGATTATGTAAGTTGAAAGTGGAGAAAGATTTTCTGGCTCGGACAAAAACAACAGCTTTTATAAATTTGTCGAGTATCCTATTAAAAATATTCATGTTTCAATAATTCTTATTAATAATATATTAATATTAATATTAATATTAATTTTTTAGTTACGTAATTTTACAGCGAAATAACCAAAAAGGTACAGCTATTGAAGTAATATGTCTGTGCCAGCTGAAATCATGTTCATATTACAGGAAAGAAGATCAAAGGGGTATAGAAAACTGCTGGGAAGACATCATAATGATTATGTAGGCAAAAGAGTAATAAAGATAGATAAACTGATCTAAAATAACTTATTCTATACCTTGGGGTATCTAACTCTTTCTGAACTGTAGAATACCGAATATTATTACTGTTCTAAACAAGTAACTTTTCAGCTGATAAATGGGAAATGTGACAAATTAAATTTTTGATGAAAAGCGACCTATATAATTCATTTCCTTAATGAGAAATCAAATTAATAATAGAACTTTATGTCACACTATGAGGACTTGGAACATGAAATCTGTAACTTATGTAAATGACACATTACCTCACAGTAATTTTATCGAAAATACAGCTTTTGTTTTATAGTTTTACTTCGGAAAATATGAGCAAATTGAAATTTTTGAATAAAATTGTTATTTAGTTTAACAAAATATAATACATACTGTGTAATATTGTTATTATTTATTTTCAATCATACCTGAATTATTGCATAATTAAAAAGTAAATTTTGGTTATGTAGTAACAATTATTAAAATCAAGTAAAACGCGTTTTCAATAAATTTGATTTTTTAGATTTGTTTTGTTGTTCTATGAATGGATAATATGGTACTCTTAATAATAATATACAAACAACTGATGATAAACTTTCTACATATTATTATTTTTAGTTTACGCAATCCACCAGTATACGATCTTTCGTATTTATTAAATTAGACTTTTTTTATAAATCTATTCGCCTGTGTGTGCTAAAGTATATCAGTTTCCTCAAAAATTACCTATAGATGGAAGAATGGTTTTTTCATAGGAGTTGCGTAATATAATGAATATTAATGACAGGGCAAAATAGGCAACCGTATGTTTCAAAATGTGATTGATTTCATCAACAACATTAAGAGTGGGTTTTACCAGGTCGGCAGAGATGTGTAAGTAAAAATAATTCTTTAAGAGCAATTTGGGAAAGTATAGAGTGTTTTCATTTCACAACTAGCCACCCTCAATAATACATAAATTGAAGTATATTCGGTTTAGATATCGAAAATGATGCTTAAGAGCAATATATATATATATATATATATATATATATATATATATATATATATATATATATATATATATATATATATATAGAATGACTGTTGATTTTCTTGGGGTAGCGGTCTCAAGAAATCAACAGTCGTTCTATTCAACTGTCGGTCAAGACTACCCTTCCCAGTATATATATATATATATATATATATATATATATATATATATATATATATATATATATATATATATATATATATACATATATATATTAAATTCGATTGATCCATGAATGAGTTAGTGCCAAAAATTATACGATAAAGTCACCAATAATTTATTATCAGTAATAAGTTAAGAAAATTTACAA
This sequence comes from Philopedon plagiatum, assembly GCA_963971165.1. Lineage (NCBI taxonomy): Eukaryota > Metazoa > Arthropoda > Insecta > Coleoptera > Curculionidae > Philopedon > Philopedon plagiatum. The sequence continues at coordinate 82,586,454 of OZ020194.1, read as the reverse complement.
TGATGTGTTCAAAATGTACAGCATTATTGACTCCAAATGACAACCAAAAGTTTTAAACTGACAAGTGTAGGAATAAGACTACTAAGTTATATACTGTGAATTTTTTTTCTGAGGTTTTCCGCAAATTTATAAAGAAATGGCAATTTTAGTACTTACGACAATAATAGAACTAAATTCATTTTAACAACCCGTTTCAAGATGAAAATCTTTGGAAACCAAGCAAATCGCTGAAATATCAGAATAATTGATAAGTTTTTAATGACGACTTATTAACAATGACAGAACAAGAACCTGTCAAAACATAACTGATCAACTAGAAAGTCATAATTTAAACCAGTACTAAATCTAAACCTTCTTGGTGAATCTGAATGGCAATGTTTTACCCGTGGTTTGGTCACGATTTTTAGAGTCTCTAAAATGATGTAACACAAGGTGGTGTCATTTGAAGTTTCAAAAAAGGAGTAGCTGGGGGAAAGGAGATATAGAAATTGTTTGTTTTGTGTTTAAATCGAATTTACATACGTCGAATCAAGTGTTATTGAGGGTGGCTAGCTTTAACGTGAAAGCACTGCATATAGCGTTGTTTATTATAACTGAACACGTTCTACCATGTTCATTGTGATACAAAAGAAAAATGCTACTTGTACAGGGATATCCAAATAAAAGTGAACAGGCCTTATAACTTTTGTATTTTTATAGATGGGAAAAAATGTTTAATATGAAAGTTTTGAGGGTTTTTATGGGTCATTCATATATCATATTAGCAAAACAATTGAGCATGAAATAAAAAAAATATATTATAAAACATTGATTTTCTCCCGTATTTTAAATTGGATGGTATGATTCTTATCACATTTTTAGATTCTAGGAGAAGTTCTAGACATATGTGGTATAACATATCCTATGCGGTTTTCCATGGTTTTTGAAATTAAAAACTATTTCGCATAAATATACTTTAAACGTAACTATCCAGGTTGCGAACGAAATACCTGCTACCTTTTTAAATTTTCTTCGTAGGTAAGTCAAAGTTAATGTCACGGTTGACAATAATACTTTACCCACAGTGAATTAAATTTTTTCTATGCAAAATGAGTTATTCTATTAATGAGAGATGCAAAATGTTAAAATTATATTTAAAAAATAACAATAATATTAGAGCGTCTCAAGGGCAATATGAAGAAAGTATTGAAGAGGGACAAAGAACTCCATTATTAAACACCACAATAAAAACAAATAGAAGACTAGAAGAAAGAGGAATTTAGGGCAATGGAAAAAAATAAGAGAAAGAAATGAAGAAAGGGACCTAGCGATTTTATTATATTTTTAAGAGAATCCAAAAAAATGAATTCCCGACTTTGTGCGGTATCTCAGATGTGGAAGAAGAGATAAAATGTTGACTTATAGAACAGTTCAAAGAACGTTAAAGTATTTTAAGAATAGACCATATAAAATTGTGCCAGTTCAAAAGCTTAACGCCGATCAAAAAAAAGGAGATATACTTTTGTCACAAATATTAACGAAAGAATGCGGCAATATCCTAATTTATTTCATAGTATCCTTGTCTTTGGGACAGACGAAGCGACTTTCTTAACTGCGGGAATGTTTAATAGACGAAATGTTCATGTTTGGTCTAATGAAAATCCCTTTACCGTCAAAGATATTGCTTTTCAGGGGCGTAATTCAATTAACGTTTGGTGTGGGATATTATAAAATAAAATTCTAGGACCACTGTTTTTTCCTGAAGCATTAACTGGCCAGCGCTATCTTAATTTTCGAAAAAATGAAATCTTAGATATTCTCGACAAATTACCATTTGAAGAACGTCGACGTATATGGCAACAGGGCGGAGCGCCTCCCCATAATATAATTGAGGTTCGCCATTTTTTAAACCATCAGTATAACGAATGGATCGGTAGATATGGAACGTTACATTGGTCTGCAACTAGCCCAGACCTCACACCTTTAGATACATTTCTTTGACGTCATTTGAAAAATGTCGTATACAGCAATTATAAAGAAAATAATGAAGCCATTCAAAGGAAGGTGAGAAATGAATAAATGAAGTAAGAAATCTGAACGAAAATGATGCTGAAAGTATTATAAACACACTTCAGAGGCAGAGAAGAATGTATGAAAAGTGCGAAGAATTAAATATTGACTGCATATTGAAAATTTCTTTTGATATTTATTCGCCAATGTTACCATTTATCTGTTTATCTTATCATTTATTTGTTATTGTTTATAATCAATGGTTATTGCTTTCAAATATTAATAACCAATAAAAATCAACATTTTTTGTTTAATAGAATAACTTTTGCATAAAAATAAAATTATAAATTCACGGTGACTAAAGTATTATTGGCAACCTTGACATTAACTTTGACTTACCTACGAAGAAAATTTAAAAAGGTAGCAGGTATTTCGTTCGCAACCTGGATATTTACGTTTAAAGTATATTTATGAGAAATAATTTTTAATTTGAAATACATATTTCAAAAACGATTGAAAACTCGCATAGGGTATGTTATACAAAATATGTCTAGAACTTCTAGAATCCAAAAATATGATAAAAATCATACCATCTAATTAATGTTTTATACTAAATTTTTTTTATCCAATTCTCAATTGCTTTGCTGATAAGATATATGAATGATCCATAAAAATCCCCAAATCTTTCATATTTAACATTTTTTCCCAGAAAAAAAGTTATAAGGCCTATTATTCACTTCTATTTGGATATCCCTGTAGAGTAAGTGAACATAGCACAACACTATGTCGTTAAATAATAACTAAGTATTTAAATATTTAGGTTCATTCTTTAACTGGCATATCCCCTATTTTATTTAGTTAAAACTATTTTTTTAAATAAGTAGTATCTATATTTTTATTTGTTCAGACCCAAAAAAACGTGCCAAATACCACACAAAAGTTCAACAATCTAAAATCTAAGTAACACCAAGACCCTGATTAAACTGATACATGTTTGCCTGTATCTAAAAAGAGCCCTCTTTATAACATTTTTGCAACTTTAGTACAGATAATCCTATTCAAACGGGTAAGCTCAAAGTTCAAACCATTTATCTTTTTCTTTGAATGCTCTGATATTTTTTAGGGTTGTTCGAAAAGAGACTGAAGCACTTACAATATTAATGCATTGTGGGGTATTTCTTGCCTTAAGATTTATCAACTTCTTGTTTTTGTTTGATTTTAATGTTCCTAAAATAAAGGCCAGAGGTACCATTTGCACTGAAAAGTTCACTCCTTCCATTGTATTTGTTACACAGAAGACAATACAAAAATAACTAGTAAACATATAACATTTTTAATCAAAAATCGACAAATACCCTTTCGCATTTCAAAGAAAAGTAAATCCCTACGAAATTAAAAAAATGGTCCTTGTAGAAATCTGAATGGATAACGTCAGTTCACCTTACATACGACAGCTACCTCTGGGTAATAAGATAAAGCGTATGTCACAAATATTTCCTACAAGAAGACAACTACTTCAAATTCCCAGCTTGTATTTTAAATTATTTTTGTAGCGTCTAAGTTACCACCTTATCAAGTAAAAATTGTATGTCTAACTTAACCGAACGCGCTTCGAACCTTAAAATTCTAAGAAAGTGCTTCTTTACTCCATGTCATCTTCATCATTACCCTTTAGGGAAATTATCCGTGCAAATGAGTTTGAGTTTTATTACCAAAGGCCAAATACCTTAATTCAGTGGAATTTTTCCTTGTAATAAAGTAGCTTTTTATGCCGGTTTTTTATGAAGAGGGTTACAAAATTCTAATAAAATTGCTGGTTTTGATATGACATGATAAAATAATCAATATAAAAGGATGGGACGTCCTGATAGTTTAAGGGCCAATAAAGAAGCTACAAAATAGAGTTTTCAAAACCTTTAGAAATTTAGGTATAAGTATTTTGCAATATATGAGTCAAAAAATAATTAAATTATCAAGAAGCAAACTTTCCGACTGCGAAAAACATCTAAATTAAAACGAACTAAAAGAAACGCTCTGTGGTCATCAAAATCTCGTTAGTCGTTTGGGTTTTATGTAAAAAATACAAACTGTATGTACTGATTATATTATAGATACAAAAATTATTATTTATAAAATATAATTTAAGGTAGGTATAAATATTTGGTACGGAATAATGGAAACACCGAATTTTTTGATAAAACCTTTTTGATAGACCCTAATTTTGGGTCATAGAACACGAATCTGAAATCACCTCTCGGCGGTCTCTTATGGTTTTTCCAAAAAAAATATATTTTTGCTTGCAGTTTAGGGTTTTATATGGATTTCTTTAAATTTCGACAGTTTCACTTAAACACATCTACCTATATAAGTCATAACATAGCACATTATTTTTCTGAAACATATTTAATAAAATTTATATAACAAAAAGATATCCAAAAAACAAGGAAAACATTGAAAAACTAAATAAAAATAAACACGCAAACCGTAATACACATAGTCCATATTTTTGCCAAATGTAAAATTCGTTTTTTTCCTTTTTTATTCCCGTTCTTCCCATGCACTATACCGTATCCATTTAATTTTGAGAATGATGACAGAAACCCATTTTACAACGGAGAGATCAATTATGTCTCTCTCTCTCTCTCTCATGTTCTTTCTCTCTCTAATGTTTTTCTCTCTCGTCGTCTTTCTCCCTCATAGTCGTAAAATTTTTACAGCAGGTAGAAAGTTAGGTTATGAGAAAGATAAACATGACATATTATTTGAAGCCTGTCCCATAATATAAGTTGTCTTTGCAATGTAAAAACATACTGAAAAAGTTTATATAAAGTATTAGCAGCTTAAATTCCTGTGTTCTATGAATCTGGCACTGACGAACAACTATTGAAATATTACGCAAGGTACATATTTGTTCTCCTTTACATTACTTGGACCGGGCGTTGTGGGAATGAGTAACAGGAACGCCGACCCAATATAAAGTTGAGAATAGTGGGCATTGCAGAAGATTTCTTTAGTTATTGAGAAAGTAGTGAAAATTGCACCCTAGAAACATTTGGTTTCAGTTTAAAGCTGAAGTCACAGTGCCATTACAAAGTGTATCTATCCTTCTGGAACTGAAACAGTTACAGTTAAAAATTGTGAAACTACTTGGTATATTCCATTAAACAATTTTTATTGTATCTTTAACTTTAACTCACACAAACGTCACTGTTCGCATGTAGGCTGTAATAGATCAATTTTCATTAAATATCGGAGAATAGGGAATATTTGTTTAACATTATTATAAATCGTTTATCTTAATAAAAATATTTACTCATTTTTGCTAATTTTTCTTTATTTATTTAAACACTTTTCCTCCGATCCTTTTATTGCAACGTATTGGTTGGAGGGAGTATTGTTACTTGGGTAGAAAACAATTTGAAGTAGTCTAAAATAAGAATGTTAATGTATGGCTATGTTGACACTGTTTTTGCTTAATAAAAATGAGATTTTCGCAAATGCTGTTTGTGTTCAGTAAAAACGAAGGTCTTTTGCTATAAAATCATAAAACTTAGGTACCTACGTAAGTATTTTGTCAGGTTAGAAATTTATTTTTTATGACAATTCCGATTAAACTTTTATAGTTGACAACCAGAAATATTTGCACACACAAAGCCGACTCTGATAAAATGTTTGATTATTCTTTTTTATTGGCAACAACATCGTTTTTATTTGTCTTTTACTAATGCCCCTTTTGCTAACAAGGATGGAAAGAAATCGGATTCCGTTGGGATTTCATCAGGAAAAAAAATAATTTTGCGATGACTAATCTTTCGAAGTATATAACCAGCAATACAACCATCTATAATATATTTTTTTAATGTTTGTTTCTTGGGATTAAGTTCACGCTTAATGTTGCTTATCAATTTGTTTGCGCAAACTTTGATTGCAGTCTAAATAACTCACTTACCATTCAGTCTTTCCTATCCACTTCCAGTCAGTTTTGGTATTAAAGTATGGCTCGGATCGCTGATCTAACATGTTTTAAACAATACGAAAGAAAAAGTGAATGCAAATGAATACAAGAACTAAAACTCAAGTCGCAACTACACACATGTTCCAACTTGCTTGTACTCGCACGAAAATTTCAAGCAATTTCAGATTTCGTTCAAGTCAAACTTACATAAATTATGTCTGACCAAAGTAACAAAGTCTGCCGATTTGTCGACACTAATGCAGCAACTCATCTTACAACTTATGTTTGCGCAAGCAAATTGATACAGTCTATGGCGGCCTTAATAGCGATTTAAAATTGAATTTATGAAAGAAAAAAAGCAATTTTCTTAGCTATTCTTGCCTAAATGTGATGGTTTTTGCTACGAAAAAAAGATAAATTATATGTTGAGAGATGTATTTTTATCGAAATTGAAAGATATCCATAGAAAAACCTAACTTAAAAGCTGAAATTTTTTGTTTTGGGACAATGAAACCGGTGAAAACGGATTTCAGATTCATGTTCTATAGGGTCTATGCAAAATTTCATTAAAAAATCCGGTGTTTCCATTATTCCGAGTAGCTACCGAACCTTTTTTTGCAATACCAGTTATTTACATCTGTTTTTCGTCATCTTCAGTTCAATAAGCATTTTTACGCAAAAAATTGCATTAAAATTTTAGTCATACTTTATATTGGTTAGTATTATACCTACACAATATTACTAAAATAATTGTTTGTACTTACATTCACAACATTTTTTATTCGATTTTGCAACAAATACCTAGATGTTATTTTTGCCACGCCACAATTTCTTATAGTTTGATTATTTTCACCTTTAAATATAACAATAAACTAAGAAATTAAATCAAACAAAATAATAAAGCTAAAGATTGGTAAATCATGGCGTCCGCTATTTGCCGCATGCCTACTAGATAATTTTTTCAATTGTTTTAATTGGTCGCTGAAGGGCGTCTATTTAACGTGAATTTTTCATGGCATGCTTGGTGACTTTGTTATTGATATTTCTTTCGTGTTCTGAGAGGTCCAAAACATTTACAGCCAGATTCTCCAGCGCTAGTCCGGTCTAACTGGACAACTAAACGTTTTAAAGTGACCAATGTAAGAATAAGACAACCAAGTTTTATACTATGCATTTATTTCTGAGCTTTTTAGCAAATTTATAAAGAAAAGGGCAATTTTAGTACGTACTTTCGACAATAATAGAACTAAATTCATTACAGCAACTCGTTTCAAGATGAAAATCATTTAGAAACCAAGAAAGTCGCTGAAATATCTGAATAATTCTTGGTTTTAATGACGACTTATTAACAATGACAGGACAAAACATAACTGATGAACTATAAGATCTTAATTTAAACCAGTACTAAATCTTAAACCTTCTTAGTGAATCTGAACGTTAAGTTTTGGGATCTTTACTACCCCTTATGAACTAACAAAAACTGTAACTTATTAGAAAAATACATTAATAAAGTCATAATTTTTAAGTAGTTGAAAAACATTTTCTTCTTTCTTTTATGCAGAAGGATGAAACTTTTACAAACATTTTAAAAACTGGTCCGGCCTTTTAATATGGTTGATACATTTAATTTTAGACCTAGTATGCATAATGTTTCATATTAAACTTTCCTTAGAGGCCATAATTTATATAAATGACTATAAATATCAATTTACTAGGCATTTTTTCGAAATCTTGTAGCTCCAGGGAAAGCGAATATTAGCTTTCAATTTTAATTTACTGTCCTAATTTTGTTTCTCGTTAAATTCGCACACTTCGTAATCAACAGTAAAAATTATGTTTCTCAGTTCGCATAGCAGCATTATTTGCCATAGGATAAATTCTCGAAACACCTGCCATGCATGAAATTGAATGACGTAAATTATTTATTTGCCTTGCTACAATGAAACACATTGTATTTCCAATTTGCCTCTATTTCGAAATTTATAATGTAGTATATTGTTTTACGGTAGAGACTGTGCCTTCCATATTATTCTAGTATATTAAAAACCCCGGAAAATACTGGTAGAAATATTTAGATTTATGTATTTCCAGTTGCTACTGCAACCAATATCGTGACTTATTGTAGTTTACTGTTAAGATTATGGATTATTATAAGGTTGACCCCTTTTATGGTAGCAAAAGATTGATTATGACAAGACTTTATTAGCCTCTGGTGCTTCTTAACTGCCAATTTTTGCGTTATAAGCAAAGAAGCTGCGTATAATAAGCTCTGTTGTTTCATTTTCCATATTACAAAATCGAAAACCCGGTGTTGGGTTTAGATTTGAACTCATCCTGGTAAGGACAGGACGGAGTGAGAAGAGAATGTATAGATTAGGTCCACTCTATGAATCTTCAAGGATAAAAATCTGGTCTATTTTCTTTGCATATAGGCTGTACTATTTTCAAAGGAATGGATATACAACTTTAAATTAATAATTATACCCAATACGTGATTTCATTAGAATATACGGGTTGCTTTTTCTGCTCTATTTGAAAGTATTTCGTTAGCGTCACTTTTGGCCAGCCAAAATTAAATTAATCTTTTGAATGTGAGTCTTGCATCTTGATATTATGGCAATAACTTTTGGAAAACTAAGACAGAAAAGAAATCCAAGAAATTTTTAGAACAATTTGATATTATAATGATACTGGCCTGAACAAGACAACTAACTGAACAAGATTCAATTTATTCTTTACATCTACAACTACTATAAATTTGGCAAGTAGTTACTCTTAAGACCCTAGATGTTTGTTTAAAATTGGTAGACCATGCGTAAATACCATTTAAACTCGTTTGTTGGATTTCCATCCCATTTATTTTTATTTTTCTTTAATAAATGATGGTCATAATATATAAAATTGGGAGTACATTTTCTTAAGTTACAGTCATAATGTCTAAGATTGTGAAAACATTTTTAAAAGCAACACCTAGACTCTTGGGCCGGTCTAAATAACAATATGAATTTGTAAAGCTTTAAATAATTCTGTTTTTACTAAAAAAACATTCTGTTTTGGAAGCCGTACAAAAATTCCGTTAAAACAAAAATTATACAACGTAGGGCAGAATCGTAACATATCGACTAGTAGCCTTCTATACCTTCATTATTTATGTGGTTGCTTATAAAGAAAAGATTGTCCAATCTTCCTAAAGTACTGATTTATGGCAGTGATCAATTATTCACTGCATGAAGGCCATTTTCTCATGTATTTTCTTTTAGTTTCGGAAATAGGCGGTAATCGCTAGGGACCAGCAGTCTAACCATAGACAATGGACACAGACACAAATTCCCCGGGCGATTCTCATCTCTCATCCAACCTTAATCTGCATTAGAGATGTCAGAAATCGATCAACATACAGCGTGTCCAGAAACCATCTTAACAAATGGGAAACTTTTTTAAATTTGACTTTATGAAAAAAATTTATTCTTCATAAAAAGTTCTGCTTATTGGAGAAATAACACCCAAATCAAAAATTCTGACCCAGCGTATACGGGGTATCAAAAAAAAAAATGATAGATGCCGTAGAAGAAAAACTATCTTTAATTTTAATTGCAATTTAAGTACGATAACGTACGAAAGAGTCGACCAGAACTGGAAAATGATCGAATATAAAATTTGACAAAATAACTTTATGGTCATTAATATTGCGTACCTTTTAAATTTTAAAAAAAGTGTTTTAAAATAATTTGTTTTTAAATAACATAATAATATTACGAAAATATACAATAAAAAATTACTGTTTTTACTTAAAATATATAAAAAAAAACATTTTCAGAGCGGCTCAAAGACAATATGAAGCAAGTATTGAAGAGGGACAAATAACTCTATCATTAAACACCATAATAAAAACAAATAGAAGACTAGAAGAAAGAGGAATTTTGGGCAATAAAAAAGAAGAAGAGAAAGAAATGAAGAAAGGTACCTAGCGATTTTATTATATTTTCAAGAGAGTCCAAAAAAATCAATTCCCGATTTTGTGCGGTATCTGAGATATGGAAGAAGAGATAAAATGTTGACTTATGGAACAGTTCAAAGAACGTTAAAGTAATTTAAGTATAAACCATATAAAATTATGCCAGTTCAAAAGCTTAATGCCGATCAAGAAGAAAGGAGATATAATTTTGTCACAAATATTAACGAAAGAATGCGATACGATCCTAATTTATTTCATACTATCGTTTGGACAGACGAAGCAACTTTCTCAACTGCGGAAATGTTTAATTGACGAAATGTTCATGTTTGGTCGGATGAAAATCACTGTACCGTCGAAGATATTACATTACAGGGGCGGAATTCAATAAACGTTTGGTGTGGGATATTAAAAAATAAAATTCTAGGGCCATTGTTTTTTTCGGGGAGCATTAACTGGCCAGCGCTATCTTAATGTTTTAGAAACTGTAACCGAAGATATTCTCGACGAATTGCCACTTGGAGAAGGTCTACATATTAAATGGTAACCCAACCCAACCTGAGCGCCTCCCCATAATATAATTGAGGTGCGAAATTTTTAAAGCATCAATATAACGAATGGATTGGTAATTATGGAACGTTACGTTGGTCTGCAAATAGCCCGGGTTTCACACCTTGAGATACATTTCTTTGGGGTCATTTAAAGAATGTCGTATACAGCAATCATAACTAAAATATTGAAAAAACTCAAAAGAAGGTGTGAAATGAATTAAGAAATGTGAACGAAAATGATGCTGAAAGTATTTTAAACGCAGTTCAGAGCAGGGTTGCTCTGATTTAAATCACTTGATTTAAATCAAAGATTTAAATTTTCATTCGTTTTCAGTTAATCAAGAATTATGGAATTACGTTTAGCAAAAGAATCCATTCGTCATGCTTCAAGAGCAGATGTTTTCGATATTTTTAAAATTACATTATGCAGACAAAAACTAACAGTTTCAAAATAACTTAATATGTCCTTTAAGCGTTAAAAATTGCCCTCATATTTTGCCTCTAACAACGATGATAGGCGTGCTTGGAATTTCAAATGCGGTTTTACTTCTTTTGGGAAATGTGTTGTATCCACAACACGAAATTGTCGTAAATTTGATTTAGTTGTAACGGAACGAAATCTGTGATAAAATAATATCAAGGGTTTGACACGACGATGACATTGCAAAACTGAGCCGATATTGATGGAATAAGGTTGGTTTAGGAATATAAATTTTGGGAACAATGAGGCAACTGTTTACTTTTACGAGGGCTATAAGTTCAGCAAAACGAATGTACAAGGTATTTCCTTATATTTATACTATATCTTAAAAATGTATTACGAGAGGGAGAAATTTAATATATTTATGAAAGTTGCAGAAGTTTATTCTAAAGCGCACCTTACACGGTCATTAATATTGACATTATGTTATTATATTGACAAAAATATTGACCGTGTAGGGTGGATATATTGATGGTTTAATGGATTGAACTGACGCGAATTAGAATTTCCGAATATCAGGAATCAATATCAGCGAGTAGAGGGATACTGTCAGTATTACTGATCGTCTAGGGTGCGCTGTCAATATTGGATCAATCCTTAGTGTAACGTCAGCTGCTGTCGACAATGAAAGCAGCAAGCATGCTTTTTTAACCAATATTTCATCCAGCGCTTACACTTTACTGTACGTTTTATGCCTAAACTTAAAATTATCGTAATACATACTCTCTGTCGAGGATCCATTTTCAACAGGCACGGATAATAGTAGGTTACGTACTGAAGGAAATATTGACAACAATACTTATCGCGTAAGAGATTGAAGTGAATTGTTGAAACATTGGCAGTATTGATTGCTATCAATATTATTGACCGTGTAAGGTACGCTTAACTGTAAGAATGTATTAATAGAGAAGGTATTTATATATCCGAAATGCTGCTTATTGACACCACATTTTTTTAAAAGAAGACTGTATAATAGTATTATATTTATTATATCGATTGATTATGTTATTAAACCGTTGTTGAAATATTATTCGTAAATTTATAACGATTAGTACTGCCAGATATAAGGAACCTAAAAGCGCGTTTACTTTATGCAAGTTTTGCTTGATTGCAAGTACTTGTTTAATGTTAACTGAGTTACAAGTACTTGCTCCACTATTTGCACAAGCAAAATTAGCATGCAAGTTAAGTTGAACGCCGGTCTACTTTTCTTGCATGCTGGAATCTTTATAACCATATTTGTTCATCCGATCCTCTATTCGGCGCCATTTGCTCATTCAACTACCTACTACTGCAATAACTTGCAACCTTGTTTACATGTCAAATTTATGGTTATTGCACGCAAAAAAGTAGACCGGCGCGCGGCGTTCAACTTAAAGGCGCGTTTACATTATGCAAGTTTTGTTTTGCACAAGTGCTTGATTGGAAGTACCTACTTGTAACATACAATTTCATATTTTTATATTTACACATTTCCAGTAATTGTGCAGGATTTTTGTAGGCGACATTGGTTTTTTATACCTACTAATGTCTGTTTAAAAACGGAAATATCAGAAATTGTTAATTTTGGTATAATAAACGTTTAGTGTCATGCGTTAGGCGAAGAATTACATGTTAAACTGCAGAAAATGAAAACCAAGCCAACACTTTCATATTGGGCGTCACGAGCACTTTTATTTCTATACAAATAGCTGAGAAAGTACTTGCAACTCAGTTGACATTAAGCAAGTACTTGCAGTCAAGCACTTGTGCAAGCAAAACTTGCATAATGTAAACGCGCCTTTACTGTAGAACCTAACAGCTAGACGCACTATTGCAAAGACCGGTATGATTTAAAAATTGACTGATCTATGGTTACCATAAGCCAAAGAATTAACGGCCAGACCGACGCTAGTCCGGTCTAATTTGACAACCAAAAGTTTTAAACTAACAAATGTAAAAATAAGACAACTAAGTTTTATACTATGAATTTCTTTCTGAGGTTTTTCGCAAATTTATAAAGAACAGAGCAATTTTAGTACGTTCTTTCGACAACAATAGAACTAAATTCATTCTAGCAACCCGTTCCAAGATGAAAATCATTTGGACACCAAGCAAATCGCCGAAATATCAGAATAATTTATAAGTTTTTAATGACGATCTGCTAACAATGACAGGATAAAAACCTGTCAAAACATAACTGATCAACTAGAAGAACTTAGTTTAAACCAGTACTAAATCTTAAACCTTCTTAGTGAATCTGAACGTAAATGTCGATTTACTCACAATAATAGGACACAGGCTGTCAGAAGTAAGCTGATCAACTAGCAGAATTTAATTTAAAATAGTAATAATAAGTATTAAACTTTTTTAGTGAATACCGGGGTAAGACTTCAAGGACCCAGCATTGGGAAGCATGATCATGATGCCTTAACAGTTCCCTTGTCATATAGTAAAAAAACTTTCAAACATCTGATCTAATTCCAGAAAAAGGAATAACTAATAATTAATTTTAAACCTGGTCCGTAAATTTGAAGATTCAAGCACTAAAAAAACATCGAAATACTACACAGGTTGTTTTTCTGAAAAATATTAATACCAGATTATAAAAAACAGCTAAAAGGTTTCGATGACGACAAGATAGCGACATCAAAACCTATATTATTTTTTAAAAAAGTTTTCTAGTTCCTTTGTGTTGTAAATTAGGTCCCAGTCACTACTACAGATTTACCCTGTATATCTGTGTCACTACTATCAGAATCTGGCTGGCGACCCCGTAGTGTGGCAACTACAACAGATTTCGCTAGATTTATTAGTGTTCTAGTCAAAAACCTCCATTATTTTCGAAAGTAGCAAAAGTATTGTGACCATATCGTAAAGAAGGTTTATTTATAGGAATTGCTATTATTGTCACATGTAATATGGGAACAAAAAATAAATAATGATCCCATTGAGACTACTTTCCAACTCTTAGAACTACTAGAAATAGATACCATCTTCAAAATACAATAATTTATCTAAACTTCCATATCCGGGTGCCATAAAACTACATATTCATGATATACATTCAAAGCAATTTTCTAGAACTCTTCGGGGAGTCATTTAAAAAGTCCTGTGACACTTGTCACAAATCGATTTATGTTTCCCTTTCTCTTGAAGGAATGAGATAGTACGAGAGCTGATTGTTAAATTTCCCATTTGGACAGTATGTTCGCGGATGGGGATTCCTCAACTAATAAATTTGTTTTATAATTCAAATAATTTGCGATTATTTTGTTTCATTGGTATTTAATTGATACTTTCAAAATGCTAATTAATTGTATTAGAGCTGAAATGAACTCTATTTTGTTGTTGGCAGCTAAATTGTTATATATAAATATATATATATATATATATATATATATATATATATATATATATATATATATATATATATATATATATATATATATATATATATATATTATAGGGTAATGTCTCCGGTTGTTTCTCAATGTCTTTATTAAATGAAGCAATTATTTGTATTACTGAATAAAGGCCCTTATTATTATTATTATTTAATTTAAAATACTTCTCACTAAAATGCTGTCTACTAAACAAAGGATTTTTATAATCCAGTGTTATAGGGATGGCCAAGTATCATACCGCTACATCATGGCACAATTTAGCGAGACATTTGTAGGAATCCCAATAACTGAAATGACAATCTACTACAACACAATACAAAGTTCCAAAGAATTGGTTCGGTTTTGAATCTTAAGTAGAAGAAGAAGAAGATGAAGAAGAAGAAGATGAAGAAATATGCCCAAAACGATGCTGCCACAGTTTTAGTTCTTCAGTCTGTTAGAGAAACTCCTGTGATGGCCCTTAAACATCGTGCTAAACATATTCTAGAAGTTTTGAGAAAAACTTATATTTAGATGATTTTAAAAGAAAATACATTATTTCCGTTCAAACCCCAGTTCAACCAAACAGACTATATTTTTGTTTGTGGGTGCGAGACCAAATTTTAAGGGCAAATATCCATTTTTATAAATCTATTATGTTTTCTGATGAATGTACATTTTCTACTAGTGGAACTGTAGCATCTCAGCATATCAGGTACTGGTCTCGAGAACACCCCGAATTTAGAGTACTGATCCAAGACAATATTTTACAACAGTGAACGTGTGGTGCGCGATATCTGTCCATGGCATTATAGGTCCACAATTTTTTAATATCACCTGCAATAGACTATCTTACTTAGAAGTACCGGATACATTTTTTAGCGATGAACTCGAAAATTTGCCATTCAATTTTCGCCAAAAAATGAATTTCTAACAAGATGGTTGTCCAGAACATTGCGTTCGCGAGGTAATAGAATGGCTTCACCGCAGATTTGGTCCACGGTGGATTGGTAGAAATGGCCCAATTTTGTGGCCCTCAAGGAGCCCCGACCTGACGTTTGCCGATATGTTTCTTTGGCGCCATTTAAAACAAATTGTTTATGCCACTCCAATACCAAATAATATTGACGTGCTAAAAGGCAAAATTACCCAAGCTGTTCGTTCAATATCCCAGGAAGAAATCAGAAATTCCTTCAGATATCTAAGGAAGCAATTAGAAAAATGTTGAATATGGGAGTGGACTTTTTGAATTTTAATATCTTTGTTGTACAGGGTCTTCCAACGAGGACTGAACAGGGGCTCATTTTTGAGCTTCCTTGTATTTAAAGAAAAATCTAAAATAGCCAATCGATGTACTTTTTCCTGCAGAATTCAAAAATGAAACCAAAAATTTATTTGAACCAGAAACAAAAGAGTTACGCTATGGATAAGGTGTTTTTTAAAGGGAACATAGCTTTTTTTATACGATTTTCGGAACGAGTGATTTTTTTTATGTCCGTTCTGATTAAAATATTTAATATTGTGACAGCTATTTTTATTAAATTTTAATGTTTTATCCAGTATAATTTAACTTCAACCTGTTTGAAACATACACTAGGTAATGAAGGTAAAATCACCTTGAAATCCTTCAAAGTCAAAAAATTTGACAAATTTACTATAATATTGCCGAAATGAAATATTCATTAGATGAGAGATTGCAGATTGTTATCTTGTTCTACAAATGCCAAGAAAATGCAAGAGAAGCAAGGAGAAGATTTATTGCAAATTTTCACAGAAATTATATATATATATATATATATATATATATATATATATATATATATATATATATATATATATATATATATTATAGCAATATATCGTTGATTTTAGTAAATTTGTCAAATTTTTTGACTTTGAAGGATTTCAAGGTGATTTTACCTTTATTACCTAGTGTATGTTTCAAACAGGTTGAAGTTAAATTATACACAATATTAAATATTTTAATCAGAACGGACATAAAAAAAATCACTCGTTCCGAAAATCGTATAAAAAAAGCTATGTTCCATTTAAAAAACACCTTGTCCATAGCGTAACTCTTTTGTTTCTGGTTCAAATAAATTTTTGGTTTCATTTTTGAATTCTGCAGGAAAAAGTACATCGATTGGCTATTTTAGATTTTTCTTTAAATACAAGGAAGCTCAAAAATGAGCCCCTGTTCGGTCCTCGTTGGAAGACCCTGTACCTATTGCTTAGTTTATATCATATTCTTGTTAATTAAATGTTTGGGTTATTTAAAAATTGCACTTGAATATAAGAACTATTTTGAATTACATAATTGCTTTATTTAATAAAGACTAAATACATTAACAAAGAGGTCTATAGATGTCATTGTTGTTTAATATGTAGAAACTAGTAGGTACTCTGATTAAAGGTGTAAGAGGGAATATTGGGGACTTTAAAAAAATAATGTGATAAAACTCGTTACCTTTAATGTTTAAATTTTTTAATGAAACCTTCTACTTCGACGTAAGGTTTAATTTAAACCTTATTTCATATTTGTTCTGTTTTTTGGTAGAAAATGATGAACAAGGTATGTTTACTCTAACGCAAAATAACGTTTTCGTATTTTTTATGTATAAAAATTTAAATTCTTCATAACGCGAATCTTATTTATTTTACAAGCAAGAACTTTTATTCGGAGTGACATTTTTACATATCTTGCACAAGTTGGTCAATTTGTCCACTTCTAAACCCCATCCACGTACAGACTGTATAATCAAACACACAAAAAATTTGAATGTTTCATAGCGGGATTATAATGCTAATTTAGTCCGATTTAGTCCGAACATTGGTTAGCATAACCCAATCAATTTCATTTTTGTGGCCCATGAGATAAGACAGTCAAAAATGTAACCGGAAATGACGTCCAAATAATGTCCCGGCTAAGTTATCATCATAATAACGGTTGCTCCGTGTTCGTCTACATCAATTGAGACATCAATGCTAACTCACGCAGTTTTTTGTTGTTAGATATATAGTATTTGATGCTCGCCTCTCGGACTAACAGTAACCTTAGCGTTGCCTCCTGAACGAATAGCTGATTTTTAAGCTAGGTGAAGCATATCCAAGAGTTTAAAAAGAAATTACAGGAATTGATACAAATCGCACCGTAGGTCTGTCTGATCGAATAACAAATACCATCTACTTAAAAGATACAAAAGTTGGACGGCAAAGCGAGGAATTTCACAACAACGTTATTTTGTTTTTTTGAAAACAATATTAATATAATTTTATATCGGCCTATACAAGGACAGGCGAACAGAAGAAAATCTGTAATTTTAATATTTCTAAATTTGAATGCTGGTAAAATTGCTTCTAAGGAGCATGTAAATAGTTATTTTCCTAACAAATGCGCAAAGTGATATTTTTCCGCACGCGACTGCCGTTGCACAATCAGTCAAGTGCGGAAAAAGTACTGTGCGCATGCGTTAGGAAGAATATGTTTTCTACGAGCGTCAGATTACAACGAAAACAAAAACAATGATTATTTTTTAAGGATCTTTAACGAAACTAGAAAGAACTACAACAACAATTTACATAGTAATAATAACAGAAAATTGAATTATTTCTTATTGATATTTATCACAAAAGAACAATTATTAATATTTTGCAAATTGATTGTAGATCCGATCATTTCATTTAACGGGTGGCTTATGGAAGACCTTTTTTTACGGCTTGATGAAGATTGACTTAACTCAGAAGGGCAGTTGCTCGTGGTCAATATTTTATTCGATATATCCTTTTTTTAATTTGTGGAATCATCTATGTAGCTCTCGGCGACGAAAAGTATCACTTTGCGCACTCTAGTAGAATTTTTTTTATCAACAATGGTAAGTCGTCTCATGACAGCAACTAATAATACTGCCCGAAAGTGATAACACTGATAACGCAGGCGCGGCCCGTGAAATTTTAGATGTGCCGTATCTCAGTTCCTACGCATGGGACCCACATCAAATTATAGGATGTTACTATTGAGTACACTAGAGACATTTTGGTAAAAAAATATTTAATTTTAAAATTTGCGAAAAAAAGTTAATTTTTTGGGCCGCTTCACCTGAGATCTAACAAAGTTCTGAAGAATATTTTACTTCCAAGCTTTTTCCATAAATTTTATCAGATTTTATCGACAAATTCCAAACTTCGTGAAAATATTCTAATTTTCCTTAAAGAAATGACATTTTAAATTATTTCTTAGACAAAATATTTTAGGGCAAAAATTTTAAAAACTAGTTAATTTCAAGATAGAGGTAATTCAATGAAATTTGAATTCTATCGATAAAACGTGATAAAATTTATGAAAAAAGCTTGGAAGTAAAATTTTCTTCAGAACTTTCTAGGTCTCCGGTGGAGCGGCCCAAAAAATTAACTTTTTTTCGCAAATTTTAAAATGAAATATTTTTTACCAAAATGTTTCTATAGTACCCAATAGTAACATCGTATAATTTGGTGTGAGTCCCATGCGTAGGAACTGAGATACGACACATCTAAAATTTCACGGGCCGCGCCTGTGATAACGTCAGACGATCAATCAGATTGATAGTATTTTTTATTATTGACAGTATTACTGATTGAATGGGGACAAATACTAATGGACTGTATTCCTGATGGATTCTCAGGTTGGGTTGGGTTTGATACTAATAAAAGTATTGATCGTGTGATGTATATTATTAGTATACTGACAGCCTACTGATGAACCGAAA
Source organism: Philopedon plagiatum (assembly GCA_963971165.1). NCBI lineage: Eukaryota > Metazoa > Arthropoda > Insecta > Coleoptera > Curculionidae > Philopedon > Philopedon plagiatum. The sequence goes on along the minus strand of OZ020194.1, from coordinate 82,567,419 downwards.
TACTGACAGTATACTGATCATTTGGGGGCCGCTTAAGATGACAATAAGCGCCCAGAAAATTTGAAAATAATATATTTTTAGAGCATCCCTATCGTTGAAAAAAAAAATTGGAAAAAAATTATTGTACAGGGTCTTCCAACGAGGACTGAACAGGGGCTCATTTTTGAGCTTCCTTGTATTTAAAGAAAAATCTAAAATAGCCAATCGATGTACTTTTTCCTGCAGAATTCAAAAATGAAACCAAAAATTTATTTGATCCAGAAACAAAAGAGTTACGCTATGGATAAGGTGTTTTTTAAATGGAACATAGCTTTTTTTGTACGATTTTCGGAACGAGTGATTTTTTTTATGTCCGTTCTGACTAAAATATTTAATATTGTGACAGCTATTTTTATTAAATTTTAATGTTTTATCCAGTATAATTTAACTTCAACCTGTTTGAAACATACACTAGGTAATAAAGGTAAAATCACCTTGAAATCCTTCAACGTCAAAAAATTTGACAAATTTACTATAATATTGCCGAAATGAAATATTCATTAGATGAGAGATTGCAATAAATCTTCTCCTTGCTTCTCTTGCATTTTCTTGGCATTTGTAAAACAAGATAACAATCTGCAATCTCTCATCTAATGAATATTTCATTTCGGCAATATTATAGTAAATTTGTCAAATTTTTTGACTTTGAAGGATTTTGAACGGACATAAAAAAAATCACTCGTTCCGAAAATCGTACAAAAAAAGCTATGTTCCATTTAAAAAACACCTTATCCATAGCGTAACTCTTTTGTTTCTGGTTCAAATAAATTTTTTGTTTCATTTTTGAATTCTGCAGGAAAAAGTACATCGATTGGCTATTTTAGATTTTTCTTTAAATACAAGGAAGCTCAAAAATGAGCCCCTGTTCAGTCCTCGTTGGAAGACCCTGTACATAACTGTGATTGCGCTTTCTAGTACCAATGCTGATAGACGAATTTTATTTTATTATATACGTAACATCTCTTTGTTATTTGTATAGGTACGTAATAATTTTACCACTTTATTACAGTGTATCAGTACAAAATCTATTAGGTTTTCGATTTTCAAACTTAAATAAATCTCCAATTTTGTTTCACAGTTGGGCGAGTCGGGATTTCCTTGAAACAAAACTACTACTAAGTTCCTAAGCTTCAAAGTTTTGGGCAGGCTCCTTTTCCTTGATAAGTTTTGTTCGAAATAATAATACCACTAAAACTTTTTAACATTTTTATTGTAAGAAGTTATTTTGCCTTATGTTGTCTAAAGAAAATTACCAAAAAGTTTGTTTATAGGACGTTTATCATCCCCACCATATCACTATTTTTCTCGCATTCGTATAATTCTCTTGAAAGTCGACGTTTCGGGACATGAATGAATAGTTTTACCTACTCTAAGCAATGACAAATATCTTGGGGAATGCTTGTCAAGAGGACATTGGTAGGATATTCAGGGTCCCATTCTGGCATCTCCAGTTGCTGCTCCGCGCCTAGGTTTAAGTCCTTCCGCTCAAGATTTCTCATCTGTGTAATGACGTGTTGTGGGCCAATCTTAGGCATTAACTTCCCCAGCAAGTCCAAATTGAGACATATTTCCTTTCGGTAGCTCTGTTTCTCCAAGATTTTGATGCTAGCTTATTTATTACCTCAAGCTTTTGATGTTAGCTTATTTGATACCTAAAACATAAAATATGTTTGATTATATTAAGAGTTTTGCTCTAGTTATATGGAAATAAAGTGGAATCCGGAAATGGAAATACAAAGTTCAAATTTTATCTTTTTGGAGTCAATTTTCTAGCAAAGCTTCGTATTTGTCAGTTTTTAAAACCCCTGTATTCTAATGCTGAACCCGGAAATTAGGACAACGCTGCGCTGGGAGCAATTTTAAGACTTATTGGAAATGAAGTAAATGATTTTAGCAGTGGATGTTTAATGAATTTTTCAAATTTAAATACCAAAATTAATATTGCCTAAACAAGGTATTATGTGTTAAGGCCCCAAATTCCTTTCGGAACGCCGAGGGCTTGGCAATTTTAATTAATGTTCAAAGGAATTCAGTTTAACTGGCGTGCAAAAACCTCTTGAGATCTGTAAGCATAGTAGTAGGTACGGCATTTCAGCAATTTAAATTTTTACCTGCATTATATTTTTTCTCAAAAATCATGAAAATTAGAAAAATAAATAGCAAAGATTGTTTATTATAGAAAGTTACTTTAGAAGTGGTAGAGGAGTTAAAGGCCAGTGGGTGAATTCAGTACATGAAGCTCTGGAGATATTTCAAGATGAGTTTCCTAACTAAAGAGTTAGTGGACTACCACCAATTTCGTCATGTTTTATCAAATTGGGTAAGCTTTATTAGAGAGACCGGTAATGTTAATAGGAAAGAGGGCAGTGAGTGACCAAAAGCCAGAACCAACGAAAAAACTGAGAAAGTAAGGCAAATTTATAGAAGGGCAGCCTCAAACCCCAATTCGACATCTAAGTCAGCAAGTGAATGTTTCCTATGGTACTTGCAATACAATTTTGAAACCGGACTGGCATCTTCATGCTTACCGTCTCAGGTCTGTACATAAGTTACTTCCTAAGAGCCAGTGCGGAGAGTACAGTTTTCCCAATGGTTTATGGATAACCTACACAACAATAATAATGGATTTGAGAAGACTTTTTCAGCGACGAGGCATGGATTCACCTCTCTGGTTACGTGAATTCGCAGCAGATGAGAATGTAAAGCTCAAATAATACACATTTCTTTATAGAAAATCGTCTACATCCTTAGAAAATTGCCATCTGGGCAGGGATAAGTAAGATAATTTTTTTTTTAAAGTAACAATGTAAATAGGAATTTTATATTAAACCCTGTATTATTACAAAATTTAAATTGCCTGTTATGAATCAATCAAAATTCTACAGGTGATAAGAGTTTATGGTAACAGGTTAAGGGATAGTTTTATAAAATGAATTAACAACGACATGCGGAAAAATTTTAAGAGCTTACTGCGAGGTAGTTTTTTTTTTGTCTTACATTACCTACATACGTCATATATTTTTATGTCCAAAATTGTATCCAATTTTTTTAAGACAAGATGTATTTAGGGGTGATACCTGTAATACATTTTTCGGACGATTCTTCAAAAATTTTGACATTCTTTGTAGAAAAAGTTAATATTACCAGACATCTAGTCGTTACTAGGCAACGAAAAATAAGTGTTAGGTAATATTTATTTCTGTACTGCAAGGAACTAATATTTCCGAGTAAGAACTCGTATTTTTGTTCTTGCGATAGATCATAAAACGATTTTATGCATATTCAAATCTTTGTCTTGATTTATTTGGAAGTGTATCTAATGTGACAGTATTTACTGCTTCCGCCAATGCCAGTTCTGAAAGAGTTCCAGGAATTGAAAATTCGTCGTCATTAATTACTTTGAACTTTTTTACTAGATACAAAATAGTATATAGCTTGAATTTTTTTAAAAACCAACAAATTATGTTGACACGCATCAAGTTTGACAATACAAAATTGATACGTTTTCATGGTTACAGAATCTATAGGAATTTCAAGGCAACATTTCTTTATGCACAAAATTAGTCATGCATTTTTCAAAGTTAACCAAAATTTTAATATTTTCATTCGATTTTTGAACGATTTCTGGTTCAATAGTATGTTCGGCAATTCAATCTTTTTCATCGTTTTGTTCTAAATTTTTGACAAGCACAGGACTGTGATCATATAACTGATCACGTGTAAAAATTCATATTGAAAAATTCGCTGAAATCAAAATAACGTGTAAAATTAATATTTCTACTTGATTTTTCCCCGTAACATTTTGCTGATAGACGCTGTAGGTACGCATGACCGGCATGACCTCATGATTGTGTGCTTAAATATGATCGCTGTAAGCAGCTTTAAGCATCTGAATCGTCAAAAATTAACTTAGAACTTTATAAAACATCTAAAATTGTTTAAAATATAAAATATTAATAATAAATAAGTTGAAGGGCTTGTCGAGAGTGCGTCGGGATGTTTGCCGTCCTCTTGAAATTTTAATGATTTTTTAAAACAATTTCTTTCCATGTCTAAAATCTTTGTAATAATACCTTCGTCCCACACACTAAAATAAATCCACCAAGCAGTCTCTCCGGACATGCCTTGCTACTACGCCTATAACAAATAATTAATATATTAATTTCAAAAATTAACACCTAGGTATTAGGTATTATTTTAGTAAAGAATTTTAAAAAATCTATTTCTAGCAACAAACTGAAATACAAACATTCCTCAAGGTTTTTAATGTACAGAAAATTAGTAAAAAATAACTACCTTAATCCAATCATTAAATAACTCTAAAATAACTACGAGTATAACAGTTTTAAATCTTCTGAGGTAAAGTATATCCTCTATCCAAGTTTGTTGTAAGCACCCAATTAAGCACCACCTTCGATGATCTGTAACTAAAGCTCTTTTTAACCGATTTGCATAAAATTGATCAGACAGCTTAATAGGTTAATAGTTTAGTTATGCTAAATTAGACCTAATATGAGAGTAACAAATAGGGTGTTCATTTGCAATATTTTGAACAAGTTGTAAATGAAATGCAATAAGCCATTCTACTTGAATGTTAAGCAATTCTTGTCAGGTTCTACTTTTATTAGTTATTTTCTGAACCTTTATATGGTCCGATTTAGATGATCTTACTTAACATTATAAGTTGTTTTCGTAAGAATGTCTCCATGTCGATGATCTGAAGTCAAATTTTATTTGTGGCTATAAGTATAAGCCACAAGGCTGGAGGCATAAATGAAATACCGAGGGACTTCCAGAAGAGTGTAATAATAACATTACCAAAAGTGGTAGGGGTAAATGTTTGCGAAAATCATGGGACGATTAATTTATTACCACACGCTTCTAATATCCTAATCCGAAACAATTACAGAAGGTAGCCTTGCGGATGACAAGTTTAGATTCAGAAGGAACAGAGGAATACGAGAAACGATACTGGCCTTGCGAACAGTAATAGAGGAACGGTCTGGAACTGGAAAGTTAACTTCGCATTTGTGGATTTGAAAAAGGCATTCGACAATATGGAGTGCAAATTTTTTTTAGCATACTGAGAGCGACAGGTGTAAAGTTTAAGAATAGGCGAGTAATCGACAACCTGTACGAGGATTAAAAAGCCGTAATTAGGCTAGATGAGCGGAAAGAAGGAGCAAAAATTGGTAAGGGAGTTAGACAGGGATGCACCCATAATTTTTAATCAGTACATAGAAGCCCAAGCAATGAATCAAGTCAGGAAACATCATATAGACATGTGGTGCTACAGAAGAATGATGAAGGTAAGTTGGGTAGACGGGATCACAGATGATGAAGTGCTGAATCGAGTCATGAAAGGAAGGACCATTTGGAGTACATTACAGAAAAGAAGAGATAAAACGATCGGACATACATAAGACATGGCGGTCTAACCCAGTTGATTGTGAAGGGAATGGCAAAGGGGAGACAAGGCAGTGGTTTGAATCAAAGATATAGATAAGGTTAGCTAGGAATTTGGCATCGTCTTACTAAAGATGGAGGGTTACGTCTAACCAATTTCAGGATTGAAGACTCTAAGAAAAAGATAGGTATAACTTGACCTACCTAGGAAAATTTTTCAAAAATCCAAGTATTTTTATTTTGAAAAACATTATAGAATGACATTGTTATGGTCTACTGGCGAAGCTCAGAGTATTCGGAATATATTTTCGAGTTTGTAATACTGACTTTTTATGTAGGTGCCAGATTCTAATGGTTTAGATGTAAACAAAAGATAGAAAAGACCCTAAGCAAACCCGACCAAATCAAAGAATGGCGAAAGGCAGGTTCGCTCGGGATTTGTTTAGATTCGCTCAAGGCCTTTTTCTTAATTTTTCTAATACGATCTCTTTAACCTTTACAGTTCAAAACGCACTTTAGAAAAAATTTCAAAGAACATATTTTAAAAGTTCATTTTTCGGGAAAAAAATGGTAAATTCTTTTTTATCTCTGTTTAAAAGTTATAATTTTCTGTAAAATACATGCATATATGCATATGCATCCCCTTTGCTGTCCAGGACTCTCACCAAATTGGCAGCCGTCGCCGAGGGGTACTTTAAAAATTCCATAAATTATAAAAAAATACTATAGCCGACAAAATATTTGGACATGGTGATATGGAAGCATTCCAAATTCCCGGACCGTTTGGAAACACTTCCGGACAAGCTTGTAGGCTAGTTTTTAAAGCTATTCACATGTACTTCCACATCAAGTAGGGGCTTACAGCATACTGTCGATAAAATAAATCGATTATTTAATATTGTAAATTGTGCTAATGTAAACATTCTTTTAAATATAAACAAGTAAATAAAATTTTTTCAAATATGACGTTTTTTAATTATGCGTTGTTAGATACACTTTAGTCCCTAGGGATTAAATGAACCACTTTAGTCCCCATTTGGATTATATGCATATTCACGATTGCTAAAAAAAACTTTGACTAGAATACTATATTCCATCACTCGTTTTTTTTTTAAATTTCTAAATAAACTTTTTGCGCCTGGCACTTTATCAATACATTTACCCCCTACTAAGTTAATTAAAAATTTAGTAGAAACAATTTTTCAGGACGCGTTTTATGTACAGATTTTATTTAATCTTTTACGTTAGAGCGCAATTTGATACAGCTAATCTTTTTGTAGATGATTGCACAAGGGTAAGAAATGAGATCCGATAATAACACCATAAACCGAAGAGGTTTTTCTTTGTAAAATAAGGTTTTTATAACTGAAGCGTGTTCTTTTTTCTGGTTTACTGTTTATCCGAAGAAGAAAATACAGCAACTGCAGTGGCGTACAAGAAATTAAAAAAATTGCCCCTTTTGACTTTGTCACTTGAACATGTTTTTTAACATTGTGACAAGGTAAATACTGCTCTTAAAACAATATGTTAATAATTCATTCTTTGCTGATTTCTTGCTATCGCGGAACAAATTTACAGTTCATTCCTTCCCCTTGGATGAAACACCCTGTAGTGTATATCTGCTTTTATGGCAATAAATGAAGCTACGTTATAGAGGATTAACGTCTGTTTTTATGAAACACAAGAATAATGTCATTTTGTAATAGAGGGTGGCGCAAAATTCCCTTTGATTTTTACTACATACATAAACTACATATTTATACTTTCAGCCTAAGTACTAACGTACCGTGGACATCTGAAAAAAGCGAAATGTAATCTATTGACACAGTATTTAAAAGTTTGCAGGTTGGGAGGGGAAGGGAAACAATCGGCAGGTAATTTGTTCCATAATCTGGAGACCCTAGGTATGAATGGATGAATTCAAAACTTGCTGATTTGATGTTAAATTGCTTTTTCAGTTACGTTTCCTGATGGTTCTTCTATAAGTCTACAAGTTTTCTAATTTAAACACTTTTCTATCTATTCAACTAAAAAAGTTATCTATTGATCCAAGAACAATCAATAACCATATACATCCCTTAAATATAAATTCTGCGAAAATTGCATGAACAGAAAATTTTAATTTCTTAAATAAATAGATATACCTATCATGTTTTTTTTTTCTAGCAAATAACTGAGCAACAACATTATTCAAAAAACCTGTAGAAATGGATATTTTTATTCACCATACTCATACTTTGCTCATACTATCCTCCACAATATTGCGATATCCTATTTAACTTAAAATTTCCTTGCGGTATTCTAATCAGTTTTTAGAGAAAGCTGCCTAAATTGTGTTAAAACCCTGCAAGACACTGGATATAATTTGCTTTTTCTCCTCTGGCCTTTTAAGATTTTTAAAATTTAGAAATGTACGAAAACTTCTTTGTGGGGGAAAAATGATTGTGGGAATAATTTTTTTTTGTTCTTTTGGTTCTGACATTCCGATAATTTTTTAAGATTTTGTCACATTCAGAAATATATTTGTGAAGTTTATATTTCCGGCTTTTTTAATGATTTTAAGTCAAATAATTTAAACATCCTGCCCCAGTAGAGGTACTGAGAATTGAAATCTTGTGTACAGGCAATAAACAAGACGAATTTGTTAAGAAATATTAGAAGCCCTTAAAATACTATATCAAACAAATAAATCTTTTTACTTTTCACAAAAGAAAGAGAAGGAATTACATAGAATAAAAGTATAATAAATCAATGAAGTTTTGGTGTAACACGACACGAAGCAGTTATTTAATTCCAAAACGTTTTTTCTACAAAAAAATTGTAATTATTTAACCCGGCCTCAAGCGTTGCTCAGTTAACCAATTCTAAAAAAATCATATTTATTAGTGTAAAATAGGTAATAAAATGCTTAAACTAAAGCTTGGCTAAACATGGAGTCTTGTGGCTTAATGGCTTGTCAACTTGATACTTGCTCTGCTGTTTTAATTGGCTGTAAATTAAAAGAAAAATTCGCGGCATGCCTGAGGTTTTGCGTTCTGACTGGTCCAAGTTTGATCAGTAATAAATATTTACAAAACCCAGAGAAATAATCAAAATATATACCGATTCGCCAAGAAATGCGTCAATCCCAATCCCAACATTTAGGGATTAAAAAATATTTATTTTTATATAAAAGTAACGCTAAAACGCTGTGAATTATTATGATGAAAAAAAAATTATCGATGAAACAATAAAAAACTATTAGGTACTTTATTAACATCGATTGCACTGGTTTATTAATGTTAAAAACACAGTAAAATAAAAAAAGTCAATGTATTCAAAAAATTCGGAAAAATTAGATCCTCCATCAGTATTTATGTAGCAGTCCTTAACAATCATTCAAGTATAAGTTTCTAGTACATGGTTAAGTTTTATAATAATTAAGACAGAAATCACACCCTTTATAAATCATAATAATTTAAAAAAATAATAATCAAATATATTGAAAATGTTTTCATATTCTGTTTGTTTCAGTTTGCAGAAACACATGAAAAATGCAGAAGATACGGACTACCCATCATACGGAATTGTGGGTCCTAACAAGGACTACGAGAAAAAGGAGAGAGATGAGGCAGGAGATAGAAGGCTAGCTCAATCAGCTCAAATGTACCACTACCAACATCAGAAACAACAAATAATAGCTATGGGAAGGTACGTACCTACTATCTATCTCTCTAAATAAAAAATGAGAAAGCTTTTGTAATTTGGACAGTTAGGACAAGATAGTTTTCTTTCAAAAGTTGATCTATATCAAAAGTTCTTTTAAAAAACATTCAAGCGCAACCGCTTTTTAGCACCTTTGGTAACGTGGTTCGGCATATATAAACTAATAAGAGAAAATAAAAAGAATTGTTTTTTTAATTAATTCGCAAAAAAGAAAAATGTTCGTTGGAAACAATGAATAATTGTAATTAAGAAATAAGTAGAAATAAGTGAGCTTCCAAAAGGTTTATTTATCCGAATTACCCCACTGTTTAGAAAAAACAAAGAATAATGATACTGTATACATATAAACATGATAGATAGAGATCAATCTGGTTTAAAACATAAAATTAACTGCCTTTCATAAAAATCGCGCTACATTTTTTGATGAATGCAACAACATAAACAACTAATTAGGCATGAATATAGATTTAGAAACACGGGCCACGAAGTAGCACCAACGGAACTCGAACAATGTTCATTAATACATGAATAAACCCAGTTAAAAAAATACTGCCTACATATGGGGTACGGTAGTACGCCCCCGCCAATGTGCAGCCCCACTACCTGGCAAGGTCAGTCCATATCAAATCGTATCAGAGTCTAAACTAAACAAAATAGTTTAATTTTTGGCGGAAGTGTTTTTAAACAAAAGGGCGCCTTTTTTCCTTAAGGATAGGATTTTTAGTTTCGCATTAGTTGGAAATTTATCCCCATTCACCTCCTTTCAACACAGTGCCTTCGGTAGGATCTTGCGCAGTCACTATTTGGAATAAAATTTGTCAGTTAAAATAGAGTAAAATCATATTTTCAAACGCATAGAATAATTATAATACTATTATCACGAAAAGGAGTATAGTATATTTATCATAAATATAGAGGGACATAATTCGTCATAACTCCTAAGCCCATGAAGATCTACAATAAAATTTTAGTTAGTTTGTAAGGTAAGGTGTGACCAATTTTTCAGATTTTCTTCTTATTTTCAAAAATATTATTTTTGCAAAATATGATTTTGAATCAATCAAAATATTTTGTCGATTTTTTCTTAAACATCCGATTTGTTGCACATCAAAAGATAGGTCATAAAAAGAGCTTTTAAACAGGCTATAAACGGTGGCTGTCAGATAAAACGTTCTCGGTCTTGCTTGAATAAAGCAAGACGCGAGCAACTTTTTGCGAATTTTAAACTGGAATATAAAAAAAACGATGTCACAAAAAATGAAAAAAAAATTTTTTGATTTGAGGGTAATATGGAAAATAAGAATAGGTAAATCATTATCTTACGTATTGTGCTAGGTGGTTATTGTAAATTTCGTTTTTCGGTCTCAGTATGTACATACATACCTATACAGGGTGTCAAAAAAGTCTTGAATATTCCAAATATTATTTTAAAACCTACTGAATATATATTTTTGAAAACTGGTACGTCTATACAGTTAAAAACGGCACACCTTGGAAGGATAAAACCGTTTCTGTCAAAACGTCTAAAACGTCTAAAAAGGAACGTTCTGTAGGTATATCTTTTGAAGATTTAAATAGTCCCTTAAAAGACAAATTCAATGATATAGGAGTCAATTATTTATTTGTCAAAATGATATAGGAACACTAATATTTAATAAATGAATAAGAATATAAGAACACAATGAAAATAAGAAAGAACTAAAAATTGAACAAAAACTACTTTATGAGATGTTTAAAATATCTGCCACTGTTAGATAGGCAACAGCCAAGCCTGTCTTTAAATTCCCGCGACGCGTTGTCAGAAGTATCTAATGGAATTTCATGATTTCTAATACGAGCTTTTAAATCTTCAATATTAACCGGCCTGTTTTTGTAAACCTTATTCTTCAAATCTCCCCACAAATCACATTCAAAGGGGTGAGGTCTGGGGATCTGGCAGGCCACTCAGGCCACAGCGAATTTTATAAAAGTAAATACTGTAACATAAAAATTAGCCATTCGTACAAGTTCTACAAAATATTATAAACAAAAACAAACATTTGCCGTCTATGTAGGGTCTATAATATATAAATTATACCACACCAAGTATGAATAACAGATATATAATACGAATACGTTATATAAAAATGCAAGCCTTTTTCGGCATTTTTGATTTACATGCTCTTAGATGGTTTCTGAAAACATTCCTTACTAAAGGAAAAAATATCCAAATAGTTTTTTTTTCGAAAAACATCTTTTTTAAGAATAACTTTTTTTGGATAACAAAATTTACAAAATTTTTCAAAAATATTTTGTTGAAAACCTTTTTCGAAAGTACCTTTTTTCAAAAATATCTTAGCAGCTGTTTCAAAAGATGCTATTTTAAAAACGGATTTATGAAATTCTCCAAAACACATATTTCGAAAGTACATTTTTCCAAAAATGTCTTTAAAAAATAATTTTTAAGAATAGGTAAGTGTACAATTTCCGAAAATGTATTTTTTCGAAAACAGTATTAGGCTATGAACTCTACTAGCTTGAAAAATGTTAAATAAAAAAAGACGAAAAACGATCCTGAACAAACATAAACGAACCTTCCTTGAGTTTGATCAGGTTTCCTTAGGTTTGGTACGTTAATTTCTCGTAAATTACTTTTCCCAAAAGCCGTTGTTTGAAGAAAATTAATATTCAAAAAGGGATTTACGAAAAAATTTAATTTCGAAAAAGTTGTTCTGTGAATTATATTTTTAATTTAATTTAATATTTTTGAAAAGTGCTTAAATTTTTTTTAAAAACTGGTTTTCGAAAAATTGTACCTGCATAAGTATATTCCTTCAAATGAGCAGAAGGCATAACTAAATACTGCAATATTTACACTTTCATATTAATCAAACAATAAAATTGGTCCTGTCGCGTGTATTGTTTCTTTTTAAAAAACATTGCGATGTTAAAGTAAGTAAATTTTGTCGAAAAACAGCTTTATCAGAGGCTTATTCGGAAAAAAGATTTCAAAAAAAATTTTTTTTTTTTCAAAAAATAATCTTTCAAAACTACATTTTCCGAAAACATAGTTTTTTAAAATTTAAATTATAAACTCAACTAGCGTAGGAAATGTCTCATAAAAAAGACAGAGAAAGATCCTAAACTAACATCAACGAACCGTTTTTGTGTTTCGCTCAGGTTTGTTTCCTTGTGTCTGCTGCGTTACTCTGTAGTAAATTACTTCTTTAAAAAAGCGTTTTTGTTTTTTTTAATATGAATATTGGAAGGTTTTTTCGAAACAATGAAAAATGTACTTTCACAAAGCAGCCAACTAGCCAGTTCTGTTATGCGTTACGGCAGTCAGTTTTGGTTGAAGGTGCAGGTTGTTTAAACTTTAGAAAAACTTCTAAAAAAAAGTTTGAGACCGTTTAACAATGATGTTGAACTCGCTCTACATCAGATATCTCTACTTTTTACCGCTAAGAAGTCGGGTGAACTTGGCTTCGTTTTATAGTAATATTTTTGCTGGGTTTCTGACATGATAAATAGAGATAAACCTGGTTTAAAACATCAAATTAACTTTATATCGTAAAAACCACGCTCTGCGCCCTACATTTTTTGATAAATAGCATCATGGAATAAATAACAGTTCTTGCCCCAATAGTATAAAAAAAGGTTGAACGCAGCATTTTATAACTCGGGATTTAAGTAATTTAACATTGTCGAAAAAGCTGCTTCGAGTTGTCGGCTTGCCACAGCGAGAAACATAAAAGAAGAATAATATGTTTTTATGGGAACGGCAAAATACGAATTCGGCCTTCTTTTACATCACTTTTTTTTAATATGTTTTAAAAAAGAAATTACTCAAAACGATTTTATGATGATTAGAGATTTCCGTGAGAACTGATTTTTTACAGAAAAAATCTTAACGATCCACTAAGAATCAAAAATAATTTCGATGTGCTGTAGTTGGGTTTTAGCAAAAACGTTTTGTTCTCTTTTATATTGAATTTTATTGTCCAAAATATACGAGGGTAGATCTTATTTATAAATTATTTCTGGCAACTAAACTTTTTTCAAAAGTGCCTTTATAGGCAAGGATAGGGTTATATTCTAGCTTTCTAATATCTAATATCAAAATTATATCAATTTAATGGACTTCTCCAGCAATTTTTATTTTCTTAAAAAAACACAGAATGACTGATGACGTAGTCCCACGATGTGCGACCCAAATTTAAGAAATAAGTTAAATGTTGGCACTGCTGCAAAAATTTTGCGAGGTTATGTTATGAAACTAAATTATAAAAAGAACGTAATATTCGAAATTTAAACTGAATTATTTCTCGGAAATATTAAGAGAGCTAAGAAAACAGCCAACGCATAATATTTTATAACCTAAAAAGGAAAATGACGCATGGGCATCAAAGAAATACTAGCCATAATTCACCGAATGGCAGGAGCAAAAAAACTACTACTCGCTGAGGTTTGGGTTTTAGTATTATTTCTGTTGTAGTTCGTCGTCACATTGAAATACACTTAAGCACTAGGAACAGGTTCAAATTAAACTTTAATTTGAAGATTAAAAAATGCTATAAAAGTTACGCAGAATTTAAACATTCAATGTTAGTACTAAAACCGCCGAGAGGGCGCATGGCGGTGTTGCCGTATCCTTTATTTGATTCGCTACCGTGCCCACCACGTTCAGTCAGGGGCGGATTTACAATATCGGCCACGGGCGTAATGTCACCGAGAGCTCCATAAAAGAATAAACGTTTTTTCGAAAATATATTGTCTCGAAAACAGAACTTTTTCGATAACACAGTTATTCGAAAACTAGAGATGTTTTCTCATAATTTTTTGGAAACTAACTTTTCCAATTTATTTCAACCACTTTTCGAAATTTTATTTTTTTAAGAAAATATGCTTTTAGAAAGAACATCTTTTCCAACATTGTTTCGAAACAGACTTCGAATATTCATATTTTTTGTAATCATTTGTCATTTTTTCACTGATATTTTCTAAGCCAGGTGGAGTTCATAATTTGAATCTATAAAAACTGTATTTTTGAAAGATTCGTTTAAAAAAAAATTCGGTAGATCCATTTCCGAAACAGCATCTTCCAAAGCTGCTGTTTTTCGAAAAAACTACCATTTTTTTAAAACCAATTTTTCAATTTTTCTTAAAGCAGTTTTCAAATAGGTATAGGTACATTTTTTCAGAAAACATCTTTTTGGAAATTAAAATTTTTCGGATATTAATTTTTTCAAGCAACGGCTTTTTGAAAAGTAACTTCCAAGAAAGTGTACATTAATTTTTTATTTAAAGGAATCCTCAAGGGCATGGTTCACAGTCAGATACCGAGGAAGAAGAAGACGAAGAGGGAAATTACACCGTTTACGAGTGTCCTGGATTGGCTTCCGTAAGTAGGCCTTATTATTTCCTATGGGAAATTTAGTACAACAATCTGCGATATTTGTTTTTAAACTAAAAACTAAGAGTATATCTCGGATGAAATTATAATTTTTGGGCCCCGGTCAAGTTCAAGGCGTACTACCGGACACCTTTGTCTGGAAGCAACTCGCCATATTTTTGAGTCCTCCATATATCTGCACTAAAGAAGACTATATGACTCACTAGGGACTGATGGCTATTAAATATTATTTAAAACTTACAACAACCAAGTCCCAATTCTCTTGGACACGGCTCCCAAGCGATCTCAAACCATGACCAGCGGCATTAAACCTCGATGCGAGTAACATTAAAATTAAACTTGTCTCTGCATGAGATCTCACCACAAAAAAAAGGTTTGCTCAGGATCTCACTACTTGCAGGCCAGGACTAAGAGATTCAGGGCCCCTAGGCAGTAACAGAGCCAGGGCCTCCTTTTCAGTAACTTTAGGTTGCAAGGCCCAGTACCTGCGAGTCACTATCCGAGTTTCCAATTCGGAGTCCCTTTTTCAAGGCTTGGTTGAAGGAGGCCATTACGGGGTACTATACGAGGTTTTAATTCAGAGTTGCAACGCCGAGGGTCAAGCTCGGAGGCCCGACCCAATCAGGGACCCCCTCCGAGTTTGGGGCTCTAGGCCTAGCCTTAGACCTAGTTTACCTAGGCGGAAATTTGCCACTTGTAGGAGAACTTGGCTACGGTTTACATCAGTTTTTGGTGGGATATTATTTACAGAACTGAGCTGCACGTCTACTTTAATGTACAAGGTGGTCAAAAAGTTTGCCATAAATGGGAAACTCATTTATATTGACATTTCAAAAGTTCTGCATAAAAGCTTGTGCACGATCCGCAAACTTTTATAAATAATACTAGACATATCCTCACAGCTAAAACTCAATAAAGCGGATAATTTAAAACGACACAAAGTAGCTTAAGAAATTAAGAATACTCTACACCCTCCAGTATGTCCACGGATGGGGTAGGCAAGACTGACAACAGGACAAATGGGCCAGAAAGTGAAAGATCATTCTTTATAAAAGTTTTTGCTTGCTTTAAATGTAAGATCCACGATACCAAGAATTGTTTTTCTTTGTACAGAAGATTTATAATCCAAAATTACAGACTCATAAAGGTTAAAGAAAATTACTAATAGAATATTAAATAACAATTGTAATATTCGAGAAATATTTCTTATTTTTGTAAACTTAAAGGCACATCATATTTATTTTTCAAAAACTTCTCCATATTCTACGCATTGACGTCGTAAATGGCTAAACCTTCTTATTTCTTCCAGTGAAATCGATTCGATCACTCTTAAAATTCTCTGCTTTAAAACTTCTTTGTCATTTTCAAAGGGTCTTTCATATGTTAGTTGTTTAATACCCCCAGAGAAACATACCACAAATTGTCAAATCGGGACTCCTAGGGGGGCCACAAAATTGGACCATTTCAGCCCATCCATCGATTTCCAAATTTGCGATTGAGCCAATCCCTTAGTTCTTCAGCATAATATGCAGAACACCCATCGTGCTGAAAATACATATTTCGGCGATATTGAAGAGGCAATTCTTCTAACCTGTTTGGCAAAAGACTCCAGCATATTTAAATAAGATTGTCTGTTATATATATATATATATATATATATATATATATATATATATATATATATATATATATATATATATATATATATATATATATATATATATATATATATATATATTACCAAAAATATGTTACAATCCCATAATAAGAAATGGCGCACCTAATATTTACTTTTTTTAAAATACTGACGGCGGCGGTTCGCAATTCTAAACTCTGGATTTTCGCTGACCCAGTATCTCACATGCTGAGAAGCTACAGTGCTGTTTGTACTAAAGGTTAACTCATCTGAGAACATTAACAGCTTATGAAAGTTCACGTTACTAGAATTTTGTCACCGACCCACAAAGAAAAATCCAAGCGTTTGTAACTGTCTCCATCTTCCAGAGTTTGGTTAAAAATTGGTTTAAAAGGACGACGAGGATGAATATGGCTTTTTTACACAATTGTAAACTTCGTGCTCGATTTCTTAAAGACAAAGGATATTCGTCAACAGATTACAAAAATTAAAACTGCAGAAGCATCGTTTTTGTCGTATCTTTTCTTGGTCTTCTTTAAATCACTAACGGATCCAGATTTTTAAAATTTGATTACTTATGTACTGAACTTCTGCAGAACTGTACATTTGGAAACTGTTCCCAAAACTTTTCAATAACGTAGCGATAACGATTCCCGCCATTTCTGTAATTTGGGATTTGGAATACGTCAGTTATCAAAGGAGGAATCAAATAAAAAGGTGACAATATGAATTTTGGTTTAAAAAGTGGTATTTAGAAACTAAATTTTTACTTGAAGATCGGGAATAAGAAGAAGAATTTAGAACAACTTTCTTATTAAACGTTTTGCATTTTTTGCATACCCTGTCCAAAACAACAAATTTTTGGCATAGTGGATCTTATTTTTATAGCAAGCAAAAATATTTTATAAAGAATGACCTTTTTTCGTATCTTTACCTTTTTGGTACATTTATTCTCTTGTCCGCCCCATCCGTGGACATGCATACTGTATATTCCCTTATTAATAGGTTTATTCCAAAAGAAAGTTCACACGAGTTCAGAACGTGGTTCAGAACTGCTTAGAATCCATGCGAGAACTTATAGTTCTAGAATCGACTTGACTATAGTAGTGTTGGAACGATTTAAAACAGTTTGAGAATTTTCTTTGTTTATCCTAACCTGTAAAATTACAAAATAAAAAGAAAACATGTGTTAGAAAACATTTTCCCTTTTATTAATGTATTTTAACTGAAGAAATGGAAGAAGAATCGTTGTCTTCTTCCATTGCTAATTTAATTAATAACAAAAACAAAATAAAAGTGAGGTTGATTCAGAATTAAAAATTCTTGGAAAATCCTGGAACTTTAGAAACGATTTAGAATTAGTTCGGAACACAATCCACTCGCTCTTAGAACGCTGCTCTATAAATTGATTTTAAATTAACTTGTTGGAACAAACCTATTGCTAAAATATAATAAAGCTTTATAAACTGCTGGCCAATTCAAGCGGGACAAACTAAATTTTTGATAAAATTTAGAGTGGAATATTTTCGAAACGAAAAAAGATTTTGATTTAACTTTTTCAGTATGTAATTGAATAGTTCTTCTAGTTTTTATACTTCAAGGCACTATTGCTAGCAGTCGCTGCAACTCTATTTTACAGGGTGTTAAGTGAAACCCTGACTTTTTTGGAAAAGTTTTCCAGTTCCGAGAATCTAGGAAGAATTTTTTTTGAATTTTCTTTTCATACTAAAATGATCCATGGTCAAATACAAAAAAACAATTTCTCCGGATTTTCTCTATTTTCATTTGTTTTCCGTATACAGGAGTTAGTCGAAATTATCGACTTCTTCTTACAAAGGAACCCCTAATTTGGCCGTTTATTCACAAAAAGCGAAAGACCAAGTAAATTTGTAGTTTGAAGTAGTCCAGCTAACAAAATTAATACAAATTTTTGTACAGGGTGTAGCAAGTTTGGATCACGGGCTAGTAAATTATTATTTTTTAATTTCTACTACTTTTTCCTAAGTTAACTATTAATTATCACGTGCTACGTTAAAGGGTTAAAATTTGTTAGGTCCGATAACAGTACTGGTTAGAAAGATCCTTTTTGCCCAAACGGGTTTTTCATTTTTTGTCTAGTCCCATTTTTAGTAATTAAACGGCTCGCATTTTGAACCTAACTTTTTGCAATTGCATCCATGAACGATTGAAGTGAGAGTGCTTTTTTGGTGGTACATAATGAATGTTTTATCCAACCAAAAAACATGTAGTGGCCAAACAGCTAATGATGCTTATTCGAAGAATTTTTTAGCATTATACAGGGTTGCAAAAAATATACCACCTATACTTTGCAGGTGGATTTCTGTTAATTTAGCGGCGTTTCTATTTCTTAGTCAAAAGATCTAGTAGGCCAAAAAATAAAACATTTTCTTTGCTATTGACAGTTACCAAGGCAACAAAGTATTCTTCTTTGAATTGGTGCGTTATTATCCTTTATAATGGCTCGATTAAGTGCAAAAGAACAAGCTAATTGTTTGCGTTTACTACAAGATGGGGTAAAAATTAGTATTATTGCGGATATGTACGGGGTTGGGCGAAGTACAATATCTCGACTGCGTCAACGCTTCCACGAAACGGGAAGTGCAAACTATCGTTATGGGGGAGGTCGCCAAAAGAAAGTCGGCATTGCAGATGAAAGATGGTTGGTTAGAGAGGCTCGTCGAAGGCGAAAAATTTCATCAGAGAAAATTAACCAGGAGTTCAGAGCAAGAACACACATTCGTGTGAGCAATAGGACCATTAGAAGAACTTTAAACAATAATAACTTAAGGTGAGTTACTTCAAATGAGATCTTATTTTTTGTACCAATATTTTTAGTGTTTCATTTTAGTAAGTCGGCTATTATAATATCGACGTCAGCTGAGGCGTGAATCTTGGATTTTGCGCACCGATATTATAAATGTAAACTTGAACTAAGTTGTTCATAAATTAAAGTTTTGATAGGCGACCCTAAACACATTATTTGTGCTTGCAGCGTAATGTTCCTTAGTTCTTCCCTAGAACTAACGTTATGAAAATTGACCTTTTAGTATAATAAAAGCTACTGTTGGCTTATTTATTGGTTCATTCCCTACACCTATACTACAGATTTTTAAGCCAAAATTTTAATTTTAGAGCTCGGCGACGTGCTAAATGTGTGCGACTTCTACCACAGCATAGGCGAAGACGTCTCCAGTGGGCATATGAACATCGCAATTGGCCATTAGATAACTGGGAAAACTGCATGTTTGTAGACGAGTCAAGATTTAATTTAATTCACTCGGACGGCAGAATATTAGTTTGGCGTGAACGTGGCGAACGGTATATGGAGGAGAATATGGCTCCTCAGGAACCTTTTGGTGGTGGAGGCGTTACTGTTTGGGGTGGTGTAATGTTTAATGGCAAAACGGAACTTTTTTTAACATTGGAGCCCATTAACGGTCAGGTATATAGGGACGAAATTTTAAGCAATATCGTTCTACCATTTGCAAACAATTTTGGGAACGATTTTGTGCTAATTGACGATAACGCCAGACCTCATAGAGCACGCATTGTGCAAGAGTTTTTGGAAGCTAATAATATTACCAGGATGGTCTGGCCTGCAAAATCACCAGACATGAATATTATCGAACACGTCTGGTCTAAATTGAAATTATTGGTAAGTTCTAGGGAAGATCCTCCTCAGACTCTAGAACAACTTGCAGACGCCATTGTTCAGGAGTGGGAAAATATTCAGCAAGAATTTGTCAATAATTTGGTAATAAGCATGCCTCGAAGATGCCAAGAGATAATAAATGTAAGGGGAGGTCCTACTAGGTATTAAGATTTGTTTTGTTTTCGTTAGTTGCAAGTTTTTATAATACCTTCAAGTAAAAAAAATGTTCTATAATTTAAAACGTTTTCTGTTTACCTATAAAAGTAACAACCAAAATTTACATTTTGGATCTCCTAAAGTAATGCCGGGAAAAATAACTACTAAATTTGAAAATTACGTATCTTTTCGAGTACTTTCAAAAGTAATTAAATCTTCTGAAATTTCTATACCTTCTAAAAACTACGCTATACAGAATTTTATAACTTGTTCAGTTGAATTCACTATCCATCTCCAATTTTTGACGAGAAAAATGTACTCCGTGACTATTAATTTAAGACACTTCTTATTAATTAAAATTTCTCAATGCCATGTACTGACTTTTTAGAGCAGTGGTAAAATATTTTTCTTTTATAATGAATAATCGAAGTTTACGAAAATCCAAAGATATCGAGAAACACGTGGCTTCTATTATAAGTAGTAACTTCTGCACAATCCTGTATAATGTGAAAAAGTTCCGAATGAATAGTATTCTTTTTATCTGTATCGTTACTAGATTTTATTAATAATAAGTAGGACATTTTCTTTAATAATTATTAATATAGCAAAAAGGAACTTTGTGAATACCTAAAGGACTCTAAAATCACATGATTTTCATATAAAATGTAGGTGATATGTTTTGGGCAAACGCGGACAAAAGCAGCGAATAAGCATCTTTAGCTCTATGGCCACGACACTTTTTTATTGGTTGGTTAAACCAATAAACGATGTCCACTTCAATAGTTCATGAATGCAATCGCAAAAAGTTAAGTTTTAAACGCAAGCCATTTGTATCACTAAAAATGGGACCAGACAAAAAAATTCAAAAACAGTTTCGGCAAAAAGTTCCAAGAAAATTGGGACTATATTCAATTAATTTGAAAATCACATGACTTCCATATAAAGTATAGGTGGTATATTTTTTGCAACCCTGTATAATGCTAAAAAATTCTTCGAATAAGCATCATTAGCTGTTTGGCCACTACATGTTTTTTGGTTGGATAAAACATTCATTATGTACCACCAAAAAAGCACTCTCACTTCAATCGTTCATGGATGCAATTGCAAAAAGTTAGGTTCAAAATGCGAGCCGTTTAATCACTAAAAATGGGACTAGACAAAAAATGAAAAACCCGTTTGGGCAAAAAGGATCTTTCTAACCAGTACTGTTATCGGACCTAACAAATTTTAACCCTTTAACGTAGCACGTGATAATTAATAGTTAACTTAGGAAAAAGTAGTAGAAATTAAAAAATAATAATTTACTAGCCCGTGATCCAAACTTGCTACACCCTGTACAAAAATTTGTATTAATTTTGTTAGCTGGACTACTTCAAACTACAAATTTACTTGGTCTTTCGCTTTTTGTGAATAAACGGCCAAATTAGGGGTTCCTTTGTAAGAAGAAGTCGATAATTTCGACTAACTCCTGTATACGGAAAACAAATGAAAATAGAGAAAATCCGGAGAAATTGTTTTTTTGTATTTGACCATGGATCATTTTAGTATGAAAAGAAAATTCAAAAAAAATTCTTCCTAGATTCTCGGAACTGGAAAACTTTTCCAAAAAAGTCAGGGTTTCACTTAACACCCTGTAAAATAGAGTTGCAGCGACTGCTAGCAATAGTGCCTTGAAGTATAAAAACTAGAAGAACTATTCAATTACATACTGAAAAAGTTAAATCAAAATCTTTTTTCGTTTCGAAAATATTCCACTCTAAATTTTATCAAAAATTTAGTTTGTCCCGCTTGAATTGGCCAGCAGTTTATTTCATAGTCAAAAAATGTAATTTACTTCAATTTGCAGATTGAAGGTCCGCTGGAAGTTAAGAACCCCATGTTCGATGACGATCAACTAGCTACCCCGTCACAAACCCCTTCAAAGTCGACCAATGCAGAAGACACCAAATAAATCTTCTGCAGATTCTTTCGTCCCAAATACCCAAAATCAATTAAATACAATATGTAATATAGTGAAGAAAAGTAAGGAATAAACTAATATACTACAGCAAAACTCAAATTCTTATTCAAACTACTTCCTCTAACCCTATATAAAGTACCAGATGATCAAATATGTGCTAAAACAAATAAACATGGCACTTTATGATTAACACGAGGTGAGTTAAGAAGTTTTTAATTTGACCTCTCCACAACTTAACAACAAACTTTCCAAAAGCCTCTGTGATTGCTGAACTCTGAGTACTTATTTTTCTACAAGCAAGATGCTAAAGAATGATACCACAATATTATTAGCAAACAGAGGAAAGCAAAGTAAAAAAGATAAGAAGCACATTTTACAAATTTATATTTATAATATTTTATTCCTTACTTGTTCTTCCACTAGTAAGCCGCTAATTTTGGATATTTATTGTCAATAGTTTATAGTGATATGGAAGAGTGTCATTAAATACTAATATACATAACTCACTTGGTAACTCTACCTATACATACACATATATTTAAAAATATATTGTAGATAATAGTGTAATACACATAAATATGAATGTTGAAAATCATTGGTTTATTTACTAATATAAATTATATTTAAAAATTCTAACGGACAAAAATATCTATATAGAAGAATATTTTAGATTTTTACTTATTGTAGTAATAAGTTTATTTTAATTTATACGTAAGCTATTTAGTAAGGTCGTAAGCCCGTCCACTCCCCTCTAACTTTTAATATAACACTTCTAGCCATTAGGCTTTACAGTCTGAAGCTCAATAAGTATTATAGGGCCAAAAAATTTAATACTTTTATTAAGGCACGGCGACCTGGCCCTTTTTAGTTAGGTTTTTTAATAGCACGAGTTATCTATACTTTAGAATAAATGTTTCCTGAAGGAGGTTTATAGTTTACTTCTGTTTTTAAAGTTAGGACTTCTAGTCTAGTTCAGCGCAGTCATGACGCTATTTTATATTATTAAATTTATAAATCAGAAAATAAGTAGATACCTAACTACACTGACAGGCAAAAAACGGGTCCACCTAAACATTTACTTTGCTTTTTAAATTCAATCATTAATCACAAATAGCACGCGCCATCTACCACTGTTAAGTATGCTGTGCCTAGAAATTTCATTGAACAAAACTGGTGTCTCAAATTAAGAGCATGGCGTTCTCTATAGCCGATTTGCTAACTACAGTAACGGAAAAGGTTTTCCTTTCGCCTTTGGCTTTATTATCGTGTTATTTGGCATCGTTGTCAATTTGGTCGTCTAGTGCGCGTTAAAAATCAGCTGATTGCAGCTGGCTTTAATTTGAAACGCCAATAGCTTGTAGTGTCATTTGGAAAAGGCACTAAATTACAAATTTATGTTAAGATGATTATTTTAACAAATTTTCGGCAGTGTATTTTTAACCAAAAGTAGATAGATCGACGGGCTTTAGATCGCCATTGTAAATTTCTTTAAGCTGTGATTTAACCCAGTTTAGCCCAATATACAGGTTATTTAATTGCGACAGTCTAGTTTCACTTGGTAAGAAAAAATCATATGGTTCATACACTGGCCGGCATGAAAAACGGACACTTTAAAGTTTTAACGAATTTTAAACCTCCATAACTTTTTTGTTTTTGAACCGATTTTAATGGTATTTTAAGAATTTTTAGAATTTTTAGTGAACTAGCTGGTACCTGCTGGCTTCGCCAGCGTGTAAGATGGCGGGTACTGACAGGTCAACGGAAAGTACGCTGCCAAGAAAAAGTAAAAGTTTGTGCGCTCATTGTAAAAAAGACGTCACGACAATATCTAAATGTAAAAAGTGCAAGTGTGACTTTCATCCTGCATGTCTGAAACAGTCGGCGGAGCAGAGAAAAGCATCTTGTGTCCATGTTGAAGATCTTAGTGATGAGGTAACCTCAAATCTTCAATTGGAAAATATTGTTGCAGAACTAAGAAATAAGATTCAGGTATTAGAAGAAAATGAAAAAAAACTAAAAGAAAGAGTCGATGGCTTGGAGAAACAGCTGAAAAGCATGGAAAATGGAAATATTGAAAATCGTGCAAAAAACCCACCAAAAAAAAGCGCGGGAAATACCATCCATAACGTTGGCAACACCGGCGGTGAGAAAGAAAAGAACTACGAAGTGAATTCTTGTAGTTCAAATGCACCAGAAAAAATTTCATCTGCAACTTATAACAACCAAATCATAAATTCTAAAAATCCTCCCATCGATCACCTGGAAGCTGGCGTGACAGAAGTGACAGATGGTAAGAATGAAAAATTTGAAAGCCAAGAAAATTCTTTTCCAGAAAATAACAGAGAATGGAAAACGGTTGAAAACAAACGTAAAACAAGAAATCGTACAACGAAACTACCTTCTAATCGCCCAGCGCCAATCAGAGGCACCAAAGAAGTATCTCAGGGGTTAAAAGTGGCAGAAAAATATGCATGGCTCTTTATTTCCGGATTTCATTCCGATACAGAAGTTAAGGATATTCTGCAGTATATAACAGATAATGGGTACCAAGAAAAATGTATTTGTGAAAAAATGAGAACAAAAAAATCCAACCTAAGAAGTTCCTTCAAACTTGGCATTCCAAGTATCATTGCTGAGGAAATGAACAATGGTTCCTTCTGGCCCAAAGGTGCCTCAGTAAACCATTTTTTAAACCTGAGACGACGTCCACAAATCCCAGCATAACTAACACTGCCGTCAACGGCTATCTGAATGCCCGAGAAGGGAGTGACTGCAACATCAGAATCTTCTATCTGAATATTCGTTCTTTGCGAAATAAAGTGGAGGAATTGGAATTATTCCTTAAGACCCTTCCAACCGAAGATAACTACAATGTCCTGTGCTTCAGTGAACATCACCTGAAAAATGATGAGATCCATTGTCTTCATGTGGAGAACTTTGGAGTGACTTCCTTCTTCGCACGGTGCCAAAGTGAATGTGGCGGAACAATGATTTTGACTAGGCCAACTCTACAGGGCCAAAGTATTGACAAGTTGAACGATCTTTCTGTGGAGTCCCATGTGGAGATTGCTGCCATGGAAATAACGGATTTTAATATTGTAATTTTAACTATTTACCGTCCACCGAGTGGTGATTTTGATGTTTTTTTAAATGTAATTGAAAACATGCTACAGGTTGTAGGTCAGAACAGATATAGGTATGTAATAATTAATGGAGATTTTAATATTTATTTTAACTCTAATAGTCAGAGAAAAAATGATTTTATCGATTTGATGGGAAGCTTTGGACTGTCTAGGCAGGTCTTTCAAAATACAAATTCAGTAAATTGTATTGATAACGTTCTCATTGATTTTGATGAAGTCTTGGATTTTAGCATAAATGTTTTTGATCCTTTGTTATCGGATCACCTGGCCATTGATATAGATCTGAGAGTGAGTAGAACGAGTGTGATACCCGAGTACTATGAATGTAGACCAATTACTAGTCAGGGAATGCGTAGAATGTATGAATGCCTGGAAAATGTTGACTGGAGCTTTGTGGGAGCGAGGGAGATGAGTGATGATTCAAGGTTCGGTCAGTTTCTGCATGTGTTAACAACTGGCATAGACCAATTCTTTCCAAAGACAAAAAGAAAAACAACGTACAAACAAAAAAATATAGATTGGTATAATAACGATCTAAAAAACATGAGAGAAACTCTAAAGTTTCTACAGGAACTCTACAAAAACAAACCTTCCAATAATTTACAGGAATATATTAAAACATTTAAAAAAGAATATAGGCAAAATATTCGAACTGCAAAAAAAAATGGTTATTCTGATTATATATTGAGGTCATCTAACATTGTCAAAGCATCTTGGGATGTAGTAAATAATGTTAGGGG
The DNA here is from genome assembly GCA_963971165.1 of Philopedon plagiatum. Taxonomy (NCBI): domain Eukaryota; kingdom Metazoa; phylum Arthropoda; class Insecta; order Coleoptera; family Curculionidae; genus Philopedon; species Philopedon plagiatum. The sequence goes on along the minus strand of OZ020194.1, from coordinate 82,541,569 downwards.
CGGTAACATCGCCACAGGGGGCGAGGGCCTGTCACCTGATGAATTTAACACCTATTTTGCAAATATAGCTCGGGATACACTATCAAAGATCACTCCTACGGGGATGGAACCAAGAGATTACGTGGATGCTTCGGATTTTAGGGTGATGACAACATTTAAGTTCCAAGAGGTAAGTTATAACCAAGTAAGGGATGCTATTGATGCGCTCAAAAACAAAAAAAGTAAAGACATCTACGATTTGAGTGTATCTATGCTGAAATCCTTCAAAGATCTGTTAATCTCGCCACTCACGGGACTGATTAATCAGTGCATAGGGAATGGTGTTTTTCCAACTTGTCTGAAAGGAGCCAAGGTGGTACCAGTATTCAAAAAAGGGGATAAAAACAACCTATCTAACTACCGACCCATCGCACTGGTTCCAGTGCTATCAAAAGTTTTTGAATATTTACTTAAAAAACAATTGTGCACCTATTTTGAGGAAAATAACTTGTTCACAGGCAGTCAGTATGGCTTCAGGTCTCGGAGGTCTACATCATTGGCTGTTATGGATCTCCTGGAGTTTGTCGCGGAGGCTTTTGAGAGGGGACACTATGTCAATGCTGCATGCTGTGACCTCTCAAAGGCTTTCGACTGCGTATCTCATGAGATATTGTTGGACAAATTGAGATGGTATGGTGTAGAAGATATGAGTGTAAATTTGATTGGCTCATATTTGGAGGGGAGAACTCAGAAGACTGTGCATGGTGGCAGGATGTCCGATGCCTGGGCGACAGTACAGCATGGTGTGCCGCAGGGCTCTGTCCTGGGGCCTTTGTTGTTTCTCATCTACGTTAATGACATCACTATGGCAGTGCCAGGGGCGAAAATCTTGCAGTTTGCAGATGATACGTCGGTGGCGGGAAGTGGAGAGAATCGAGAAAGTCTGAGTGAAATTATGAATGAGCGTGTGAAAGACTTAAGTATTTGGTTTAGAACAAATAAGTTAACACTCAATGAAAGTAAAACTGAAAAGTTATTTTTCAGTCAAAGGAAGACGCCTTTAAAGTTTTAAAGGATAAACATAAACTGGAAGATACAGAGCAATATCTAAAGTATGATCAAACCTTTGCTCAGAGAGAGTATTTAAGAGAAGTAATGAAAGAGCTTGAAGAAAGAAGAGCCAAGGGTGAGATAAACCTTAGGATTAAATATATTAGAGGTGTTCCAAGGATTATTTTTAACAAAATAACACAGGCAAATCAAAGTCAGCAACAGCCAAAAAACTTAACACGATAAATCACAAAATGCTTGCTGAGGTCTCGCTGTGCTATACTAACCTGAATTCAGTTCTAAACAAAGTAAATGAGATACAAGCTTTCATCAGCGAGACTCAGCCCACAGTTTTGTTCTTTACAGAAACATGGCTGAATGATAATATACCAGATTCCTTCATGACCACTCAGGACTACACGGTATATAGGGATGATAGAAATGGTCGAAAAGGAGGAGGGGCTTGCATTATGGTCAGTAGTGAAATTAATGGAATTAGAATTAAATCTAGTTTAAACACAAAATTTCAGGCTCCACCTTCCATGAACGCAATCTGGATTAACCTAACCATTTCAAACTTAACGTTTCTGATAGGATGTGTCTACCGACCACCTAGAGTTTCTGCTGCTGACAACTTAGAACTTATCAACACCCTCAGTAAGGTCTATGAGTCAAATGCCAATACAATCATTTTTGGCGATTTCAACTATCCTGAAATAAACTGGCATAATTTGACACTTAGTAAAGCAGACGCTACGGCGCAGGATTTTTTGAATGCTTATCAACAGTGGAATGCCTGGCAGATTGTGAAGGAGGACACGAGATTTCGTGGAAACGGGACCTCTCTTCTTGACTTGCTGCTAGTTAGTGATCGAAAGCTCATCTCTGGCCTAAGCTATTTGCCACCTATCGGAAGGAGTGACCATGTGGTACTCTCTGCAGTAGCACAACTTCAGCTGCAGGACAAACCCACAAAGCATATATTAAAAAGAAAAATCTGGCTAGACAATTATGAAGAAGTGGATAGGTTCTTGACAAGTAGGCTCAACGACAATGAGGATACAGCATTGAACTCATACCAAAAGCTGGAACATGTGATTGGTGAGGCCATAGATGTATTTTTTCCATTGAGAAGGTGTAGGCGGAATGCAATGAAGCCCTGGTTAAACGAAAGCATTTTTAGAGAAATTGACCTAAAGAGGAACCTGTGGCACAGACACAGAGCTTCACCGACAGCTGAAAATTATGAGCTATATAGGCAGCAGAACAATAGATTAGGGCGAATGGTGCGAGATGCTAAAATACATTTTGAGGAAGGTCTCTTGGAAAGAGAGGAAAAACATTTTTATAACTATGTCAAAAGGAGTTTTAACAGTAACATGACAGAGATAGTCTTGAAAGATCCTGGAAACAATGAAATAATATGCAGTAGTGAGAGAGTAGTCGAGGCACTCGCCAATCAGTTTTGTAAAGTCTTTACTGTAGAGGACTTATCTAACATGCCGCAGCTCCCCCCTCAGACTAGGGTTGTTAGTGAGCTCTCACACGTGCAGGTCACAGAAGAAAAGGTTCTTGAAGCAATTAACACACTCAAAAATGATTCAAGTCCAGGACCTGATAATATACCATCAGTATTTTTAAAGCAGTGTGGTAAAAGTTTGGCACCATTCTTGGTGAAAGCCTTCCAGGACATTCTTGACAGGGGTTACGTCCCTGACAGCTGGAGAAGGGCATACATAATTCCCATTTTTAAAAAAGGGAGCAAATATGACCCTGCTAACTACAGACCAATTAGTCTTACTTGCCATTTATGCAAGGTACTGGAGAAGATTATTGTTCCGGAAATAACACACTTCCTCATATCCAATCAAGTTATTCCTCCTATACAACATGGATTCCTACCACAAAGGTCGACCACAACTAACTTAATAGAATGCCCAAACTTGTGGACTAAGGATTATGATGAAGGAAGACCAACTGATGTCCTATACCTGGACCAGGAAAAAGCCTTTGACAAAGTTCCGTTTCAAAGGCTCATCTATAAACTCAAACACTTCGGTATTCGAGCAAACCTTGTAGTGTTTCTAGAGAGTCTGCTTACGGAAAGATCTTTTCAGGTTAGAGCTAATGGTGTCTGCTCCAGCTCTTATCCAGTAGTGAGTGGTGTCCCGCAAGGTTCAGTTATTGGACCACTATTATTTATAACTTATTTGAGTGATCTTAGTCAGGTTATTAACACCAACATATCGTGTTTTGCAGATGACACCAAACTCTATTGCAATCCAATTCTGCAATCGGATCTCTTCAGAGAGGATATTGAGGCTATAGAATCTTGGACACAGACATGGCTCCTTAAACTTAATCAAGACAAATGCACACTCTTACACATAGGCCCTAACAATCCCTGTCTGACATATACTCTAGGGAATGCACAGCTCAAAGTAGTCGAGGAACAAAGAGATCTTGGTGTCATAATAAGAAAAGACCTGAAGTGGGAGGCACATATTTCACAAATAGTCAAAAAAGCAAACTCATTGACATATCTTATAAAGAAGACTTTTACAAATAAATCTGTTGATTTCATGAAAAAGCTTTATACTACGTATGTTAGACCTAAACTCGAATATGCGCACATGGTCTGGAATCCCTACTATATAAAGGATATTGAAATTCTAGAGAGAGTACAGCGAAGATTTACTAAGATTCCCCACACCCTTAGTGATACTCCATGCGGTGAACGTTTGGAGATATTTGGGCTTACCACTCTGAAAGAAAGAAGAGACAGAGGTGACCTAATTGAAACTTACAAAATCTTGAACAACCACTACTCGACAGTACTAAATCTTCAAATTTACACCCGAAACACCAACGAACAGCTCAGGGGTCATTCTATGAAACTTAGAAAGGAAAAATGTTCAGGACTTGTAAGGAAGAACTTTCTCTCGAATCGTGTAGTGTACGGATGGAACGCGTTGAGTGAAGACACCATCAGTGCGTCAAATAAAAATATATTTAAGAACAGGCTTGATAAAAACCTTCAAACCATAAACTCCGGATTTGTGCACTATCTCTGACGATCTGTGGTGATACTCGGAATTAAACCGATTGTAAGGCGACTGTGATGGACTAATTGTGACAATGAACAGCAGGAAATTAACTGTGATAGATTGTGATAGCCGAGGTGATAGCATACTTGTGAACATAGCATATGGCAGCATCTCATCGGTTTCCACCGCTTATTGCTGCTAGCAGTAATAATAATAATAATAATAATAATAATAATAGTATTCGGACTACGCGAGCTTGAGGCGAGTGACTCTAAGGGGGTCAAATTTCTGGGCATATACCTTGATCCAACCCTAAGGTTTGAAGCCCATGTGGACTATATGGCTGCACGATTGGCCAAAAGTAATTTTCTACTGAAAAACCTTTCCAGGATTTTGCCGGAGACTGTACTCCTGCAGACATATCACGCTCTCTTCCAGTCAGTGGCAGTATATGCTATCTTAACGTGGGGACACTCGGCACAGTCGAGTAGAATTTTTGCACTGCAACGCAGAGCAGTACGTACTGTTGCTGGCCTAGGTTATCGGGAAGATGTTAGGCAAGCGTTCATCAGGCTTGGCATTATGACTATTCCTTGTCGATATATCTATGACTGTATTATATACTGTCGCAATAATTTGGAGCAATATAGTACAAACAATGTCTATCATCAGTACCCTACTAGACAGGGAGATCATATAAGACTAGAATTTTTGAGATTGCATAGGACACGTATGTCTTTCAACTATTACGGTCCCACTTTCTGTAATAAACTTCCCGCTATTTTGAGGGATATGCCGGTTGGACAGTTCAGGGCAAGAATCAAGGACTATTTAATCACCAATGCTTTTTATAGTATAGACGAGTTTCTATCTCATCAGCCTGTAGTGTGTTGATTTCGACTAGTTGTATGTTAATTTTAATTTTGAATTATGTAAATTTTAATCTGTTGTGCCGTCCCTAGACTAGATTAGTATACATGTGTACTGGCACATTTTATTATAAAACCAGAATTTGACGATCGTAAAATTACCATGTAATTATTGACGAAATATATTTGATTTGATTTGATTTGAAGAAATTTGTAGGTTATTTTATCGACTTTAAAGCACTCATTTTAAAATAAACAGAAAATAGTGTCTATGTCGTATTATAAACAATATGTTGTTTTTTGAGCTTAAGTTTGAAACGCCCTGTGGAGTTATTCGACAGACCAGGAAATTTCAAAAGTGATTATCTGTCAAGGTTTGACTTTTTTCAACATTCTGTTTTTTGATTCATCTCGATAGCTTTATCTTTGTCAGAGATAATGACGTTTAAAAAACACAAGTCATTTTGAATTAATTTTTATTTTACCTTACATTTCTTATGCTATTAAACAATAACACAACAAAATAACACTGAAAATGTTCACGAAAACAGAATCTACTAATATCGAGTATTACCCCCACGAGCTTGGATGACAGCGTTCATTCTTCTAGGAATACTTTGCATCAAGCGACTTATGTTTTCCTGGGACATAACTGCCCATTGCTCGGACAGTCCTCAACGCAGTTCATCCAAAGTTCTGGGGGCCGATAGTAGGTTTCGAACTCTCCTATCGAGGATAGACATGTTCGATAGGGTTCAAATCTGGCCTGTGGGATGTTAGCGCCATTTAGGGTTTCTCTAACTATCCGGGCTGTATGGGATCGCGCGTTATCTTGCATAAGGAGAAAACCATTTCCTACCAACTGTGCATGTGGAACAACATAATCTGCTAGTATCTCATTGATGTACCTTTCAGCATTGATAGCTCCCCTGGGAACAAGATATAACTCGGTGCGTGATTCCATAGAAATTCCGGGACAAACCCTGACTGAACCTCCTTGAAAACTTAGTCTGCGACTGAATGTGCATTCGGCATAAGGTTCACCTGCTCGCCGCCATACTATTTCTCTTTCGTCTGGAAACATACAAAACCTTGAATCGTCGGTAAATAATACACGACTCCACCCATTTTCATCCCAGTTCTGGTGTTCTCTGGCAAATCGCATCCGAGTAAGCAGATATTAAGCTCGGGTCCCGTAGCGGGTCTTCTTGACAGGAGATTTGCTTCAATAAGCCTTCTAACAGTTCGTTCACTTACGTTTACGTACCTTACAGTAACTCATTTCGTATTTGTAGTGCTGGTAAACGTCGATTCCTTAGCGATAAAGTTACAATGAAGCGATCGTTTCTGTTAGAAGTTCTTCTACTGTCCCTGAATGCCTGCTGTAGGAACCTGTTTCGAGAAAGTGGTCGTAAACACGTTGCACTGTACCTACTTCGCGCACACCTAAATCTATTTGCTACATAGCTTTGGTCTCTACCTCTACCATCTTGCATCAAAGCTACAGTATCCGATACCACTTCTGAACTTAAAACCATCTTTGCCAGAGTAATTATTGGCAACACAATGATTCTGTTTTTTGAATGACATCTGACATTATTAGTGTTTTTTTAAACATCATTAGCTCTGACAAAAATAAAGCTATTGAGATGAATCAAAAACAAGATATTGAAAAAAGTCAAACTTTGACAGCTTATCACTTTTGAAATTTTCTGGCTTGTCCAATATCTCCACAGGGTGTTTCAAATTTAAGCTTAAAAAACAACATATTGTTTTTCCTCGTATAATATGACATAGATACTATTTTCTGTTCAATTTAAAATGAGTTTATGTCTATAAAATAACCTACCAATTTCTTAAAAGATCATTAAAATCGGTTCAAAAACAAAAAAGTTATGGAGGTTTAAAATTCGTTAAAATATTAAAGTGCCCGTTTTTCGTGCCGGTCAGTGTATAAATCGCATTGTATTAATAGCCTTTGCCGTTCGTACTATAGTCTGTTAAGCCGGCATAAACTTGCGCCGCTTTTAGACTATGACCTAATACACTGTCTGAAGCATAAACTGTCTAAGACTAAGAGGACTCTCTAAGCTGGCTTAACAGACCACGGTGCGCCGAACGGCTATTCATATAACCGGGTTATACCTCGTAGTTGCAACGAAATAATATGTATATTAAGTATCTTCTATTTAAAAAAATAGATCCTTAAAGTGATAGGTTAGTTTACATATACATATACTCCTAATTTCATAGAAAAATTTATTTTCCTCTAACAGATTTTATGAGATAGATAGAATATGAAAAGGGTACTCGGTAAACCATATCTGTAAAAAACCTATACGATAATCCATATTTTTCTTGATACCCATTATATCAATAATCAGGGAGAGTGTTATCATTTTTACAAAAAAAAACCCTTACATTTATCTTTGGAATACATATCTGAACGTTAAAATCTGTAATACTGGGTGAGGAAAATAAAATTTTCTTCTTCTTTGGTTAAACAGCGCCTGTGTTTATTGCATATTCCTACTGATACAATTTACTGAGCTTTGCATTTTCTGTTAACTAAAAGCATATCAACTCAGCCTTGATTCGCTTTTATCAAAACCTGCAAAAACTAAAATATAAGGACGCAAGCAATCTTTAGATTGGGTATCTTCCAAGTCACTTTATAGTATAGCTCAAGCTAGATTTTTTACCGAGTTTCTATGATTAGTTGTCACCTACTCTACTCAGGTGCTACCAGACCTTCAACCACTGATGACAGATTTACACATTACATTTCTACAAATAAGTTGCAATTTATATTTCTGTAAGGTTAACATCGGATATGTACTTATTTTAAATTATTTATTAAATGATTTGTAACTGATAACGGTTGTTTTCTTAAGTGAAAAGCAGCTAGCAGTCAATGTTAGACAATAATCTTAGGACAGGTTTGTACCCTTTGTTTATCCCTAATTTATATTATTTATGCTTATTTCCTAATGTTTACAAATATGAAATTATTGAAATTTAAATACGAAAGAAGAAAAACACATTAATAAGAATTACCAATTAAGAATAAAGAATATATATAAATGCGGCCCTAGATGGATAATTACCCAAAGGAGTTATAGCTATCAGGCATGAAAGGAATACTAATTCAGACTGTGCGATAAAGTTTGACCAGCCATTGACTAAATTCAAATTTTTAAATTCTTTCGCAAGATTATGGAAGGACCAAATGGCGTTATTAATCTTACACCCTTCTAGTTTTGCTTTACAAAGGTGATCAGAATAATGTTTGTTCAACTAAGTAAGCCTAATCAGAGGTTAAGTTTGACAAACTAAGCAAACCTGGATCAGGATAAGGTTTGTTTAACTGAGCAAACCTGATCAGAAGGCAAGTTTATTCAATTCACAAACAGGAAGATAGAAAGGTAAATACGGGGTGAACTAAGGGATATTATTGCTCACCATAAACTGCAAATTTGGAGAAATTTAGCAGTTAGGTACTGTTTTTACCACTTGATCAACGTCATTTGTTTGTCAAATATCAAACACAAGTGACCAGTAAATTGGAGTATACAGTAACAGTAAATATACAAGACATATTACCAAAAAAGCTCTGTAATATAAATAAATTATATTTGAGTTATATATACATAAAATCACAAGAACAAGAAGTGTATGTATTTGGTTCATTTACTTAAAATTTGCACATTGTCTATGAAATATGGAATGTACCTAATGCAAGCTTCTAATTTTACAACTCTGCACTCTTTGCAGGCACTTTGTTCAAAAGAAACCAGTAAATACCAAACAGAAAACTTGGAGGACTATTAATAACAGAATCTTGTGTTACATATTTTTTAATATCATCAACAGTCATCTCAACTACTTCTATTAATTCTTCTTCAGTTCCTCCACCTTGGGATATTTTCATATCATCAGTAACTTCACAGTAAAATGCTGTTTGCAGAGCTGCAGATGTACCCACGCCAGATCGATATTGTCCTAAAAATTTAATTATGAAAAAACAATGTTGGGTGGCATGTTATTATCTAATGAACTAAAAAGTAATATTCAATGCCTATTTTAGTACTATTTTGTTTTTTAACAATATTGTTGCTTAGTTATTTTCTATACAGGGTGTCCGAAAAGTCTTAGTATCGGCAAATATCTTTGCTATTAGCACAGATCCATATAGTAGCTATATGGATCTGTGCTATTAGTAAAGATAGACATCAAATTTTGTATGTAGGTGTATTTTATTGGTTAATAAATCTAATTACAAGCTTTTTTTAACTCCACCTGTTAGTATGTATGTATGTTAGTATGTTTAGGTCACATATTGCAATCAAAATTTCGACTAGTCTAATTAAGCTAGAGCTTTGAAATTTTGTACACGTGTATAAGTAAGGTGACAATGCAATATAGTATATTTAATATTGTTCTAAATCCAATATGGTGGACGCCCCAAGATGGCGGATTACCTTTTTATTCACAATCCCCTTGATATGGGCATCAAATGAAAGGGTTTCACGAGTAGAATACGAAAAGCTATGTGATGTCATTCCAAACCCAATATGGCGGCCGCCACAAGATGGCGGATTAACTTTTTTTCACAACCCCCTTGACATTTGTATCAAATGAAAGGGTTTGACGAGTAGAATACTATAAGCTGTGTGACGTCATTCTAAACCCAACATAGCGGACGCCACAAGATGGCGGATTACCGTTTTCTTAAAAATCCCGTGTTTGCTAATTTTTGTCCATCTAGAATATAAAAATGAATCACTGTGCGTCTGCGTCTCGTCTGTCGATTTTGTTGCTGCGCGCAGTTTTAAAGAAAAACTTTAAAATTCAATTGTAATATCTTAAAGGATTAGGTAATTGCTTTCTTTAAGATTTTTCAAGACTTTTTTAGTAAAAACAATAGGATCAGGTATCTAAAATTTTCTTCCAATTTAAAACCCTTTATGCTCTCATTTCTGAATAGCGAACTGCGTACTGTTCTACCACTAGAAAAAAAAAGATAAAAGCGATTTTTTTACTTAAGAACGTATTTTATAAATACCCTTAGCGAACTGACATGGCCTGTAATTCAAAAATAAAGAGAACTTTGCAATAAGGAATATGCACATATTTTTTTTGCATAAAGTCATTACAAACCCAAAAAAAAATATTTTGAGGAAAATTACTAGGATAGTTTAGCTCAAAAAATGTTTACTTTTCGGTATAGTTTATTACAATTTAAAAAGCAGCCATTTGTTCTTAATAAATAATGACGTCAGGAGATCAGCAAAAATAAGTGTCAATCTAATGTTAACGTGAAGCTTAACCTAAAGTCGAACAGGTTTGTTTTTCTCGGAAACAGTCAGAGGGGAGCAATCGATTTTTTTTTGATAGAAGAATAGTTCAACTAGCTTCGGTAAAAAATTCAGTTGTACAGGATGTTTCGTTTCGGAGCTTTTAAACGCCAAATTCGAAATTTCCGCGATTTCCCTTGAAATCGGGTACAGGTCGCAAAAGTGAATTAAATCGATGTAAATTTTCGGGGGTTGAAACCACTGAAACTGGTGAGGATCGGAAAATGGCAAGTTTTTTTAGGTCGAAAAATGCCATTTGCAGACCCCTCTTTGGTACCTACTAACTCGAAAACAAAACGTCGGATCGACAGACGGATTCATAAGTGAAACTTTAAAATCTCAAAACTTTCCTTTTGTAACACATTTACCTTAACCTAAAATCAGTGGAAAATGGATAGGTATATTTGGAAAAAACTGGAAATTTAGATTTTTGGCCCAAATATTTCAAGGTTTTTATTTTTTTGTGGGGTCAAAATGGTTCAAATTAAAATACGTCATTGGAAAGAGCTCGTCGAAATACATTCCATCCATATTTTGTAGTTTCTTCATTCTTTATAGGGAGGGAGAAATCGCCGATTAAATTTCAATTTTCTAACTCTCTTTGCCCTCGACATCGGTACATTTGACCTATTCTGTATTTTTTCTTATCTAATTTTTTTCCAATTTTTGAACACTATCCTATAAAGGGATAATCACACTTTAAAATGAATACCGAATGGCCCATCCAGGAGCGTATTTAAGGGGTAAAAACAGAATTTTCTTGATTTTTTCCGACAAATTAGATGGCATTGGCATTAGATGCCATCTTTATTGATTTTTCGATGACCCTACAACACTCAAATTTGCCAAGTACTCATTATGAGTCATAAATTCACTTTTGATGACACAGAATGGGATCACGTTTTACAAGTTTCGAAATTCGCGCGAAAATTTGCAGTAAATAACAACAACCACCATAAACATTTAATTTATGTAGAAATATAAAAAAATATTTCAGATTTATTTGGGATATGCATATTCCCTATTTAACAAAACTTGCTCTTCAAAGTGTTCAACACCCAATACTTACCAGGACCATAATGAATTATACTACTTTTATGGAAAGTTACAGATTTTCATAGCAAATAACTTATTAGTAACAACAATGTAAATAAAAAAACAAACAATAAGAATGGTACCTATTTGAAAATATATTCTTTTACTAGTAAAGAAGTAAAATATTTATTTATTATAATATTTATATAATAAATAAATATATAGACCATTTATTTTAATAAATTTGGCCTTTAAATAAGGCGTTCTGACCTTTAAAACAGGGAAGATCGCGTAGTCTTTTATCTATTGCATGATATAGTAAAAGAGATAAATTAATAAAATAAGTAATAATTTATCTGGTTGCATAATAAAACCATTTCGAGATTATTCTTGGTAATCATTAAAAAAAATTAAGTAAAACAGTAAAATTTGAAAACCTCAGGAAAAATGATGTTTTACATTTAAGTAGGTACTTAATAAAATTTCAGAATTATCAAATCATTTTTATATTATTAGACTCTGACTCCTCATTATGAATTATTGGTTTACATTACTGATTTGCTGACAAGCATGACAGTATTAGCAAACCTGAGCAAATAAACAACTTGTGACAAGTTTTGTTGTAACAATATAGTTATTTCTTGGGAACACTTTCCCAGAATCCTTAGGATTATATTAAAAGAAATACTTGTTTTAGGTTAATCCGAGGGTTAATCAACATTTAGTATTAAAAAATCTAATGTGTTTCTTTAAAGTTTTCTAGACAAGGATGTCATTTAGAAAGTTCTCTCAATCTTTTGCATTTTTCAAACATCTTAAACTAGCTAAGATTTGAAAAAATATAGCTTGATCACGATGACATGCCCAATTACTTGCCATGCTTATTACCTAAAAGATCAAAAAGTTGTATAGTATTTGTTTAAATAAAATACCTAATTCCTTTTAGCATTAAAATGAAGTATGCATAGAGTTCGACTTCATCAAAATGACTTCTAAATATAGTGGACAAAATGTCAAAAAATTTACTATTTAAGTAGGTAATAATGTTTCATCTAAAGTTGCATAGCAAAAATTCTATTTATATAGGACAAATTAGGATTACGATTGTAAGATCTAATGTCTATAAATCACATAATGATCTTAGCATTCACATGAGCATACAACATAGGATATAAAAAAAAGAACAATGGTTTAAAATAAATATTGTTTATGAATTGACAGTATGTACCTACCTACTTACATGTAAAAACTACTTACCTATGTGTACTTAACTCTCAGTACTTAGATACAGATTTAAAACAGGTACTGGATTACATAATTCTTATAAGTACATAATTATCTCTAAACTTCTGACAAAAGTAGAAATTGATAATTGAAAATAGAAATATGGAAGAACTTTTTTATATTTCACAAGAAACAAATACTTAAGAACACTGATGGCCAGATTCTCCAACACTAGTCCGGTCTAATCTGACAACCAAAAGTTTTAAACTGACATGTGTAGGAATAAGACAACTAAGTTTTATACTATTAATTTGTTTCTGAGTTTTTCACAAATTTATAATAAAAATGGCAATTTTAGTATGTACTTTCGACAATAATCTCGACAATAATAGAACAAAATTTAATCTAGCAATCCATTCCAAGACGAAAATCATTTGGAAAGCAAGCAAATGACGACTTATTAACAATGACAGGACAAAAACTTGTCAAAACATAATTGACCAACCAGATCTTAATTTAAACCAGTACTAAATCTTAAACCTTCTTTCGACCTTCTTAGTGAATCTGAACGTGAAAGTTTAAACATTTTATTTATTTAAGAGCGAAATCATAAATGGGTTTGTTGTTGTTTATCCAATATTCATATGAAAAAATTAAGTATCTTCTTTGTAAAATATCTATAACTATTTGAAATATGTCATATGTATTTAAATACCTTACACTTTTTTTTAAATACCTATATCAGATATAAAAATAGGTATTAAATTACAAAATTAAGACATATAAAGTACCTATACGAGTATGTTATACTTACCTATAAATTGCAATGAAGAGACAGGAACATCATAGCCACATTCTTCAAAAATTTCTTCTTTTGCAATCTCAGCTAAAGAAAGATTTTTGTCTACAATGCCAGCACACAACTCTATTGTTATACCATTTTCTGGAGGATACTTCTTTGTATCAATTTCATAGTCCATTCTACGATCTTCTGAAGGAATTGTCCCCAAGTATACAGCCGGTCTAAACTGCTTTACCAGAATTAATACATTTCTTGTTACATTAAATATAATTATAGCTACACTATCGTGAATTCCCAGTAAATCCCAAGTTTTCTTTGCTCCATTTTGGATAAAATGCATTGTGTAAGGCTTCAGGTATATTGATTTTTCAAGCGGTTTCATTAGCACGTTCGTAATTTTATTCATTTTGGTGTCTGGCTATTTAAGATATCAAGAAACTAATACTTTTTGAAGCTAAACTGGAAAATTGATTAAAGACAACTGGGGTAGGTAGTAGGTCTACTTTTCTAACCTAAAACACTTAACGAACGTCAATTATCACCTGTGTATAAAGTCGGGTATAAAGGTCCGACGCCGGATCTTTAATAGCACAGATTTCTTTTCGCATTTCGGTTGGATAAGGTAGGAACTACCCGTGCCTTTTCGTGCAAAATACAACTTAAATTGGAGCTTCCTTGAGACGATACAGCAAAAATAAGAGTTTTGGGTCAAAACCAAAGGACTTATGGTAATTATTGATATTACTGTAAACAGCGAATTTTTTCATGAAATTTTGCACAGACCCTAATTTTGGGTCGTAGAACACGAATCCGAAGTCAGCTTTTGGCGGTCTCGTATGGTTTTTCCAAAAAAAAATTGTTTTTGGAAAACTTTTAGGTTAACTTTTAGGTTACCTTTTTGTTATAGATTCCTTTAAGTTTCGACACTTTCACTTCAACATATCTGTAAACTTATAATTTTTATTAGTTTTCGTCACACAAAACACCACATTTAGGCAAAAATAGCTAAGAAAATTGCTGTTTTCTATAGAAAATTCCATTTTATCGCTCTAGACGTCATTATTTTGTCAGCTGTCAATTTTCCGGCGTTGCCACGTTTACAAAACATTTTTCTCGCAAATTTTAACAATTTCCGGCCATAAATAAATCCAAAAAAAGAGATGGCAATATGAGAGTAAAATAAGACAGATAGCATTTTATTTTCCCTAAAAGGGCAAAAAGATGACCCCAACCAACACCCTGGGGCACCGATCCCTCTTCGCCTGCGAGGAAAGAGACTGGTCAGGGCCCCTAACCAGGTGCTAACCCTGCTCCGACCTTAGGGTGCCCTCCGATCCACCGTTATACCACCGTTATATCGAAAATATTAGATCTGTCACCTAATTCACCGACTTAGAAAAGTTTTTGATACGAACGGTGGATCGGAGGGCACCCTAAGGTCGGAACAGGGTTAGCACCTGGTTAGGGGCCCTGACCAGTCTCTTTCCTCGCAGGCGAAGAGGGATCGGTGCCCCAGGGTGTTGGTTGGGGTCATCTTTTTGCCCTTTTGGTTAAATTTGGTTCATTTTCGCATTTTCCCGCCAACTTTTTATTATTCCTAATTTACAACTTTGTCTTGAAAAATAAGTAAACCTGGCAACGCCGGACATTTGACAGCTGGGAACGTAATGGCGTCTACTACCAAATACAATGGAATTTTATATAGGAAAAAGCAATTTTCTTAACTATTTTTGGCTAAATGTGGTGTTTTGTGTGACGAAATAAAATAAAAATTATAAGTTTACAGATATGTTTAAGTGAAAGTGTCGAAACTTAAAGGAATCTATAAAAAAAGGTAACCTAAAAGTTAAAAAAATTTTTTGCGGAAAAACCATTCGAGACCGCCAAAAACTGACTTCGGATTCGTGTTCTACGACCCAAAATTAGGGTCTGTGCAAAATTTCATGAAAAAATTCGCTGTTTACAGTAATATCAATAATTACCGGACTTATTATCTGTGCCCACAGTGCGCCAAACTATAATAAGTCATTTCAAAGTAAAAGAGAGACAAAACCAAATACTCCAAGAAGCGTCGACAACAGGCCGAAACTTCTATCTTTCGGTTTTTGGTTAATACTACAATTATTTCCATCATAAAAATAAAATAAGCTAGATGTATTTTACCGTTAGTAGCGTTTCAGACGAGTTCTTAAAAATAAAGAGCATACAGCTGGTTAAATTACCACACTGAAATTTGCCTGACCAATAGATTTTCTGGGCTGTACCTCCTGTCATTCATGTAATAGCTTCACGTTCATTGGTCAATTATTTTTATTTTCAGTTCGAACATTTCAGTTCGGGTGTTTTCAGCTGTGGTTTTTCAGGTTTCAGCAAATATTTTTAACTGGATTTAACACAAATTCTTTTGAAACTCATTTCCACTTTCACACCGACATGGTATAATTTTTGGTAAGTCATTTTTAACCTTTTGTTGTTATTATAAGGCCAAGAATAAAAAACAGTTTTTTTTGTTGTAAATTGTTTTTGTACTATTTGTTATACTTACTTATAATTTATTTATAATAAATATAACGTATGTAAGTAGTATAGTTCTTATGCAACGAGTCTAATTAAAATCTGTTAAATTATGAATTTACCTCGGAATTTACACTACTTAACTTACAATATTATGTATTAAAGCAAATACCTACCTCAACAGAATTCAAAATTTGTCTACTAATTTTTGTTGGGATGCACCGGTTAGGATTGTTTGTTGTTAGTGTTCTGTGAGACTTCTTCGTTCTTTTAGTGCAAAATGCCCTTAAGACTTTAAATTGCAACAATTCTCAAGAGTTCGTGATGCTGTTAAATAAAAATAGAGGTTATTTTGTTTTGCGTAAACTTTAATTTACTGTTCTCACCTGAATATCGAAGAACAAATCTTAATATAATAACATGTATGTAGGTGGTTAGGGAAACTAAAACTTAATCTTAAACTTTAAAATTTACACTCCCATATGCAGGTCCCCTCTCTGTACCAGACAATCTATGTAGTGGCACATTTAAATCCAGATGTCTGGTGTTAAAATGGCGATTTGCCTCTAAATGGGAAAATTGGTTTCTGTGTTTGAAGAAAAATATTAGACACTCACATGTAAAGCCCTGGAAGTGTGAGGATGTTGAGGTCCCTGAATTTACTGCATGATTCGCTATATTTCATAGATAAAGCCCGTATTGCCCTCTTTTGTGCAATGAACACCCTGGGGGCATCAATGCTCCCAACCACCCGCCCCCCCCTCCCCGTTTATGACCCCAAACCTTAAAATAGAATGAATGTTTGCAAAATAAATAATGCGAAGTGTTTTATGATCCAAGTATTTTGCCATTACTCTTAAGAAATAGCTGGCTGAGTTGACTTTCTTACAAATACTTGGGACTTGATCTATACCCAGTCAAGATTTCGGTCTATATATATGTACCTAGAAACTTTATGCTTTTGGCCAGGGTCACACTCTGAGCAGCGAGCTGAACCCATCATGAATGTCCCTGTTACGCAGCTGTGTTCTGAAGCACTGAAACACAAGTAATTTGCTTTGTCATTTAGATTCAGTCTGTTTTCAGAGAACCAATCTTGTGCCATTCTTAGCTGATCACTGGAAATGCCGAGGAGTTTGGAAAGAGTGGAACATGCTCGTAGGGGGGGGGGGGGGGGCAGAGTGGTCGATGCCCACTCTAAAAGGCAAAGTTTCCTGCTCTAGAAAATCACTGAAATCATTGTCTTGTCTGCCAGAAAAATATTACATCATATGTTTGCCCCCCTAATACTGTAGTTGCCCCCTCTAAAATCAAAACCTGGCTACAGGCCTGGAGTGAAGCCAATTGTTAAAATATTTGTGTCATCAGAAAACGAGACAAGATAGGAGTGTTGAATAAGAACCTCTGATGCTAAATTGTTTACATAAAAAATAAACAACAGAGGTCCCAATACACTGCCCTGGGGAATCCCCAATTGCTGCTTTCCCTCCCCCGAGAAGTATCGCTCCCCATCCCTCTCAGCAACAACTTTTTGCGTATGATTTGTTAGGTAGGAGTTGATCCATTGTAGTGCTGGTCCTCGCACACCATAGGTACTGCTCAAGCTTATCCAAAAGAATGGAGTGGTCCAAGCTATCAAAAGCTTTGGACAAATCTAAAAATATACCCATAGACAAATATCGATCTTCAAATCCCTTCAGCAATCTATTGGTGAAATCATACACAGCAGTCTCAACAGACTTATCTTTAAGGTAGCCATACTGTGCAGTGCTAAATAGTTTTTCACTATAAAAAAAAATGATAGAAACCTTGAGGCCATGGCAATTTCAAGGATTTTTGAGAAGGTGGGAATCAGACTGATTGGACACTAATTTTCCTGTAAGGTAGCATCACCTTTTTTGTGTAGAGGTTTCACCAAAGACGGCTTTAGATCATCGGGGAAAACACCATACTTAAAAGAATTATTAATAATGTAGCATAACGAAATTGCAAGTTCTTCTGCACACTTATTACCTAAGTTTGATGAAATTTCGTCATATTACGTGCTCATTTTCTTTTTAAGGTTAACTAGGATCCTCAGGATTTCATTTATATTGCTAGGCAATAAGGACAATGATTTATTATTAAATGGTATGTTACACGAAAAAGTATTTTGTTGTGGCAAGCCACTTACAAGGTTCGGAGCTGCATTGATGACAAAATCATTAAAATCGTTACATATGTATATGATTTGGGCTGCCTGGTATTTGACAGTCTTCATTACCTTTATCATTATTTTTACTGAAACTGCTTGAAATTGATTTATCGCTTAACAGCTTTAATTACCTATATTTATAAATGTTAATAGCATTTGTATAGCAAGTCGAGCGAGACTCTAGTAATATGTAATCTGCAAATAAAAAAGCATGACTTGTTGCTGCATATTTTGAAACTATGACTATGCAGCTTTTATAACATTTTAAATAGGTATTTCCATATACAGGATTCACCAAAACATGACTTCAGATTCAATTGGTTTTTAATTTAGACAAGTTGTGATCATGTCATTGGAGGTACAATAAAACCCAAGCTATGGTAGCTATTAAAAGTAAAAATTCTTCATTTTTGGTCTATATTCTGGATAAAATACATTGTTTATTTCACCCATTTACATTTTATTTCAAATCTCCTCTATTTCATACCAAATCCACTTCAATATTCTCTAAAAAACCCAAGGAAATATTTTTGGCCGCATATTGATCGCCCCGGGGCCACAGTGCCCCTGGTTAAAAAATGAACACGCTTAGGTATTTTATTTATTATTTTTTCTAAACAAATTTTACATCATTTTGTCGAAAATATTTAAATTTTAAAAGAAAAAAAAAACGTGTTAGTAGAAAGTTATAGTTATTTGAATTTTTTTTAAACCTAAAATATTCCTAATTTAAAAAAAAAATTCAAATGACTATAACTTTCTACTAACACATTCTTCTCTTAAAATTTAAAAATTTTCGACAAAATTATGTAAAATTTGTTCAGAAAAAATACAGAATAAAATATCTAAGCGTGTTCATTTTTTAACCAGGGGGGTGAAAGCAAAAATTCAACTTTTTTTTCGCAAATTACAAAATATTTTTTTCTTTACCAAAACATTCCTAGTACGCTCACTATTAAAAACCCTGAACTTGGCTTGGGTTTCCTAAGTAGCAACAGAGATATACAACTTTGAAATTTCACCAGCCGCTACTAAACTGTTAAACCTAAATTTTAAAATTTGTAAAAAAGCTGCCAAACCTAAAAGGAAACCCAAATTTATTTGGGTATTTATAACATTAAATGTGCATAGATACATTACATACATACTCGAGTATTAATAATATAATTAGTAAGGGTATTTTAAGCGGATGATACAGTTTCATATCAGTGCAGAAAAATTGGGTAATAGTTTATTTTATTTATTTATGAATCCCATACAAACGTTAGAATTATTCAAGCTTATTTCTGTTATATGCCCGGAAGAGAGGAATCCACATTTAATTACCTGACAATTAAAATTAATAAATTGCTAACACTAACTTTTCTCTCCTAAACAGCGACCATGTACATTTTGATGTTTTATAATACTGGCAATTTAACCCGCTATAAAACCTTTTCAGGTCTTTTGAGATTAACTAAAGCAAATGGGACGACCCTAATTTATTTTAAGTAACAAGGGACATAGGATATATAAGGTAAAAGGAACGTAAAAAGTAAAATTTAACAAATTGGCTTATTCAGTTATTTGTTACAACTTTCATCCCATATGGCTGTCTACCCTAATCCTGAACTGACATATTTGACGCTATATTAATTTACGGTTTTAAGGAAGCTTAATAATGTACCTATTATTAAACAGGATAAGAAAGGTATAATATACACGGTGTCCAAGTTAAGGAGGGCCAGTATGAATGGGGATTTCGTTAATAGTTATAAATGCAAAATAGGGAGAAATGGGAAAAAAGTTGCTTAATTAAAGAACTAATAAAATGCGTAAAAATTGAGAATAAGTTCTCTAAACCACCTGAAAATTCCTTATACAATAAGGATTTGAACAAATCATGGTAAAACAGCTATTCTCCGGGCTATATGCCCCTCCGAGCGCTGGATTACATACCAAAATTTGCCGTATTTTGGCTAACACTGTTAGACAACAAAATACTTGGTTTGACTGCAAGAAACTACCAGGAAGAAGGAAGCTTTTTCTTTAGTTAGGATGTCGGTACCTGCATACCGGTTTCGAACTCTTTAGTTCTCATCAGTACAGGATAAACGATCATACCTACCTTCCGAAACCGCATATCCTTAAAGCTAATCATGTCGAACTGCATAAGCAGTATAACACAAGCAGCGCCATCCATTAGCAGTTTCAAGCAGTCGGAGTAGAATTTACCGTGAGGTAAAATTATTTCAACAATAAATGTGAAGTGTGAAGTCTACTTGTCAGGGGTACATATAAATACGTAAAAATTGAGCATAAGTTCTCTAAACCACCTGAAAATTCCTTATACAATAAGGATTTGAACAAATCATGGTAAAACAGCTATTCTCCGGGCTATATGCCCCTCCGAGCGCTGGATTACATACCAAAATTTGCCGTATTTTGGCTAACACTGTTAGACAACAAAATACTTGGTTTGACTGCAAGAAACTACCAGGAAGAAGGAAGCTTTTTCTTTAGTTAGGATGTCGGTACCTGCATACCGGTTTCGAACTCTTTAGTTCTCATCAGTACAGGATAAACGATCATACCTACCTTCCGAAACCGCATATCCTTAAAGCTAATCATGTCGAACTGCATAAGCAGTATAACACAAGCAGCGCCATCCATTAGCAGTTTCAAGCAGTCGGAGTAGAATTTACCGTGAGGTAAAATTATTTCAACAATAAGTGTGAAGTCTACTTGTCAGGGGTACATATAAATACGTAAAAATTGAGAATAAGTTCTCTAAACCACCTGAAAATTCCTTATACAATAAGGATTTGAACAAATCATGGTAAAACAGCTATTCTCCGGGCTATATGCCCCTCCGAGCGCTGGATTACATACCAAAATTTGCCGTATTTTGGCTAACACTGTTAGACAACAAAATACTTGGTTTGACGGCAAGAAACTACCAGGAAGAAGGAAGCTTTTTCTTTAGTTAGGATGTCGGTACCTGCATACCGGTTTCGAACTCTTTAGTTCTCATCAGTACAGGATAAACGATCATACCTACCTTCCGAAACCGCATATCCTTAAAGCTAATCATGTCGAACTGCATAAGCAGTATAACACAAGCAGCGCCATCCATTAGCAGTTTCAAGCAGTCGGAGTAGAATTTACCGTGAGGTAAAATTATTTCAACAATAAATGTACTGATGAGAACTAAAGAGTTCGAAACCGGTATGCAGGTACCGACATCCTAACTAAAGAAAAAGCTTTCTTCTTCCTGGTAGTTTCTTGCAGTCAAACCAAGTATTTTGTTGTCTAACAGTGTTAGCCAAAATACGGCAAATTTTGGTATGTAATCCAGCGCTCGGAGGGGCATATAGCCCGGAGAATAGCTGTTTTACCATGATTTGTTCAAATCCTTATTGTCTAAGGAATTTTCAGGTGGTTTAGAGAACTTATTCTCAATTTTGACGTATTTATATGTACCCCTGACAAGTAGACTTCACACTTCACATTTATTGTTGAACTAATAAAATGATAGGGAATTTTTCAGATGATTTTTCATTTTCGAATTACTTTAAAAAACTAAATTTTCGAATTTTTAATTCAATTTTTTTCTGGCGTTAATATGAAAAGTAGGGCAAAACTATTAAAACTTCTTTGTAGCAACTTTTAATGAACTTAAGGATTACGTTATCAAGTTTTTTAATCGACGTTTCATCTTTGGGCAACGATTATCAACTTAATTTTTTAAAATACGGTCCTGGTTTTTTGATGTCAGAACAACCTTTTATTCTGAATTTAGCAGCGTACCACACATCATGGTTAAATCATGTTTTGGGACTTTTTTGATCATTATTAAGATTTGTTTTTGCGATACGGACCTGTCTCCTGGAACATTTCTTACATTGTCCCAGCTTTTGTAATTTAATGAACAAAATAATGAAGCATACTTAATCTTTTCAATTTCTTATTTTAATTACGGCTGGTAAATAAGAAAAATAATCAACAAATTACTGTTGAAAAATATTCCAAGACCAGTATTCCACACATTATGGTGTAATTAGGTTTTTAGCCTTGTTTGACCATTATTATTAATAAATTTTAGGTCCATACAGCAAGCAATGAGTTGAACATTTTTTAAATACATTAAAGTATTGAAATGCACTTTATAATTAGTTTAAAACATTAATTTAGTAACCAACAATTAACAACAACTATTAACATTAACAATACACAACAAATAAATGAACAAAGGACATACATATAGAATGAAAAAAACGAACTTAAAATCATTAGAAATTATGTTTAAAAGAGGTGTTCAAAAATATTTTCGTCATTCTCTAAGCATAAATAGCAACTCTAGATGTTTTAGTCCTTACTGCTCATCTGGAAAACAAATGTTTTTCAACGGTAATTAATTAATTATTTTTCTTATTTATAAGCCATAATTAAATAAAAAATTTAAAAAGATTGAATATGCTTCATTATTTTCTTTTACGAAAAAAATCTTATGAATCTAATTCCGTTACAAAATTATATTGCAGAAATATCCATTTACCTACATTTGCGTTATAAGGCACTGTATATGCATGAAACAAACAAACAACACATAAACTTAGGAATAGAGCTTCTATCTCCATTTCTACCCCAGATTACTTCGTCTTAAAATTAAATAAATTATCAACCCACCATTTACAGCGTTTTGAGACGAGGCCAATTATAAGATAACCTCTATTGTAAGGGGTCAGAAACCTGATTAGGGGAAGGCGGAGCAAGACGAATTAAGATTTGATCTTTAACGCTGTTATTTCAACAGTAAACGAAATAAAAATATTTTATAATAGGTAGTATAAGTGATTAACCCTTTGAAAATGTCATTTCTCCTCATCCTGCTACGCATAGTTGAAAAGAGATATGTGGTTAAAAATAGTAATGATGCCATTTGTATTTAAAATAAAGCAACAAAATAAACAGTAATTATGTTATGATCGGCTGCAATATTTTAGCTCAGCAAAGCTCAAGCAAAAACTTTTAGTAGGAGTGACATTTTATCGTATATCTTGCAAAATTTGGTCTATATGTCCTCTTCTTAACCTCATCCGCGGACATACTGTATATAGAGCTGCTGTCTCTCTTCACTTTACTGGAATTAACGACAGGTTTATTAAGTTTAAAACTACTGATAACCGATTAGGGGTTTAGTTGACTAGCCGACCAGCCCGTAGAAAAGCGGACTAGTCGGTGGACTACCGTATATCTGCTCATAAAAACGCTCGAACACACTTCATGCCTCTTGGTTGTGTTCGTGTTGCGTTCGGATCGAGAATCGGATGCAGCAGGCGCTTCTCAAAACCAAAACTAATTAAAATGATGTTTGTTTATAATATTAAATTTACTAAAATTATATAACAATTTGAGGCCTTCTAATCGGCTTATTTTATCAACAAGTCGGCTAACAGGACTAGTAGGTTCTAACGCCTTACGACAAACACAGGATTGACTGAAATGAAATTGAATCGATGAGTGGAAGAAGGGTCCAAGTGCAGAAATAAACATTTTAGAGGAAACAAAAAAAAGTAATTACTTCAAAAAGGAAGGAGAATTTCGTGTTGGTCTGCACAGGTAACTTATTCCTTATGGTACTTGGAGTTGTTTTATAAAAAAATAAGATTTATTGCCATATCGGATATAGGAATTTTCGCAAAAAATATTTTATGATTTTGGACCTTTCTTCCACTCAGTTGATTGTTTTAATGTTTTTTTATTGTTTATTCTTTTATTTTGTTTTATTTTGTTATTTTATATTGTTATATTTAATTCTTTTTCTCGTTTTTCACATTTGTTAACCGGCTCGATAACTAATAGAAAATAACCTCTAGACGACAGATGCAGTTGAACTGCATACTGAGTGGAAGAACGGTCCATACGAGACGCATACGACATGCACATGGACCTTTCTTCCGCCCAGTCTGCTTCGCAGGTGGGTGATTGTAGGGAAACGGTATTGAATTTTGGACCGTATTTCGGCTCAGTCGATGGATGAATGTTATTTTAACAAAATGGCTGTCTCACTTTAAAATGTCAAAAATGGTCACTTGGACCCTTCTTCCACTCACCGATTCAATTGTAGTCGTTCGGTTTCATCCTATCAAGAGCATTGATATGAATGAGTGTACCGTATTGTTAATAATGCGTTTTATTTGGCAGTAAATTTTGGCACCTTCGCTTACGTCCCTACCCCATATTTCCCCAACTTCCATCATATTAACTGACAAAGCTTCTTTGGCATGACATTAATTGTTTAATAAATTAAATCGGCTCTTATCTTACGAAGTAACTGATTTGAAACAATAAAGCACAAAATTGTATAGATAGAAATTAGCTTGCTGGCAGACTTTCCCCAAATAAATTGACAAGCTCGGCTTGGCGTTAATTTTAAACTCAAAGGTCTTTCGGCATAATGAAAATTCAATACCAAAAATATACAGTGTCCTGTAATTTTGAAAAGCGATTAAAAGAAAGTTCGAAAAGTGGGCTTCCAAAAAAAAAGTTTTGAAAACATTCCTAGTTTTTAAATAACTGTATTCGAAAATATATTGTCGAAAAAATGTGCTTTCAAAAAATATGTTTTCGAAAAATTTTCATATACAGTGTGGTTCATTAAGTGTGCAACAAATGGAATTTTTTTTATTAGTTGCTCAACCGAAATATAAATGCCGCTAAAAGTTGGTGCATGTCCGATAACCATATCAGGTGCACTTAATATGGCATCAAGTCAAACAGCATTCCGGGCAGGCTAAAAAATATAAAATTCGCTCGGGCGTAACGGGCAGACAAACAATAAGAAGAATAATACGACCGACCACGCTGCGCCGGTAATAATGGGAATATCAGTATTTTATTTCCAAGTAATATTTCTGGACAATTTTTTATAATAAGGAAAAATTTCTTAATTATAGAAATGTTATAATTATTATGATAACTTATTTTTAGTACCACCACAATTATTTACTCAAAAAACATTAGAATTTTGTTATAAAGAAAACGGCTCTTAAAACAAAAGCTGAAATTAGAAGATCTTGTTATTAGTTTCTATGAATTTATTATGAGAGCATTATATTTCCATTATAACAAAATGTATACCAAATTTAATTACACGTCTCCAATTTAAAAAACATATTTGATAAAATAAATTTCTTGTCTTAGGAGGAGGTCTGTTACCCTGAGCAAACTCAGTGTAAACTTACGAGAAAATTCTTTAGTCTCATTTAATATATTTTCTTTTATTTCGTGTATTTTTTGTGCTATGTTTATGTTTAATGCGGACAAATGGGCAGACAAAAGCTAAGCAAACGAGAGCGTCGCTAATTCTTCAATTACAAGACCTTGTGATTACTTTCTATGAATTTATTATAAGAGCTTTATTTTTTCATTATTACAAAGTGTATGCTTAATTTAATTACACTTCTTCAACTTACACAACATTTTTATAAAATACATTTCTTGTCTTAGACTTGGAGAAGGTCTGTAACCCTGGGCAGACTCAGTGTTAATTTTTAAGGAAATTCTTGAGCGTAATTTACCATATTTCCTTTTATTTTGTGTATTTTTGTGTTATGTTCAAAACAGACAAATGGACAGATAAAATCTGAGCAACCGAGAGCATCGCTAATAAATTCTTCAACTAACATGTTCTTTATGCAACATTAGAGAAATATGAAGATAAAAACTCGAACGGTTATCCGGTATCAAAAAAGTTTAACTTTGTTTAAAAAAATCTAATATAGTTACTTACCCCAGAAACAATCAATACGGATAAATTATAACTTGAAAGATACTTGTAGTGCCGTATGAAATATTCATTTAAACTAATCCATTTTTTATGGTACACTGGCCAGTTCGAAAAAGCTTTTATTCTCAGTCTGCCATAAAAGTTGCAACGGTGGTCGAGACAATGAAATCGAACGAACTGAAAATAAAAACAATTTGATACAGGTCGTTCTTTTTTATAAATATTTGATATACAGCGTGGCCCACGCAGTTCTTGCATTATGGGAAAAAATTTTACTGTAAGTTTTAAAAAAATCAATTGGGTCTAGAAAAGTTTTGCATATTAATAAACTATGAATCCATATGGAAAAAATCTAAAAAGACCCATTGTATACAGGGTAGTGACAAAAACGTAAAATATACCCAAGAAAAAAGTACCCTTATTGAGCAAGGTACAAACAAAAGTTATTTTAAAGAACTATCTGGAATCATTTTTTCTCTGTAAATACGAAATTACAGCCACCCACGAAAAAATTAACGTTCTGATTCACTAAGGTTTAAGATTTAGTAGATACTGGTTTAAATTAAGGTCTTATAGTTGATCAGTTATTTTTTGTTCTGTCATTGTTAATAAGTCGTCATTAAAACTTATGAATTATGCTGATATTTCAGCAAATGATTTTCCAAATGATTTTCTTCTTGGAGCGAGTTGCTCTAATGAATTTAGTTTTATAATTGTCGACAGTGCGCATACTAAAATTGTCCTTTTCTTTGTAAATTTGCGAAAAAGCTCAGAAATAAATTCATAGTATAAAACTGAGTTGTCTTATTCTCACACTTGTCAATTTAAAACTTTGGTTGTCCAATTAGACCGGACTAGCGTTGGAGAATCTGGCTGTTAGAGTTTCCATAAAAAACAAAAATGTATTACTAATTCGGAAAGAATAAATTTACAAAATTCAAACTTCAATATAGCCCCCTTCCTTTTCGATGCAGTTTATTGTTAACATAGAGAATTTTGAAACAGCTCTTCTCAAGACAACTTGAGGAATTTTTAGATCCCATCGGGTTATTGCCCTTTTCAAGTTATGAATATTTTCAAAAGGTCAGTGAGAACACACTTTCTCCTTTAAATATCCCCAAATAAAATATTCCAGTGGGTTCAGATTTCAGATCCGACCAGATCCGGCCAATGATTTTCTGAAAATCTTCCTATCCAACGCCCCTGGAACATTTCCTAAAGAAACTCGTTAACAGTTCAGGAACTATTGCATGGCGCATCATCATGCTGATACCATAAATTAGTTCTAATGTTAAGTGGAAGGCCAAACTGCGGATTTCTCAAAAATTTAAGGTAAATATCCGACGTTATCTTGCCTGGGAAGACAAACAGGCCTACCAGTTGGTTATCTAAAATACCGCACCCCACATTTATCTTAAAATAATACTGACCTTGACACTGGGTAACAAATCCCGGATTAGCTGTACTTCACCGCCGACAATTTTGGGAGCTAACTACGCCATTTGATGTAAAACATGCTTTATTAGAGAATATGATTTCTTCTACAAAGACAGGTAATATTCATGCATACCTTGATACCAAGCCGAAAAATCAAACCTGATATTAAAGCCTCCAGGTTTCAACGTGTGGACCAAGGTAGGTTTGTATGAATGAAAGTGATTTGTTTTAAGAACTCTTCCAGCATTGGATTTACAAACAGAGCGTCTACCGTTTCCAGAAAGTACTTTTTCAAATTTCAAAATTCAAAATTCAAAATTCAAAATTCAAAACATGCTTTATTGTCGAAAATACCTGGTACTCATTGACAAAGCTGAACTTAACTATTTAAAATTAGAGCAATACAACAAAAAAAAAAAAAAAATTTTTTTTTTTTTCAATAAACTAATACTAAAATACACAAATCGTCCATATACATATAAAGATGCACACAGACGCACATACACACACAAAGCTTAAAATCCAAAGGCACTTTAACAAATTAAGAAATAATACAGCAGAAAATAATGTTCAAATACTGAAACAGATATTATCACAATGTATGCCCCCGAACAGAAAACAATGTGTATATATATACAGTCAAAATATTAAAAACAAATAAATATGTACAAAACAGTATTAGGTACACAATATAGAGACAAACAAAAGATACAGAACATCCTATATCAAAACATTTACATCCAACGTGTCAATACTATCTTAACTAATTATGTCACAACCGATCCTCAAAATACTCCGCAATCGTATAATAAGCCTTTCGCACAAGCAATCTCTTAGTCTCCTTCTTAAATTTGGAAAGATTCTGAATACATCTGATATCAACAGGAAGATGATTGAACATCTTCCTGGCATTATAAACAAATGACTTTTTTATCTGGCTTGTTGTTGGAATTGGTAGAGGGATGTTGTGGGTTTGTCGAGTGTTATATAGACCTTCAGTAAGAGTATGTTTATACTTTTTAAAAACCAGGTATACACTCTCTGCAATATACAGACATGGAAGAGTCATTATACCCTCTCTCATGAAAAGTGGTCTACAAGAATCTCTTCTTCTCATTCCAAACATAAAACGCATAGCTCTCTTCTGCAAAACAAACACCGAATTAAATAAATAGTCACTGCAGCTACCCCAAAAAGGAACCCCATACCTCAGATGAGACTCAATGAGAGCAAAATACACCATCCTAATAGCAGACAAGTCTAGTTCCCTTGCCACGGATCTCAAAGCATAGCAATTGGAGGACAATTTTGCAGTAAGTTTTTTGATTTGTGCTGCAAAAGTCAGTGACTTATCAACATGAACACCCAGAAATCTAACATTTTCCAGATTGCTAATAGTCGATGATCCCATCTGGATGCCATTTAAGGTACATTTAAATGTCAATAGGTTTGTTTTTTTAATATTAAAGGTCAATAAATTACTATCAAACCAGTCCTTAATTTTTTTCAAATCAGTACCAATCAGCTGATTTAGAGATTCCGTGTCAGCCCCGTGCCAAAGAATGGTGGTGTCGTCAGCAAAGAGGGTAAATTTGCCACTAACATCCAGAGTAGGTAAGTCATTTACATATAAAAGAAACAAAATTGGTCCAAGAACCGACCCCTGAGGCACTCCACACACTACACCTCCAAGGTCAGAACTTTGCCCCGCAAAAGAAACCATCTGAGTCCTCTCCGAAAGATAGGACTCAAACCACCTCAGACACACATCCCTGACACCATACAACTCAAGTTTCTGTAGCAGTATACCGTGACTGACACAATCAAATGCTTTAGTCAGGTCACAGAATACTGCACCAGCGATAGCACCGTTATTTAAATTCATATACAAGTGCTCCAAGAATGCAAAAATAGCATCACTAGTGCATTTCTCGTTCTGAAAACCAAACTGACTAGTATTAAGTATATCATATCTCAATAGAAAGGACATGATTCTACTTTTAACCAGTTTTTCAATTATTTTGGATAAGGTAGGTAAAAGGGATATGGGTCTGAAATTCGAAGGAGTTCCATCCTCCCCTCCCTTATGTAATGGAATTATAATTGCTCTCTTTAAAAAACTTGGAAAGTATCCATTCATAAATGAATGGTTAATTGCGTCAGCCAAATATAAGAGAGCAGGGTCAGACAACTCACTAAAAATCCTAACTGACATGTCATCCCATCCTGATGCATTCTTGTTTTTTATACCGGTAAAAACTGATTTCAATTCCTGTACATCAGTCGGGTGCAGGAAAAATGTTTCGGTGATGCTCCTTCCAGAAAGATACTTTAACGGATTGGTAGTTGGATTTATCTTAGCTGCTAGATTATTACCAATAGAACAATAGAACTCATTCAACTCATTGGGGGAGAGAGCAGCAGTGAACTGCATATTCTCATTAACATTTTGTCTCAACTCATTAACAATAGACCATGTCTCTTTAGAAATATTCTTCGAGTTATTTAGCCTGTGATTATAGTAAGTTCTCTTTGCCAACCCTACCACCCTTCTATAAATAGTTCGGTATCGGTTAAAATAAGACACAAAAAAGGCATTCTCAGAGAAGAACTTCCTGAGGTAGTGCAAAGCTCGCATATTCCTAGCAGATACCCTTATAGCCTTAGTTAACCAGTGTTTCGTCGATCTTTTCTTAATTTTAACAACAGGAAATGATTTATTGAAAATTCTAGTTAAATTTAAATAGAAACATTGAAGTGGACTATTACCAGTTACAGTCCAGTTAGTTTTCCTGCAATTGTCACGGAAGTTGCGAAAGTTTTTTTTACTATAAATTCGACCAATCTTGTGAATGGGTTTAGTTTTTTTAAAAGTAAGTTTTAAACCAGCTATTATGGCTTCATGATCAGATAGGGCCGAATTCCTTACACGACAGTACACATTTGCGAGGTTCGAACAAAAGTAGTCGATAGTAGATGCTGAGTGCTTAGTAATTCTAGTGGGCTCCAAAACATGCATCCTTAAGTTAAAACAAGATAATAAATTCCTTATTGGGACACTAAAGTCTCCGTTATAATCAATATTAAAATCTCCTGAGAGAACCAAAGAACAAGAAGTTGGAAACTGACTAATCAATGCTTCCAAGTTATCTATAAAATTTAAGCGGTTAGCCGAAGGAGGACGGTACACACAAACTATATACAAATTAACCCTATCACAATAAACAATAGAAAACTCAAATTCGTTTTCAATAATTAAATTATCAAACTTTTGAATATTAATAAAATTATATGAGCTTATTTTTTCATTTACTAGAATCATGGTCCCTCCATGAACAGAACTGGTTCTACAGAATTTAGACAATACTTTATAATTTTCAATCCTCACCGGTTCATCCTTCTTTAGCCAATGCTCTGTTAAGCAAATCAACTCTGGGAAGTCCAAACTTTCCAAGAGAATGTACAATTCATCAGTCTTATTACGCAATAACTGAACATTAAGAAGGAAAACCAAAAAGTCATTGTTCAATCTAAAAAAGTATCATGTGCGGAAAGATTACCTGAATCAACCTGTTCAGTGCAATCAGCCCGATCATCAGGACTATAAGGATCAGGTGCGTTGTCACAAACAGAAGGAAAAGCAGGAACATGGTCAAGCTCTATAGGGCTAGTCACCATTACATTACTTGTTGTTACCTCCTTTACATTTACAGCATTACTACCTGTCAAGCTATCACTAGCATTAATAAATATTAAGTTTTTTATGATTGAAGATTTTGAGATTACAATCTTCGAAATCTTGGTACCAATTTCCCTTAGATGGTATTTGTTTCCCTTTTTAGAGTTAAAGTCAACAAAATGAATAATTCCTTGATTATATCTATTTAACCTATCAACAAATTCACATAGTTTAACATTATACTTATAAATTAGCTTATCAAGATTAGTATCTGTTTTGCAATAGGGAACTGAGAGTCTTGGGATTTTCAACAACGCCTCGGATAATTTTTAGGTGAATATCCTTATTATGTTATTATGTGTCTAACAGCTTGAAGGGAAATATATATTTCGGGATGCCTTTCATGGAAAATCTCACCGGCAACAATTTCAATTTTTTGTTCTGTGGTTAATTTTGGGGGCATAATTAAGGAAAATGATAAATTGATAAACTGAATTAATAGAACTATACTGCAAAGAAGGTCAATGTCTATCTCAAAGTGCTTCTTAACCTATTTAACTGTGTAAAAGATAATCACTTTTTATAGTTCACGCTAACATTGATTTTGTAAACTAAAGTAAAAATGTAAAAACTTTTTTTTTCATATTTAGAGAGAAAAAATGATTCCACATAATTCTTTAAAATAACTTTTCTTTGTACCTTGCTAAATAACGGTACTTTATTCTTGGGTAAAGGATTGTTCATAACTCTGGTTGAAAGCAAATGGCTAGCTCTCTTTTTGTTAGTTGACTTTGATGTATAATTTATTACACGACATTTGGTAATGGGTATTAGGGTAGATCAGCAGATCGGAAACGCCATCTGAACTTCTGGGATTAGAAGCATCTGTTTAGCTGCGACGAAAAAAATAAAGGGCTTGTTTTTTGTTCACAACAGTAATTTACTTTATAGAATGATCTAATTGACTAGTTGACATTAACTAATTATCCAAAT
This sequence comes from Philopedon plagiatum, assembly GCA_963971165.1. NCBI lineage: Eukaryota > Metazoa > Arthropoda > Insecta > Coleoptera > Curculionidae > Philopedon > Philopedon plagiatum. The sequence continues at coordinate 82,509,618 of OZ020194.1, read as the reverse complement.
TGGGGGCTCCAACCTCTCAGTCACTGGTTAAATCGAAACAAAGAACCGAAGACAACAGTGGGAATCCGGAGTCCGGAGTGGCGGCAGTCGGTCGGGAAAATTCGGGGAGAAAGGTCGTATTACTCTGGTGGATAAGCGCGAGCACGCATAAAAAGTTTTATCGTAAACTTAATACTGTTTTATAACAGCAGTAACTAATTTTTTTCTAACTTAAAATATTTCATTATACTAAAATCAATATATCTAGTTTAACATTTATAAGGTGTGATGTAATTTAAGATATTTTATAACATTTCTAATACCTGCGATGTATTGAAAAAAATAATGAAATAGTTCATTACAGTAAGTTAAATTTAATATTGGACTCTTAAAAATATTTGTCATTTTTAACTTAAAATTTTCAATATTATTAGATAATTTTAATTTCATTTTTTATATGTAGGGATTTAGCAATCAAATCAAAATTTCAAATATTTTTTAGGAGATTTGTTACTAATTTTCTAAGTAAAACAATTTTCCCATGTTATGGACAATGACTTAAAAAAAAAGTGATGAGCGGGTGGTGGCCGGATTCGTTATCTCTCAAAAAAAGGGGTCTGATGTTATGACCGGAAAACAAAACGGTAACTGATAACTATATCTCAGTCCATACGAGGCGAGGGAAATTTTCTGCAACTCAATTCGTATGCTTTTCTACCGGAGAAACGTAGTCACTGACTTTTTCAAGGCTAGCTCATTGCCGGTGAGTGGGCTGGGTAAAACTACCAAATAAAAGCGCCACCTGTTTTAATATGCCCTTTATGGATAAAGGCAGTGACTGCAGATGACCGCAAAAACAGGAAAACCCTTAGGGACTCCTAAAGAAAACAACCGAATTTCATAAATATTTTCCCATTTATTAAAATATTAAGATGTATTAAATAACTCGGCCCAGGATGGGCATAAACAATGACTTAAAAAGGGGGTGACGTTCCCACTTACTAATATTTATAAAATTAATTAAACATTCTTTTCAAATGAATTAGCTCATTCTTAACGCGAGAAAGGGGAACCGCGGCTAACGCCTAGAACATCTCTACTCGATTTGATAGCAATCAGCTGCTTTTGAAAGCTGAAAGATGTATAAAAAGTGCAGGTTAGATTAGAGAAGTTTTCAAAGTGTGAATTCACTATTAAACTGAATAATTGGAGTCACAGCAGTTTAACTTGCTAATTATTAGTTTGTATACGTGTTAAAAATCATGCCAAGAATAATGCCAAAAAGAAAAGACAGTAATTTACTAGTATGCCGTGCATAAACATAAATAGATCGGTGTGAACTGTGAAGTTTTTAGAATTATATTTTGTTTCCATGCCAAATTAATAAAGTGAAGGTATACACCGAGTGTTAGAGCCGAGTCGCAGGGTAAAACAAGGCGCAAACCCTATAAGGGTGGCATCGGCTAAGCAAAAGTGAAGGGGGCACTCGTAATGTATGGCTCAAGGACTGTGAAACCGTGTCTTGATTATTGAGTTAACACACATAACTTAAGCCTATCAAACCTGTGCCCTATGGGGATCGTCTGAGGTCCGCTGTGGCTGCCTTACTCCAGGGAGTGGTGTCTGTCGGAGCCCTGCATGTCAACTCTGGGAACCTCTCGGAGCCTGCCAAGACGAAGATGATAGGACATGGACCAGGATGGAAGCTTTCCAAATGAAGTGCTCCAGGAAGTGGTCCTTCAACAACCAGGACACAATAGGAGGAGAGATAAGATGTAAAATAAAAAGGCCTATAAGGAAACCAAGTTTCAGATCTATGACATTTGCACAATCAAGGTATGTATACATTATATCAACGTAAGTTAGGAATAGACAGCTTTAATGTTTAGAAATAGTGAGGAAAACTTACCTGAGATGTTAGGTGGCCTTTTTCAAACAGAAATGTGGGGGGGTTTTTTCCCATATAACGAGAAAAAAAACTGAAACACTACAGATTCTCTGGTGCAAAAAAAGAGGATTTTGCCACCAAATTCAAGTTAGGGACCCCCACAAAGAAATCGGCAAAATTGCCAGGACTTGCCTCAATACACCACGGCAGGAGGTTTTTGTCCAAATGACACGTTTCTTACGAAAAAGGCGGCAAGCTTCCTTGTCAAAAACCTTAGGGATTTTTGTTCTCAACTGACTGAACTGACTGACATGACACTTGACAAATGTCCAATTAAAATAAGCAAAAAAAGGTAAACAAGAAATTAATTAAACAAATACTTATTAAACAAATATCAGGTCCCAAACAAATTCAGATAACCAACCTGTCCAAAAACAACCCCTATTTATTATATAGATTGGAGCAAGGGCTAACTAGAACTTTTATAACCTCAACTTCTAGGACCAACTTTTAGTCAGTCGGTGACTATGAACTAATGCTGTATTTTCTTATTTTTAGGTGAACCGAAGATGGCTGTAAGTACTTGGGAGATTTATGTGACTACTAGATGTTTCTGTTTGATGTATTACAGTTACTGAATTTTACCATTGATTTATATCAGAAAATAAAGATCGAAATAGGAAATTGGTACTTTTATTATTAATTAAGCAATAGCAAACCGCAGCTGGTAAGTTTTAAATTAATATTTTACAAAATTACAGGGTGGGAAAAATAAGACCGTAACACGCCTCCCCTTCCTCGGAGAAAAATTTTTTTCCTCAGAGAAAAATTTTTCTATACAGACCTTAAAACTACTAAATGTATATTTACAAAAACATAATACTATATGCCGCACCTAAAAAAAAAACCTATGGTTAAGCAGGATTACTGCATCTGTACATAATCTTCAATATGTTCAGGCAAGAACAATCAAATATCTCGAGATGAAGAATAACTGCAATTTAACTCTTAATATTGTTATTTTTTTTCGGGGTTTATGTACAAGGGATATTTACAAGGAAGGCAATGTTCAGGATGAGTCATCTGGAGGATGGGCTTTGAGGTCCTTGGCATGCCATACCCCAAGGTTTCGGCCGTCGTTGTCGACCAATTTATACGACCAGGGTGACGCAACTTTAGCAATCGTGTAGGGTCCGACAAACCTAGGCGCCAGTTTGGAAGTAAAATGCTTAGAGGCATCCGAAAGCGTGTAATTTCGCTTCCAAACTTTTTGCCGCAGTTGAAATTTTTCGTCGCGTCGCCGCAAATCGTATACGCGTTTACTTTTTTCGCACGCTTGAAACAGTCGCTTTTGAACATCGCTGAATACCTTCTCCAGCGCCAGCGACTTAGCTACGGGATCTAAAGGCGTATCATCGGCTGATGCAGAATCAGGATGAACCGGCTGGTCGTTATGAAAATGTATTTGACGACCAAACATTATGAAGTTAGGGGTCATACCGGTAGCTTCGTGCTTTGCGGATCTCATAGCCGCTCCGACTTTAGGAAGTATTTTGTCCCATTGTTTGTGGTCCTTGTCGATATAACTGGACAACATGGTTTTGAGGACACGATGTACCCGCTCTACAGGGTTTGCTTGTGGATGATAATTAGCAACATATTTGAGGGTTATCCCATAGCGCTCCATGCACTCTTTAAAAATTTTACTACGAAACTGAGTCCCATTATCAGCAATGATCTTTTTCGGAGCACCATGGATCAAAATAAAGTGATCTTCCAACCACTTGACGATGCCTGAGGCAGTAGCCGAACGCAAAGGGAAGAAGAGGACGAACTTGCTGAATATGTCGCAAATGGACAATAAATATGCATATCCAGACGAGGATCTAGGTAAGGGTCCAACCAGGTCAATACTGGCGATCTGCCAAGGTTTAGAAACTGTTGGCTGAACGCTTAAAAGTTGACCAGCAGGGGGCTTTTGTTCAGGTTTAGTTTGCAGGCAGATTCTACAGTGACGAACATACCGAGCAATGTCACGGCGCATGTTTGGCCAATAGTACTTTTGAGCAACCCTTGAAAATGTCTTGAAGACACCAAGATGCCCACAGGTCGGTGGATCGTGATGTGCCTTAATAATAGCGGACCGCTCTTCACGGGGTACTACCTTTAACCAAGCCTCGCCCGTTTCCAATGCCGGGTAGAGAAGCCTAGCGCGCTTGTAGAGGAGTCCGGAATCAAGCCACCAAAGTGGATATTTTTGAGGATATTTAGCGACTCGTCTACACATACCCAAATACCAAGCATCAGATGGTTCGGTAGGCGGATCATCAGTAGCAGGGTCATCTGACTCGTCTTGCACCAAATCAATGGCGGGCACAGAGCGCGAGAGAGCATCGGGAAGCACGTGCTCCTTACCTTTCCGATGGACGATCTCAAAGTCATACTGTTGCAACCGGAGTGACCATCCAGCAATCCTTCCAACGGGGTCTTTTATGGAATAAAGCCATTTAAGGCTATAGTGGTCAGTAATAATCGTGAATTTAGAACCCTCCAAATAAGGTCTCAGTTTTTCTACGGCGAACAGGACGGCTAAGCACTCCTTTTCGGTAGTGCTGTATTTCCTTTCCGCTTTGGTCAAGGAACGACTGAGGTAGCAAATGACGTGCTCATCGCCGTCCTGCACTTGGGATAAGACAGCGCCCAAACCATAATCACTGGCGTCGGTCTGGACTGAAAAGGGTAAACTAAAATTCGGGCATGAGAGCACCGGAGCTTTTACCAAATTTTGCTTAATAGCCTGGAACGCTTCCTCGCACGTTGAACTCCACACGAACTTAACATTCTTACGGGTAAGAGAGGTGAGAGGTGCTATCACGGTTGAAAAATTTGGCACGAAACGCCTATACCAGGAAGCCATGCCGACAATTCTTCTCACTTCGGCCACATTTTTGGGAGTTGGTATCCGCAGAATGGCCTCCACTTTTTCTGGGTCAACTAATAGACCAGATGCGTTGACAACATAGCCGAGGTATTTTAGTTCCGACTTACAGAACTGGCATTTTTCACGGTTTAAAGTGAGTCCCGCTTTTAAAAGTCGCCCAACAATCTCCTTTAAAACGCGTACGTGATCATCGAAAGTAGGAGTACAAACAACTACATCATCTAAGTACACAAACACGTACTGCTCCAAATCTACCCCGACGACACGATCGATAAGTCTTTGCCATACGGCCGGGGCATTAGTGAGCCCGAAAGGCATACGTTTAAATTGAAATAGGCCTCGATTTGGCACTGTAAAAGCCGTTAAAGGACGTGATTCCTTGGCAACAGGGATCTGCCAGAAGGCCGATTTAATGTCAAGCGAAGTTAGATACTTAGCGTCACGAAGCTTATCAAGGGTAGCGCTGATATAGGGGATGGGATAAGCATCGGGGACGCTTACCTGATTCAGAGCACGGTAATTAACACAAAACCTCCAACCACCAGATTTCTTTTTGATCATCACAATGGGCGACGACCAAGGCGACTCGGAAGGCTCAACTATTCCATCAGCAAGCATCTGCTCCAGCTCGGCGTTCACCTCCTTCTGCAACGCAGGTGAGAGAGGATAGTAGCGTTGCTTGATTGGGGCTGCATCCGTCCTAATTACGAGTTCCACCAGGCCCGTGCATCCCAGTTTGTCTCCCATAGCGGAAAAAGTTTCCTCGATAAGGGATTCCAATGTCTTACGTTGGTCAAGAGAAAGAGAATCGAAGGAATGAATGGCGGAAATCAGCGGATTGCGGTCTACTTCGGTACCAAAAGACCACTCGCCAGCATGGAGATCGGGTACAAGATTCATTTTTGACCAGAAATCCACTCCTAAGATGAGGCTATGAGGAATGGAGGGTATAACCAAGGTTTCTACAAGGACAATGCGATCCCGCAGTCGAAATGGCAGCTGAACAGCACCCAAGGATTGACAAGTTTGTCCGTTCGCCACCGTACAACTTAGCTTTACACTTTTATCTAAGTCGCTGAGGGGCCGAATAATTTCCCATCCGGCTCTGCCGATGATAGTTCGTGATGAACCGCTATCAAGCAAACCCCGGAAGGTCTTACCAAAAATTGACACTTCCAAATAAGGACGATTGTCTCCCTTAGCATGCGATAAGATATAATCAAGAATTATTTTATTTTTGCTTAGTTCTGCTTGCTTTGGATAAAGGGAAGACTGCGAAATTAGGACAGCCCTCCCGGATTCACGTTTTTTGTGCAGTTACTACATGTTCTCGCGGTAACGTCAGGCTTACCGCAGCGATAACAGAACCGACCACGAGGTTTGTTACATTGCTTGAATCCGTGACCAGATTCTCGGCAATTCCAACACAAAAGAGTGGACGAGATTGCGTCTAGGCTAGGAGAAGTGGTAGGACTATTAGCAAATTGATTCTGTGGGGGATCATCCGAAAAAGTGGGCGGAACATCAATGGCGGCTGAATAAGACGGCTTATGGTATGCTAGTCCAGGTTCCACAAGACAACGATAATTTGTGGGAGGAGGAGCAAATCGACGAACTCTCGCTTCAGTCTCCTCGATTGCACGACTATACCCAACAAGTTCTTGTAGTGAGGAAATGGGTAGCGTTGCTAGACGCGATTGTATATAGGGTAACAAGTTACGACGAATAATTTGGAGACGATTAGACTCCGAAGGCATAGTGGGCAGCTTTCTAAATAGATTCTCCATAGCTACCACGAAGCTCATAACTTTTTCTTGGACACCTTGGGTTCTGTGCCTAATTTCGTCCCACAATGCGAATTCGTAATCGAATGGTTGAAAGGACTCTCTCAATTGACACACCAGGTCGTCCCAACTGGTAAAACGACGAGTACGATACCACAAAAGAGCATCCCTCGCAAAAAGCTCTGGCGCCGAACGCAGCAACTGCTCTTTCGAAACGCCACGGGATAATCGAATCTCTTCTACACGCTCTAGAAAGTCATTCACACTAGACTGTCCATCGTATGTAAGATTCCAACGGCTAATATCATAATAGTGGGGTGCGGGACTGTGACGTAGTGACGGTTCGGGACAGGAACCGCGCAGAGGGGAATACTGAAAATTTTGTAGACGCTCTGAAATATCTACAAAGGGATCTGGGTAACTCAGTGTCGGGTCGCGATAAGTCGAGTTGGCATTAGCTGCCAAAGAATCGGGAACATCGTCAGAAAATCGGACATGAGAACCCATTGATTGGGAAGCCGAGTTCAATCTGGATGTGGCTATAGAAGGAACAGGTCTAACCTGGTCGACAAGAAATGGACGTCTGGTTGATTCAAGGTATTCAGACCTTGTGAGAAATTGAGGATCAGAGCTCTCAAAAGTGAGACGAGACGGTACGGGAATCACACGTCTGCGATTGGGATTCGGTGGGGGTTCTGGAGCGTTATCAAAACTAGGAAAATGTTCTGAATTATTATTAGCAGAAGAAATTAAAGGATTCACGTTAGCTAGGTTTTGAGCATTTCCGATCGGATCGAAAATTTGTTGATCTTCTACATTTAAATTAGGATCGGCGATGACCTGATTCTCGTGATCTCCAGGACCGTCGTCCAATAGCAACAAGGCATCTGAATCCCCCCTATGCCCCGACACAGGAGGTGGAAGTATTTCGGGAGCTAAAACGTTATTGCCGTGATTAGGGTTGTCTGTATCTAGCAGACTTGCATTACGGGATTGCAATCCGGAGGTCTGATTAACTATCGGCGGAGTAACTGAAGTCCCATTTACCAACTGAAGTTGGGTCACGAGTTGATCACATTTATCCAAAAGCATCTTTTTCCGTTGATGCTCTGACGTTTCAACTGTTTGTATGCGACTTATTCTTAATTTAACGTGCGTCAAAAGTGTACGAATTCGTTTAAATTCATTCTCGCTATTCTGTGTATCGAAATGCGTAATATCGCGAGATAAAGTATATAGTTTGGCCTGGCAAACGCACAATTCGCTGGTCGTATCAAAACACGTTGTTTGGGGTGGAACACCACGCCCTTCACGCTCACAACGCAGTGCCTCTCTTAGGGTCGCGCGCCTTTGCGGAAAAGTCCCCATTATAGGAAGACCTCGGATTTCTAGTTCATACCGAATTTCCTCCGAACCCAACAGATTGACTTCCATCCTAAACCTTACCCAAAACGTTTAATTTAAAAAAAATCGGTAGCGATGCTCTAATATGTTGACAGGAAAGGAGAGATAAAGAAAATTGAAAGTTGCAGCGGTATATCTTTGATATACCAAACCCTTCCCCAATATAATATGTTGACAGGAAAGGAGAGATAAAAAAAATTGAAAGTTGCAGCGGTATATCTTTGATATACCAAACCCTTCCCCAACCAACAAAAAAAACTAGCACCCCTATAAAGAAGAAAAAAAAATTAGACCGAAACGCTATTAGTGCGCCAGGCAGCAAACAGTGAAAAACAAAATGCATATATTATGCCAATAATATAAACTTAAACATTAAGTTCGTGGTTATGCTAGGTACTTCAAAAAAAAATATACTTGCGTATTATACCAAATTACTGCTACAAAAAAAAACGTTAAAGTCAAATACTATGAAAGTATACTAGCATAGCGATACTAAAAAAAAAATCTAATAGCATTAATATCTACACTATATATAATATATACCTAATATATAATGTATATATCCATACACCTTCAAATTAAAGGGCCACCAAAAAAGGAAAACTCAAAAACAGCGTAAAATATGACATAAAAAACTACCATAAGGCAAAGCATAAAAAATCTACCATTGAAAGTTACAACAGCACAAAAAGTACATCAGGTGTTTTAGCGTACAATTATTCAGATGTTTACTAGGCTGTTGAAAAAAAATAATAAAACAAAGCAGTTCAAATGGTACTCATCAAGTTAATAAATAAGGCACTACAAAAACAATGTCATGCTAAAAAAAAATTTTACAAAATATTCTAACCTACCAAATGCTTTACAAATGCGGGAAAAGTTAGTGTACATATACTAGCGACAGCAAACTATGGTAAACACTTTATAGCAAAAAAAACATAGGCATTATGGATTAAAAATTACAACAATCGAATTAAAAGGCACGGAACAAACCTACTCATAATCAGTGAAACTGCATACAAAATACGATTGTGTAGCTATCCAAATCAAAAGCGATTAGGCTATAATATATTTTTTTCCAAAAACAGCTGTTTATTACTATCAATTAACATCACCGAAAAAAGCAATTATACTTAATTACTGTAAAACCTTAGATTTCGGTTTTACATGGCAAGCAAAAACAATTAACCCGTTGAAAGGCGCCATTTTGTTATAGGTATAATGAGGTGGTGAGCGGTGGCCAGATTTGTTACCTCTCAAAAAAAGGGGTCTGATGTTATGACCGGAAAACAAAACGGTAACTGATAACTATATCTCAGTCCATACGAGGCGAGGGAAATTTTCTGCAACTCAATTCGTATGCTTTTCTACCGGAGAAACGTAGTCACTGACTTTTTCAAGGCTAGCTCATTGCCGGTGAGTGGGCTGGGTAAAACTACCAAATAAAAGCGCCACCTGTTTTAATATGCCCTTTATGGATAAAGGCAGTGACTGCAGATGACCGCAAAAACAGGAAAACCCTTAGGGACTCCTAAAGAAAACAACCGAATTTCATAAATATTTTCCCATTTATTAAAATATTAAGATGTATTAAATAACTCGGCCCAGGATGGGCATAAACAATGACTTAAAAAGGGGGTGACGTTCCCACTTACTAATATTTATAAAATTAATTAAACATTCTTTTCAAATGAATTAGCTCATTCTTAACGCGAGAAAGGGGAACCGCGGCTAACGCCTAGAACATCTCTACTCGATTTGATAGCAATCAGCTGCTTTTGAAAGCTGAAAGATGTATAAAAAGTGCAGGTTAGATTAGAGAAGTTTTCAAAGTGTGAATTCACTATTAAACTGAATAATTGGAGTCACAGCAGTTTAACTTGCTAATTATTAGTTTGTATACGTGTTAAAAATCATGCCAAGAATAATGCCAAAAAGAAAAGACAGTAATTTACTAGTATGCCGTGCATAAACATAAATAGATCGGTGTGAACTGTGAAGTTTTTAGAATTATATTTTGTTTCCATGCCAAATTAATAAAGTGAAGGTATACACCGAGTGTTAGAGCCGAGTCGCAGGGTAAAACAAGGCGCAAACCCTATAAGGGTGGCATCGGCTAAGCAAAAGTGAAGGGGGCACTCGTAATGTATGGCTCAAGGACTGTGAAACCGTGTCTTGATTATTGAGTTAACACACATAACTTAAGCCTATCAAACCTGTGCCCTATGGGGATCGTCTGAGGTCCGCTGTGGCTGCCTTACTCCAGGGAGTGGTGTCTGTCGGAGCCCTGCATGTCAACTCTGGGAACCTCTCGGAGCCTGCCAAGACGAAGATGATAGGACATGGACCAGGATGGAAGCTTTCCAAATGAAGTGCTCCAGGAAGTGGTCCTTCAACAACCAGGACACAATAGGAGGAGAGATAAGATGTAAAATAAAAAGGCCTATAAGGAAACCAAGTTTCAGATCTATGACATTTGCACAATCAAGGTATGTATACATTATATCAACGTAAGTTAGGAATAGACAGCTTTAATGTTTAGAAATAGTGAGGAAAACTTACCTGAGATGTTAGGTGGCCTTTTTCAAACAGAAATGTGGGGGGGTTTTTTCCCATATAACGAGAAAAAAAACTGAAACACTACAGATTCTCTGGTGCAAAAAAAGAGGATTTTGCCACCAAATTCAAGTTAGGGACCCCCACAAAGAAATCGGCAAAATTGCCAGGACTTGCCTCAATACACCACGGCAGGAGGTTTTTGTCCAAATGACACGTTTCTTACGAAAAAGGCGGCAAGCTTCCTTGTCAAAAACCTTAGGGATTTTTGTTCTCAACTGACTGAACTGACTGACATGACACTTGACAAATGTCCAATTAAAATAAGCAAAAAAAGGTAAACAAGAAATTAATTAAACAAATACTTATTAAACAAATATCAGGTCCCAAACAAATTCAGATAACCAACCTGTCCAAAAACAACCCCTATTTATTATATAGATTGGAGCAAGGGCTAACTAGAACTTTTATAACCTCAACTTCTAGGACCAACTTTTAGTCAGTCGGTGACTATGAACTAATGCTGTATTTTCTTATTTTTAGGTGAACCGAAGATGGCTGTAAGTACTTGGGAGATTTATGTGACTACTAGATGTTTCTGTTTGATGTATTACAGTTACTGAATTTTACCATTGATTTATATCAGAAAATAAAGATCGAAATAGGAAATTGGTACTTTTATTATTAATTAAGCAATAGCAAACCGCAGCTGGTAAGTTTTAAATTAATATTTTACAAAATTACAGGGTGGGAAAAATAAGACCGTAACACCCATTAGAGAGTGATTCGATTTAGTTTATTAAATGTTTGATGAATGTTTCCTTTATATTCCAACTGACAAGTGTAGGAATAATACAACTAAGTTCTGTACTATGACTTTATTTTTTTTTTTTTTGTAAATTTGTAAGGAACAGGACAGGGCAACTTAAGTACTCCCATTAATTCACCACAACGAATTTATCATCATTTTAGTAGCGATTTTCTTTTCACCCCTTAATTCGAATACAACATTTTTTTTTAAGTTGTTGGTTTATTCTTTAGGAATGTAAGTATACCAGTATTGTCTGAAAAAAATCAAATTTGTACAGTATACAGGGGTTAAACATTAAAAAATTTTTCTAAAGTTTGTAGCGCCCCACAGTGGTTCTGACTGCATGTAGAGTGCGGTCATAATTATCAGGCGCGGCCCGTAAAATATTTTTTTGCACCCTATTTTTACTCCATACAATAGGGAATATGGATATAACCCAAATTAATCTGAAATATTTTTTTTATATTCGCTACATATTATATTAAATGTTTATGACGATTGCAGTTTTCCATTTATTTTGGTCTCTATTAACAAAAAAAAAAAAAAGATTTTCTACTGCCAATTTTCGCGCGAATTTCGCAACTCGTAAAACGTGATCACACTGGATGTGTCGTCAAAAGTGTTTTTATGAGTATATGTCGAATTCCAGTGTTGTAGGCTTATCGAAAAATCAATAAACATTGGCATGGCATTCAATGAAATATCCTTGCGCTTGAAGTAGGAGGTTCCTAAAGTCTTATTCATCTCTATTTCAAACCGATATCGGTCCAGGAACCTTTCAATTTTCCAACAAAAACTGGTATTTTTGCGAAATTTTGACACCTCATATCTTAATAAATTCGAGTAAATAAACATGGCAATCTTCGAAAATTCGAAAATCAAAAATTTTGGAATTTTACATGTCTCCAATTCAAATAACCTATGTATTTATAACATTAACAAAAAAATAAGCGATTTAAATTATTGGGAGGTATTTTAGATAATTAACGGAAAAAGTAAACCCAAAAAGAATCACTAAATAAGGAAAATAGTGAGGAATAATGTCGGTTAAAAATAGGATTTGTCGGAAAAATCAGGAAAAATTGGTTTTTATCCCGTAAATACGCTCCCGGATGACCCATTCGGTATTAATTTTAAAGTGTGATTATCCCTTTATAAGATAGTGTTGAAAAACTGAGGAAAAATTAGATACAGAGTGATTGAAATGTACCGATGTCGAGGGCAAAAAAAGCAAAAAAATCTAAATTTAATCAGCGATTGCTCCCTTCCTATAAAGAATAAAGAAACTTAAAAATTTGGATATCATATACTTCTACGAGCTCTTTCCGATGACGTATATGGCATTTTAATTTGAACCATTTTGACCCCACAAAAAATTAGAAACCGTGAAATATTTGAGTCAAAAATCCAAATTTACAGTTTTCCCAAATATATCCATTTTGCAGTGATTTTAGGTTTAGGTAAATATATTACAAAAGGTAGGATTTAAGATTTTGCAGTTTCGCTTATGAATCCGTTTTTTGATCCAAAGTTTTATTTTCGAATTATTAGGTACCAAAGAGGGATCTGCAAATGACATTTTTCGCCCTAAAAAATCCAAAAGAATTACTTGCCATTTTCCGATCCTCACCAGTTTCAACGGAATTCTGAAGCTCCAGTTCCTCTACAACTTTCGAAAATTTACATTGATGTAATTCACTTGTGCGACCTGTACCCGATTTCAACGGAAATCGCAGACATTACGACTTTGACGTTTAATAGCTCCGAAACGAAACATCCTGCGCGCATAACTGAATTTTTTACCGAAGTTAGTTACACTATTCCTTTCTCAACCCAAAAAATTTGATTGCTCCCCCCCCCTCGGACCGTTTCCGCGAAAAACAAACCTGTTCGACTTTAGGTTAGGCTTTACGTTAACATGTAGATTGATACTTATTTTTGCTGATCTCTTGACGTCATTATGCATTGAGGACAAATTGCTGCTTTTTAAGTTGTAATAAATTATACCGAAAAATAAACATTTTTTGTAGCTAAATTATCCTAGAAATTTTCTTCAAAATATTACTTTTGTTTGTAACTTTCTTAAACGATTTATTCAATAAAAAATATGTGCATATTCCTTATTACAAACAGACAAATACTAGAATAAAATAGAAATTTTGCATCAATTTACATTTCTATCATCAGTGGGAAAAATCTGTTGTTTCGAATCTATACAGTTTTAATCTGGCACGAGCCAACGCTAAAAAAACCGAATTAATACGCTTAAAATAATTTTTTTGTTTGCTGTTCCATTTTGGGGATGTCTCTGCAACATTATGTAACTAAGCAATGAAAATTACCCAAACAAAAATTGAGAATATGAATCGGCTACAACAAATATGCAAATCCTAAATTACATAATAAAAAAAAATATATTGAAGTAGGATTATTTTGAATAGGATTCTCGACGAATTTATGTTTGTACAAACAAAATGTAATTTCCTTTCCCAAATATAAAGAAGGGAAAATAATGCTAAAAAAGAGTTTGCTCAAAATCGACCTTTGACAAAAAAGTTTGGAGCCTGATTTATTATTAATAAAATATAATTGTTTTTGCTTTAAGAGGTATGATATGGACGATATTCGCGGTAACACAATTTCAAGAAATATGATACAATATTTGTTTTTTGTCTTAAATATACCGCTATATTTTCTTGTTACATTTAAATACTTTATTGACTTTTTGTAATAAATTTGAAGAGTTCTCGTGTGAGGACTGGCCACTGATAGCTCGAATGGCCTTCTTTTGGAGAGAATCCAAGATTTTGTGTCGAAGATGACGCAGTTCCCCAGATGTGGAAACAACATTCTAGGTTAGGTGTTATTTGGGAAATACAGAGATTATGTAAGTTGAAAGTGGAGAAATATTTTCTGGCTCGGACAAAAACAACAGCTTTTATAAATTTGTCGAGTATCCTATTAAAAATATTCATGTTCCAATAATTCTTATTAATAATATATTAATATTAATATTAATATTAATTTTTTAGATACGTAATTTTACAGCGAAATAACCAAAAAGGTACAGCTATTGAAGTAATATGTCTGTGCCAGCTGAAATCATGTTCATATTACAGGAAAGAAGATCAAAGGGGTATAGAAAACTGCTGGGAAGACATCATAATGATTATGTAGGCAAAAGAGTAATAAAGATAGATAAACTGATCTAAAATAACTTATTCTATACCTTGGGGTATCTAACTCTTTCTGAACTGTAGAATACCGAATATTATTACTGTTCTAAACAAGTAACTTTTCAGCTGATAAATGGGAAATGTGACAAATTAAATTTTTGATGAAAAGCGACCTATATAATTCATTTCCTTAATGAGAAATCAAATTAATAATAGAACTTTATGTCACACTATGAGGACTTGGAACATGAAATCTGTAACTTATGTAAATGACACATTACCTCACAGTAATTTTATCGAAAATACAGCTTTTGTTTTATAGTTTTACTTCGGAAAATATGAGCAAATTGAAATTTTTGAATAAAATTGTTATTTAGTTTAACAAAATATAATACATACTGTGTAATATTGTTATTATTTATTTTCAATCATACCTGAATTATTGCATAATTAAAAAGTAAATTTTGGTTATGTAGTAACAATTATTAAAATCAAGTAAAACGCGTTTTCAATAAATTTGATTTTTTAGATTTGTTTTGTTGTTCTATGAATGGATAATATGGTACTCTTAATAATAATATACAAACGTTTACTACAAGATGGGGTAAAAATTAGTATTATTGCGGATATGTACGGGGTTGGGCGAAGTACAATATCTCGACTGCGTCAACGCTTCCACGAAACGGGAAGTGCAAACTATCGTTATGGGGGAGGTCGCCAAAAGAAAGTCGGCATTGCAGATGAAAGATGGTTGGTTAGAGAGGCTCGTCGAAGGCGAAAAATTTCATCAGAGAAAATTAACCAGGAGTTCAGAGCAAGAACACACATTCGTGTGAGCAATAGGACCATTAGAAGAACTTTAAACAATAATAACTTAAGGTGAGTTACTTCAAATGAGATCTTATTTTTTGTACCAATATTTTTAGTGTTTCATTTTAGTAAGTCGGCTATTATAATATCGACGTCAGCTGAGGCGTGAATCTTGGATTTTGCGCACCGATATTATAAATGTAAACTTGAACTAAGTTGTTCATAAATTAAAGTTTTGATAGGCGACCCTAAACACATTATTTGTGCTTGCAGCGTAATGTTCCTTAGTTCTTCCCTAGAACTAACGTTATGAAAATTGACCTAATTTTGCATTTTAGTATAATAAAAGCTACTGTTGGCTTATTTATTGGTTCATTCCCTACACCTATACTACAGATTTTTAAGCCAAAATTTTAATTTTAGAGCTCGGCGACGTGCTAAATGTGTGCGACTTCTACCACAGCATAGGCGAAGACGTCTCCAGTGGGCATATGAACATCGCAATTGGCCATTAGATAACTGGGAAAACTGCATGTTTGTAGACGAGTCAAGATTTAATTTAATTCACTCGGACGGCAGAATATTAGTTTGGCGTGAACGTGGCGAACGGTATATGGAGGAGAATATGGCTCCTCAGGAACCTTTTGGTGGTGGAGGCGTTACTGTTTGGGGTGGTGTAATGTTTAATGGCAAAACGGAACTTTTTTTAACATTGGAGCCCATTAACGGTCAGGTATATAGGGACGAAATTTTAAGCAATATCGTTCTACCATTTGCAAACAATTTTGGGAACGATTTTGTGCTAATTGACGATAACGCCAGACCTCATAGAGCACGCATTGTGCAAGAGTTTTTGGAAGCTAATAATATTACCAGGATGGTCTGGCCTGCAAAATCACCAGACATGAATATTATCGAACACGTCTGGTCTAAATTGAAATTATTGGTAAGTTCTAGGGAAGATCCTCCTCAGACTCTAGAACAACTTGCAGACGCCATTGTTCAGGAGTGGGAAAATATTCAGCAAGAATTTGTCAATAATTTGGTAATAAGCATGCCTCGAAGATGCCAAGAGATAATAAATGTAAGGGGAGGTCCTACTAGGTATTAAGATTTGTTTTGTTTTCGTTAGTTGCAAGTTTTTATAATACCTTCAAGTAAAAAAAATGTTCTATAATTTAAAACGTTTTCTGTTTACCTATAAAAGTAACAACCAAAATTTACATTTTGGATCTCCTAAAGTAATGCCGGGAAAAATAACTACTAAATTTGAAAATTACGTATCTTTTCGAGTACTTTCAAAAGTAATTAAATCTTCTGAAATTTCTATACCTTCTAAAAACTACGCTATACAGAATTTTATAACTTGTTCAGTTGAATTCACTATCCATCTCCAATTTTTGACGAGAAAAATGTACTCCGTGACTATTAATTTAAGACACTTCTTATTAATTAAAATTTCTCAATGCCATGTACTGACTTTTTAGAGCAGTGGTAAAATATTTTTCTTTTATAATGAATAATCGAAGTTTACGAAAATCCAAAGATATCGAGAAACACGTGGCTTCTATTATAAGTAGTAACTTCTGCACAATCCTGTATAATGTGAAAAAGTTCCGAATGAATATTATTCTTTTTATCTGTATCGTTACTAGATTTTATTAATAATAAGTAGGACATTTTCTTTAATAATTATTAATATAGCAAAAAGGAACTTTATGAATACCTAAAGGACTCTAAAATCACATGATTTTCATATAAAATGTAGGTGATATGTTTTGGGCAAACGCGGACAAAAGCAGCGAATAAGCATCTTTAGCTCTATGGCCACGACACTTTTTTATTGGTTGGTTAAACCAATAAACGATGTCCACTTCAATAGTTCATGAATGCAATCGCAAAAAGTTAAGTTTTAAACGCAAGCCATTTGTATCACTAAAAATGGGACCAGACAAAAAAATTCAAAAACAGTTTCGGCAAAAAGTTCCAAGAAAATTGGGACTATATTCAATTAATTTGAAAATCACATGACTTCCATATAAAGTATAGGTGGTATATTTTTTGCAACCCTGTATAATGCTAAAAAATTCTTCGAATAAGCATCATTAGCTGTTTGGCCACTACATGTTTTTTGGTTGGATAAAACATTCATTATGTACCACCAAAAAAGCACTCTCACTTCAATCGTTCATGGATGCAATTGCAAAAAGTTAGGTTCAAAATGCGAGCCGTTTAATCACTAAAAATGGGACTAGACAAAAAATGAAAAACCCGTTTGGGCAAAAAGGATCTTTCTAACCAGTACTGTTATCGGACCTAACAAATTTTAACCCTTTAACGTAGCACGTGATAATTAATAGTTAACTTAGGAAAAAGTAGTAGAAATTAAAAAATAATAATTTACTAGCCCGTGATCCAAACTTGCTACACCCTGTACAAAAATTTGTATTAATTTTGTTAGCTGGACTACTTCAAACTACAAATTTACTTGGTCTTTCGCTTTTTGTGAATAAACGGCCAAATTAGGGGTTCCTTTGTAAGAAGAAGTCGATAATTTCGACTAACTCCTGTATACGGAAAACAAATGAAAATAGAGAAAATCCGGAGAAATTGTTTTTTTGTATTTGACCATGGATCATTTTAGTATGAAAAGAAAATTCAAAAAAAATTCTTCCTAGATTCTCGGAACTGGAAAACTTTTCCAAAAAAGTCAGGGTTTCACTTAACACCCTGTAAAATAGAGTTGCAGCGACTGCTAGCAATAGTGCCTTGAAGTATAAAAACTAGAAGAACTATTCAATTACATACTGAAAAAGTTAAATCAAAATCTTTTTTCGTTTCGAAAATATTCCACTCTAAATTTTATCAAAAATTTAGTTTGTCCCGCTTGAATTGGCCAGCAGTTTATTTTGTTGAAAACCTTTTTTGAAAGTACATTTTTTCAAAAATATCTTAACAGCTGTTTCAAAAGATGCTGTTTTAAAAACGGATTTATGAAATTCTCCAAAACACATATTTCGAAAGCACATTTTTCCAAAAATGTCTTTAAAAAATAATTTTTAAGAATAGGTAAGTATACAATTTCCGAAAATGTATTTTTTCGAAAACAGTATTAGGCTATGAACTCTACTAGCTTGAAAAATGTTAAATAAAAAAAGACGAAAAACGATCCTGAACAAACATAAACGAACCTTCCTTGAGTTTGATCAGGTTTCCTTAGGTTTGGTACGTTAATTTCTCGTAAATTACTTTTCCCAAAAGCCGTTGTTTGAAGAAAATTAATATTCAAAAAGGGATTTACGAAAAAATTTAATTTCGAAAAAGTTGTTCTGTGAATTATATTTTTAATTTAATTTAATATTTGTGAAAAGTGCTTAAATTTTTTTTAAAAACTGGTTTTCGAAAAATTGTACCTGCATAAGTATATTCCTTCAAATGAGCAGAAGGCATAAATAAAAAATACTGCAATATTTACACTTTCATATTAATCAAACAATAAAATTGGTCCTGTCGCGTGTATTGTTTCTTTTTAAAAAACATTGCGATGTTAAAGTAAGTAAATTTTGTCGAAAAACAGCTTTATCAGAGGCTTATTCGGAAAAAAGATTTCAAAAAAAAAAATTTTTTTTTTCAAAAAATAATCTTTCAAAACTACATTTTCCGAAAACATAGTTTTTTAAAAATTAAATTATAAACTCAACTAGCGTAGGAAATGTCTCATAAAAAAGACAGAGAAAGATCCTAAACTAACATCAACGAACCGTTTTTGTGTTTCGCTCAGGTTTGTTTCCTTGTGTCTGCTGCGTTACTCTGTAGTAAATTACTTCTTTAAAAAAGCGTTTTTGTTTTTTTTAATATGAATATTGGAAGGTTTTTTCGAAACAATGAAAAAATGTACTTTCACAAAGCATGTTTCTTAAAAATGTAGTTTCTAAAAATACTTTTTAAAAAAATTGGAAAAGCTGGTTTCCACAAAATAATTGAAAAACACCCCCAGTTTTCGAATAACTGTACTATCGAAAAGTTCTGTTTTCGGGAAAATATATTTTCGAAAAAACGTGCTTTCGAAAAAATTTTGTATATCAGTCCAATTGGACAGAATGTATAAATAATAAAATGCTAGAATAGCTAGAAAATAACTTGCCCGTTTTTTTTTTTGTCTAAGCTTTTGTGTAGCTTGAGGGGACGTACCCACGATAAACCTGGTTTAAAACATCAAATTAACTTTATATCGTAAAAACCACGCTCTGCGCCCTACATTTTTTGATAAATAGCATCATGGAATAAATAACAGTTCTTGCCCCAATAGTATAAAAAAAGGTTGAACGCAGCATTTTATAACTCGGGATTTAAGTAATTTAACATTGTCGAAAAAGCTGCTTCGAGTTGTCGGCTTGCCACAGCGAGAAACATAAAAGAAGAATAATATGTTTTTATGGGAACGGCAAAATACGAATTCGGCCTTCTTTTACATCACTTTTTTTTAATATGTTTTAAAAAAGAAATTACTCAAAACGATTTTATGATGATTAGAGATTTCCGTGAGAACTGATTTTTTACAGAAAAAATCTTAGAACGATCCACTAAGAATCAAAAATAATTTCGATGTGCTGTAGCTGGTTGTAGCAAAAACGTTTAGTTCTCTTTTGTATTGAATTTTATTGGCCAAAATATACGAGGGTAGATCTTATTTATAAATTATTTCTGGCAACTAAACTTTTTTCAAAAGTGCCTTTATAGGCAAGGATAGCGTTATATTCTAGCTTTCTAATATCTAATATCAAAATTATATCAATTTAATGGACTTCTCCAGCGATTTTTATTTTCTTAAAAAAACACAGAATGACTGATGACGTAGTCCCACGATGTGCGACCCAAATTTAAGAAATAAGTTAAATGTTGGCACTGCTGCAAAAATTTTGCGAGGTTATGTTATGAAACTAAATTATAAAAAGAACGTAATATTCGAAATTTAAACTGAATTATTTCTCGGAAATATTAAGAGAGCTAAGAAAACAGCCAACGCATAATATTTTATAACCTAAAAAGGAAAATGACGCATGGGCATCAAAGAAATACTAGCCATAATTCACCGAATGGCAGGAGCAAAAAAACTACTACTCGCTGAGGTTTGGGTTTTAGTATTATTTCTGTTGTAGTTCGTCGTCACATTGAAATACACTTAAGCACTAGGAACAGGTTCAAATTAAACTTTAATTTGAAGATTAAAAAATGCTATAAAAGTTACGCAGAATTTAAACATTCAATGTTAGTACTAAAACCGCCGAGAGGGCGCATGGCGGTGTTGCCGTATCCTTTATTTGATTCGCTACCGTGCCCACCACGTTCAGTCAGGGGCGGATTTAGAATATCGGCCAAGGGCGTAATGTCACCGAGAGCTCCATAAAAGAATAAACGTTTTTTCGAAAATATATTGTCTCGAAAACAGAACTTTTTCGATAACACAGTTATTCGAAAACTAGAGATGTTTTCACATAATTTTTTGGAAACTAACTTTTCCAATTTATATCAACCACTTTTCGAAATTGAATTTTTTTAAGAAAATATGCTTTTAGAAAGAACATCTTTTCCAACATTGTTTCGAAACAGACTTCGAATATTCATATTTAAAAAACAACACTTTTTTGTAATCATTTGTCATTTTTTCACTGATATTTTCTAAGCCAGGTGGAGTTCATAATTTGAATCTATAAAAACTGTATTTTTGAAAGATTCGTTTATAAAAAAATTCGGTAGATCCATTTCCGAAACAGCATCTTCCAAAGACGCTGTTTTTCGAAAAAACTACCATTTTTTTAAAACCAATTTTTCTTAAAGCAGTTTTCAAATAGGTATAGGTACATTTTTTCAGAAAACATCTTTTTGGAAATTAAAATTTTTCGGATATTAATTTTTTCAAGCAACGGCTTTTTCAAAAGTAACTTCCAAGAAAGTGTACATTAATTTTTTATTTAAAGGAATCCTCAAGGGCATGGTTCACAGTCAGATACCGAGGAAGAAGAAGACGAAGAGGGAAATTACACCGTTTACGAGTGTCCTGGATTGGCTTCCGTAAGTAGGCCTTATTATTTCCTATGGGAAATTTAGTACAACAATCTGCGATATTTGTTTTTAAACTAAAAACTAAGAGTATATCTCGGATGAAATTATAATTTTTGGGCCCCGGCCAAGTTCAAGGCGTACTACCGGACACCTTTGTCTGGAAGCAACTCGGCATATTTTTGAGTCCTCCATATATCTGCACTAAAGAAGACTATATGACTCACTAGGGACTGATGGCTATTAAATATTATTTAAAACTTACAACAACCAAGTCCCAATTCTCTTGGACACGGCTCCCAAGCGATCTCAAACCATGACCAGCGGCATTAAACCTCGACGCGAGTAACATTAAAATTAAACTTGTCTCTGCATGATATCTCACCACAAAAAAAAGGTTTGCTTAGGATCTCACTACTTGCAGGCCAGGACTAAGAGATTCAGGGCCCCTAGGCAGTAACAGAGTCAGGGCCTCCTTTTCAGTAACTTTAGGTTGCAAGGCCCAGTACCTGCGAGTCACTATCCGAGTTTCCAATTCGGAGTCCCTTTTTCAAGGCTTGGTTGAAGGAGGCCATTACGGGGTACTATACGAGGTTTTAATTCAGAGTTGCAACGCCGAGGGTCAAGCTCGGAGGCCCGACCCAATCAGGGACCCCCTCCGAGCTTGGGGCTCTAGGCCTAGCCTTAGACCTAGTTTACCTAGGCGGAAATTTGCCACTTGGAGGAGAACTTGGTTACGGTTTACATCAGTTTTTGGTGGGATATTATTTACAGAACTGAGCTGCACGTCTACTTTAATGTACAAGGTGGTCAAAAAGATTGCCATAAATGGGAAACTCTTTTATATTGACATTTCAAAAGTTCTGCATAAAAGCTTGTGCACGATCCGCAAACTTTTATAAATAATACTAGACATATCCTCACAGCTAAAACTTAATAAAGCGGATAATTTAAAACGACACAAAGTAGCTTAAGAAATTAAGAATACTCTACACCCTCCAGTATGTCCACGGATGGGGTAGGCAAGACTGACAAGAGGACAAATGGACCAGAAAGTGAAAGATCATTCTTTATAAAAGTTTTTGCTTGCTTTAAAAGTAAGATCCACGATACCAAGAATTGTTTTTCTTTGTACAGAAGAAGATTTATAATCCAAAATTACAGACTCATAAAGGTTAAAGAAAATTACTAATAGAATATTAAATAACAATTGTAATATTCGAGAAATATTTCTTATTTTTGTAAACTTAAAGGCACATCATATTTATTTTTCAAAAACTTCTCCATATTCTACGCATTGACGTCGTAAATGGCTAAACCTTCTTATTTCTTCCAGTGAAATCGATTCGATCACTCTTAAAATTCTCTGCTTTAAAACTTCTTTGTCATTTTCAAAGGGTCTTTCATATGTTAGTTGTTTAATACCCCCAGAGAAACATATCACAAATTGTCAAATCGGGACTCCTAGGGGGGCCACAAAATTGGACCATTTCAGCCCATCCATCGATTTCCAAATTTGCGATTGAGCCAATCCCTTAGTTCTTCAGAATAATATGCAGAACACCCATCGTGCTGAAAATACATATTTCGGCGATATTGAAGAGGCAATTCTTCTAACCTGTTTGGCAAAAAGACTCCAGCATATTTAAATAAGATTGTCTGATATATATTACCAAAAATATGTTACAATCCCATAATAAGAAATGGCGCACCTAATATTTACTTTTTTTAAAATACTGACGGCGGCGCGGCGGTTCGCAATTCTAAACTCTGGATTTTCGCTGACCCAGTATCTCACATGCTGAGAAGCTACAGTGCTGTTTGTACTAAAGGTTAACTCATCTGAGAACATTAACAGCTTATGAAAGTTCACGTTACTAGAATTTTGTCACCGACCCACAAAGAAAAATGCAAGCGTTTGTAACTGTCTCCATCTTCCAGAGTTTGGTTAAAAATTGGTTTAAAAGGACGAATTTTAGTTTCCTTAAAAACATTTTGAATATGGCTTTTTTACACAATTGTAAACTTCGTGCTCGATTTCTTAAAGACAAAGGATATTCATCAACAGATTGCAAAATTAAAACTGCAGAAGCATCGTTTTTGTCGTATCTTTTCTTGGTCCTCTTTAAATCACTAACGGATCCAGATTTTTAAAATTTGATTACTTATGTACTGAACTTCTGCAGAACTGTACATTTGGAAACTGTTCCCAAAACTTTTCAATAACGTAGCGATAACGATTCCCGGCATTTCTGTAATTTGGGATTTGGAATACGTCAGTTATCAAAGGAGGAATCAAATAAAAAGGTGACAATATGAATTTTGGTTTAAAAAGTGGTATTTAGAAACTAAATTTTTACTTGAAGATCGGGAATAAGAAGAAGAATTTAGAACAACTTTCTTATTAAACGTTTTGCATTTTTTGCATACCCTGTCCAAAACAACAAATTCTTGGCATAGTGGATCTTATTTTTATAGCAAGCAAAAATTTTTTATAGAGAATGATCTTTTTTCGTATCTTTACCTTTTCGGTACATTTATTCTCTTGTCCGCCCCATCCGTGGACATGCATACTGTATATTCCCTTATTAATAGGTTTATTCCAAAAGAAAGTTCACACGAGTTCAGAACGTGATTCAGAACTGCTTAGAATCCATGCGAGAACTTATAGTTCTAGAATCGACTTGACTATAGTAGTGTTGGAACGATTTAAAACAGTTTGAGAATTTTCTTTGTTTATCCTAACCTGTAAAATTACAAAATAAAAAAAAAACATGCGTTAGTTAGAAAACATTGTCCCTTTTATTAATATATTTTAACTGAAGAAATGGAAGAAGAATCGTTGTCTTCTTCCATTGCTAATTTAATTAATAACAAAAACAAAATAAAAGTGAGGTTGATTCAGAATTAAAAATTCTTAGAAAATCCTGGAACTTTATAAACGATTTAGAATTAGTTCGAAACACAATTCACTCGCTCTTGGAACCCTGCTCTATAAATCGATTTTAAATTGACTTGTTGGAACGGTAAAATGGCTTTGCATAAACTCAGTAAAGTTCTGAACGGTTCTGAACTTTGTTGGAACAAACCTATTGCTAAAATATAATAAAGCTTTATATTTCATAGTCAAAAAATGTAATTTACTTCAATTTGCAGATTGAAGGTCCGCTGGAAGTTAAGAACCCCATGTTCGATGATGATCAACTAGCTACCCCGTCACAAACCCCTTCAAAGTCGACCAATGCAGAAGACACCAAATAAATCTTCTGCAGATTCTTTCGTCCCAAATACCCAAAATCAATTAAATACAATATGTAATATAGTGAAGAAAAGTAAGGAATAAACTAATATACTACAGCAAAACTCAAATTTTTATTCAAACTACTTCCTCTAACCCTATATAAAGTACCAGATGATCAAATATGTGCTAAAACAAATAAACATGGCACTTTATGATTAACACGAGGTGAGTTAAGAAGTTTTTAATTTGACCTCTCCACAACTTAACAACAAACTTTCCAAAAGCCTCTGTGATTGCTGAACTCTGAGTACTTATTTTTCTACAAGCAAGATGCTAAAGAATGATACCACAATATTATTAGCAAACAGAGGAAAGCAAAGTAAAAAAGATAAGAAGCACATTTTACAAATTTATATTTATAATATTTTATTCCTTACTTGTTCTTCCACTAGTAAGCCGCTAATTTTGGATATTTATTGTCAATAGTTTATAGTGATATGGAAGAGTGTCATTAAATACTAATATACATAACTCACTTGGTAACTCTACCTATACATACACATATATTTAAAAATATATTGTAGATAATAGTGTAATACACATAAATATGAATGTTGAAAATCATTGGTTTATTTACTAATATAAATTATATTTAAAAATTCTAACGGACAAAAATATCTATATAGAAGAATATTTTAGATTTTTACTTATTGTAGTAATAAGTTTATTTTAATTTATACGTAAGCTATTTAGTAAGGTCGTAAGCCCGTCCACTCCCCTCTAACTTTTAATATAACACTTCTAGCCATTAGGCTTTACAGTCTGAAGCTCAATAAGTATTATAGGGCCAAAAAATTTAATATTTTTATTAAGGCACGGCGACCTGGCCCTTTTTAGTTAGGTTTTTTAATAGCACAAGTTATCTATACTTTAGAATAAATGTTTCCTGAAGGAGGTTTATAGTTTACTTCTGTTTTTAAAGTTAGGACTTCTAGTCTAGTTCAGCGCAGTCATGACGCTATTTTATATTATTAAATTTATAAATCAGAAAATAAGTAGATACCTAACTACACTGACAGGCAAAAAACGGGTCCACCTAAACATTTACTTTGCTTTTTAAATTCAATCATTAATCACAAATATCACGCGCCATCTACCACTGTTAAGTATGCTGTGCCTAGAATTTTCATTGAACAAAACTGGTGTCTCAAATTAAGAGCATGGCGTTCTCTATAGCCGATTTGCTAACTACAGTAACGGAAAAGGTTTTCCTTTCGCCTTTGGCTTTATTATCGTGTTATTTGGCATTGTTGTCAATTTGGTCGTCTAGTGCGCCCTTCCCCGTTAAAAATCAGCTGATTGCAGCTGGCTTTAATTTGAAACGCCAATAGCTTGTAGTGTCATTTGGAAAAGGCACTAAATTACAAATTTATGTTAAGATGATTATTTTAACAAATTTTCGGCAGTGTATTTTTAACCAAAAGTAGATAGATCGACGGGCTTTAGATCGCCATTGTAAATTTCTTTAAGCTGTGATTTAACCCAGTTTAGCCCAATATACAGGTTATTTAATTGCGACAGTCTAGTTTCACTTGGTAAGAAAAAATCATATGGTTCATACACTGGCCGGCATGAAAAACGGACACTTTAAAGTTTTAACGAATTTTAAACCTCCATAACTTTTTTGTTTTTGAACCGATTTTAATGGTATTTTAAGAAATTTGTAGGTTATTTTATCGACTTTAAAGCACTCATTTTAAAATAAACAGAAAATAGTGTCTATGTCGTATTATAAACAATATGTTGTTTTTTGAGCTTAAGTTTGAAACGCCCTGTGGAGTTATTCGACAGACCAGGAAATTTCAAAAGTGATTATCTGTCAAGGTTTGACTTTTTTCAACATTCTGTTTTTTGATTCATCTCGATAGCTTTATCTTTGTCAGAGATAATGACGTTTAAAAAACACAAGTCATTTTGAATTAATTTTTATTTTACCTTACATTTCTTATGCTATTAAACAATAACACAACAAAATAACACTGAAAATGTTCACGAAAACAGAATCTACTAATATCGAGTATTACCCCCACGAGCTTGGATGACAGCGTTCATTCTTCTAGGAATACTTTGCATCAAGCGACTTATGTTTTCCTGGGACATAACTGCCCATTGCTCGGACAGTCCTCAACGCAGTTCATCCAAAGTTCTGGGGGCCGATAGTAGGTTTCGAACTCTCCTATCGAGGATATCCCAGACATGTTCGATAGGGTTCAAATCTGGCCTGTGGGATGTTAGCGCCATTTAGGGTTTCTCTAACTATCCGGGCTGTATGGGGTCGCGCGTTATCTTGCATAAGGAGAAAACCATTTCCTACCAACTGTGCATGTTGAACAACATAACCTGCTAGTATCTCATTGATGTACCTTTCAGCATTGATAGCTCCCCTGGGAACAAGATATAACTCGGTGCGTGATTCCATAGAAATTCCGGGACAAACCCTGACTGAACCTCCTTGAAAACTTAGTCTGCGACTGAATGTGCATTCGGCATAAGGTTCACCTGCTCGCCGCCATACTATTTCTCTTTCGTCTGGAAACATACAAAACCTTGAATCGTCGGTAAATAATACACGACTCCACCCATTTTCATCCCAGTTCTGGTGTTCTCTGGCAAATCGCATCCGAGTAAGCAGATATTAAGCTCGGGTCCCGTAGCGGGTCTTCTTGACAGGAGATTTGCTTCAATAAGCCTTCTAACAGTTCGTTCACTTACGTTTACGTACCTTACAGTAACTCATTTCGTATTTGTAGTGCTGGTAAACGTCGATTCCTTAGCGATAAAGTTACAATGAAGCGATCGTTTCTGTTAGAAGTTCTTCTACTGTCCCTGAATGCCTGCTGTAGGAACCTGTTTCGAGAAAGTGGTCGTAAACACGTTGCACTGTACCTACTTCGCGCACACCTAAATCTATTTGCTACATAGCTTTGGTCTCTACCTCTACCATCTTGCATCAAAGCTACAGTATCCGATACCACTTCTGAACTTAAAACCATCTTTGCCAGAGTAATTATTGGCAACACAATGATTCTGTTTTTTGAATGACATCTGACATTATTAGTGTTTTTTTAAACATCATTAGCTCTGACAAAAATAAAGCTATTGAGATGAATCAAAAACAAGATATTGAAAAAAGTCAAACTTTGACAGCTTATCACTTTTGAAATTTTCTGGCTTGTCCAATATCTCCACAGGGTGTTTCAAATTTAAGCTTAAAAAACAACATATTGTTTTTCCTCGTATAATATGACATAGATACTATTTTCTGTTCAATTTAAAATGAGTTTATGTCGATAAAATAACCTACCAATTTCTTAAAAGATCATTAAAATCGGTTCAAAAACAAAAAAGTTATGGAGGTTTAAAATTCGTTAAAATATTAAAGTGCCCGTTTTTCGTGCCGGTCAGTGTATAAATCGCATTGTATTAATAGCCTTTGCCGTTCGTACTATAGTCTGTTAAGCCGGCATAAACTTGCGCCGCTTTTAGACTATGACCTAATACACTGTCTGAAGCATAAACTGTCTAAGACTAAGAGGACTCTCTAAGCTGGCTTAACAGACCACGGTGCGCCGAACGGCTATTCATATAACCAGGTTATACCTCGTAGTTGCAACGAAATAATATGTATATTAAGTATCTTCTATTTAAAAAAATAGATCCTTAAAGTGATAGGTTAGTTTACATATACATATACTCCTAATTTCATAGAAAAATTTATTTTCCTCTAACAGATTTTATGAGATAGATAGAATAATATGAAAAGGGTACTTGGTAAACCATATCTGTAAAAAAACCTATACGATAATCCATATTTTTCTTGATACCCATTATATCAATAATCAGGGAGAGTGTTATCATTTTTACAAAAAAAAAACCCTTACATTTATCTTTGGAATACATATCTGAACGTTAAAATCTGTAATACTGGGTGAGGAAAATAAAATTTTCTTCTTCTTTGGTTAAACAGCGCCTGTGTTTATTGCATATTCCTACTGATACAATTTACTGAGCTTTGCATTTTCTGTTAACTAAAAGCATATCAACTCAGCCTTGATTCGCTTTTATCAAAACCTGCAAAAACTAAAATATAAGGACGCAAGCAATCTTTAGATTGGGTATCTTCCAAGTCACTTTATAGTATAGCTCAAGCTAGATTTTTTACCGAGTTTCTATGATTAGTTGTCACCTACTCTACTCAGGTGCTACCAGACCTTCAACCACTGATGACAGATTTACACATTACATTTCTACAAATAAGTTGCAATTTATATTTCTGTAAGGTTAACATCGGATATGTACTTATTTTAAATTATTTATTAAATGATTTGTAACTGATAACGGTTGTTTTCTTAAGTGAAAAGCAGTTAGACAATAATCTTAGGACAGGTTTGTACCCTTTGTTTATCCCTAATTTATATTATTTATGCTTATTTCCTAATGTTTACAAATATGAAATTATTGAAATTTAAATACGAAAGAAGAAAAACACATTAATAAGAATTACCAATTAAGAATAAAGAATATATATAAATGCGGCCCTAGATGGATAATTACCCAAAGGAGTTATAGCTATCAGGCATGAAAGGAATACTAATTCAGACTGTGCGATAAAGTTTGACCAGCCATTGACTAAATTCAAATTTTTAAATTCTTTCGCAAGATTATGGAAGGACCAAATGGCGTTATTAATCTTACACCCTTCCAGTTTTGCTTTACAAAGGTGATCAGAATAATGTTTGTTCAACTAAGTAAGCCTAATCAGAGGTTAAGTTTGACAAACTAAGCAAACCTGGATCAGGATAAGGTTTGTTTAACTGAGCAAACCTGATCAGAAGGCAAGTTTATTCAATTCACAAACAGGAAGATAGAAAGGTAAATACGGGGTGAACTAAGGGATATTATTGCTCACCATAAACTGCAAATTTGGAGAAATTTAGCAGTTAGGTACTGTTTTTACCACTTGATCAACGTCATTTGTTTGTCAAATATCAAACACAAGTGACCAGTAAATTGGAGTATACAGTAACAGTAAATATACAAGACATATTACCAAAAAAGCTCTGTAATATAAATAAATTATATTTGAGTTATATATACATAAAATCACAAGAACAAGAAGTGTATGTATTTGGTTCATTTACTTAAAATTTGCACATTGTCTATGAAATATGGAATGTACCTAATGCAAGCTTCTAATTTTACAACTCTGCACTCTTTGCAGGCACTTTGTTCAAAAGAAACCAGTAAATACCAAACAGAAAACTTGGAGGACTATTAATAACAGAATCTTGTGTTACATATTTTTTAATATCATCAACAGTCATCTCAACTACTTCTATTAAC
The DNA here is from genome assembly GCA_963971165.1 of Philopedon plagiatum. Lineage (NCBI taxonomy): Eukaryota > Metazoa > Arthropoda > Insecta > Coleoptera > Curculionidae > Philopedon > Philopedon plagiatum. Next base: position 82,479,565 of record OZ020194.1, on the reverse strand, counting down.
TCTTCTTCAGTTCCTCCACCTTGGGATATTTTCATATCATCAGTAACTTCACAGTAAAATGCTGTTTGCAGAGCTGCAGATGTACCCACGCCAGATCGATATTGTCCTAAAAATTTAATTATGAAAAAACAATGTTGGGTGGCATGTTATTATCTAATGAACTAAAAAGTAATATTCAATGCCTATTTTAGTACTATTTTGTTTTTTAACAATATTGTTGCTTAGTTATTTTCTATACAGGGTGTCCGAAAAGTCTTAGTATCGGCAAATATCTTTGCTATTAGCACAGATCCATATAGTAGCTATATGGATCTGTGCTATTAGTAAAGATAGACATCAAATTTTGTATGTAGGTGTATTTTATTGGTTAATAAATCTAATTACAAGCTTTTTTTAACTCCACCTGTTAGTATGTATGTATGTTAGTATGTTTAGGTCACATATTGCAATCAAAATTTCGACTAGTCTAATTAAGCTAGAGCTTTGAAATTTTGTACACGTGTATAAGTAAGGTGACAATGCAATATAGTATATTTAATATTGTTCTAAATCCAATATGGTGGACGCCCCAAGATGGCGGATTACCTTTTTATTCACAATCCCCTTGATATGGGCATCAAATGAAAGGGTTTCACGAGTAGAATACGAAAAGCTATGTGATGTCATTCCAAACCCAATATGGCGGCCGCCACAAGATGGCGGATTAACTTTTTTTCACAACCCCCTTGACATTTGTATCAAATGAAAGGGTTTGACGAGTAGAATACTATAAGCTGTGTGACGTCATTCTAAACCCAACATAGCGGACGCCACAAGATGGCGGATTACCGTTTTCTTAAAAATCCCGTGTTTGCTAATTTTTGTCCATCTAGAATATCAAAATGAATCACTGTGCGTCTGCGTCTCGTCTGTCGATTTTGTTGCTGCGCGCAGTTTTAAAGAAAAACTTTAAAATTCAATTGTAATATCTTACTATTAGGTAATTGCTTTCTTTAAGATTTTTCAAGACTTTTTTAGTAAAAACAATAGGATCAGGTATCTAAAATTTTCTTCCAATTTAAAACCCTTTATGCTCTCATTTCTGAATAGCGAACTGCGTACTGTTCTACCACTAGAAAAAAAAAGATAAAAGCGATTTTTTTACTTAAGAACGTATTTTATAAATACCCTTAGCGAACTGACATGGCCTGTAATTCAAAAATAAAGAGAACTTTGCAATAAGGAATATGCACATATTTTTTTTGCATAAAGTCATTACAAACCCAAAAAAAAATATTTTGAGGAAAATTACTAGGATAGTTTAGCTCAAAAAATGTTTACTTTTCGGTATAGTTTATTACAATTTAAAAAGCAGCCATTTGTTCTTAATAAATAATGACGTCAGGAGATCAGCAAAAATAAGTGTCAATCTAATGTTAACGTGAAGCTTAACCTAAAGTCGAACAGGTTTGTTTTTCTCGGAAACAGTCAGAGGGGAGCAATCGATTTTTTTTTGATAGAAGAATAGTTCAACTAGCTTCGGTAAAAAATTCAGTTGTACAGGATGTTTCGTTTCGGAGCTTTTAAACGCCAAATTCGAAATTTCCGCGATTTCCCTTGAAATCGGGTACAGGTCGCAAAAGTGAATTAAATCGATGTAAATTTTCGGGGGTTGAAACCACTGAAACTGGTGAGGATCGGAAAATGGCAAGTTTTTTTAGGTCGAAAAATGCCATTTGCAGACCCCTCTTTGGTACCTACTAACTCGAAAACAAAACGTCGGATCGACAGACGGATTCATAAGTGAAACTTTAAAATCTCAAAACTTTCCTTTTGTAACACATTTACCTTAACCTAAAATCAGTGGAAAATGGATAGGTATATTTGGAAAAAACTGGAAATTTAGATTTTTGGCCCAAATATTTCAAGGTTTTTATTTTTTTGTGGGGTCAAAATGGTTCAAATTAAAATACGTCATTGGAAAGAGCTCGTCGAAATACATTCCATCCATATTTTGTAGTTTCTTCATTCTTTATAGGGAGGGAGAAATCGCCGATTAAATTTCAATTTTCTAACTCTCTTTGCCCTCGACATCGGTACATTTGACCTATTCTGTATTTTTTCTTATCTAATTTTTTTCCAATTTTTGAACACTATCCTATAAAGGGATAATCACACTTTAAAATGAATACCGAATGGCCCATCCAGGAATGAACCTGAAGCTAGCGGCCAGCGGCCAGCGGCTGGCTGACGAAATCTTTGATGCGGAATGTACCTTCGCGGTATTGGAAATCTAATAATTAAATACATACCATAAGCCTGTCATGCTCTTTAATGGTAAAATTTTTATCTGCACTTGTTGAGGAGGCTTGAAATTTTCTAAATTACCAAAATTACTAAAAAAAATCAAAAAAGTAGCGACTACAGGGCTCACCCGAAAAATTCTAAATTAAAACGTTTAAAAATACAAGCATATTTTAGTTCACGTTCATACTTGATGAAGAGATTTAAAATAAGGCAAAGAATAACATACATAGAGGATTCGACAAAAATCAGAGGCTACAGGGTCGTTTCAAAAGATTCAAATTTTCGTCATTTTATTAAATATAGCAGCATATTTTAGTTCACATTTATACTTGGTGGGTAGATTTAGAATAAGGCGAAAAATAACATACATAAAGGATGTGGCAAAAATCAGAGGCTACGGGGTCGTTTCAAAAGTTTAAAGTTTTCGTCAGTTTATTAAATATAGCAGCATATTTTAGTTCACATTTATACTTGGTGGGTAGATTTACAATAAGGCAAAATATATGATGCATAAAGGATTTGACAAAAATCAGAGGCTACGGGGTCGTTTCAAAAGATTCAAATTTTCGTCATTTTATTAAATATATCAGCATATCTTAGTTCACATTTATACTTGGTGGGTAGATTTAGAATAAGGCAAAAAATTACATATAAAAGGATTTGGCAAAAATCAGAGGCTACGGGGTCGGTTCAAAAGTTTAAAAGTTTCGTCATTTTATTAAATATAGCAGCATATTTTAGTTCAGATTTATACTTGGTGGGCAGATTTAGAATAAGGCAGAAAATAATATACATAAAGGATTTGACAAAAATCAGAGGCTACGGGGTCGGTTTAAAAGTTTCAAATTTTCGTCATTTTATTAAATATAGCAGCATATTTTAGTTCAGATTTATACTTGGTGGGCAGATTTAGAATAAGGCAAAAAATAACATACATAAAGGATTTGACAAAAATCAGAGGATACGGGGTCGGTTCAAAAGTTTCAAATTTTCGTCATTTTATTAAATATAGCAGCATATTTTAGTTCAGATTTATACTTGGTGGGCAGATTTAGAATAAGGCAAAAAATAACATACATAAAGGATTTGGCAACAATCCGAGGCTACGGGGTCGTTTCAAAAGTTTCAAATTTTCATCATTTTATTAAATATATCAGCATATTTTAGTTCACATTTATACTTGGTGGGTAGATTTAGAATATGGCAAAAAATAACATACATAAAGGATTTGGCAAAAATCAGAGGCTACGGGGTCGTTTCAAAAGTTTCAAATTTTAGTCATTTTATTACATATATCAGCATATTTTAGTTCACATTTATACTTGGTGGGTAGATTTACAATAAGGCAAGAAATATCATACATGAAGGATTTGACAAAAATCAGAGGCTACGGGGTCGTTTCAAAAGATTCAAATTTTCGTCATTTTATTAAATATATCAGCATATTTTAGTTCACATTTATACTTGGTGGGTAGATTTACAATAAGGCAAGAAATATCATACATAAAGGATTTGACAAAAATCAGAGGCTACGGGGTCGTTTCAAAAGATTCAAATTTTCGTCATTTTATTAAATATAGCAGCATATTTTAGTTCAGATTTATATTATTTTACTTATATATTTTATAAATTATATTATATTATGTGTGGTGGTGGGTAGAGTTAGAATAAGGCAAAAAATAACATATGTATATAAAGGATTTGGAAAAAATATGATGATGATGAATATGAAAACTTTCCGCAAAGGAATAGCCTTGTGGTTGCTAAATTCAAAAGAAATTGTTCACGGCACAAACCGAAACAATCTTAGACAAGTTATTTTTGAAACGAATATTATTCACAAGACAAAAACAGAGCCAAGAAAAATTAGTACCATCTTTAATCCCCCCTTCGAATTTTTATCAACTTTAAAATATTGCACGACACTAAAGGCATTGTTACAGGCCCAAGATTAATATTTGTTTTCAGCTTCGCTTTTGACATTTTATACTGTAATTGGCCATCCCTCAGTCCAACTTTAAATGAACACGATTTTACCAACTCGCCTGCCTAGTATGCTATTACCATTTTCTTTTTTGCACAAATTGTAAACTATTTAAGCCTCTGATTTTTGGCAAATCCTTCGTGTATGTCATTTTTGGCTTTATTTCGAATCTCTCCACCAAATATAAAGGTGAACTAAAATATGCTGCTATATTTAATAACAGACGAAAATTTTAAACTTTTGAAACGACCCCGTAGCCTCTGATTTTTGTCAAATCCTTTATGTATGTTATTTTTTGCCTTATTCTAAATCTGCCGACCAAGTATAAATCCGAACTAAAATATGCTGCTATATTTAATAAAATGACGAAAATTTGAAACTTTTGAACCGACCCCGTAGCCTCTGATTTTTGTCAAATCCTTAATGTATGTTATTTTTTGCCTTATTCTAAATCTACCCCCCAAGCATAAATGTAAACTAAAATATGCTGCTATATTTAATAAAATGACGAAAATTTGAATCTTTTGAAACAGCCCCGTAGCCTCTGATTTTTGTCAAATCCTCCATGTTTGATATTTTTTGCCTTATTCTAAATCTACCCACCAAGTATAAATGTAAACTAAAATATGCTGCTATATTTAATAAAATGGCGAAAATTTGAATCTTTTGAAACGACCCCGTAGCCTCTGATTTTTGCCAAATCCTTCATGTATGTTATTTTTTGCCTTATTCTAAATCTACCCACCAAGTATAAATGTGAACTAAAATATGCTGCTATATTTAATAAAATGACGAAACGTTTAAACTTTTGAACCGACCCCGTAGCCTCTGATTTTTGTCAAATCCTCCATGTGTGTTATTTTTTGCCTTATTCTAAATCTACCCACCAAGTATAAATGTGAACTAAAATATGCTGCTATATTTAATAAAATGACGAAAATTTGAAACTTTTGAACCGACCCCGTAGCCTCTGATTTTTGCCAAATCATTTATGTATGTTATTTTTTGCCTTATTCTAAATCTGCCCACCAAGTATACATCTGAACTAAAATATGCTGCTATATTTAATAAAATGACGAAAATTTGAAACTTTTGAACCGACCCCGTAGCCTCTGATTTTTGTCAAATCCTTTATGTATGTTATTTTTTGCCTTATTCTAAATCTACCCACCAAGTATAAATGTGAACTAAAATATGCTGCTATATTTAATAAAATGACGAAAATTTGAAACTTTTGAACCGACCCCGTAGCCTCTGATTTTTGCCAAATCCTTTATGTATGTTATTTTTTGCCTTATTCTAAATCTGCCCACCAAGTATAAATCTGAACTAAAATATGGTGCTATATTTAATAAAATGACGAAAATTTAAAACTTTTGAAACGACCCCGTAGCCTCTGATTTTTGCCAAATCCTTTATGTGTGTTATTTTTTGCTTTATTCTAAATCTACGCACCAAGTATAAAGCTGAACTAAAATATGCTGCTATATTTAATAAAATGACGAAAATTTGAAACTTTTGAACCGACCCCGTAGCCTCTGATTTTTGTCAAATCCTTTATGTATATTATTTTTTGACTTATTCTAAATCTACCCCCCAAGTATAAATGTGAACTAAAATATGCTTGTATTTTTAAAAGATTTAATTTAGAATTTTTCGGGTGAGCCCTGTAGTCGCTACTTTTTTGATATTTTTTAGTAATTTTGGTAATTTAGAAAATTTCAATCCTCCTCACCAAGTGCAGATAAAACGTTTACCATTAAAGAGCATGATTGGCTTATGGTATGTATTTAATTATTTGATTTCCAATACCGCGAGGGTACATTCCGCATCAAAGATTTCGTCAGCCAGCCGCTGGCCGCTAGCTTCAGGTTCATCATCCAGGAGCGTATTTAAGGGGTAAAAACAGAATTTTCTTGATTTTTTCCGACAAATTAGATGGCATTGGCATTAGATGCCATCTTTATTGATTTTTCGATGACCCTACAACACTCAAATTTGCCAAGTACTCATTATGAGTCATAAATTCACTTTTGATGACACAGAATGGGATCACGTTTTACAAGTTTCGAAATTCGCGCGAAAATTTGCAGTAAATAACAACAACCACCATAAACATTTAATTTATGTAGAAATATAAAAAAATATTTCAGATTTATTTGGGATATGCATATTCCCTATTTAACAAAACTTGCTCTTCAAAGTGTTCAACACCCAATACTTACCAGGACCATAATGAATTATACTACTTTTATGGAAAGTTACAGATTTTCATAGCAAATAACTTATTAGTAACAACAATGTAAATAAAAAAACAAACAATAAGAATGGCACCTATTTGAAAATATATTCTTTTACTAGTAAAGAAGTAAAATATTTATTTATTATAATATTTATATAATAAATATATATATAGACCATTTATTTTAATAAATTTGGCCTTTAAATAAGGCGTTCTGACCTTTAAAACAGGGAAGATCGCGTAGTCTTTTATCTATTGCATGATATAGTAAAAGAGATAAATTAATAAAATAAGTAATAATTTATCTGGTTGCATAATAAAACCATTTCGAGATTATTCTTGGTAATCATTAAAAAAAATTAAGTAAAACAGTAAAATTTGAAAACCTCAGGAAAAATGATGTTTTACATTTAAGTAGGTACTTAATAAAATTTCAGAATTATCAAATCATTTTTATATTATTAGACTCTGACTCCTCATTATGAATTATTGGTTTACATTACTGATTTGCTGACAAGCATGACAGTATTAGCAAACCTGAGCAAATAAACAACTTGTGACAAGTTTTGTTGTAACAATATACTTATTTCTTGGGAACACTTTCCCAGAATCCTTAGGATTATATTAAAAGAAATACTTGTTTTAGGTTAATCCGAGGGTTAATCCTCGGGTTAATCAACATTTAGTATTAAAAAATCTAATGTGTTTCTTTAAAGTTTTCTAGACAAGGATGTCATTTAGAAAGTTCTCTCAATCTTTTGCATTTTTCAAACATCTTAAACTAGCTAAGATTTGAAAAAATATAGCTTGATCACGATGACATGCCCAATTACTTGCCATGCTTATTACCTAAAAGATCAAAAAGTTGTATAGTATTTGTTTAAATAAAATACCTAATTCCTTTTAGCATTAAAATGAAGTATGCATAGAGTTCGACTTCATCAAAATGACTTCTAAATATAGTGGACAAAATGTCAAAAAATTTACTATTTAAGTAGGTAATAATGTTTCATCTAAAGTTGCATAGCAAAAATTCTATTTATATAGGACAAATTAGGATTACGATTGTAAGATCTAATGTCTATAAATCACATAATGATCTTAGCATTCACATGAGCATACAACATAGGATATAAAAAAAAGAACAATGGTTTAAAATAAATATTGTTTATGAATTGACAGTATGTACCTACCTACTTACATGTAAAAACTACTTACCTATGTGTACTTAACTCTCAGTACTTAGATACAGATTTAAAACAGGTACTGGATTACATAATTCTTATAAGTACATAATTATCTCTAAACTTCTGACAAAAGTAGAAATTGATAATTGAAAATAGAAATATGGAAGAACTTTTTTATATTTCACAAGAAACAAATACTTAAGAACACTGATGGCCAGATTCTCCAACACTAGTCCGGTCTAATCTGACAACCAAAAGTTTTAAACTGACATGTGTAGGAATAAGACAACTAAGTTTTATACTATTAATTTGTTTCTGAGTTTTTCACAAATTTATAATAAAAATGGCAATTTTAGTATGTACTTTCGACAATAATCTCGACAATAATAGAACAAAATTTAATCTAGCAATCCATTCCAAGACGAAAATCATTTGGAAAGCAAGCAAATGACGACTTATTAACAATGACAGGACAAAAACTTGTCAAAACATAATTGACCAACCAGATCTTAATTTAAACCAGTACTAAATCTTAAACCTTCTTTCGACCTTCTTAGTGAATCTGAACGTGAAAGTTTAAACATTTTATTTATTTAAGAGCGAAATCATAAATGGGTTTGTTGTTGTTTATCCAATATTCATATGAAAAAATTAAGTATCTTCTTTGTAAAATATCTATAACTATTTGAAATATGTCATATGTATTTAAATACCTTACACTTTTTTTTAAATACCTATATCAGATATAAAAATAGGTATTAAATTACAAAATTAAAACATATAAAGTACCTATACGAGTATGTTATACTTACCTATAAATTGCAATGAAGAGACAGGAACATCATAGCCACATTCTTCAAAAATTTCTTCTTTTGCAATCTCAGCTAAAGAAAGATTTTTGTCTACAATGCCAGCACACAACTCTATTGTTATACCATTTTCTGGAGGATACTTCTTTGTATCAATTTCATAGTCCATTCTACGATCTTCTGGAGGAATTGTCCCCAAGTATACAGCCGGTCTAAACTGCTTTACCAGAATTAATACATTTCTTGTTACATTAAATATAATTATAGCTACACTATCGTGAATTCCCAGTAAATCCCAAGTTTTCTTTGCTCCATTTTGGATAAAATGCATTGTGTAAGGCTTCAGGTATATTGATTTTTCAAGCGGTTTCATTAGCACGTTCGTAATTTTATTCATTTTGGTGTCTGGCTATTTAAGATATCAAGAAACTAATACTTTTTGAAGCTAAACTGGAAAATTGATTAAAGACAACTGGGGTAGGTAGTAGGTCTACTTTTCTAACCTAAAACACTTAACGAACGTCAATTATCACCTGTGTATAAAGTCGGGTATAAAGGTCCGACGCCGGATCTTTAATAGCACAGATTTCTTTTCGCATTTCGGTTGGATAAGGTAGGAACTACCCGTGCCTTTTCGTGCAAAATACAACTTAAATTGGAGCTTCCTTGAGACGATACAGCAAAAATAAGAGTTTTGGGTCAAAACCAAAGGACTTATTATCTGTGCCCACAGTGCGCCAAACTATAATAAGTCATTTCAAAGTAAAAGAGAGACAAAACCAAATACTCCAAGAAGCGTCGACAACAGGCCGAAACTTCTATCTTTCGGTTTTTGGTTAATACTACAATTATTTCCATCATAAAAATAAAATAAGCTAGATGTATTTTACCGTTAGTAGCGTTTCAGACGAGTTCTTAAAAATAAAGAGCATACAGCTGGTTAAATTACCACACTGAAATTTGCCTGACCAATAGATTTTCTGGGCTGTACCTCCTGTCATTCATGTAATAGCTTCACGTTCATTGGTCAATTATTTTTATTTTCAGTTCGAACATTTCAGTTCGGGTGTTTTCAGCTGTGGTTTTTCAGGTTTCAGCAAATATTTTTAACTGGATTTAACACAAATTCTTTTGAAACTCATTTCCACTTTCACACCGACATGGTATAATTTTTGGTAAGTCATTTTTAACCTTTTGTTGTTATTATAAGGCCAAGAATAAAAAACAGTTTTTTTTGTTGTAAATTGTTTTTGTACTATTTGTTATACTTACTTATAATTTATTTAGGTAATTATTGATATTACTGTAAACAGCGAATTTTTTCATGAAATTTTGCACAGACCCTAATTTTGGGTCGTAGAACACGAATCCGAAGTCAGTTTTTGGCGGTCCCGAATGGTTTTTCCGCAAAAAATTTTTTTAACTTTTAGGTTACCTTTTTTTATAGATTCCTTTAAGTTTCGACACTTTCACTTAAACATATCTGTAAACTTATAATTTTTATTTTATTTCGTCACACAAAACACCACATTTAGCCAAAAATAGCTAAGAAAATTGCTTTTTCCTATATAAAATTCCATTGTATTTGGTAGTAGACGCCATTACGTTCCCAGCTGTCAAATGTCCGGCGTTGCCAGGTTTACTTATTTTTCAAGACAAAGTTGTAAATTAGGAATAATAAAAAGTTGGCGGGAAAATGCGAAAATGAACCAAATTTAACCAAAAGGGCAAAAAGATGACCCCAACCAACACCCTGGGGCACCGATCCCTCTTCGCCTGCGAGGAAAGAGACTGGTCAGGGCCCCTAACCAGGTGCTAACCCTGTTCCGACCTTAGGGTGCCCTCCGATCCACCGTTCGTATCAAAAACTTTTCTAAGTCGGTGAATTAGGTGACAGATCTAATATTTTCGATATAACGGTGGTATAACGGTGAATCGGAGGGCACCCTAAGGTCGGAGCAGGGTTAGCACCTGGTTAGGGGCCCTGACCAGTCTCTTTCCTCGCAGGCGAAGAGGGATCCGTGCCCCAGGGTGTTGGTTGGGGTCATCTTTTTGCCCTTTTGGTTAAATTTGGTTCAAATCTCCGCCAGGAATAATAATAATAAACGTGGCAACGCCGGAAAATTGACAGCTGGCAAAATAATGACGTCTAGAGCGATAAAATGGAATTTTCTATAGGAAAAAGCAATTTTCTTAGCTATTTTAGCCTAAATGTGGTGTTTTGTGGGTAATTATTCGGATTATTGTATGCACCGAATTTTTTCATGAAATTTTGCACAGACCCTAATTTTGGGTCGTAGAACACGAATCCGAAGTCAGTTTTTGGCGGTCTCGAATGGTTTTTCCGCAAAATTTTTTTTTAACTTTTAGGTTACCTTTTTTTATAGATTCCTTTAAGTTTCGACACTTTCACTTAAACATATCTGTAAACTTATAATTTTTATTTTATTTCGTCACACAAAACACCACATTTAGCCAAAAATAGCTAAGAAAATTGCTTCTTCCTATATAAAATTCCATTGCATTTGAAGTAGACGCCATTACGTTCCCAGCTGTCAAATGTCCGGCGTTGCCAGGTTTACTTATTTTTCAAGAAAAAGTTGTAAATTAGGAATAATAAAAAAGCTAACCATAACAAACTAAAGTTACTATTCTGTCCAACTTAGTCAACAACATTTTTTAATTTTAACCTACATCAGACCTAACCAAAATCCTATTGATCATGCAACCATATCTGAACAAAAAGGTGTATACCCAACCCAAGCAAACCTGAGCAAAAAGGTGGTCAGGTTAGCTCAGTTTTCATTGATATAGATACATATATATCTATATCAATGAAAACTGAGCAAACCTGACCACCTTTTTGCTCAGGTTGGATGAGTAAAAAGGTGGTCAGGTTTGCTCAGTTTTCATTGATATAGATATATATGTATCTATTATAGATACATATATATCTATATCAATGAAAACTGAGCAAACCTGACCACCTTTTTGCTCAGGTTGGGTGAGTAAAAAGGTGGTCAGGTTTGCTCAGTTTTCATTGATATAGATATATATATATGTATCTATATCAATGAAAACTGAGCAAACCTGACCACCTTCTTGCTCAGGTTTGCTTGGGTGTATACACCTTTTTGCTCAGATTTGGTTCCATTTTTAAAGCACCTGTCTGTCACTATTGCTGGCTAAATACTAAACTAAAGTGCTGTTACTAGGGAAAATAAAATGCCAATATTGCCATCTCTTTTTCGGATTTATTCATGGAAACCGTTAAAATTTGAGGGAAACACAATTTGTAAATTTGGCAACTGCGCGTCTTTCCATCAGAATGTGTAACAAGGAATTGCCTGTTTATTTTTTTCAGTTTTTTGATATTTTCTGTTTTTTTAATGTGTCTCTACATAAATTTGCCTAAATATGGTTCAGAAAAATAGTGTGTAATGACTTGTATAGATGTGTTTAAGTAAAAGTGCCGAAATTTAAAGAAATTCATTGAAAAACCTAACCTAAAAGTTAAAATATTTTTTTGCGGAAAAACCATTCGAGACCGCCAAAAACTGACTTCGGATTCGTGTTCTACGACCCAAAATTAGGGTCTGTGCAAAATTTCATGAAAAAATTCGGTGCATACAATAATCCGAATAATTACCGTTTTGTGTGACGAAATAAAATAAAAATTATAAGTTTACAGATATGTTTAAGTGAAAGTGTCGAAACTTAAAGGAATCTATAAAAAAAGGTAACCTAAAATTTGACCTAAAAGTTTTGCAAAAAAAAATTTTTTTTGGAAAAACCATACGAGACCGCCAAAAGCTGACTTCGGATTCGTGTTCTACGACCCAAAATTAGGGTCTGTGCAAAATTTCATGAAAAAATTCGCTGTTTACAGTAATATCAATAATTACCTTTATTTATAATAAATATAACGTATGTAAGTAGTATAGTTCTTATGCAACGAGTCTAATTAAAATCTGTTAAATTATGAATTTACCTCGGAATTTACACTACTTAACTTACAATATTATGTATTAAAGCAAATACCTACCTCAACAGAATTCAAAATTTGTCTACTAATTTTTGTTGGGATGCACCGGTTAGGATTGTTTGTTGTTAGTGTTCTGTGAGACTTCTTCGTTCTTTTAGTGCAAAATGCCCTTAAGACTTTAAATTGCAACAATTCTCAAGAGTTCGTGATGCTGTTAAATAAAAATAGAGGTTATTTTGTTTTGCGTAAACTTTAATTTACTGTTCTCACCTGAATATCGAAGAACAAATCTTAATATAATAACATGTATGTAGGTGGTTAGGGAAACTAAAACTTAATCTTAAACTTTAAAATTTACACTCCCATATGCAGGTCCCCTCTCTGTACCAGACAATCTATGTAGTGGCACATTTAAATCCAGATGTCTGGTGTTAAAATGGCGATTTGCCTCTAAATGGGAAAATTGGTTTCTGTGTTTGAAGAAAAATATTAGACACTCACATGTAAAGCCCTGGAAGTGTGAGGATGTTGAGGTCCCTGAATTTACTGCATGATTCGCTATATTTCATAGATAAAGCCCGTATTGCCCTCTTTTGTGCAATGAACACCTTGGGGGCATCAATGCTCCCAACCACCCGCCCCCCCCTCCCCGTTTATGACCCCAAACCTTAAAATAGAATGAATGTTTGCAAAATAAATAATGCGAAGTGTTTTATGATCCAAGTATTTTGCCATTACTCTTAAGAAATAGCTGGCTGAGTTGACTTTCTTACAAATACTTGGGACTTGATCTATACCCAGTCAAGATTTCGGTCTATATATATGTACCTAGAAACTTTATGCTTTTGGCCAGGGTCACACTCTGAGCAGCGAGCTGAACCCATCATGAATGTCCCTGTTACGCAGCTGTGTTCTGAAGCACTGAAACACAAGTAATTTGCTTTGTCATTTAGATTCAGTCTGTTTTCAGAGAACCAATCTTGTGCCATTCTTAGCTGATCACTGGAAATGCCGAGGAGTTTGGAAAGAGTGGAACATGCTCGTAGGGGGGGGGGGCAGAGTGGTCGATGCCCACTCTAAAAGGCAAAGTTTCCTGCTCTAGAAAATCACTGAAATCATTGTCTTGTCTGCCAGAAAAATATTACATCATATGTTTGCCCCCCTAATACTGTAGTTGCCCCCTCTAAAATCAAAACCTGGCTACAGGCCTGGAGTGAAGCCAATTGTTAAAATATTTGTGTCATCAGAAAACGAGACAAGATAGGAGTGTTGAATAAGAACCTCTGATGCTAAATTGTTTACATAAAAAATAAACAACAGAGGTCCCAATACACTGCCCTGGGGAATCCCCAATTGCTGCTTTCCCTCCCCCGAGAAGTATCGCTCCCCATCCCTCTCAGCAACAACTTTTTGCGTATGATTTGTTAGGTAGGAGTTGATCCATTGTAGTGCTGGTCCTCGCACACCATACTGCTCAAGCTTATCCAAAAGAATGGAGTGGTCCAAGCTATCAAAAGCTTTGGACAAATCTAAAAATATACCCATAGACAAATATCGATCTTCAAATCCCTTCAGCAATCTATTGGTGAAATCATACACAGCAGTCTCAACAGACTTATCTTTAAGGTAGCCATACTGTGCAGTGCTAAATAGTTTTTCACTATAAAAAAAAATGATAGAAACCTTGAGGCCATGGCAATTTCAAGGATTTTTGAGAAGGTGGGAATCAGACTGATTGGACACTAATTTTCCTGTAAGGTAGCATCACCTTTTTTGTGTAGAGGTTTCACCAAAGACGGCTTTAGATCATCGGGGAAAACACCATACTTAAAAGAATTATTAATAATGTAGCATAACGAAATTGCAAGTTCTTCTGCACACTTATTACCTAAGTTTGTTGAAATTTCGTCATATTACGTGCTCATTTTCTTTTTAAGGTTAACTAGGATCCTCAGGATTTCATTTATATTGCTAGGCAATAAGGACAATGATTTATTATTAAATGGTATGTTACACGAAAAAGTATTTTGTTGTGGCAAGCCACTTACAAGGTTCGGAGCTGCATTGATGACAAAATCATTAAAATCGTTACATATGTATATGATTTGGGCTGCCTGGTATTTGACAGTCTTCATTACCTTTATCATTATTTTTACTGAAACTGCTTGAAATTGATTTATCGCTTAACAGCTTTAATTACCTATATTTATAAATGTTAATAGCATTTGTATAGCAAGTCGAGCGAGACTCTAGTAATATGTAATCTGCAAATATAAAAGCATGACTTGTTGCTGCATATTTTGAAACTATGACTATGCAGCTTTTATAACATTTTAAATAGGTATTTCCATATACAGGATTCACCAAAACATGACTTCAGATTCAATTGGTTTTTAATTTAGACAAGTTGTGATCATGTCATTGGAGGTACAATAAAACCCAAGTTATGGTAGCTATTAAAAGTAAAAATTCTTCATTTTTGGTCTATATTCTGGATAAAATACATTGTTTATTTCACCCATTTACATTTTATTTCAAATCTCCTCTATTTCATACCAAATCCACTTCAATATTCTCTAAAAAACCCAAGGAAATATTTTTGGCCGCATATTGATCGCCCCGGGGCCACAGTGCCCCTGGTTAAAAAATGAACACGCTTAGGTATTTTATTTATTATTTTTTCTAAACAAATTTTACATCATTTTGTCGAAAATATTTAAATTTTAAAAGAAAAAAAAAACGTGTTAGTAGAAAGTTATAGTTATTTGAATTTTTTTTAAACCTAAAATATTCCTAATTTAAAAAAAAAATTCAAATGACTATAACTTTCTACTAACACATTCTTCTCTTAAAATTTAAAAATTTTCGACAAAATTATGTAAAATTTGTTCAGAAAAAATACAGAATAAAATATCTAAGCGTGTTCATTTTTTAACCAGGGGGGTGAAAGCAAAAATTCAACTTTTTTTTCGCAAATTACAAAATATTTTTTTCTTTACCAAAACATTCCTAGTACGCTCACTATTAAAAACCCTGAACTTGGCTTGGGTTTCCTAAGTAGCAACAGAGATATACAACTTTGAAATTTCACCAGCCGCTACTAAACTGTTAAACCTAAATTTTAAAATTTGTAAAAAAGCTGCCAAACCTAAAAGGAAACCCAAATTTATTTGGGTATTTATAACATTAAATGTGCATAGATACATTACATACATACTCGAGTATTAATAATATAATTAGTAAGGGTATTTTAAGCGGATGATACAGTTTCATATCAGTGCAGAAAAATTGGGTAATAGTTTATTTTATTTATTTATGAATCCCATACAAACGTTAGAATTATTCAAGCTTATTTCTGTTATATGCCCGGAAGAGAGGAATCCACATTTAATTACCTGACAATTAAAATTAATAAATTGCTAACACTAACTTTTCTCTCCTAAACAGCGACCATGTACATTTTGATGTTTTATAATACTGGCAATTTAACCCGCTATAAAACCTTTTCAGGTCTTTTGAGATTAACTAAAGCAAATGGGACGACCCTAATTTATTTTAAGTAACAAGGGACATAGGATATATAAGGTAAAACGAACGTAAAAAGTAAAATTTAACAAATTGGCTTATTCAGTTATTTGTTACAACTTTCATCCCATATGGCTGTCTACCCTAATCCTGAACTGACATATTTGACGCTATATTAATTTACGGTTTTAAGGAAGCTTAATAATGTACCTATTATTAAACAGGATAAGAAAGGTATAATATACACGGTGTCCAAGTTAAGGAGGGCCAGTATGAATGGGGATTTCGTTAATAGTTATAAATGCAAAATAGGGAGAAATGGGAAAAAAGTTGCTTAATTAAAGAACTAATAAAATGCGTAAAAATTGAGAATAAGTTCTCTAAACCACCTGAAAATTCCTTATACAATAAGGATTTGAACAAATCATGGTAAAACAGCTATTCTCCGGGCTATATGCCCCTCCGAGCGCTGGATTACATACCAAAATTTGCCGTATTTTGGCTAACACTGTTAGACAACAAAATACTTGGTTTGACTGCAAGAAACTACCAGGAAGAAGGAAGCTTTTTCTTTAGTTAGGATGTCGGTACCTGCATACCGGTTTCGAACTCTTTAGTTCTCATCAGTACAGGATAAACGATCATACCTACCTTCCGAAACCGCATATCCTTAAAGCTAATCATGTCGAACTGCATAAGCAGTATAACACAAGCAGCGCCATCCATTAGCAGTTTCAAGCAGTCGGAGTAGAATTTACCGTGAGGTAAAATTATTTCAACAATAAATGTGAAGTGTGAAGTCTACTTGTCAGGGGTACATATAAATACGTAAAAATTGAGAATAAGTTCTCTAAACCACCTGAAAATTCCTTATACAATAAGGATTTGAACAAATCATGGTAAAACAGCTATTCTCCGGGCTATATGCCCCTCCGAGCGCTGGATTACATACCAAAATTTGCCGTATTTTGGCTAACACTATTAGACAACAAAATACTTGGTTTGACTGCAAGAAACTACCAGGAAGAAGGAAGCTTTTTCTTTAGTTAGGATGTCGGTACCTGCATACCGGTTTCGAACTCTTTAGTTCTCATCAGTACAGGATAAACGATCATACCTACCTTCCGAAACCGCATATCCTTAAAGCTAATCATGTCGAACTGCATAAGCAGTATAACACAAGCAGCGCCATCCATTAGCAGTTTCAAGCAGTCGGAGTAGAATTTACCGTGAGGTAAAATTATTTCAACAATAAATGTGAAGTGTGAAGTCTACTTGTCAGGGGTACATATAAATACGTAAAAATTGAGAATAAGTTCTCTAAACCACCTGAAAATTCCTTATACAATAAGGATTTGAACAAATCATGGTAAAACAGCTATTCTCCGGGCTATATGCCCCTCCGAGCGCTGGATTACATACCAAAATTTGCCGTATTTTGGCTAACACTGTTAGACAACAAAATACTTGGTTTGACTGCAAGAAACTACCAGGAAGAAGGAAGCTTTTTCTTTAGTTAGGATGTCGGTACCTGCATACCGGTTTCGAACTCTTTAGTTCTCATCAGTACAGGATAAACGATCATACCTACCTTCCGAAACCGCATATCCTTAAAGCTAATCATGTCGAACTGCATAAGCAGTATAACACAAGCAGCGCCATCCATTAGCAGTTTCAAGCAGTCGGAGTAGAATTTACCGTGAGGTAAAATTATTTCAACAATAAATGTGAAGTGTGAAGTCTACTTGTCAGGGGTACATATAAATACGTAAAAATTGAGAATAAGTTCTCTAAACCACCTGAAAATTCCTTATACAATAAGGATTTGAACAAATCATGGTAAAACAGCTATTCTCCGGGCTATATGCCCCTCCGAGCGCTGGATTACATACCAAAATTTGCCGTATTTTGGCTAACACTGTTAGACAACAAAATACTTGGTTTGACTGCAAGAAACTACCAGGAAGAAGGAAGCTTTTTCTTTAGTTAGGATGTCGGTACCTGCATACCGGTTTCGAACTCTTTAGTTCTCATCAGTACAGGATAAACGATCATACCTACCTTCCGAAACCGCATATCCTTAAAGCTAATCATGTCGAACTGCATAAGCAGTATAACACAAGCAGCGCCATCCATTAGCAGTTTCAAGCAGTCGGAGTAGAATTTACCGTGAGGTAAAATTATTTCAACAATAAGTGTGAAGTCTACTTGTCAGGGGTACATATAAATACGTAAAAATTGAGAATAAGTTCTCTAAACCACCTGAAAATTCCTTATACAATAAGGATTTGAACAAATCATGGTAAAACAGCTATTCTCCGGGCTATATGCCCCTCCGAGCGCTGGATTACATACCAAAATTTGCCGTATTTTGGCTAACACTGTTAGACAACAAAATACTTGGTTTGACGGCAAGAAACTACCAGGAAGAAGGAAGCTTTTTCTTTAGTTAGGATGTCGGTACCTGCATACCGGTTTCGAACTCTTTAGTTCTCATCAGTACAGGATAAACGATCATACCTACCTTCCGAAACCGCATATCCTTAAAGCTAATCATGTCGAACTGCATAAGCAGTATAACACAAGCAGCGCCATCCATTAGCAGTTTCAAGCAGTCGGAGTAGAATTTACCGTGAGGTAAAATTATTTCAACAATAAATGTACTGATGAGAACTAAAGAGTTCGAAACCGGTATGCAGGTACCGACATCCTAACTAAAGAAAAAGCTTCCTTCTTCCTGGTAGTTTCTTGCAGTCAAACCAAGTATTTTGTTGTCTAACAGTGTTAGCCAAAATACGGCAAATTTTGGTATGTAATCCAGCGCTCGGAGGGGCATATAGCCCGGAGAATAGCTGTTTTACCATGATTTGTTCAAATCCTTATTGTCTAAGGAATTTTCAGGTGGTTTAGAGAACTTATTCTCAATTTTGACGTATTTATATGTACCCCTGACAAGTAGACTTCACACTTCACATTTATTGTTGAACTAATAAAATGATAGGGAATTTTTCAGATGATTTTTCATTTTCGAATTACTTTAAAAAACTAAATTTTCGAATTTTTAATTCAATTTTTTTCTGGCGTTAATATGAAAGGTAGGGCAAAACTATTAAAACTTCTTTGTAGCAACTTTTAATGAACTTAAGGATTACGTTATCAAGTTTTTTAATCGACGTTTCATCTTTGGGCAACGATTATCAACTTAATTTTTTAAAATACGGTCCTGGTTTTTTGATGTCAGAACAACTTTTTATTCTGAATTTAGCAGCGTACCACACATCATGGTTAAATCATGTTTTGGGACTTTTTTGATCATTATTAAGATTTGTTTTTGCGATACGGACCTGTCTCCTGGAACATTTCTTACATTGTCCCAGCTTTTGTAATTTAATGAACAAAATAATGAAGCATACTTAATCTTTTCAATTTCTTATTTTAATTACGGCTGGTAAATAAGAAAAATAATCAACAAATTACTGTTGAAAAATATTCCAAGACCAGTATTCCACACATTATGGTGTAATTAGGTTTTTAGCCTTGTTTGACCATTATTATTAATAAATTTTAGGTCCATACAGCAAGCAATGAGTTGAACATTTTTTAAATACATTAAAGTATTGAAATGCACTTTATAATTAGTTTAAAACATTAATTTAGTAACCAACAATTAACAACAACTATTAACATTAACAATACACAACAAATAAATGAACAAAGGACATACATATAGAATGAAAAAAACGAACTTAAAATCATTAGAAATTATGTTTAAAAGAGGTGTTCAAAAATATTTTCGTCATTCTCTAAGCATAAATAGAAAACATTGTCCCTTTTATTAATATATTTTAACTGAAGAAATGGAAGAAGAATCGTTGTCTTCTTCCATTGCTAATTTAATTAATAACAAAAACAAAATAAAAGTGAGGTTGATTCAGAATTAAAAATTCTTAGAAAATCCTGGAACTTTATAAACGATTTAGAATTAGTTCGAAACACAATTCACTCGCTCTTGGAACCCTGCTCTATAAATCGATTTTAAATTGACTTGTTGGAACGGTAAAATGGCTTTGCATAAACTCAGTAAAGTTCTGAACGGTTCTGAACTTTGTTGGAACAAACCTATTGCTAAAATATAATAAAGCTTTATATTTCATAGTCAAAAAATGTAATTTACTTCAATTTGCAGATTGAAGGTCCGCTGGTAGTTAAGAACCCCATGTTCGATGACGATCAACTAGCTACCCCGTCACAAACCCCTTCAAAGTCGACCAATGCAGAAGACACCAAATAAATCTTCTGCAGATTCTTTCGTCCCATATACCCAAAATCAATTAAATACAATATGTAATATAGTGAAGAAAAGTAAGGAATAAACTAATATACTACAGCAAAACTCAAATTTTTATTCAAACTCCTCTAACCCTATATAAAGTACCAGATGATCAAATAAGTGCTAAAACAAATAAACATGGCACTTTATGTGCTATAACAGGAGGTGAGTTAAGATTTTAATTTGACCTCTCCACAACTTAACAACAAACTTTCCAAAAGCCTGTGATTGCTGAACTCTGAGTACTCATTTTTCTACAAGCAAGATGCTAAAGAATGATACCACAATATTATTAGCAAACAGAGGAAAGCAAAGTAAAAAAGATGAGAAGCACATTTTACAAATATAGATTTATAATATTTTATTCCTTACTTGTTCTTCCACTAGTAAGCCGCTAATTTTGGATATTTATTGTCAATAGTTTATACTGATATAGAAGAGTGTCATTAAATACTAATATACATAACTCACTTGGTAACTCTACCTATACATACACATATATTTAAAAATATATTGTAGATAATAGTGCAATACACATAAATATGAATGTTGAAAATCATTGGTTTATTTACTAATATAAATTATATTTAAAAATTCTAACGGACAAAAATATCTATATAGAAGAATATTTTAGATTTTTACTTATTGTAGTAATAAAAGTTTATTTTAATTTATAAGTAAGCTATTTAGTAAGGTCGTAAGCCCGTCCACTCCCCTCTAACTTTTAATATAACACTTCTAGCCATTAGGCTTTACAGTCTGAAGCTCAATAAGTATTATAGGGCCAAAAAATTTAATATTTTTATTAAGGCACGGCGGCCTGGCCCTTTTTAGTTAGGTTTTTTAATAGCACGAGTTATCTATACTTTAGAATAAATGTTTCCTGAAGGAGGTTTATAGTTTACTTCTGTTTTTAAAGTTAGGACTTCTAGTCTAGTTCAGCGCAGTCATGACGCTATTTTATATTATTAAATTTATAAATCAGAAAATAAGTAGATACCTAACTACACTGACAGGCAAAAAACGGGTCCACCTAAACATTTACTTTGCTTTTTAAATTCAATCATTAATCACAAATAGCACGCGCCATCTACCACTGTTAAGTATGCTGTGCCTAGAAATTTCATTGAACAAAACTGGTGTCTCAAATTAAGAGCATGGCGTTCTCTTTAGCCGATTTGCTAACTACAGTAACGGAAAAGGTTTTCCTTTCGCCTTTGGCTTTATTATCGTGTTATTTGGCATCGTTGTCAATTTGGTCGTCTAGTGCGCCCTTCCCCGTTAAAAATCAGCTGATTGCAGCTGGCTTTAATTTGAAACGCCAATAGCTTGTAGTGTCATTTGGAAAAGGCACTAAATTACAAATTTATGTTAAGATGATTATTTTAACAAATTTTGAGATGGCCCTGTTTTTTGTTCGCCAGTGTATTTTTAACCAAAAGTAGATAGACCGACGGGCTTTAGATCGCCATTGTAAATTTCTTTAAGCTGTGATTTAACCCAGTTTAGCCCAATATACAGGTTATTTCATTGCAACAGTCTAGTGTTACTTGGTAAGAAAAATCATATGGTTAATACACTGACCGGCATGAAAAGCGGACACTTTAAAGTTTTAACGAATTTTAAACCTTCATAACTTTTTTGGTTTTGAACCGATTTTAATGATATTTTAAGAAATGTGTAGGTTATTTTATCGACTTTAAATCACTCATTTTTAAATAAACAGAAAATAGTGTCTATGCCATATTATAAACAATATCTTGTTTTTTGAGCTTAAGTTTGAAACACCCTGTGGAGTTATTCGACAGACCAGGAAATTTCAAAAGTGATTAGCTGTCAAGGTTTGACTTTTTTCAACATTCTGCTTTTTGATTCATCTCGATAGCTTTATTTTTGTGAGAGATAACGAAGTTTAAAAAACACAAGTCATTTTGAATTAATTTTTATTTTACCTTAAATTTCTTATGCTATTAAACAATAACACAACAAAATAACACTGAAAATGTCCACGAAAACAGTATCTACTAATATCAAGTGTTACCCCCCACGGGCTTGGATGACAGCGTTCATTCTTCTCGGCATACTTTGCATCAAGCAACTTATATCTTCCTGGGACATAGCTGCCCATCGCTACGCAGTTCATCCAAAGTTCTGGGGGCCGATAGTAGGTTTCGAATTCTCCTACCGATCATATCCCAGACATGCTGTATGGCCAATCCATTTGTGGGATGTTAGCGTCATTTAGGTTTTCTCTAACTATCCGGGCGCGTTATCTTGCATAAGGATAAAACCATTTCCTACCAACTGTGCATGTGGAACAACATAATCTGCTAGTATCTCATTAATGTACCTTTCAGCATTGATAGCTCCCCTGGGAACAAGATATAACTCGGTGCGTGATTCCATAGAAATTCCGGCCCAAACCATGATTGAGCCTCCTTGAAAACTTGGTCATGACTTAGTCTGCGACTGAATGTGCATTCGGCATTATGTTCACCTGCTCGCCGCCATACTATTTCTCTTCGGTCTGGGGACCTTAAACAAAATCATGATTCGTCGGTAAATAATACACGACTCCCATTCCATCCCAGTTCTGGTGATCTCCGGAAAATCGCATCCGTGTAAGCCGATATTAAGCTCGGGTCCCGTAACGGGTCTTCTTGACAGGAGATTTGCTTCAATTAGCCTTCTTCTAACAGTTCGTTCACTTACGTTTACGTACCTTACTGTAACTCATTTCGTATTTGTAGTGCTGGTAAACGTCGATTCCTTAGCGATAAAGTAAAGTGATGAAGCGATCGTTTCTGTTAGAAGTTCTTCTACTGTCCCTGAATGCCTGCTGTAGGAACCTGTTTCGAGGAAGTGGTCGTAAACACGTTGCACTGTACTTCGCGCACACCTAAATCTATTCGCTACATAACTTTGGTCTCTACCATCTTGTATCAAAGCTACAGTACACGATACCACTTCTGAACTTAAAACCCTCTTTGCCAGAGTAATTATTGGCAACACAATGATTCTGTTTTTTGAATGACATTTGACATTATTAGTGTTTTTTTAAACATCATTATCTCTGACAAAAATAAAGCTATCAAGATGAATCAAAAACAAGATATTGAAAAAAGTCAAACTTTGACAGCTTATCACTTTTGAAATTTTCTGGCTTGTCCAATATCTCCACAGGGTGTTTCAAATTTAAGCTTAAAAAACAACATATTGTTTTTCCTCGTATAATATGGCATAGATACTATTTTCTGTTCAATTTAAAATGAGTTTATGTCGATAAAATAACCTACCAATTTCTTAAAAGATCATTAAAATCGGTTCAAAAACAAAAAAGTTATGGAGGTTTAAAATTCGTTAAAATATTAAAGTGCCCGTTTTTCGTGCCGGTCAGTGTATAAATCGCATTGTATTAATAGCCTTTGCCGTTCGTACTATAGTCTGTTAAGCCGGCATAAACTTGCGCCGCTTTTAGACTATGACCTAATACACTGTCTGAAACATAAACTGTCTAAGACTAAGAGAACCCTCTAAGCTGGCTTAACAGACCACGGTGCGCCGAACGGCTATTCATATAACCAGGTTATACCTCATAGTTGCAACGAAATAATATGTATATTAAGTATCTTCTATTTAAAAAAATAGATCCTTAAAGTGATAGGTTAGTTTACATATACATATACTCCTAATTTCATAGAAAAATTTATTTTCCTCCAACAGATTTTATGAGATAGATCGAATAATATGAAAAGGGTACTCGGTAAACCATATCTGTAAAAAACCTATACGATAATCCATATTTTTCTTGATACCCATTATATCAATAATCAGGGAGAGTGTTATCATTTTTACAAAAAAAAAACCCTTACATTTATCTTTGGAATACATATCTGAACGTTAAAATCTGTAATACTGGGTGAGGAAAATAAAATTTTCTTCTTCTTTGGTTAAACAGCGCCTGTGTTTATTGCATATTCCTACTGATACAATTTACTGAGCTTTGCATTTTCTGTTAACTAAAAGCATATCAACTCAGCCTTGATTCGCTTTTATCAAAACCTGCAAAAACTAAAATATAAGGACGCAAGCAATCTTTAGATTGGGTATCTTCCAAGTCACTTTATAGTATAGCTCAAGCTAGATTTTTTACCGAGTTTCTATGATTAGTTGTCACCTACTCTACTCAGGTGCTACCAGACCTTCAACCACTGATGACAGATTTACACATTACATTTCTACAAATAAGTTGCAATTTATATTTCTGTAAGGTTAACATCGGATATGTACTTATTTTAAATTATTTATTAAATGATTTGTAACTGATAACGGTTGTTTTCTTAAGTGAAAAGCAGCTAGCAGTCAATGTTAGACAATAATCTTAGGACAGGTTTGTACCCTTTGTTTATCCCTAATTTATATTATTTATGCTTATTTCCTAATGTTTACAAATATGAAATTATTGAAATTGAAATAAGAAAGAAGAAAAACACATTAATAAGAATTACCAATTAGGAATAAAGAATATATATAAATGCGGCCCTAGATGGATAATTACCCAAAGGAGTTATAGCTATCAGGCATGAAAGGAATACTAATTCAGACTGTGCGATAAAGTTTGACCAGCCATTGACTAAATTCAAATTTTTAAATTCTTTCGCAAGATTATGGAAGGACCAAATGGCGTTATTAATCTTACACCCTTCTAGTTTTGCTTTACAAAGGTGATCAGAATAATGTTTGTTCAACTAAGTAAGCCTAATCAGAGGTTAAGTTTGACAAACTAAGCAAACCTGGATCAGGATAAGGTTTGTTTAACTGAGCAAACCTGATCAGAAGGCAAGTTTATTCAATTCACAAACAGGAAGATAGAAAGGTAAATACGGGGTGAACTAAGGGATATTATTACTCACCATAAACTGCAAATTTGGAGAAATTTAGCAGTTAGGTACTGTTTTTACCACTTGATCAACGTCATTTGTTTGTCAAATATCAAACACAAGTGACCAGTAAATTGGAGTATACAGTAACAGTAAATATACAAGACTTATTACCAAAAAAGCTCTGTAATATAAATAAATTATATTTGAGTTATATATACATAAAATCACAAGAACAAGAAGTGTATGTATTTGGTTCATTTACTTAAAATTTGCACATTGTCTATGAAATCTGGAATGTACCTAATGCAAGCTTCCAATTTTACAACTCTGCACTCTTTGCAGGCACTTTGTTCAAAAGAAACCAGTAAATACCAAACAGAAAACTTGGAGGACTATTAATAACAGAATCTTGTGTTACATATTTTTTAATATCATCAACAGTCATCTCAACTACTTCTATTAATTCTTCTTCAGTTCCTCCACCTTGGGATATTTTCATATCATCAGTAACTTCACAGTAAAATGCTGTTTGCAGAGCTGCAGATCTACCCACGCCAGATCGATATTGTCCTAAAAATTTAATTAAGAAAAAACAATGTTGGGTGGCATGTTATTAACTAATGAACTAAAAAGTAATATTCAATGCCTATTTTAGTACTATTTTGTTTTTTAACAATATTGTTGCTTAGTTATTTTCTATACAGGGTGTCCGAAAAGTCTTAGTATCGGCAAATATCTTTGCTATTAGCACAGATCCATATAGTAGCTATATGGATCTGTGCTATTAGTAAAGATAGACATCAAATTTTGTATGTAGGTGTATTTTATTGGTTAATAAATCTAATTACAAGCTTTTTTTAACTCCACCTGTTAGTATGTATGTAGGTATGTTAGTATGTTTAGGTCACATATTGCAATCAAAATTTCGACTAGTCTAATTAAGCTAGAGCTTTGAAATTTTGTACACATGTATAAGTAAGGTGACAATGCAATATAGTATATTTAATATTGTTCTAAATCCAATATGGTGGACGCCCAAAGATGGCTGATTACCTTTTTATTCACAATCCCCTTGATATGGGTATCAAATGAAAGGGTTTCACGAGTAGAATACGAAAAGCTATGTGATGTCATTCCAAACCCAATATGGCGGCCGCCACAAGATGGCGGATTAACTTTTTTTCACAACCCCCTTGACATTTGTATCAAATGAAAGGGTTTGACGAGTAGAATACTATAAGCTGCGTGACGTCATTCTAAACCCAACATAGCGGACGCCACAAGATGGCGGATTACCGTTTTCTTAAAAATCCCGTGTTTGCTAATTTTTGTCCATCTAGAATATCAAAATGAATCACTGCGCGTCTGCGTCTCGTCTGTCGATTTTGTTGCTGCGCGCAGTTTTAAAGAAAAACTTTAAAATTCAATTGTAATATCTTAAAGGATCAGGTAATTGCTTTCTTGTAGATTTTTCAAGACTTTTTTAGTAAAAACAATAGGATCAGGTATCTAAAATTTTCTTCCAATTTAAAACCCTTTATGCTCTCATTTCTGAATAGCGAACTGCGTACTGTTCTACCACTAGAAAAAACAAGATAAAAGCGATTTTTTTACTTAAGAACGTATTTTATAAATACCCTTAGCGAACTGACATGGCCTGTAATTCAAAAATAAAGAGAACTTTGCAATAAGGAATATGCACATATTTTTTTTGCATAAAGTCATTACAAACCCAAAAAAAAATATTTTGAGGAAAATTACTAGGATAGTTTAGCTCAAATAGTTATTTATACTATAAGGGATGTAAGTAACATTTACCAGTCGAGGACATTTACCGAAGTCCGAGACTGGTTAATGTACTTACATCCCATATAGTATATAACATTTTTCCCCCTCCCTGAATTGTATGTTTACCAGAAAATGCTGGATATATTTTTGGATTTTTATTATCATTACATTCGATAGCATTCTCATTAAATTATGAAGGCAGCCGTGATCCGTTGCCAGAGCAATATAAGCAGTTTTTATTTTATCAACAACGTCAAGTTGACAATTCATAGCGAAAAGCTTGAAGAAGTCGAATTATTTGATTCTGTGTGGACAAAATGGATGTTTCAGACATAGAAGAATCAGCAAATATTGCTTGTTTATCTCTACTACCGGAAAAGTCGAAAAAAAGGTATGAAGCAGCATATAAATCCTTTAAGAATTGGTGCCAAAGCAAGACGGCTACTGCAGTCTCAGAAGCCTTGTTTTTGGCGTATTTCCACGAGAAAAGTGCTTTACTGAAGTCCCCATCAAGCTTATGGTGTGAGTATTCGATGTTGAAGTCCACCCTTTTTATAGAGGAAAATATAGATATTTCTAAGTATCCAAAACTTCGAGCATTTTTGAAAAGAAAAAATGATGGTTACAGACCCAAAAAATCGAATGTGTTTAACAGGGAAGATGTGAATAAGTTCATGCTTGAAGCCCCCGATGATATGTACTTATTGATGAAGGTCGTAATGGCAATGGGAGTTGCTGGGGCGTGCCGTTCTAATGAACTCTGTGAAATGAAAATGGACAATGTTAAAATAAGTCAAGAAGTCATAATTGTGACCATTCCTGACTCCAAAAATGGAATGTCACGTACATTTACAGTGACAAAAAGTGACGACACTCAGGTTTGTCATTTCAAAATAATTCAAAAGTACATTGATATAAGATCCCACATGACGACTATTAATCCGCGCTTCTTTATGCGATATCAAAATGGAAAGTGCTTAAACCAGCCTGTTGGGAAAAATACGTTTTCGTTAATTCCAAGTAAAATTGCGAAATTTCTAAAGTTTGAGAACTTCAAAATGTATACTGGACACTCTTTTAGAAGAACGTCGGCAACTTTATTAGCAAATACTGGAGTTGATGTATTAGCTATCAAGCGACATGGTGGATGGAAATCCGCTACTATTGCGAAAAGTTACGTAGCTGAGAGCCTCAACAATAAAAAGGAAGTAGCGAATAAAATTTTATACAATAAGACCCAGCCAGAAGTCTCTTGCAGTGCTTCAACAGTGACAGAAACATTGGTTAGAAATGAAGGATCTGTGGAGTCAGAAAATGTAATACACATCAAGAAGAAACGAGAAAACGTGTTTCCAAATTTTGTTAATAATGTGAATAATTGTAATAATTGTACCATTAATATTCATTTCAATTAATATCACCGGATTTTTGTAATATGTTGATGAAATCAAAAATTAAAGTTATTCTTATAATAATTTCAGATTATTATTTCCCTAGGGATGTAAGTTGACTTACATCCTGTCGTTAAGGGCAACCAATACCTTGTTGAGTAACTTTCACTTCCGTCTGTCAAAGCAGTGTCAAAATAGGTTGCTTACAATACAGGGAGGGGGAAAAATGTTTACTTTTCGGTATAGTTTATTACAATTAAAAAAGCAGCCATTTGTTCTTAATAAATAATGACGTCAGGAGATCAGCAAAAATAAGTGTCAATCTAATGTTAACGTGAAGCTTAACCTAAAGTCGAACAGGTTTGTTTTTCTCGGAAACAGTCAGAGGGGAGCAATCGATTTTTTTTTTGATAGAAGAATAGTTCAACTAGCTTCGGTAAAAAATTCAGTTGTACAGGATGTTTCGTTTCGGAGCTTTTAAACGCCAAATTCGAAATTTCCGCGATTTCCCTTGAAATCGGGTACAGGTCGCAAAAGTGAATTAAACCGATGTAAATTTTCGGGGGTTGAAACTACTGAAACTGGTGAGGATCGGAAAATGGCAAGTTTTTTTAGGTCGAAAAATGCCATTTGCAGACCCCTCTTTGGTACCTAATAACTCGAAAACAAAACGTCGGACCGACAGACGGATTCATAAGTGAAACTTTAAAATCTCAAACCTTTCTTTTTGTAACACATTTACCTTAACCTAAAATCAGTGGAAAATGGATAGGTATATTTGGAAAAAAACTGGAAATTTAGATTTTTGGCCCAAATATTTCAAGGTTTTTATTTTTTTGTGGGGTCAAAATGGCTCAAATTAAAATACGTCATTGGAAAGAGCTCGTCGAAATACATTCCATCCATATTTTGTAGTTTCTTCATTCTTTATAGGGAGGGAGAAATCGCCGATTAAATTTCAATTTTCTAACTCTCTTTGCCCTCGACATCGGCACATTTGACCTATTCTGTATTTTTTCTTATCTAATTTTTTTCCAATTTTTGAACACTATCCTATAAAGGGATAATCACACTTTAAAATGAATACCGAATGGCCCATCCAGGAGCGTATTTAAGGGGTAAAAACAGAATTTTCTTGATTTTTTCCGACAAATTAGATGGCATTGGCATTAGATGCCATCTTTATTGATTTTTCGATGACCCTACAACACTCAAATTTGCCAAGTACTCATTATGAGTCATAAATTCACTTTTGATGACACAGAATGGGATCACGTTTTACAAGTTTCGAAATTCGCGCGAAAATTTGCAGTAAATAACAACAACCACCATAAACATTTAATTTATGTAGAAATATAAAAAAATATTTCAGATTTATTTGGGTTATATGCATATTCCCTATTTAACAAAACTTGCTCTTCAAGTGTTCAACACCCAATACTTACCAGGACCATAATGAATTATACTACTTTTATGGAAAGTTACTGATTTTCATAGCAAATAACTTATTAGTAACAACAATGTAAATAAAAAAACAAACAATAAGAATGGTACCTATTTGAAAATATATTCTTTTACTAGTAAAGAAGTAAAATTTTTATTTATTATAATATTTATATAATAAATATATATATAGACCATTTATTTTAATAAATTTGACCTTTAAATAAGGCGTTCTGACCTTTAAAACAGGGAAGATCGCGTAGTCTTTTATCTATTGCATGATATAGTAAAAGAGATAAATTAATAAAATAAGTAATAATTTATCTGGTTGCATAATAAAACCATTTGGAGATTATTCTTGGTAATCATTAAAAAAAATTAAGTAAAACAGTAAAATTTGAAAACCTCAGGAAAAATGATGTTTTACATTTAAGTAGGTAGGTACTTAATAAAATTTCAGAATTATCAAATCATTTTTATATTATTAGACTCTGACTCCTCATTATCAATTATTGGTTTACATTACTGATTTGCTGACAAGCATGACAGTATTAGCAAACCTGAGCAAATAAACAACTTGTGACAAGTTTTGTTGTAACAATATATTTCTTGGGAACACTTTCCCAGAATCCTTAGGATTATATTAAAAGAAATACTTGTTTTAGGTTAATCAACATTTAGTATTAAAAAATCTAATGTGTTTCTTTAAAGTTTTCTAGACAAGGATGTCATTTAGAAAGTTCTCTCAATCTTTTGCATTTTTCAAACATCTTAAACTAGCTAAGATTTGAAAAAATATAGCTTGATCACGATGACATGCCCAATTACTTGCCATGCTTATTACCTAAAAGATCAAAAAGTTGTATAGTATTTGTTTAAATAAAATACCTAATTCCTTTTAGCATTAAAATGAAGTAGGTATGCATAGAGTTCTACTTCATCAAAATGACTTCTAAATATAGTGGACAAAATGTCAAAAAATTTACTATTTAAGTAGGTAATATGCTTCATCTAAAGTTGCATAGCAAAAATTCTATTTATATAGGACAAATTAGGATTACTATTGTAAGATCTAATGTCTATAAATCACATAATGATCTTAGCATTCACATGAGCATACAACATAGGATATA
This sequence comes from Philopedon plagiatum, assembly GCA_963971165.1. NCBI lineage: Eukaryota > Metazoa > Arthropoda > Insecta > Coleoptera > Curculionidae > Philopedon > Philopedon plagiatum. Next base: position 82,448,579 of record OZ020194.1, on the reverse strand, counting down.
AAAAAAAGAACAATGGTTTAAAATAAATATTGTTTATGAATTGACAGTATGTACCTACCTACTTACATGTAAAAACTACTTACCTATGTGTACTTAACTCTCAGTACTTAGATACAGATTTAAAACAGGTACTGATTACATAATTCTTATACATAATTATCTCTAAACTTAGTAGAAATTGATAATTGAAAATAGAAATATGGAAGAACTTTTTTATATTTCACAAGAAACAAATACTTAAGAACACTGACAGCCAGATTCTCCAACGCTAGTCCAGTCTAATCTGACAACCAAAAGTTTTAAACTGACATGTGTAGGAATAAGACAACTAAGTTTTATACTATTAATTTGTTTCTGAGTTTTTCACAAATTTATAATAAAAATGGCAATTTTAGTACGTACGTTCGACAATAATCTCGACAATAATAGAACAAAATTTAATCTAGCAATCCGTTCCAAGACGAAAATCATTTGGAAAGCAAGCAAATCGCTGAAAAATCAGGATAATTCATGAATTTTTAATGACGACTTATTAACAATGACAGGACAAAAACTTGTGAAAACATAATTGACCAACCAGATCTTAATTTAAACCAGTACTAAATCTTAAACCTTCTTAGTGAATCTGAACGTGAAAGTTTAAACATTTTATTTATTTAAGAGCGAAATCATAAATGGGTTTGTTGTTGTTTGTCCATTATTCATATGAAAAAATTAAGTATCTTCTTTGTAAAATATCTATAACTATTTAAAATATGTCATATGTATTTAAATACCTTACACTTTTTTTTAAATACCTATATCAGATATAAAAATAGGTATTAAATTACAAAATTAAAACATATAAAGTACCTATACGAGTATGTTATACTTACCTATAAATTGCAATGAAGAGACAGGAACATCATAGCCACATTCTTCAAAAATTTCTTCTTTTGCAATCTCAGCTAAAGAAAGATTTTTGTCTACAATGCCAGCACACAACTCTATTGTTATACCATTTTCTGGAGGATACTTCTTTGTATCAATTTCATAGTCCATTCTACGATCTTCTGGAGGAATTGTCCCCAAGTATACAGCTGGTCTAAACTGCTTTACCAGAATTAATACATTTCTTGTTACATTAAATATAATTATAGCTACACCATCGTGAATTCCCAGTAAATCCCAAGTTTTCTTTGCTCCATTTTGGATAAAATGCATTGTGTAAGGCTTCAGGTATATTGATTTTTCAAGCGGTTTCATTAGCACGTTCGTAATTTTATTCATTTTGGTGTCTGGCTATTTAAAATATCAAGAAACTAATACTTTTTGAAGCTAAACTGGAAAATCGATTAAAGACAACTGCGGTAGGTAGGTCTACTTTTCTAACCTAAAACACTTAACGAACGTCAATTATCACCTGTGTATAAAGTCGGGTATAAAGGTCCGACGCCGGATCTTTAATAGCACAGATTTCTTTTCGCATTTCGGTTGGATACTGGTTGGATAAGGTAGGAACTACCCGTGGCCTTTTCGTGCAAAATACAACTTAAATTGGAGCTTCCTTCCTTCCTTCCAAAAATAAGAGTTTTGGGTCAAAACCAAAGGACTTATTATCTGTGCGCACAGTGCGCCAAACTATAATAAGTCATTTCAAAGTAAAAGAGAGACAAAACCAAATACTCCACGAAGCGTCGACAACAGGCCGAAACTTCTATTTTTTGGTTTTTGGTTAATACTAATACTACAATTATTTCCTTCATAAAATTAAAATAACCTAGATGTATTTTACCGTTAGTAGCGTTTCAGACGAGTTCTTAAAAATAAAGAGCATACAGCTGGTTAAATTACCACACCGAAATTTGCCTGACCAATAGATTTTCTGGGCTGTACCTCCTGTCATTCATGTAATAGCTTCACGTTCATTGGTCAATTATTTTTATTTTCAGTTCGAACATTTCAGTTCGGGTGTTTTCAGCTGTGGTTTTTCAGGTTTCAGCAAATATTTTTAACTGGATTTAACACAAATTCTTTTGAAACTCATTTCCACTTTCACACCGACATGGTATAATTTTTGGTAAGTCATTTTTAACCTTTTGTTGTTATTATAAGGCCAAGAATAAAAAACAGTTTTTTTCTTGTAGTACTTAAATTGTTTTTGTACTATTTGTTATACTTATAATTTATTTATAATAAATATAACGTATGTAAGTAGTATAGTTCTTAGGCAACGAGTCCAATTAAAATCTGTTAAATTATGAATTTACTTCGGAATTTACACTACTTAAATTACAATATTATGTATTAAGCAAATACCTACCTCAACAGAATTCAAAATTTGTCTACTAATTTTTGTTGGGATGCACCGGTTAGGATTGTTTGTTGTTAGTGTTCTGTGAGACTTCTTCGTTCTTTTAGTGCAAAATGCCCTTAAGACTTTAAATTGCAACAATTCTCAAGAGTTCGTGATGCTGTTAAATAAAAATAGAGGTTATTTTGTTTTGCGTAAACTTTAATTTACTGTTCTCACCTGAATATCGAAGAACAAATCTTAATATAATGACATGTATGTAGGTGGTTAGGGAAACTAAAACTTAATCTTAAACTTTAAAATTTACACTCCCATATGCAGGTCCCCTCTCTGTACCAGACAATCTATGTAGTGGCACATTTAAATCCAGATGTCTGGTGTTAAAATGGCGATTTGCCTCTAAATGGGAAAATTGGTTTCTGTGTTTGAAGAAAAATATTAGACACTCACATGTAAAGCCCTGGAAGTGTGAGGATGTTGAGGTCCCTGAATTTACTGCATGATTCGCTATATTTCATAGATTTTAAAGCCCGTATTGCCCTCTTTTGTGCAATGAACACCCTGGGGGCATCAATGCTCCCCCCCCCCCCCCCAGTATATGACCCCAAACCTTAAAATAGAATGAATGTTTGCAAAATAAATAATGCGAAGTGTTTTATGATCCAAGTATTTTGCCATTACTCTTAAGAAATAGCTGGCTGAGTTGACTTTCTTACAAATACTTGGGACTTGATCTATACCCAGTCAAGATTTCGGTCTATATATATGTACCTAGAAACTTTATGCTTTTGGCCAGGGTCACACTCTGAGCAGCGAGCTGAACCCATCATGAATGTCCCTGTTACGCAGCTGTGTTCTGAAGCACTGAAACACAAGTAATTTGCTTTGTCATTTAGATTCAGTCTGTTTTCAGAGAACCAATCTTGTGCTATTCTTAGCTGATCACTGGAAATGGAAAGAGTGGAACATGCTCGTAGGGGGGGGGGGGGGGGCAGAGTGGGCGATGCCCACTCTAAAAGGCAAAGTTTCCTGCTCTAGAAAATCACTGAAATCATTGTCTTGTCTGCCAGAAAAATATTACATCATATGTTTGCCCCCCTAATACTTTAGTTGCCCCCTCTAAAATCAAAACCTGGCTACAGGCCTGGAGTGAAGCCAATTGTTAAAATATTTGTGTCATCAGCAAACGAGACAAGATAGGAGTGTTAAATAAGAACCTCTGATGCTAAATTGTTTACATAAAAAATAAACAACAGAGGTCCCAATACACTGCCCTGGGGAATCCCCAATTGCTGCTTTCCCTCCCCCGAGAAGTATCGCTCCCCATCCCTCTCAGCAACAACTTTTTGCGTATGATTTGTTAGGTAGGAGTTGATCCATTGTAGTGCTGGTCCTCGCACACCATACTGCTCAAGCTTATCCAAAAGAATGGAGTGGTCCAAGCTATCAAAAGCTTTGGACAAATCTAAAAATATACCCATAGACAAATATCGATCTTCAAATCCCTTCAGCAATCTATTGGTGAAATCATACACAGCAGTCTCAACAGACTTACCTTTAAGGTAGCCATACTGTGCAGTGCTAAATAGTTTTTCACTATAAAAAAAAATGATAGAAACCTTGAGGCCATGGCAATTTCAAGGATTTTTGAGAAGGTGGGAATCAGACTGATTGGACACTAATTTTCCTGTAAGGTAGCATCACCTTTTTTGTGTAGAGGTTTCACCAAAGACGGCTTTAGATCATCGGGGAAAACACCATACTTAAAAGAATTATTAATAATGTAGCATAACGAAATTGCAAGTTCTTCTGCACACTTATTACCTAAGTTTGATGAAATTTCGTCATATTACGTGCTCATTTTCTTTTTAAGGTTAACTAGAATCCTAAGGATTTCATTTATATTGCTAGGCAATAAGGACAATGATTTATTATTAAATGGTATGTTACACGAAAAAGTATTTTGTTGTGGCAAGCCACTTACAAGGTTCGGAGCTGCATTGATGACAAAATCATTAAAATCGTTACATATGTATATGATTTGGGCTGCCTGGTATTTGACAGTCTTCATTACCTTTATCATTATTTTTACTGAAACTGCTTGAAATTGATTTATCGCTTAACAGCTTTAATTACTTATATTTATAAATGTTAATAGCATTTGTATAGCAAGTTCTCGAGCGAGACTCTAGTAATATGTAATCTGCAAATAAAAAAGCATGACTTGTTGCTGCATATTTTGAAACTATGACTATGCAGCTTTTATAACATTTTAAATAGGTATTTCCATATACAGGATTCACCAAAACATGACTTCAGATTCAATTGGTTTTTAATTTAGACAAGTTGTGATCATGTCATTGGAGGTACAATAAAACCCAAGCTATGGTAGCTATTAAAAGTAAAAATTCTTCATTTTTGGTCTATATTCTGGATAAAATACATTGTTTATTTCACCCATTTACATTTTATTTCAAATCTCCTCTATTTCATACCAAATCCACTTCAATATTCTCTAAAAAACCCAAGGAAATATTTTTGGCCGCATATTGATCGCCCCGGGGCCACAGTGCCCCTGGTTAAAAAATGAACACGCTTAGGTATTTTATTTATTATTTTTTCTAAACAAATTTTACATCATTTTGTCGAAAATTTTTAAATTTTAAAAGAAAAAAAAAACGTGTTAGTAGAAAGTTATAGTTATTTGAATTTTTTTTAAACCTAAAATATTCCTAATTTAAAAAAAAAATTCAAATGACTATAACTTTCTACTAACACATTCTTCTCTTAAAATTTAAAAATTTTCGACAAAATTATGTAAAATTTGTTCAGAAAAAATACAGAATAAAATATCTAAGCGTGTTCATTTTTTAACCAGGGGGGTGAAAGCAAAAATTCAACTTTTTTTTCGCAAATTACAAAATATTTTTTTCTTTACCAAAACATTCCTAGTACGCTCACTATTAAAAACCCTGAACTTGGCTTGGGTTTCCTAAGTAGCAACAGAGATATACAACTTTAAAATTTCACCAGCCGCTACTAAACTGTTAAACCTAAATTTTAATATTTGTAAAAAAGCTGCCAAACCTAAAAGGAAACCCAAATTTATTTGGGTATTTATAACATTAAATGTGCATAGATACTTTACATACATACTACATCACATATCCATAGAATATAAATATCAGTTATTTATTATATGGGAATGGGAGCTGATTACTTCTTTGTAAATATTCATTGCGTCTTGGCAGAAGTTAGAATTGAAATAATCGAATTATCGATTAATTTTAATTTAAATCAAGGTAAAGAGAAATTTGGTCAAAAAATAATAATACCTTAAATTTTTTAAAAAACGCGTTTGTACAAAAATGACTGCACATTTATTTTTCATAAAATCAGATACTATTACCGATATGTGGAAATATATCATTACTGGTTTACCTGAAGCTTTAGTTTCTTCCTTTTTACGTAAAAGTTATTGCGTTTATCGGGTTTACCTTGAATACTTCGTGCAGATGGGGAAACATTTGCATTGAACGGTATATCGAAATAGCGTTCGTAAATAAGTCGATGTGAATGAACTAAAAGCAGGAATCTCCTCTCGTCGCGGCTTGTCCCAACCTTGTTTTTTGTAACTATGTCTATGAGGATAACTAACAGTTATAATTAACCGATCTGAACTTGATATAGAATGGACGTTTTTAAAATACGTCTACTTAGTACTTACAACAGGTTTATATACAACGTATTCCGGTTTATGTTTCCTTTAAAACTTTTATTTTGGGCATATTAAAAGTGGATTGTATAGGTATAAGTTCTTTAGCTCATATCTCAGGCACAACCAGAATTCAGAATTTTGGCTTGGAAAGGGCTGGACCATACTCATAGAAAAATTATTCACAAAATATTGACTTGGGAGTGCTAAACACTGGCGTAACCAATGGGGGCATATTTTATATTTTTTTAGCAAAATGCCAAGGACTTGCTGTGTTCCGGGATGTACATTCAATTGTAATAGTGTATTAAAAACAGGCGCGGAACTTCTATCTGCCTTCGGTTTCCCGAAAGAGGTACCACCCCACACACCCTCTTAAAGGGCCGGTGAATAAATAAATAAATAAAAAATAAATAAAAATCCTTAGGGATGATTCCAGCACTGGGTGTGTGAGTCGGTTGTGCGATATACAACCCGCGGTACCTTAGTACTTAGGCTTGCTGCCTTTGTGGGTTGTAAGAAGATAATTTTTTTATCGTTTTTTTTGACATCCCGTATATGCTGGGTCAAAATTTTTAACTTGAGTGTTATTTTCTCGACAAGCAGAACTTTTTATGAAAAATAACTTTTTTCCATAAAGTCAAAAATAAAAAACGTTTCCCATTTGTTAAGATCGTTTCTGGACACTGTATAAACATGCCGCTCGTCATTCCTTAATAAAATTATTTTGCGATGTTCTCGAGGATTTTCTCTATGACGTCAAAGAAACAAGCACCACACTAAGTAGTTATGCTAATATTCTGACATTTAATTCTTCTTTAAAACAGAACATTTTATCTAAATTTGGATAGCGTTTATTTTTATGTTTGTGGCGTGCGTCATGGAATATACTGGTCGTGGTAGTTTAAATTTATTCTCTGCCAGAAAGGTGAAATTAAGAAAAAAATCATGACAGATATTTTTGTTTCAATCACTTCGGCTTATTCTACAACTATTCTAGTACATCCATGCGAACTTTCACTCTCCTACGCTAACTACTTACCTTTTTACAATAATTTTTAGGCACAGAAACAAAAAACTTTCGCAAATAAACATATAAATAAACATATTATGACGCCACCCAGTGGGGTATTCAGGGGTGGGGAGTTGGGGGAGGGTTCCCCCCAGCTTTCTGGAGAAAAATATTTATATTTCGATTGTATGACGAACTTTGGGCGCGGCCTCGAAAATTTTTCGCCTGCGGCGCTTTTCCGCCTTCCCATTTTCCATTTAGTGGCTGATCCCCCCTCCCCCCCAAACAAAATCCTGCATACGCCACTGGCGACATCTGGTAGTGAACCACTGAACAACCAAACTGTGTGCTCCATACAGGCTCATTCTATGTGAAACACCTTTCGTTTGTGGATTCAATTACAGAAAACTATTAACAAGTTTTGAGATAATGTAGTATTCAAAATTAGGCAACTATCCAGTATTAGGCGACTTTTCCCTACATCTTTGTGTTTTTTCGTTCGTTTTATTCAAATGGATAATACCTAGTGGAAATAAAAATTGGGAAAATTTTATTGGCGGGGGGTAGGGTAGGGGGACGGTCAGCTTTGAATAGCCCCGGGCAGTAAACAGCCTTAAGCCGGCACTGTTCCCTGTTTAGATGCATAAAATAGAGTTATAATAAAGTAAAAAATGAAAAATTTATGTTGTACTTGTACCTACCTAAAGCCGACATATACTTTATTAAAGATATACAAATTTTTGCTAATTAATGTTAAAAAACTGACTGCTGGCAAATTGGTGTTAGTTTTCGAAATTAATATTCACTTTCAATCATTAACTAGCAGTATTTCCTTAAAGCATATTTGGCTCAGTCGTGCTGTTTTGATCTCTTCTATTTCCTTAGCTCTGTGCACCATTTCCTATGGACCACCCTGTATAATGGTAGAAATAAGTAAACATATTTTAGTTTTTTTACACATAATAAAAACTATTATTTCTATGATACTTGACCTTTTTTCCAGAACATAGTAAAATATACCTACATAAAAGCGAAATTGGTTTAGATTTTAGGAGTCTTCACTAGTATTGTGTAAAAAAAAATATAGTAATTACTATTGTTTATGTTTCCAAAAACCGATTAATATACGTTACATCACATTGATGTTGGGTGCGAATATTTTTTTTCGAGCAGCCTCGTTCCTCGTTCATTACTCCATGATGTAATAATGATTCTTGAAAATACGCCAAAACAAATATTTTTGTACCGAGCATTATCTAGATCATTTCATTTTACTTTTTCTTTTATTTGTTTTTCCATGAAAATGTAATGAAATTAATACATTTAATTGTATAATTAAATTGCTAGCAAGAATTAACTTTAATTAAGCAATTATTATCCTAATTATGAAAGAAAAATTGCGTTTTTACCAGTAGTTATCATTTTATTGTTTGTATTTTCGCAGAATGCATAAAATCACGTACACATAGTCTCGTGCTGTGTTTTGTAAGAATGTGTTACTGTCGGTCATTAATCAATTAAAGCCTTATATCCTTAGATTATGTACCGAAGAACAGATACAAGTGTTCATCTATAATTCATTCTGTCGCCACGCGCCAACATCTAAGAAAATTACGGAAATGGGAGAAAGAGAGATAGTGATATGGTGTTGACGAAAAGTGTTACTATTGTCTTTGGCACGAATCACATGGCGCACATCTCGTCCAATCGTCATGCGGGATTGCCACATGTCAATGTTAAACAAAGCGAATCTTTAGTAGGCCTAATTAAATGAAAAATTGCAGGTGAAATTTTGCACACTTTGGCAACGCTGATATTACGTATCAATTTAATACACCGCGGTCGACCGTTTGAGCACCTCTGTTCTATATGTTTTTAGGTACCCGAATCCATTCTTAACTCACTAGTAATTTATTTCCATTGCGTACTGACGAAATTTGAAGTTATAGTGGCAACGTCGCTTTATTTTTGTAGTTCTGATCATTCGCAGATTAAACAGCTGGAGAGGCGTAGTTACGTTTTTGTGTCAGTGGAAATATGTGCCGTAGTGAAATTGTTGTTGTTTTTTTTAAGGATTTTATTTATAACTTTTGGAAAATGATGCGTCGGGGATAAGTGTGTGGAAAATTGGAGTCTTTTCATCCGGAACTGTATTTTTGTAAGTTTGCTCGGTTGAATAGAGACGGCTCGGAATGCCACAGCGACGTTGCGCAAAGTCGGATGTTTAGCGTTCTCTTTCTCTCCACTTCTTTGTCCTACACACGCGTAATGTATGAAGCAAAGGGTTTGTATCCCCTTGCAGAGAAGTCCATGGGAATATCGTCAAAGAAATAGTGGATTTTTGAAATAAATTTACTAGCAAGTGGCAGCCATGTTCTTTTGGGCTTATTTATTTTCTATAAATAGTGGAATCTTATTTAATAATAAATAATAATAATAATAATAATTTATTCATTTCATTTATAGTTGGTAACAAAAAAATATAAGAAAACATTACACAGGAACAAAAAAAGTATCACAGGCAGGTAGGGTATAGCACCTAGGTATAGGATACCTGTATGTGCTTAACACTAAAGGACTAATATCACTGATGGTCTGGAAAGGACAAGCATTGCACTATAACAAAAACCATGCAAAAACTCCCTTTCCAACACCATCATCTACAACTCAAGACATTCACTAATTAAAACATCTAGAAACTCCCGACAATTTGAGAAGTAGTGAGCCCGAAACAATTTCTTAAACAATTTTTTCTCTTTGATACCTCGTATGTGCACAGGAATGAGATTATATAATTTAGGTCCAGTATACAAGACAAAATGACGGCCCTGATTATTTCTAATTCTATTTATAACTTGATTTTGTATTAAGCGTAGTTTAAATAAATAACGGGTGGTGAAACATAATGAACAAGTGGAGTGTGAATAATGATTTAATAAAAATTGGGTTTTTGCTCTAATTTCTATCTGGACCTGCACCTTTTGCTTTGTTCGTTCCAAGTTTTCCAGAAGATTTGTGTTTCATTCCAGGTCACATCACCATCCCTATCCTTGACGTTGTGTTTAAATCAGTGAATTAGGGAAATACAAAATCCTCTTCGAGTGAATTAATATCGAGTGTACGAAGAGATAAGTGCACTGTGTGTTTAGTTACAGTTGTCACTCATTTATCAACTCCGCAGCGACCTCAAGAACTCTTATAAAGCTGATTATGTTTTTTTTTTTCTAAATTGCTGTATTTCAAACAAAAAATAGTGACTTGTTACCTATGATCCGTAGTCAAACAATCGAAAATTCCCACTTTCTTACATTTAAGAAATGCCTATAAAATATGAAAACATATAACTGATAAGTAAAGTTTGACAAATGGGGGTAATTCCAGAGACGGCTTCTAACCTAGTTGGAAATAATATTAGGATTCGATTTGAAAATAAAATACAAATATTTATTTACCCACATTGTGTTATTTGAAAGTGCGAGATACGAAAATATCATACAGGGTGTCTGAAAAGTCTTAGCATGGGCAAATATCTTTACTATTAATAAAGATAGCGACACCAAATTTTAGTTGTACCTTATTGGTTGATAAATCTACGTTTTTATGTAATTTGACTTTTTCAACCCCCTTGGGGGGTTACGCTAGGGAGTTGAGGTCGAAAATTTTGAATGCAAACCTATGCCGTGTGGCCTCTTCGTTTAAAAATCTTCAAGAAAGAAACATTGTTTTAGTATTTTAGTATTTATTTATTATTGTAATTCATTTTTAAATGGCAAGCCTATAAAAATTATAACTCGTAAATCGTATAATCGGTCGGGGCAAAAGTCGACCATTAGTCGACCTCTTGTGCCATACAGCACACGTCGGCGCTGCTATTTTTTGTTTTGTGGGGCACTTTTTTCTACCTTTTCTCCAACTTTACTTCTTCATTTGTCGTTGTTATATGTTTTGTTTTTTGACATCTGCGCAGTAGACCAAAATGCGTACCACGCGCAAACCGAGCGTGCTAGACATGCGTACGCAAGTTCAGGAGATGTACTTGGGTGTCTACATTCGAACCTATTCACTTGTAAGGATATATCCCCAATAGTTAAGGTACCACTACGTAGTTAACTGTATAACTTTTTCCCAAGGTTTTTTCGACTTTATTTTTCGTTTTTTGCCATGTGCGCAGTAGACCAAAATACGTACCACGCGCAAACCGAGCGTGCTAGACATGCGCACGGAATTTCAGGAGATGGACTTTGGTGTCTACATTTGAACCCATTCACTTTTAAGAATCTATCTCCAGTAGTTAGGTACCACTGCGTATTTAACTTTATAACGTTTTTCCCAAGTTTTTTCGATTTTATTTTTCTTTTTTTGCTATCTGCGCGGTGGCAAATAACGAAAAATACAGTCGAAAAAAACTTGGGGAAAAAGTTTTACCATTGATCAAAATGCGTACCACGCGCAAACCAAGAGGGCTAGACATTCGCACGAAATTTCAGGGGATGTACTTTGTTGTCTAAATTCGCAGTGGTACCTTAACTACTGGAGATATATTCTTAAAAGTGAATGGGTTCAAATGTAGACACCAAAGTCCATCTCCTGAAATTCCGTGCGCATGTCTAGCACGCTCGGTTTGCGCGTGGTACGCATTTTGGTCTACTGCGCACATGGCAAAAAATGAAAAATAAAGTCGAAAAAAACTTGGGAACAAAGTTATAAAGTTAAATACGTAGTGGTACCTTAACTACTGGAGATATATTCTGAAAAATGAATGGGTTCAAATGTAGACACCAAAGTCCAACTCCTGAAATTCCGTGCGCATGTCTAGCACGCTCGGTTTGCGCGTGGTACGCATTTTGGTCTACTGCGCAAATGTCAAAAAACAAAACATATAAAAACGACAAATGAAGAAGTAAAGTTGGAAAAAGTTAGAAAAAGTGCCCTACAAAACAAAAAATAGCAGCGCCGACTTGTACTGTTTGGCACAAGTGGCCGACTAATGGTCGACTTGTGCCCCGCCCGATTATACGATTTACGAGTTATAATTTTTATAGGCTTGCCATTTAAAAATGAATTACAATAATAAATAAATACTAAAATACTAAAACAATATTTCTTTTTTGAAGACTTTTAAACGAACCTCAACTCGCTAGCGTAACCCCCCAAGGGGGTTGAAAGAGTCAAATTACGTAAAAAAGTAGATTTACTAACCAATAAGGTACAACTAAAATTTGGTGTTGCTATCTTTATTAATAGTAAAGATATTTGCCCATGCTAAGACTTTTCAGACACCCTGTATGATATTTTCGTATCTCGCACTTTCAAATAACACAATGTGGGTAAATAAATATTTGTCTTTATTTTCAAATCGAATCCTAATTTTATTTCCAACTAGGTTAGAAGCCGTCTCTGGAATTACCCCCATTTGTTAAACTCTACTGATAAGTCAGAAGGAAAATTATTGCGGCTTAGCGCACAAGAACAAGTCGGTGCTGTTCTTGTATTAAAGTACGGGGCTTCCAAAAACTAATGGAAAATCCTGCATGCGTTACGGCAGTCTGATGATCTGCAACATGGGCGAAAGCTGACTTTCTATACTATCCATCAGATGCCCAATACTATAATACAAGAACAGCACAGACTATTTCTTGTCCGCTAAGCCGCAATCATTTTCCTTGTAATTAACTCTTTTCTTTGTACATAATTGACTATCTTTCGCCCCCATTTCACTCCCTGGGTTGATTTATTAAAAACTGTAAATCACGTATTTAAACATTTACGTTTAGATTCACTAAGGCATGTTTAAGATTTAGTACTGATTTAAATTAAGATCTATTTGATCAATTATGTTTTGGCAGGTTTTTGTCCTGTCATTGTTAATAAGTCATCATTAAAAACTTATAAATTCGATGGTATTTTAGCAAAAAGGCGAATACGCCATTTGAGTGTTTTGAGAAAACTGAACAAATCGCGATAATCCAGAAGAAAAGTTTATAAAAATTTTAGCTTACGCGCTGTCGTTCCTTTAGAACGTAATTATTTGAATAAAATTTATCTAAATCTATTGCAAGATTTGATGTCTTTTTTATTATATAGGGCGGCTCAAAAAATGGACATTTGAAAAACTTTTTTCAACAATTACCACTCACAGCCTGAAACTAATGTACATGGAAGAGAGATGCTTTTGGAACCTTTTTTTTCAAATGAAACTAAAGAAACCTAAATTTCCACTGTTTTCTTAGAATTAAAACAGGCTGCAAAAAAAATTAAATAAAATATTTTATTTTAAACGAATTAAACTTAAAAAAAATAACAGTATTAAATTTGAGAAAAATTAACAGTATTAACACTAACAGTAGGTGATGCATGACATTGGGTACTCTTTAAAAATAATTTAATGATATTTAATAAGAAATTCAAAATGTCCACCATTTGCTACTTGGCAATAACCAAGTCTATTTACAGAGTCTATTTGATTATTATTATACACTACGTTAGGAGGGATTAGTCGAATTTCAATTCGAGTGCGAATCTGTAAGTCATTAAGCCTATTGATCTTGGTTTGAATACTTTACTTTTTAAATAACTCCATAAAAAATAAAACAATATTTAAAAAATTCATTTGACTCATGTCCAACTTTTTTAAGCCTCTCTGTATAGTACAGGATGCTTTTAAACGGTGGTAAAATTAAAATAAAACTGTCAGATTTCGATAATTTTATAGGATTTAAAAGAGTGTTAAGATTAGTTATTTATTTCCCTTATTGTGCTTTAGTAAAAATTAACAGTGACATATCCGCAAAAATTAAAAATTTAAATCCGTATATAATTCCAAAACTATCCGATATATGTATGTAGGTATATCACATACTACATGAAAAATGTTTAGAATTTTATGTAGGATCCGAAAATATTCAAGCATATAGGGTACTCTATTTAAAAAAATAAAGTTGATGTTCGTCATTAATATTAATATTTTTAAAATATGTAAAAAATACAAATAAAGTTGACATGTCCGAACGATTTGCCATAAAATTTGTAATTCTATATATAATGAATTTATTCCATAATTTATGTCCTCACTGCATACATGACTAAATTCATTACTATGTGCATGTGACTCGTGTTTTTTCTTCTTAATTTTAGCAGTTCTTAGGGCCAAAAGCCGACCTTATGTAGGCAGCCATTCTTAGTTTTTCATTATTTTATAACACATTTTTGCTAAACCCTTCAGGCTCAACCACACCTTGTTTTTTATGAGCCAAAAGTTCTGGCAATACAGGTCCGCAGTCCCACAGCAATAACTTTTATATGATATCGAATAATCGAATATCAATAAAAATAGTATAAAGTTGGTCCAGCGAAATGAAACTTATTGAGAATGGCACTTCTGTTCTGAAACTTGTTTGGATTGGAAATATAGCAAAAGATAAATAAGTTTTTTAACGTATTGATACATCCTCATTACCATTATTCATAGTAATGTTTAATGTAGTTGGAGATAAGTAATGTATATGATTTTATTGCCAATACACCTACATTATCGCATTTTTGATTAGAACAAAGGACAAAACTATAAAAGCCTAAATCAGAGTGCCCATGAGTTACAAGTTCAATTTATTCGTCTCATCGGGAATTATTGAATATTAATGTTAACTTGTAGCACCTTTGCGTAATAAAGTATACAGTATGTCCGCGGTTCGGGTTTAGGAATGGACCAAATTTTGCAAGATACTGTCACTCTAATAAAAGTTTTGCTTGTAAAATAAATAAGATTCACGTTATGAAAAATTTATTTTTTATGCAGGAATACAGGGAGCATAAAAATATGAAAACGTTATGCGATATCATTTTCTACCAAAAGAACAAATATGAAATATGCTTTAAATTAAAGCCCAAGCCGAAGTACAAGATTTCATTAAAAATATTGAAATTTTAACAGTAACTAGTTTCATCACATTATTTTTTTTAAAGTCCCACGAGGAAGATAAAGCGAAAAAACTAGATTTGTTTATGGGTGGTAGACTAAATTTTAAGTGGAAATAGACATTTTTATAAATTTATTATTATTTCTGATGAATGAACATTTTCTACTAATGGAACTGTAGCATCCCAGCATGACACGTACTGGTCTCGAGAAAACTCCGAATTTAGAGTAATGAGACGAAGACAATATTTTACAAAAGTGAACACGTGGTGTGCGATATCTGTCCATCCATGGCATTATAGGCCCTCATTTTTTTAAATAACCCTTGCAATAGAATATCTTACTTAGAGATGCTGGATACATTTTTTAGCGATGAACTCCAAAATTGCTATTAAATTTTCACCAAAAAATGTATTTTCAACAAGATGGTTGTCTAGCACATTGCGCTCGTGAAAGTAATAGAATGGCTTCACGCAGATTTTGTCCAAGGTGGATTGGTAGAAATGGTCCAATTTTGTGCCCCCAAGGCCCCCCCCCCCCACTTAACATTGGCCGATTTGTTTCTACGGACCCGTTTAAAACAAATTGTTTATGCCACTCCAATACCAAATAATATTGACGTGCTAAAAGGCAGAATTTCCCAGGCTGTTCTTTTAATATCCCAGGAAGAAATCATAAATTCCTTCAGATATCTAAGGAAGCAATTAGAAAACTGTTGAATATGGAATTTTAAGGTTAATTAAATGGTCGTATTATTTATCAATTGCATTTGAATAAGACGTATTTTGAATTAAATAATTGCCTCATTTAATGAAGACATTGACAAACATGTCCATAGTTGTCATTATTTTTTAATATGTAGAAGTTAGTCCTTTGTTTAAAGGTGCGAGAGAATAGTTGGGACTTTAAAAAAATGATAAAAAGTGATAAAACTCGTTACTTTTAATATTTAAATTTTTTAATGAGATGTTTTACTTCTGCTTAGGGTTTAATTTAAAACATATTTCATATTTGTTCCTTTTTAGTAGAAAATGATAAACAAGGTATCTTACTCTTACGCAAAATAACGTTTTCATATTTTATATGCTTCCTGTATAAAAAATTAAATTCTTCATAAGGTGAATCTTGTTTATTTTACAAGCAAAAACTATTTGGAGTGATATTTTTACGTATCTTGCAAATATTGGTCCATTTGTCCTCTTCTGAACCCCATTCGCGGAAATACTGTATATTTGCTTCATCCATCAGCCTCAAGCCTGTTTTAAATATCTTTTAGCTCAGGAGTTCTACTTACCCTCCATAAGGTCTGGCCACCGTTTTATAAACCACTAATCTCTTCACACTGTTCCTAGCTCCACAGCAGACCCAATTCTGTTTTCAATTTTTCCATTTCGCGTGCGTGTTATTTCCAAATCCAAATTATCATCGTCTGCGATGGTAAAACGTAGATATTTAGCTTTTCTTCTTATGCCCTTACTTTTACACTTCTTCATTCATTAAAATTCATGTTCTCAAGTTTCTAAAATTCAACAAATACTGTTATATTACTTAACATAAATTACTTACATGAAAGACATCATCAGTATGTTAAAGATTAAGGTAAACTTATTTTATTCACACATCCGTTAAAATTTATTATTATAATTTAAAAAAAAAACATGCTAGCCAGAGATAGTTAATTCCTTAACATCTGCAATATGTTACTTTTTGTGCGATATTTTAATGAACACTTACTTTTTTATGTCTAATTAATTTTATATCCGACATGTGCTTAGGAATTTTACAAAGTGCGATTTACAAATTGCAATTAAGTATAATTAATTAAATTTTTAAATAAGATGGGTGTTTAATGTAATTATAAATTTGCAGGTCCTTGCTTTCCTATACTAGATTCGCACCCTACTCAGCCTTCTTTTTCGGGACCGATTTCTAGGTGAAGTTTGTTGATAATTTCTGTCAGATTAAAGGATATAAAATTTATAAATTCATGTATGAAATGATGAAGGAGTTCCCACTTTTAGCTTTTAAATATACGGTATGTTTGCCCCTTTGTCTACTTGATAGTATTTTATCGGTGTCTACTTATTTAATACAGATTTGATCCAAAGAATCTGGAAGGATTTCCTTGTTTTGGTTATTTTAATCTTTGACGGTAATAGTACTCTTTATTTTGGTGTAACATATTGTCGCTGGAAAGACAAAGAGGTGTAACTCCGAAAACCCGAATTTCGAGTTATGGCCATATTTATGGTCATATTTATAACATTTAGCATAAACTACTTAGTCAACTAAACAACTTACATAAATGTGCTGTAAATTATATCAGAAGAAGAAGGTTCAGTAACCAATGCAATACTGCCTTAATTTTCAATCGCTTCTCCTGAAAAATATGTTAAATGGAGTTACGCTCCTTTGTCTTTTCAGCGACGATATATGACACAATATGTAAATTTCTACCAAGCTTTCTAGATTAAACAAACCAGATCGAGATAAACGTGACGGTAGTGACAGATAATTTGACAGTATCCAGCGAGATATTGCTCATTAACGAGTCATTACTAAAGTCTATGTCAACGACCCACATCTCAGAAACTAATTAACTTAGTTGCAGCGTCACTGGCATTTTTATTACCTAATAAACTGTACTGCTATTTAAATTGGGTATGAAGATTACTATCGTGTCAGTGCTCGCGATGTTTGAGATACAAAGAAGAGCGGAATATACTATTAGTATGTTGTTTAGTGAATTAATAACCTTAACAAATACATTTGGTGGTCGATCTATCTATTTGGAGATTTCCTCTCATTATGTTACATAATATATGGTCCTCAATATTCTATTTTCATTTAAAATTTTGATTAAAAAACAATAAACGCATTTTCTGATGGATGCATAGATGCAAAACTAGTGTGGTAAACAAAGGTATTCTTTAATTTTTTCAATGAGGGTCAGTGAATCGAAGGATTTTTGAAAGAAACGGTGTGAGATGTGAGCGATTCATTAAATAAAAAATAATAAGTAGTAGACAAATGTAACTTACATATTTCATCAACAATTAGAATCTGAACAAAAACTAAAGCAATGTTAACTTTAACGGTAAATCTTCGCCTTGTTGTCGAAGGCCAGGGGCAGGCATGGTTAGTTATATAATAATATTACATCAGATTACATATAATATAAACCGTGGACATCTTATGGTGCCTCTCTTGAATAATTTTATAGTAAGAGATAGTGAAAGTATTTTTCTTCAATAGTATATATAGTTTCCGCTTTAAAACGGAAGGATCAGTAAGCGTTTTGAATCACTTGTAAAGTTTAGTTGTTTATTTGCGATTGTTCATTATTAATATGAATACTTTAAGTACTGTTACAATTTTGTGTGCTTTCGCAGCTGTAAACGCAGGTTACGATTATGGTGGCGGTTATGGTGGCGGTGGTGGTGGACACCACGATCTATCTCACACGGTAGAAATTACCAAGCACGTCCCCATTCCCGTTTATAGACATGAAACAGTTCCAATTCCACACGCAGTACCAGTTCCAGTACCGAAGCCAGTAGCAATACCCGTAGGACAACCTTATCCAGTCCACATAAAGGTACCAACACCAGTAGCAGTACCTGTTATCAAAACTATCACCATCCCAGTAGAAAAACCAGTGCCATACAAGATAGAAAAGATAGTTCACTACCATGTTGAAAAACCCGTTCCAGTTGCAGTTGAAAAGCACGTACCAGTAAAAATCACCAAGCCAGTACCAGTTAAGGTTCCAGTATATAAGGTTGTGTACCATCACAGTAAACACTAATTTATTATCGTTCTCATACATAGACGCAAGACTGATATATTCATTGTGATTTCATCTTTGTTATTGTTGTTGTTTTCATTATGTTTTTATTAAAAATCATTTAATTTAATTGTGTAATCATTTTATAAGCCCTAAGATTTATCCATGGTTTTTGTACTGTTGGAGCATAAAAACTTACATTTATTGCAATACTTTGTACATACAAAGAAAGTATCTCTCGTATATGTACTTTTCGGTGTCATTCATTTCTTGACGCATCAAAAAATTTCAGACATATTTTTTGATGTAATAATTCGCCAAAATAAAAGAGAAAACCAAACCTGAAGTTCACCCCCAAAAAACGAGATTTTGGTCGATGTAATCTATAAAAAAAATTTGAGATTTTTATAGAAATGTGATAAGTTGCCAGTTTCAAAATTTTATTTTTCCATAAGGGAAATTGACCAAAATTCGTTTTTGAGGATGAACTTCAGTACTGATTTTCTCCCTTATTTGGAAGGAATGAAAAAAATCGGTTTGGTACTTTGCTTGCAAAACACAAACTCAGTATTTATTTTTTTCAAAAAAATGAACCAACTTTACAAAAGGAGAAGCATTAAAAAGTATGAAATAATATTTTTTTCTACTAGCGTGCGCAATTCACCGTTTTCCCGCACTCATTTTGTCTCTGAAAGACTAAGTTTCCCGCACCGTGCGGGAAAATTTTTCCCGCACCGTGCGGGAAAATTTTTCCCGCACTGAGTGCGGGAAAATATTTTTTAATGTTTTATATTGAAATAAAATTTTGGTGATGTATGAATAATATTATTATGAAGTCTTAGAGGAGTCCATCAAACAGAAAAAAGATATGTCCAACAAAATTCTCAATATCAGTCAAGCTATTCCAACGACTTCCAGTTGCATCTTAGAAACATCCACGTCCCTAGATATTGCACCGGGTCCCAGTAGCGTCCATGAAAGTTCAACACCTCTGTCTCTTCAAACTTCCACTATGCAGAATCAGTCAACTTCAACCTCTCTAGCTTCAGCAATTAATTTACACAGTGCATCCAATTGTACTTTTACGATAAATATATATAATAAGTAATAAGTAAACATTATATACCTGTTATTTTTTGTTTATTAAAAAATAATAAACTTTGTAAAAATGATGTTGGTTTTTTTAACGCTAGTAGAAAAAAATTTGATCCTAACTCATGCGGAAAGGCACTTTCCCGCACTCGACTGCTTACCCGAACTCCGCTTCGCGTCGTTCGGGTAACGGCAGTCGCGTGCGGGAAAGTTACTCTTTCCGCACTTGTTAGGATAATAACTATTACGTATTTATAACTGGTTAATGGTAAACTTAATGTTGTTCAAGGTTAGGTAACTTGTACACCGAAGTTCTAAACTTTGAAGTCGGCGCAATTTTAAATTTTAATAGGAATTCTTAATCATAATACGTTAATAAATTGTTAATAAAGAGTAATATTTTTAGCTATTTATTACTGAGCCTAATGGTCAGCCTAATTGCGTTCGACTTTTAGTAATTTGTACACAAAAGTTCTGAACTTTAAAGTAAGCGCAACTTCTTATTAATTGTTTATGAATTACCATTACCTACGGATCCTTATACTGTGAAATTGCGCCGACTTCAAAGTTCAGAACTTCGGTGTACAAGTTACCTAACTTTGAACACAATTAAGTTTACCATTAACCAGAGT
Source organism: Philopedon plagiatum (assembly GCA_963971165.1). Lineage (NCBI taxonomy): Eukaryota > Metazoa > Arthropoda > Insecta > Coleoptera > Curculionidae > Philopedon > Philopedon plagiatum. The sequence goes on along the minus strand of OZ020194.1, from coordinate 82,428,133 downwards.
TATAAATACGTAAAAATATTATTTCATACTTTTTATTTTAGTGCTTTTTCTTTTGTGATGTTCGTTAATTTTTTCAGAAAAAATTATCTTTCTTATTAGTTCACCTATTCTCCCTCCCCCTTCACCTTATCGCCACCTCTTTAAATTTGTAATGTCCATGTAATATGGGATTTTCAGACCTCAGTAACCCCAAAAATGGCATAGCTAACATTTAAAGAATTTTTCACCCGCTCCCTTCGCCCCCCTTCCCCGCAGTATTTTTTTTACATCCGTTACATGAAAATTTTTTTTGACTTCAATAACCCCGAAAATGACTCATTTTGAACATTTTTGGAGAAATTGGAAGTCGCTTCTCTTTATCCCTATCCCCGCCGGCAATCTGTTACACAAAATTAAATTTATTGGCCTCAGTAACCCCAAAAATGACATGTTAGTTAACATTTTTGGAGAAATTGCCAATCGCTTCTTTTTATTCCTCCCCCCGTTAATTTTTTAACATAGGTTGTACAAAATTAGATTTCTTGACCTTGGTGGCCCCGAAAATAATTTTTATTGGAGAAATTCTCAGTCGCCCCTTTTGTTCTTTCGATCCCCCTTCCCCGTAACTTTTCTTTTAACATTTGTTAGAAAAGATTTGATATTCTGATCTCACTGGCCTCGAAAGTGACATGCTACCTAACATTTTTGAATAAATTCCTAATCGCTCCTTTTTATCACATGCCCCCTTCCGGTTAATTTGTTTAACATCTGTTAGATAAAATTGAGTTTCCTGACATCTATAACCCCAAAAATGGCACATCAGTTGACATTTTTGGACAATGTCCCAGTCTCCTCCCCCCCCCCCCCCCTCCGGTTATTTTTATGACATCTGCTAGACAAAATTAGATTTTATGCCCTCATTAACTCCGAAAATAAGATATTAGTCAACATTTTCGGAAAAATTTTAAGCCGCGCCGGTTTTACCCCTCTCACCCCTCCCCTTTATTATTTTTTAAAGTCAAATACCAAAAGGACCACCGGACCGTCATGCTAAACACAACGGAGAAAAAATTATTGAAATCGGTGCTGCCATTCCGAAGTACACACGCGAAAATTGCCGATTTGAAGGTTTTTTTTTGCAGTTTTTCGCGGTTTTTTTAGGTTTCTACTCACTTCGGCAAAAAACTTAAAATGGGACTATTCGGGATAACTCGTCTACAAAACAAAAAAAATTATCGAAATCGGTTAATCCGTTCCAGAATTATGCGTGAACATACATAAAGAAAAATGAATCACACGGATCGAATTGATAACCTCCTCGTGAAGCCTATTAAAAATCGACTTTCCCCATGTATGAGGTTTGCATTTCCTTATTATAAATAAAATGAGTTTGTAATTTATCCCTCTTAAAAGTATTTAAAAAATTTTGAGCCGTTAGAAAAAATTGAAATTTCCAATTTTTTGCAAAAAGTTACAAATTAATTGCATCTGTAATGCTGGAGAATTAAAATTTAAAAGAAGGGGTAGAATTATTGGAAACCTGCCATTGCATATCACTATCTGGTTTGCAGATGATAATCCGAAAATAAAGAAAATTTTACAAAAAGATGGATTTTAAGTAAATTAATTTAAAATGACGAGAGAAAATGAAAATCTGATATGTAAGGAAAACTCACATTATTCTGTCACATTTAGGAATATTTAATGTTGTCAGATTCTCAGCATAGCAAGAACTTGGTAAGAATCTTAAAAAGTTGTTACTCGCTGTACAAACATATCCATTTTTAAATGGATCGACAACATTGTTAAAAATTCTGGAAAAATTTCAGTGCCTTTAAATGTAGTCGGTAATAGACTATCGTTCAGTTGCACAAACAATTTAATTAATAACTAGACACTTGTAATGTGACGTCACTCATTTTAAGCGCCAGTTAAATGTATTTTACTTGAATAAAAGTTTTGACCAACAAGCTGTTACTAAATAATTTTTGTCCTGGACCGTGTTGCTAACATGAATTTAGTTCTGTTATTGATAACATACTTTAGTTTATTTTTCTTAATAGCAAAAAAATTTAAAAAATAAATTTATAGCTCAAAACTTGTATTATTGTATTGTAGTGATGTAAGGATACGTATCCAAAAATCCGTTGGATACGGATATTAAAAGAATCCGGATTATCCGGAACCGGCCGAGAACTTGAATACGGATTCGGAATCAAAATAAATTCGCATCGGCTGTATACTAATGCAAAGTGCAAAGAGAAAACGGAATCGGAATCGAGTGTAAGCGAACAACACGGTCTGCGATGTGGCATATTTGATCTTATGCTTTCTCTTTCTAATGACCTTTCCTAAAAAAAGATAGCATAGTTATCGGGGTAACGGGTATCATATGGGATGAGACCCATTGGTTAAACTAGGCCTGCCTCACCCGAAGCGAATTCAAACGAGAACGAACGACGCCGACGGTGCCTTCCTATCCCTAACCTTCGACTTCGAATGATACCGATACCGCATCGACCTACCTAGCCGTGTATCCGGATAGAAAATGTTTTAGTATTGCATGCATACGTATACATGATCTGTCGCGCGGGTCAAGAAATGGATTCGTATTCGGATAATGGATACGGATCTTAGCTGATTCCGATTCCGTGTTATCCGGATATCTAAAGAATACGGATATTTACAACACTATTGTATTGTATTATTCTTAAGGCTGCCACAGACGCTCGCTTCGTCTTTCTGTGTGTGTGTATCAATGTTCTTGCGCAAACATAAGTTGTAAGATATGTCGCGCTGCGTTAGCTCAACAAGCAGAACTTTTTTTCGTAAAGCGAAAAATAAAAAAGTTTTCCATTTGTTAAGATTGAGAAATTTAAATCTCATCACGCAAAATAAGCTTGGTTTCCTCTTTCCAGCCAGAAAATTACTTCTCCCCTTCCAACTTGTGCGTACACTATGTTTCCCAAATAAGACCTAACCTGGTGTACTTCTCCCACATCTGGGGAGCGGCATCACCTTCGACACTTAAGATCCTTGATTCTATCCAAAAGAGAGCCATTCGACTTATCAATGACCCAGCCCTCACGAGAAATCTCCCTTCTCTCGCTCATCGCCGCGCTCTAGGGGATTTATCCTTTTTTTACCGCTACTTCCACGGATTGTGCTCTGAAGAACTAGCCGATATTATTCCCCCATTGAATGTCCCTAACAGAACAACAAGAGGCGCGTTACGTATGCATCCCTTTACTGTCCAGCTACAAAAGCCTAGAACAGACCACTTCTCTCGCTCATTCATACCTGTGGTCTCCAGATTATCCCGTGTCAATAGACTACATTTCCCTTCTCTTCAGACACCCACGGTACGTTAGTGCTTAGGCTTGAAGTCTACGTGGGATGTCTTAGATAAAAAAAAAGTTTTATCAATTATTTGCTACAAATATATTTACTTACCACTACAACATAAAAAATATAACAATACGGACAGTCGTGGCCAAAATAAAGTTCCATTTTTCCTTAGATTATATAGCAAATAATAGATACATTTATTTGCATCTATTTTGCCGCCCACAAAACCTCACAGTCTCCGCAAGAAGTAGGGCCTAAGCAAACCAACCGCTACAATTCCGTCCGGCGCGCCACCGTAATGGTTTTCCTGTATTTTATGTTCTACCAAGCAAACCTCTGAAGACAGTTCCGGATGAGAATAATCCATTTTTCCACACAGTTGACACTGACGCATCTTTCCGCAAAGTTTGTGGATAAAGTTGTGTCGGGAAAAACCAAAAATCACGAAAAGTATCACTATATACCTGTAGTCCGACCTGCCTGGAAAGTAAAACGAAATTACGCCTTGCAGATTTACTAGGTTTCTCAGTGAATCAGACGTCGCCCCGTAAAACCACGTTGCCACTCTCACTCTAAATTTCGTCACCATCTCGGTCACCATGCAATGGAAATAAAAATACTAAAAATTTATTATCAGGAAAAATAACGATATATTGGTATTTGTTATTAATACTTAATCATATGCTTTAGCCTGTAGTATTTACGATTGTAGATAAGTATTAACACACAGTATTTCCGATATTTTAGTAGAATCTGCAAATATTCTACAGAATTGAAAGCTCGGCAGCAGTCATTCTCAAAAAGTATGTGGGGGACCATATCGTTTTCCGGGTTATAAATAACTTGGGAATCCCTGTTTGCATGCGTGTGAATAGAAGAAAGTATGATTCACAGAAAGTGAAAATAACATATGCGGGACTTAGTAGATCTAACTTTACTAAATTCGAAGGTATACTAAATTTTTTCTTAGATCTCGCAATATGGTGGCCAAGTCACTTGGTATTTATGGTACCCTGTTAAAGTCTGGTCTATTTTACGTTTAGAGGTTGGCTAAAAAGACAGGACCGGACTTTTACTCACCGTTCAACTTAATAAACACCAAGAAAATCTGAAATCAATAAAGTCCAAAAGTAAAATGTTTAAAACCAAAGTCAAATGAAAATAAAACGATTCGACCTGTTGTGTCAGCTTGATACGGCCCACTACTAATCTAGGGACTTTTCGAAGGAACCATCATCAGCTTTTGATGTCATCTGTGACGACGACGAAACGCTGAGTTTTATCAAAATTTGAAGTATATTAGCCCGTACTATGTCTTTTTAGTCATCCAGTACGTATTTCATAAAAAAGAAATATTTACGAAATTTATTTTAAACGCAATGTTATTTTAAGAATTTCATTATTTTTGTAATTTTTTTTAATGTCCAGTGGCTTGGCTGTCTATCACATCCTAAAAATTCTTTTTTAAACTACTGTGTTGTGTCGACAGAGTAGGTAAACACCTGACGAGATTTTAGGAGGTATATGCGTCCATTGGGCAAGAAACATCTTAAAATATTTATTTATAGGTATTTTATGATAATAAATTTATATAGCACTGAGTTACTTTAACAAAATGCATCGAAATAAATATACTTTAATGCTCGTTTAGTATGATTTAATACATAAGTCAACGAACATCGATGCGTCTAATAATACAACCCTGTTCCAAGTGATCGTTTTCTTGCTAAGCGACTTTAGTACCAATAGGAACTATGCATATAACCCAAATAAATCTGAAATCTTTTTTTATGTTCCGTACATAAATTAATTGTTTTAGTGATTGTTTTTATCAATTTATTTTGGTCTTTATTAACAAGAAAAAAGGATTTTTTACTGCAAGTTTTCGCGCTAATTTCGAAATTTGTAAAACTTGATCCCATTGGCTGTGACGGTAAAAGTGGCGAATTCCAGTATAATAGGGTCATCGAAAAATGAATAAAAATGGCATTTAGTGCGTAACTCATCCAATGAAATATCCGTGCACTTAAAGTATAGAATGTTCCTAAAATCTTATTCATGTTTGCAACAAAAACTGGCATTTTTGTGAAATTTTGACACAACATATTTTAATAATTTCGACGTAAATAAACTGCAATTCTTTGTTTTCATGGCAATGGTCGGAAATTCGAATATTTAAGTTTCAAATTTTGCATGTCCCCGATGCAAATAAACCTATTTATTTATAACTCAAACGAAAAAATAAGCGATTTAAAGTAGTGGGAGGTAACGGATAAAATAAACCCAAAAATAATCACTAAATAGGAAAAATAGTGTAGAACAATGTCGGTTAAAAATAGGATTTGTTGGAAAACATGAAGAAAATTCAGTTTTTACCCCTTAAATATGCGCCTGGATGTGTTCTGTGTTCATTTTATAGTCTGATTATCCCTCTATATAGGAAAAAATACGGAGTGATTTAAAGGTATCAATGTAGAGTGCAAAAGAAAAGTCAAAAAACCGAAATTTAATCGGTGATTGCTCTGTTCCTATAAAGAATGAAAAAACTAAAACATAGAAATCATGTATTTCGATGAGCTTTTTCCGATGACGTATACCTATTGGATTTTAATTTGGGTCCATTTTGACCAAATATATATATATATATATATATATATATATATATATATATATATATATATATATATATATATATATATATATATATATATATATATAAACTGTGAAAAACTTTGGTCAAAAATAGAAATTTCAAATTTTTCCCAAATATATAAATTTTTCAATAGTTTTAGGTATAGGTAAATGTATTGTAAAAAAAGTATTTGAGATTTTAAAGTTTTACTTATCGATCCGTTTTTCGATCCGACTCGACGCACAGTGTTGCTTGGTATATGGATTATTGGACAAAATTAAGTATATGCTCAGTTTTAAACAAGTAAATTTGTCTTTATGTTTATAACTTGGTTACTCTACAATTATATACATAACCAACAAGCAAATTCGGATTTTTGTAATTTTTTTACCTTTTTTAGGTCAAAAACTAAGAGTAAATACCTACAGAAGGTAGTATGGAGTAATAATACATAAAAATTTGTGCTTGAAAAATTTAAAGAACACACTGTTAAGTGCGGTTAATAATAAGAAAAACTTAAATGCCTGTTTTGTAAAAACTATCCAATCAATTTTACGTCAAAAGTATTAACCGTGAAATTTTAAAAATTTACTAATAATAATATTTGTAACTGTGCCTATAAAACATTTAAAACCTACAGTAATTACGACTTTGACTATAACTTGGCAACGCTGCATCAGACCCGTCTATCGATTTAAAGCGGCGGGCATGCGCTCTAGTTTAGTCGATGTGTCAAAATTCTTTGCGTACATAGAATAGTAAAAATTGAAAAAAAAAAGTTTTGGTGAATTCTCAATCTTTGTTACGTGATAACATATTCTTAGCGAGTTTATAACATATTTTTGGTGTTGCGTGTTGTGGGTCGTCCGTTTACATGTAAAATCCGTGCTGTGCTACGTTCCAAATTTTTATTTTTCGGCTATTTTCCTGGAAAAACTCGATCATCCATCGATTTTTTTTTTGAAGTGCAAGTTATTAAACCTTTCTTAATTTAAAAAGGTGATTTTTACTTGTTGCGTTGATTCCACTAGTTGCCCACAAAATTTTGACCCACCTGTAGAGAAACTCACGAGCCGCGCCTGCTGCTCAACAATATTGTACACTGCAAATAAAGAATTTTTTATAAATTACAAATGTTACAAAATAAAGCCATCAGAATAATCTTGAATGTAGATAAATATACGCCAATTAAATATATTATGTTAAAAAATATATAATTATTAGATGTAAAAATGGAAAAAAAATTATACTCTTTTTGGTCTATATTTTTATTTTCAGAATTAAGAATAATTTTTATCAATAAATCTTCCCGAATTTGTATCGCAAAATTTAGATAATCACCAATACAATTATTATTGAAGAAACAAAAAAATTTCCTTTTAAATAGTGTTTGAAGCAATATAGAATATAAATCAACTTTTATAAAAGAATAATAGAATTTCATAATCTAAACAATTTTATTACAAACCAATCTAGTTTACGGAAATTGAAAAAAGAATTAGAAGCAGATTTGTTTAATAGTCAGTTTGAAAGTAATACAATTCAAAAGCTCACTTAAAATTCTTTAAAATTCTAAATTTGCTTACTTAATAGTTATTGTTTGAGAAATAGTATTTTTATTGTCATATAAAACATTTAAATTAAAGTGCAGTTCATCTATTTCCAAAATGTCAAGTTTTATAGAAGAGCCAAAAGACCTAATAAAAAATATATTGGAGAGATAGTTTAAACTTACAAAATCAAATGTTGCCAATTAGTTTATTACATCAAAACGTACATTCACATAGAAATTGGAGTTAGCCGATTTGGAGATGAAGATATCGATGTTTGTTCAGGATTTAACACTGAACTATGTAATATACAATGTATTTAAGTTTAATAAAAATAGTGGTAACGTTTAGAGATGGAACATTCTCGAGAATTTATTTTTGGGAAGTATTCTCCGAGAACAATGAGAATTTATCGGAAATTTTGGAGAATTTATGTTATATGTTGGATAATTTTATGTTTTGACTGCATAAACTGAAAGAACATATTTTTTTACCAAAAGTAGTTTCTACAATAATTTTATCTGAAAAAATAAAGAGATGTAGAGATGGAACATTCTCGAGAATTTATTATTGGGAAATATTCTCTGAGAAAAATGAGAATTTATCGGAAATTTTGGAGAATATATTTTATTATATGTTGGAGAATGTATGTTTTGTTTGACTGCATAAATTTGAAGAACATATTTTTTTACCCGCAGTAGTTTTTCCAATAATTTTATCTGAAAAAATAAAGAGATAGCACTGCACACACAATACCTAATTTAGAAAATATTTAAATTGTAAATTAACGTGATTACGCATCTTAGTCAAAATAATGAAATTAAATTTTTATTTCCATTATTTCAAGTAACTTTATTTATAAATAAAACACAACTTAGAAACGCATTGTATAAAATAACATGTCTAAACAAGTTGTTTAAAACAACACAGAAAAGAAATAAAGATAAAGATGCTCCAAGCTCCATCTATGATACAATAGTAAATTCCCATAAATTCTCCGAAAATATTAATTTTCCCCGAAAACATTCTCGTTCTCGGAAATATTCTCGGTAATTTTCCAGTAATTTATATTTTTTTCAAAAATCATAAATTCTCGAGAATTTATGCTGGGAAATATTCTCGGTAATTTACCGTTCTCCGGAAATATTCCCTTGAGAACATTCTCATGGCACATCTCTAACATTACTAATGTTAACTCAAAACTCAAAAAGTTGTTACATATTTTATACTTGTTTAGAATTATTTACAACGGTTTAAGGTCATTGCCTAGTTTTTGAAGGCCAGTAGTCAGGCGTGTCTTGTTATGCAATACCCCTTACGTAAAAGTTATTTGGCAGCAGCATTATAGCGTGTCTTTCATCTCCAGTCTTACAGAAAGAGATAGTGAAAGTATATTTCTTTAGTAGTATATATAGTTTCCGTTGCAAAACGGAAGCATCAGTTATCAAATTGTATCAATTGTAAATTGTTTAGTAATTTATTAACAGTCATGAAAACCTTTTTGAGTATCGTTTCAGTTTTCTGTGTTTTCGTAGCCGTTAACGCTGGATATTATGGGGGTGGTGACCACGGATTATCACACACCGTTGAAATAACTAAACAGGTGCCTTATCCCGTTTACAAGCATGAGGCAGTCCAGATGCCATATTCACTACCAATTCCAGTACCCAAACCAGTAGCAGTACCCCACGCACAACCTTACCCAATCCGAGTTCAAGTGCCACAACCCCTGGCTGTACCTGTTATCAAAACCATCACCATCCCAGTTGAGAAACCAGTACCATACAAAGTAATAAAGGAAGTTCGTTACCCTGTTGACAAACCCTATGCAGTTACAGTTGAAAAGCACGTTCCTATAAGAATTACAAAACCAGTACCAGTAAAGGTTCCAGTATATAAGGTTGTGTACCATCATAGTAAACACTAATAATAATAATAAAATAATGCTCTTTTACAAACCCAAGACTGATATTAATCATTGTGATTTATTTTTGTTATGTTTTCCTTCAAATAAAAGAAAATTAAAAAAAAAATGTTTACTTATAAACCTTTTACCGTAAATTTTTTTAGCAAAGGTAGTACTTATTGCGATAATACACAAGCGCTACGGCTCCCTTGGCAAATCCTGATCCCCCCCCCCCCCCCCCCAACGTCTTATCAGGGGTTTTCAACGCAGCCGTAGCGTTTGTGCATCGTTACTTTTAGTACTACCTTTGCTGATGCGTCGTCTTTTTAGCAATGCGCCAGTGGCGGTTCCTGAAATTTTAGATGTGTCGTATCTCAGTTCCTACGCATGGAACCCACACCAAATTATAGGATGCTACTATTGGGTACTCTAGAAACATTTTCGTAAAAAAATATTTAATTTTAAAATTGCGAAAATAAGGTATTTTTTTGGGCCGCTTCACCTGAGATCTGAGAAGGTTCTGAAGAAAATTTTACTTCCAAGCTTTTTTCATAAATTTTATCAGATTTTATCGATATAATTCAAATTTCATTGAATTACCTCTAATGTCTTGAAATTAATTAGGTTTTAAAATTTTTACCCTAAAATATTTTGTCTAAGACATAATTTAAAATGTCATTTCTTCAAGGAAAATTAGAATATTTTCACGAAATTTGGATTTGTCGATAAAATTTGATATACTTTATGAAAAAATATGCTGAGTAAAATATTCTGCAAAGCTGTCTTAGGTGAAACGGCCCAAAAATTAACTTTTTTTCGCAAATTTCACCATTAAACATTTTTTCACGAAAATGATTGTAGAGTACCCAACAGTAACATTTTATAATTTAGTGTGGGTCCCATTACTTGGAACTGAGATACGACAATCTGAAATTCCAGGAGCCGCCACTGCAATGAGCATAGTGCTTTTACCTTAAGATAAAAAAAACGTCCCGAAAGTATGCCGTGGAATCAATCCCGCATGTCTTAAATTATTACTCTTAAAAGGTAACACAGGTAACAGGTATAGGAAAGTGAAAAATAGAATTGTCAAGTTCTGAAGTTTTTATTTTTAAGAAAATTAAATATAATCCCGTCAGAACAAAAAACTTTTATGATCGTCTAGAAAACAGTAAACAGTCTTAAAATAAGTATAGAAACATAAATAAAAACATCAACTCCCTTTTTGGCTCATACAGAAAATAATTAAAATAGAACAAAACATCGAATAAAAAAAATCGGTCAAGTGCAAGCTATACTAGCACAATTAGTATTTCGTGCCATCAGCCTCCCACTTAAATTATTAATAGTAATGCAGTCGCGTTACGACTGAGCCAGATTAAAAATTTTGAAAAAGGTGTAAGGACAAAAGTTGTTCCTTACATCGCACTGTGTCTAGAAAGCATATTTAGCGCGAAAAAAGGTATAAATTAGATATAACAATCAGCATCATTCAAATAGTTTATGTGGATTGTAACATCCTAAAGCAACCGCTGGCAACAAAAAAATTTACAGAAAAAGGATAGGAAAATAAGAGGTTCGTAAAGTCCGAGCGCACAGGTAGTTGCCCTATTTTATTGTTACCAGTAACTATTTGTTGTTTGCAGTAAACAGTCCATATTGCTAAGTTAAAAGCGATATAATTTAAATTTCTCCATGGCTAGTGATGAGGAAGGTTAATACAATAATTTCGCTATAGCTATTATGCTATTGTATTATAATTATATTAAAACGAGTTTGTTTTTAAAATATACAGTTTTATGAGAGGTTTTTTTTTCTTTAATATTTATATTTGTGTAGAGTTTAGAAAAATTGCAGGTATTTGCAGCTATTAGATTTATTTAATTATGAATGACATATTATTGTAGATAATGAAATAAAAAAATGTAATTGCCTTCGGGCCCGGCTTCAATTATTATTAATTTTTTTAGGTACTACCGCTATGCTAACAAAATTTGAGCTTTTCCAAGAGTGGCGAAAATACAAAAATTTGAAGGGAACTATATATTTCTATACCAGTATATACAAAATTCTTTCTTATTAGCATTAGCCTTTTTTTGATGAAGAAACATTTTACCCCAAATTTGACGTCCGATTTTAAATGGCAAGCCTTTAAAAACCAAAAATCGTACACTAGCGGAAACAATTAAAGGATCAAAAAAAAAATCTCAATTTTGTGCGATTTTTCAAATGGCTGGATCTTTGGTAAAAATGGTCATATTTGAGTGAAAAAAAAAAGCAATTTGAAGCTTGAAGTGTCTAGTTTAAGGATCTTGCGATAAAAAAATTTTCCAAGCAACAATTAGCGCAAAATCCTAATGAATATCACGGAAAGAAAATTTTTCGAAATTTTTTGTAATCTTATTTTTCGTGTACGGACTTGAAAATTTTTTTTCAACCTAACCACTATATGGATTGGATAGGTTGTTCATTTAGCTTCAATTTCTTTTTGTGTCGGCCTCGATACGACCATTCCTCGCTGAGTTATCAGACTTTGAATGAAAATGCGTCATTTTCTTTTCTCTCATCAATATCTCAGGAACCGATGGTCCCGCAGAAAATGGAAGGGGGGTTTCGGAAACTTGGATCCATTCTCTACAATGCCCTGGCACGTTTTTTCAGAAAAAATTTTTTTTCATCCTTAACATGACTGAGAAATTGTGAAAAATAGGACTTTTTTAGGTCTTTTAGAAAATCACGTGGCATATTGAGAATATTGGGAAAATGACTAATGTTAAGTGTGCATCTTACAGGCCATTGTACCCCTAAAAGCCCTACAGAGTTTCAACCTGATCCATCAAGCCGTTTTATTGTTTCATTCGATTGAATTGTTGAAAAAATTGAGAGCTCATATTCTGTAAAAAAACGGAAAAAAAATTTCTTGTAATTTTTTTCCACAGTTTTATTGCGTAAAGCGTTTGGAGTCATGACAAAAAAATTCTGAAAAATTAAAACAAAATTTGTTTCTGAAAAATTGAAAAAAAAATTCTTTTTGAATTTTTTGTGATGGTGTGATGGTGTGATGGTGCGAAGGTGCGACGGTGCGACGGTGCGACGGTGCGACGGTGCGATGGTGTGATGGTGTGATGGTGCGATGGTGCGATGGTGCCATCGCGCCATCGCGCCATCCCGCCACCGCGCCATCGCGCCATCGCGCTATCGCGCCATCGCACCATCGCACCATCGCACCATCGCACCATCACACCATCGCACCATCACACCATCACAAAAAATTCAAAAATAATTTTTTTTCAATTTTTCAGAAACAAATTTTGTTTTAATTTTTCAGAATTTTTTTGTCATGACTCCAAACGCTTTACGCAATAAAACTGTGGAAAAAAATTACAAGAAATTTTTTTTCCGTTTTTTTACAGAATATGAGCTCTCAAGGCAAAAAAAAGCGATCCTTCAATTTTTTCAACAATTCAATCGAATGAAACAATAAAACGGCTTGATGGATCAGGTTGAAACTCTGTAGGGCTTTTAGGGGTACAATGGCCTGTAAGATGCACACTTAACATTAGTCATTTTCCCAATATTCTCAATATGCCACGTGGTCTTCTAAAAGACCTAAAAAAGTCCTATTTTTCACAATTTCTCAGTCATGTTAAGGATGAAAAAAAAATTTTCTGAAAAAACGTGCCAGGGCATTGTAGAGAATGGATCCAAGTTTCCGAAACCCCCCTTCCATTTTCTGCGGGACCATTGGTTCCTGAGATATTGATGAGAGAAGAGAAAATGACGCATTTTCATTCAAAGTCTGATAACTCAGCGAGGAATGGTCGTATCGAGGCCGACACAAAAAGAAATTGAAGCTAAATGAACAACCTATCCAATCCATATAGTGGTTAGGTTGAAAAAATTTTTCAAGTCCGTACACGAAAAATAAGATTGCAAAAAATTTTGAAAAATTTTCTTTCCGTGATATTCATTAGGATTTTGCGCTAATTATTGCTTGGAAAATTTTTTTATCGCAAGATTCTTAAACTAGACACTTCAAGCTTCAAATTGCTTTTTTTTTCACTCAAATATGACCATTTTTACCAAAGATCCAGCCATTTGAAAAATCGCACAAAATTGAGATTTTTTTTTTGATCCTTTAATTGTTTCCGCTAGTGTAGAAAAACATTTAAAATTTAAATACCTTTATTTCTCTTATTGCTCTAAAAGCTGTTCAAAATGACCACCATGAACTTCTTGGCAGTAATTTAGTCGATTTTGGAACTCACTTCTCACATTTTCGAGAATGGCTGGTGGTACTTCTTGACAGAGTTCCAAAATCGACTTTATTACTGCCAAGAAGTTCACGGTGGTCAATTTGAATAACTTTTAAAGTAATGAGAGAAATAAAGGTACTTACATTTTTACTTTTTTTCACGATTTTTAACTTTTACAGACTTTTAAAAACATTTAAAAAAATTAGGGTACGGACCTCGGGTTTGCGTTAAAATCTTTCTCTTGTGAGATACCACACCCTAGCGTCTAGGGTATCCAACTTTTTTTAAGTTAGATAACGTAACTAGTGTTTTGAAACAGGAAAAAAGTATTTGTAAGAAAAAACAAGTATTTTTTGAATTCAAGTTTTTATTGCCTTAAATACATATTTTTAGGTGCTGATAGCCCAAGCTAACAATTTTTGATTGCTTTTTATAGTACTAGCGTCACCCCTCAAGGGCGTTGAAGAAGTTAAATTACGAAAAAGTAGATTTATTAACCAATAAGATACACCTAAAATTTGGTGTCTTCATCTGTATTAATAGCAAAGATCTTTGCCCATAGATTTATATTGTATATTGTTTTTATTATAATTCATTCTTGAATTAGTACAGAATAAAACCTATATCAATTTACTTCATATTTATAAGTTTACAATTTTGTCGCGCTAAATATGCTTTCTGGACCACAGTGCAACGTGAAAAATATTTTTTGTCGAAAAACTTTTTTTCTAAAAACCAATGGTTCAGCAGTTATAAGGAAATAAACCATTATATTGTTTATAATAATTGATCGCGCTAGCACCTTTTTGTCCTGATAATTTTGGTTCAGTCTACACTTAATTTTTCTGAGCGATTTTTATGCGTTTTCCCGAAAAATGTTTAAAAAAATGCATAAAAAATACATCAAATACATATATTGTTGAATTCGTGCTTCAATAAGCTTTGATTTGACGCCCTACAGGATGCCCTTGAAAATACTTTACCCCCTTTGAAAATAGTTTACCCCCTGAAATTAACCCACATAATCATAATTCAACTTTTTGATAATTTTCCCTCAATCCACACCTAGTTCTCAATATTCATAATTTTTTTCAGATTGTTGTGAGCGATCCTTTTAGTGATGTGATAAGGGTGGGAACATAAGCCTTTTTCCCAAAAAATGTTGAAAAAAATGCATAAAAAATACATCATATACTATATTGTTAAATTAGTGCTTCAGTAAGTTTTCATTTGCCACCCTACATGATACCCTTGAATTTTTTTTTATTTCCCCTTGAAATCAACCCCCAGAATGAAAATTCAACTTTTTATACTTGACGTCTATAATTGGGCCACCACACTCTATCTCTAAGCTTAATTTAATAATTTTCGTCGAATAGTTTCAGCGAAAATCGCCTGTGACAGACGGACGGACGGACACCGAAGTTATTCCATAAGTGTTTCGTTTGGCTCGGAACACTAAAAACATAAACAAAATACAGTAATAATGTCGATCGTCTTAATATTCTAAGAATCTATAAAATATTTTTTCTACAACCGAGCGAAAAGTACAAATTTGCGCTTTCAAAAGAAAGCGCAAAGTTGGACATTTTCGAGGAACAAGCGTTTGTTTTACTTTGTCGCTCGCCGAGCGACAAAGTTACTTTGCCGCTCGCTTAGTTACCATGGACACCTTAATAATAATAAAGAAACGCCCAGCGTATCTGCGACTTTTGACACAAAATATAAACTGTCAAATTTGATATCAATAATTAATTATTAATTACATTACAAAATATTTTTATAAAAATACCGGTTGTAGAAAAAATCATGTGTGTAATTCGAGCGCAAAGTGACATTGCCGCTCTCGCGAGATAGCCGCGCTCCGCTACGCGTCGCGCGTCTAACTTCTCGCTCAGAGCGGCAATATATCACTTTGCGCTCTTAATACACAAATAGCTATTTTACAATAAAAAAGTTTAGCATCTTAGTTTTGCAAATGAAGTATGTTCTTGTGTTGTACTACTTGTGATGCGTGACAAGCGCGTTTTTATTATCTTTATAATAATTTTAAGAAAAAATATATTTTACTGCTTGTTGCGAATGTTTCGTAACAAGTTAGACTCATCTTAAATCGACAGGTTTTATTTTTCAGAGACACGATATTATTTTCAACTAAGGTCAGGTTCGCCTCATATTTGAAGACCAGTACGAGGCGTGGTCGGTTAAGCAATACCCAAATGTTACTTAATCATCTGGCGGGGTCTCTTTTTTAACAGTCGCATAGAAAGAGATAGTGAAAGTATACCGCTAAAATAGTATATATAGTTTCATGTTAAAACAAAAGCATCAGTCGCCAAACTGTATCATTTGAAAAATTTTAGTACTTTTTAGATTAAAAATCATACAGGATGTTTAACATTTTAACCAGCGTTTCACTCTTCTGTGTTTTCGTAGCCGTTAATGCAGGTTATCACGGTGGTGACTATGGTGACCACGGCCTGTCGCACACCGTTGAAGTAACTAAACAGGTGCCTTATCCCGTTTACAAGCATGAAGCAGTCCAGGTTCCATATTCACTACCAATTCCAGTACCCAAACCAGTAGCAGTACCCCAGGCACAACCTTACCCAATCCGAATTCAAGCACCACAACCTATCGCTGTGCCTGTAATCAAAACCATCACCATCCCAGTTGAGAAGCCAGTGCCTTATAAGGTAGAGAAGGAAGTTCGGTACCCTGTTGACAAACCCTATGCAGTTACTGTTGAAAAGCACGTTCCCATAAGAATTACCAAACCAGTACCTTATAAGGTTCCAGTATATAAGGTTGTATACCATCATAGTAAACACTAATTTCTTCAAATTTCTATGCTCCTTTTTTTTTAATAAGCTCAAGACTGATATACTCGTAATTATTGTAATTTTTTGTTTGTTGTTATTGTTATTTTATTTTTATTAAAGTTAAAAATTGTTCTGCAATGAATATCTGTTACTCATAAACAACCTTCCATTGTTTTCTTTCCATTGTATATTAGTTGCCATATCAACTAATGTTTGTATTATTAGTATTAGCGTTCACGACCGCTGATTCAATAACTACTCACAACGCGTGTTATTTTTTTTCCTTTCGAATTTAGAGTATTCGAAATACCTATATAGTAATAAAAATATATATAAACACTATGGCCCTTAGGATAAACAATCCTCATCTGTTGCAACCCTGGCCATAATGTCTTTCCAACATGTTAAAAAGAATTCAGAGTAATGTAGTGGGGATGACAAGTGTTACTTTCATAGGTCGCAAAGCGTACGTTCGATTTTGGTGTTTTGTGTTTGTGACGTTGATGCTTCTGTGGGGTTTTTTTTGTATAGTGTGTGTGTTTTAAACATTTACTGTTGGACTTTATAGATTTTAGAGACTAGATTTTCCTGGTGTTTTTTATTTGTTGAACGATGAGTACGGTCCTGTCTTTTTAGCCAACCTCTAAATGTAAAATAGACTAGACTTCAACAGGATGCAGTAATAAGTGACTTGGCCACCATATTGCGAGATCTAAGAAAAAGTTCACTATAGTTAAGTCAAGGTGATAAAGCGAAAGTCAAAAGTCAGTGAAGAAGATATAGATATTAAAGAAATGGATTAATTACTGTCACCCAAGGTCACTAACGTTCAAGTAGACATAGTTTCGTCCATTTTTCTAAAGTATATTGCACTTCCAGTAGTATTTTTTGCATCGAAAACTCACGGATTTGTCAAAAACTCGAAGCAAAAAATCTGAAAGATTGGATTTACGAATTTAGTCAGATTTTAAGTGCCCAAAGACATATATGTGCAGCCAGTGACAATTCAAACTTTCAGGTGTAAATGAAAACGCAATCCATATCTGAAAGTTTGAGTTGTCAGTTGCTGTGCATATGTTTCGGGCAAACTTCAACAAGTCAAACATCTCGTTTATGTAATACATTCACTATACTGAGCAATGTAGGTAGTTGCATGGTTGCTTGGTTTTGTTAAGAAAGGAAATGTTAGAATGGGGGTTTCGCTTGATTCATTTTAAATTCTGTTACTTCCGTTCCTGCTTATATAAAATGTTAATGCATATCGAAACCTATTATATTTTCTTTGGTTTACCTATTCATAGCGTATTTTGTCTTTTGCGGCTTTTCGGCGTATAATTTACTACCTTGGTATAACAATTTTACTCCATTACAAAATTTGAATCCCCATTTCACTCCCTTAGGGGTTGATTTATCAATAACTGTAAAACACGTATTTAAATATTTATTTTTTAGAGTACTTCTATCAGAGAGTAGATCTCTGCTTCTATGAAGTTTCGACTAAATATGGGACCATCTAATATTTTTTCTCCATACAACCTTTGAACCCCTATTTCACCCCCTTAGGGGTTGAATTTTGAAAAATTCTCCCTCAGTAGATCCCTACCTTATATAAGAAGCTTCTGTGCAAAATTTCAAGTTTCTAACCCAGCGGTGTGGGCTATGCGTTGATAAGTCAGTCATTTCTTCTTTTATATATAGAGACTTATATGTATATAGAGGTAACGACACTAATCATAATAACTTGGTAAAATGTAGAGAACCATGTCCAACTATGCGAAGCTCAAATCCTAATTCCAAGAAATAATATAGAATTTTTTACGAATTTGTCTGTCCTAAACATCGACTTTTTTGTAATGTCCTAGTAACTTATTCGTACTCTAATTGTCCAACTCAGCCATCTATGGGGGGGGGGGGTATCTCCCTTAAGAACGCCCCTTGTCTTTAAGTGTGTCATTAAATATTATATGTGACATGTGACAGTCTGTAAAAAATACACACAACTTTATTAAGGTATACTCTCAGCATAACCGGGAACCACTTTGTCAAGGTGAATATAAAATATGAATATAAAATATTCCGTGACCTACAGTGACCTACAGTCTAAACGGTTCAACCAATTTTAACGAATGAAATGTGAAACGATTCATCCCAATTGAAAAATAAACAAGATGGCAGACGCAAAGACCCATACTGTCCAAATCGAAAAATTAAGTTTTTTTAAGACCTATTAAGTGAGGTTTCAAACTATTCGTCCAAGCGCCGCATATAAAATAGGCTGTGTTAAATTAATAACAAAAAAAAATGGCGGACGCGGAAAGCGACATTGTTCAATCCGAAAAATTGAAAATTTTAAAGACCTATTAAGTAGTGAGGTGTCAAGTGATTTGTCCTCACGAGTGACACAGGCTATATTAAATTGGAAAGGAAAGTAAACGGCGGGTGCAGGAAACCACATTGTCCAATCCGACAATTAAAAATAATAAAAACCGATTTAGTTAGGTGTCAAACGATTTGTCTCAGTCAGGAAACAAAATGTTTAACAAAGGACTATATTGTTCAATCTGAAAAATTGAAATTTTTAAATACCGAGTACTACAAATTAAATTGAAAAGGGAGTAAAGTGACGGGTGCAGGAAGCTATATGGTCCAAACCGAAAAATTATAGCTATTTACCTAACAACTACATACCACCCCTAAATGATTATGGCCCCTCTAGCTTTTTTATGCGAGATGTCACTCCCAAGGAGGTAAAAAATGTGATTAGCAAAACCACACGTAAGCCAGCAGCTGGCATGGATGAAATACACGGCAGGGCTATCAAACTCGTTCAAGAATTAATTTGTTACCCAATTTTTTACCTAATGAATGAATCATTTAGTAGTGGACTCTTTCCTCAACATATTAAAGAGTCTAAGTGCATACCTATATTTAAACATAAAGGACAAAAAAACAATAAAGCGAATTACAGGTCTGTCTGTGTTCAAAGTCAGATATCACAAGAATTTGCATACCATTTATTAAATGTTTCCAATTCTTTGTCATAACGGTATTTCGAGTTTTCTGGTAATAGTTCGACCTTCATATTCTTGACTTCTTCGAGAATGTCTTTCGGCAGTCCATCAATCATATTACCTTCAGTTTTTTCCTCGGTCTCCATTTTCTACTCAAAAGTTTGATAAAAGTCGAATAACCTTTATATTTGTACTTTGACGCCTATACTGACAATCAACAAATAGGTAAATAATACAAACTTAATTGCATAGTAAGAAAGGCCCTGTAATTATGATGGTTATTTTTTGGGTATTTCCCATCACCAATATTTTATTTTGTCCAATGATTCGTCTCAGTGCTGCGAGTGACATTCCCTTCTCTTCAGACGCCCACTGTAGGTTAGTACTTAGGCTTGAAGTCTACGTGGGATGTCTTAGATAAAAAAAAATAGGAAAATCACCGACGCTACACGCCTTAACTGTCTAAAACTAAAAAAGTTTAAAATAATAATTGTGTGATTGAAAAATAAAAAATCCGACTGCGAAAGATAAAAGTTGAACTAATATGTAACAAACAAGATTTTCTAAAATATAAAAACATAATATGATCAATAACCAATACCACAACCAAACCAAAAATAGGAATGGATGCTAATTACTCCTCTCAAGCTTCAAATCACTATACAATCATCATCAGGGATAACGTAACGTTGAGTAATTTACTACTGGGTTTACAAACCAGGTGTAGATAGTACTGTTCATTAGTTTGTTATTTTCTTTTTATCAAAGCATTTTCAAAATGACTGCATAAACGCTTTGTTTAATGAAGTACCATTTCCTTTACTTATCTAATAAAGCCTAGTTTTTATTATTTATTTACATTCCATTGCTGCATGGGCGTATTACAACATTATGCAATAAACTGCTAGTTTTTTAATGTATTTTTTTTTGATCTGACATCATTCTGTATAAGTAATCTTATTACTTTCTCTATTTAATAATAGTATTATGTTATTAATGTATTATGAGCATTACCGACGATTTTGAATAGACTTTTTTGTGCTAAGAGTCACTAAAGAGAAAATTTGATCTCTAAAAACAGAAGTGTTCTTTTTCTCTTCCGGTTTGCGATGTTTTACACCTTAGAGTTTATTAATGTTTATATCATAACAGTACCATTAGCTTATTATGATTTAACGGCATTTTATTTTTACCTTGACGCTAGAAATGGCACCATTAATAAATCCATTTAAGGATTTTATATAAAAAAACTATAATGCAATAAAATCCCATCCATTATGACATTACCTGTAAATAATAAAAATATCTGCAATAATTAAAAAAATATAACAAATAAAAGGTCAATAATTTTATAACTTACTTTTTTTATTAAAAACAAAATAACAACAATAAAAGAAATAACAAAAACGAAAGTATGAAAATGAGAGAAGAAATGGGAATGAGGAAGTGATGTATCAGTCTTGCGTCTATGTAAAAAAAATTCGAAAATTAGTGTTTACTGTGATGGTATACAACCTTGTATACAGGAACCTTCACGGGTACTGGTTTGGTGATTTTTACCGGTACGTGTTTCTCGACTGGAACTGGGACGGGTTTTTCAACATGATAATGAACTACCTTTTCGATCTTGTATGGGACGGGCTTTTCGACTGGGATGGTAATGGTTTTGATGACAGGTACCGCCACGGGTTGTGGTACCTTAATATGAACTGGGTAGGGTTGTCCTACAGGAACTGCTACTGGTTTCGGTACTGGAACTGGAACTGCGTGTGGAATGGGTACTGCTTCATGCCTGTATACAGGAATAGGTACATGCTTGGTAATTTCGACTGTGTGTGATAAATCGTGATGGCCACCGCCTCCGCCGTGTTCGTAACCTGCCTGCACCGCGACAACTACACAAAGAAGCGATACACTAGTTAAGAACTTCATTATGCAGAAATGAATTAGTTACTGCAAATTGAACCAAGTGTTACAATTAATACAGATTGTTGACTGATGAATCCTTTTTAAAGCGGAAAGTATATATATACTGTGGAACTAAATAAACTTTCACTGTCTTGTTAATGGCTTATCAACCAAGAGATAGTGAAAGTAATGTGTTCCTTCCGTACTTTTGTTGTAGAAAAACGCCGTTTCTTTCGATATGCCGAATTGGTGTTATGTAATATTTCGTATCATCTAATTTTAATTTGTTATTAACTAAAGAAACCTAATTAATAAAAAATGTCGGAAGTATATAATGTGGGTTTTATGAGTGCCTTAACTTTGATTTTTTTATAAATAATTCATTTTTATAAAAGGAAATTGAAAAGGTGCAGCTAAAGACTTGTTTGTTATAGAGCTAAATGTTTGATATACTTAAAATGAAACACATTAATAAGCAAACCAATAATAATAACCACAGTATAATAAATTTTTTATTCTATAAGGCATTGATGCTTCCAGACTTGGTGCAAGATTATAGTGATATCTCTCTAAAAAAATGATAGTTTTGAGTGATTCTTGAGATATTTGAATAGGTCCGTGAACGAGAAAGCTTAGGATTTTTTTTGTAGACAAGTTGTTATTAAGCAACATTTTAACTATATTTTAAGTACAGCCATAGACTACAGCCATACTACTCATAAAATCTCTGCTTACAACTCTTTTGTTGAACAACCACTGTCAGAGAAAAATTATAAAAAATAATTAAATATTATTAATCTAGCAATAAATAATGACTATAATACTAATATGATTGACCAAATTGTTAATAAAAAACAATATAAAAAAGCTATCAATTTAGCATGTCATACAACAAAATCAAAAGCTACACTTAGGTACAAAACACTCACATATACCGGTAAACTTACACAAAAACTCAAAACACATTTAAATATACTAGATTTGCCTATTGCTTTCCAAACGAATAACAAATTAGGTAAATTAATAAAAAACAACAAAATTAAAATTAAAAAAGGACAAAAATGTGGTGTATATAAACTTAAATGTGGCACTTGCCCAAAAATTGATATAGGACAACGGGGAGAAATTTTGAAAAGAGACTTGAAGAGCATCAAACTAGTTATAACAAAAAAAATTAGTAAAATTCCCATTACGCTCTACATTTGACTAATGAACAACATAGTTTTCATGATAATTTTGAAATTTTACAGTTGCAAACAAATCAGTAAAACTTAATTTTTTAGAAAGTATGGAAATAAATAAATGTAAAAAATTAAACATGTTACTAAATGACCAGTTGGATTAGCTAGTTCCCCATTGTTAAATTTATAATTTTTTGGAAATTCCACCAGCAATAAAACGGTATTGTTGTACACTCTATAACTTAAAATTGTAAAATTAAAGGACTTTACCTAATCCTAATGGTATTGTAAACATAATCACCAGGTTGTAAAAATGTATGTAAAATTTGTTGAGTATTTAATAGGGAGTTACACAGTTGGGCCCTTTTACCTGGGATTCAGTCAAACGTCTTTAATCCCACACAACAGTTGGGCCCGATATATACTTATCCCTTTAAGAGTGTTTATGACAAATATTATAATTATTTATTATGTTTGGGTACACAGGGTAAATAAAAAAGTTTTGAAAATTTGTAATGTTTATTGTGCAAAATAAATTCACAATTTTAAAAATTAATAATATAATACAGTTTACAAGTATTGTTTTACATAATATAATGTGATTAATCAACTAGGCGCGTATTTACAGGAAACACATTTTATAAAACTTGTTCTGTCGATTTCATTTGACATATATTCCCGTATTTTATTTTCTACAAATTGTTTTTTCTTTCTAATATCAACTTTTAGAGCTTTTGGAAATTTGTTTGCTGTTACAATTTTAATATATGTTTCGGTTTGAAAATTTAGCAAAATATCTACAAACTTAAATATACTTGGGTGGGAATGATAAAAACTGTTATTAAACTTTGAGTGAAACGATTCACATGCATTAGTTGTTCGATATAATGAAGATGAAAGATTAGCCCAAATGTTTGGTGGGAATTGTGAACATTCATCTATATAAGTATCTACTAAATAGTCACAAAATTGTTTTAGCCTTTCATCTTCTGGCAAGTCACTAACTAAGTCAAAAGTAAAACAATCACCCACTTCATTAGGTTCTAAAAATTGAAGGCCAAAAAAGTTTTAGTTTTTTTCCAATTGCAGTATTATTTTTGTATTCAGTACTTAATCCAAGTGCCTGCAGTTTTCTGAACCATGCCTGTGACAGATGAAATCTACAGCCTACAATTGTTGATTCAGGCCAAGTAACAGTTCTTTAACAGCATTATGAATGGCTACTTCAAAATCTATCACTACATTTTTTGGGGATAGTAGTAAGTGATTTTCGGCACATTTTTCAGTCAAAAGATTAAATAGGTTTTGATATAACAATTGTTTCTTACTAGGTAATAAGACAAAAAACTAAAGGTACATAATGACCATTTTTGTACCCATGAAGGGTAAAAATTGACAAAAAAACTTAATTACACACAATAATTAAAGGTACCGTCCATAACAATAGTTTCTACAGAGCAAAGAAAATGCAGGTTTGTACAAGAAAATATTACAATTTTATGTTCCTCGCTATTTACCATCAAAAATGATTCGTCCTTGGATGTTTTTGGTGACAAGTTCTTTAAAGAACAAAAAACTTCGTCTTGATTCCTAGGCAAAGTGGAAACCTGCGACTTTCTACACTCATAAATATTTTTTCGAATAAGGTTTAAATCATTAGTTGTAATGTTTTCAACTGATGCTCCGCATTGTCGAAGTTCACTGTGAATTATTTTTGGAGGCCTCTCATATGGATCACTAGCAGCTTTTCTTTTGATACAATTGCTTAACTTTTGTCTTTCAAGATTTTCTTCAGGCTCATGATTATGATTTAGATTATATGTTAAAACACATTCAAATTTTGTGGTCGGCGTGTAGAGTTTAGCGGAACACTTGGTTTTTTTATTTACACATCTCCAATACAAAGTGTTATCTTTTAAAATTTTGCCGACACAAAACTTAAAACCACATACGACTAACAGTCGCTTTCCTTTTTCACTTAACATTGTTTGAACTTCCATCGTTTATAAAACTCAGAAAAGAACTGACAAAAATGAATAAGTTGTCAACATTTAAGGACCTGTGAGCACCCTGTATTGGTACCTTAACTAGGTACTTCTAGGAATGTCGTACTACACCTTTTCAAGTGTAATAAAACCACTAATACCCTTATTTGCATATCGGGGCCCAACTGTTGGGTGTAATCATCCGATTACCTGCAGAAGGGCCCAACTCGCTAGCGTCCATTTAATACATGTAATAGCAACAGTTTTTAGTTTATACCAACCATCCGACAAGACACTGTGTGTCGAAGCAATTGTCATGTTTTAAGAGTAAAAATTTAGTGAAGATTTAAACACGTTTGTTGTTATTTTTAAATAGTGTCCTTTTAATTCCTTATATTTTGATGTACTTAATAGTATTAGGTATAAAATTGCCATTTGAAAAAACGTTTTACACTTATTTTTGCAACAATTGTTTAACAAAAAAGTCATGTCAAAATTTAAAAGATGGTCTAGGAAAACCTCCCTTAGTAAAATCGTAAAAATGAAATAAATTTATCTGTAATAGACTTAGTCGACAATGAATTCTTGAAACGATACCAGTTTTTTTTAAATGTAAAAAAATGCGCTAAGTGTAAAAAATTGGTTATATACATAAAGAAAACGGCCCTGAGTTATAGATCTTATAACTCATTTCTAAAAATAAGAAAGCCATCAATTTTATATATTTATTGAATTTAAACAACGGCTGAGAGCTCTTATAGGATTTTCTAATTCTCATCTGGAATTGTTTCTCACCAGTTTTATTTCGGTGTTAAACATCAATATTTTACCACCTTTTCCAGAAATAGCGGGCTTAGTTTGGAACGTCTTTGTGTAGAAAAGCAACTATTTTTAATTTCCCTTTGAATATACTGTTGACAATGCAACAATGTTGCATTGCAACATAAAGGAACGATGAGCACCTGGGAAATAAAAATTGTATATAGGATAAATTAATCAACACCCTGTGTTTTAACAAAATCTTGTAGAACTATTTTTAAAAGCAGTATTCGGCGCCAATTATTACTATTTTAGTTGTTAACATTGTTGTTTCTCAGTTATTTGTTATAAAAAACAATAACTATTGGTATAGATATAAAATGACGTACTCTATGTCCGGGGATGGGGTTTAGAAGACGACAAATGGACCAGATTTTGCAAGATACGTAAAAATGTCACTCCTAGTGAAAGTTTTTGTTTGTAAAATAAATGATATTTGCGTTATGAAAAATTTAATTTTTTATACAACGAGTATAAAAAATGCGAAAACGTTATTTTGCGTAAGAGTAAACATACCTTGTTTATCATTTTCTACCAGAGAACAAATATGAAATATGTTTTAAATTAAACCCTAAGCCGAAGTACAAGATTTCATTAAAAACTTTAAATATAAAAGTAACGATTTTATCACATTGTTTTTTTTTTAAGTTCCAACTGTTCTCTCTCACACCTTTAACCAGAGTACTGGTTTTTGCATATTAAACAGTAATGACACCTATGGATATGTTTGACAATGTCTTTATTTTATAAAGCAATTATTTAATTCAAAATTCTTCTTATTTCAGTGCAGTTTTAAATAATACGATCATTTAATTAAACTCAATCGAATATGGTATACAGTAGCGCTCAAAGTATTTTGACAAAGACAATAATTGGATTAACTTAAAACAAATGTAAGATATAAATATAAACTTTATTTTGTAATAGAAAAGACGTTACTTCCTACATATTTATGGAAAAAAACTGTACTTTTGATTGGATAAATAAAATTTTAACCAAATCAGAAATAAAGGAAAAATGACGGCTCAAAAGTATTTTGACATTTTAATTAAATACAATTTTTCAACACTTAAACATCACTTTTGTTACTAAATAAATTAGTATTTAGGGACATATCCATGAGTCTTTATAACAGCACCCCAGATAAAACCAGACTTTTATCTGGGACAGCACTGCCACGAGCCAGCATTGAGTCGACTGTTTGTACTGTAATTACCTAAATTAAAAAGAATATGATATAAGCTATTAAAAACTAAGCAATACAATAAAGATATCAAAATTCAAAAACTCCACGCCCATATTCAACACATTATTCTAATTGCTTCCTTCGATATCTGAAGGAATTTTTGATTTCTTCTTGGGACATTGAATGAACAGCCTGGGTAATTCTGCCTTTTTTTGGAAGAAGTACAGCCAACCAAAGAATAGAGTCTTGGTTAAGTATTTTAAGAAAACATCATGCTCAATTTTGGACTAATTTCTGTTTCATTGAAAGATAACTACATCTGATGGAAGTTTTAGAGACCGATCCATATTACAGTTCTGGTAGTTACTTAGTATCTGGAAATTTCTACTTACATTCTGGAAATCTTGAGATATTAAGTACAAATTTCTACTTAATATGTGACAACATTTATGTATTTTCAAACATAACATGGCCCTTCAGAGCCATCGTAAATAATAGAATAAATAATATATATTTTTAATAACGATCTACTAATAAGGACATGACCATAATTTATCAAAATCTAACTGATCAATCAACTATAGAAAATCAGGTGGATTGTCCCAGATCAAGGAGTTGAAAATCCTTTAAATACGCTTATACCGTAGTTATAACAGTTTCCAAAGAATTAAATAATTGATATATTAAAGAATAACCACATTTTACAAGTCATTTGCATTGGTAATTTTTTAATTAACTTTCCTGAAATATTTTAACGATTGCATATCGGTGTGTGTAGAAAAGATTTAAATTGAAAATCTGAACACCACTCCCTGGCCGACCGTTCACCAACAACAATTCTATTTACAGTGTGTTGCGGATGACTGTCTGTGTAAAATTTGAAAGTAAAACATATTTTCTCAACAGCATCTTACCCCGCAGACACATATTATATTCCGCATTTCCGGTACGCCTAGCCATTGGTCAATTTTAATAATGTTATAATTTTACGTAATATCCAAATATGGTAAAAACGCTTTAACTTATTATTATAGATCAGTCATTTGACACTTTTAATTCACTGTAATCATTGTAAAAATACAGGTTTATTCCATAGGTACTCCAAAATGTTTTTTTTTTGCTTTATGGCAGAGGCTGATTTTGTTGATTAGCTATTCAGCCCGCTAAAAAGTGTATTGTACAATTTAGGGTGGAGCGAAATATTTTTTTTCTTAAATCTTACACGCCTGGTATACAGAACATTGTGTTGGTTAAAAATAAATATTTGGTTAAAAAAAATGTTTTTGTGTCTAGTGCTTCCAATTTTACTATATTGTCGTTATAGCGCCCATGTGGCGGTGGAAAAACAAGCCTGATCGATTTTTTTAATTATAAAAAAGTGTTTTTATTGTTATAATAAATATGTTCTACGGCCAGGACTTGACTTTTCTTTAAAAAATTGTCAAAATTTTTTTCGCGTGGAATGCAATAGGTATTTGGTGGGCTTTCGTTATGAGAAGTTTCTATAGATGCTGATTATTAGTTAGTCATTTGTCGTTATACCGGTGTGCTTAACTTAAGTCGTTATAGCGTGTTTTTTTCTTTATTCTATTTGTGAAAATTTAAAATTTGTGCAAAAGTGCAAAAATGCTCGGTTTTTGGCGCACCAAAATACTTATCCTGGTCGGTTTTACCCATGGCCTCGGACGTTATAAAATACTTTTTATGGGCTCGACATAACCCAGAACAAAATCGTGTTAACCAAAACCTTTTTGTGCCAGAGGCTTCAGAAATTGTTGCTAAAAAGATTGAAGATATTTGGAAATCTGCTTCTATTTCAGTTATTGTAAGTTATCAAAGAATAGTAGCCTTAATTAAATAATACCAAAAAAGACAAAAAGATCTGCTGAAGCCATATTAGTAAAGAAAAGACGTCCCTTCTTACAAATCAAAATTAGTAAGATCAAAAGCATAATATATTGCAGACTGTGGTTATAAAAGGCGCGATGGATGAAACAATTAAAAGCAAATTAGATTCTAGGTCCATAATGTCAAAATTCGAAAGGAAGAAAGATTTTCCTTCAAAGTGTTAAATTTCTAGTTTAGTTGTATTTTCAAAAATAAATGTGTGTAAAAGTATTGAGACGAAATTTAGAGTGAGAGAGGTAACGTCTCATCACGGGGCGTCGTCTGGTTCATTGAGAATTGTGATAAATCTGAAAGGCGTAATTTTGTTTGTTCTTTCCATGCAGGTCGGAATATACCGACGTGTTTAGTGATATTTTACGTGATTTTTTATTTTTCGTGATCGAACCTAGACTTTGCGGAATGAGGCATTAATGCCAACTGTGTGGAAAATGGATTATTTTCATCCGGAACTGTCTTTTCAGAGGTTTGCTTGACGGAATACAGACAGCCTGGAAAGCCATAACGGTGGCGCGGCCGGACGGAATTATAGCGGTTGGTTTTTATCTTACACACGCACGCTGTATGAAGTAAACAAAAGGCTAATTATGAATAAACGACTGGATCTTCTCTTACTTAAGGTCAATAAATATCTCGAAGTTTTATAAAATAACTGAGTAATTTACACGGTTTTTAAGCGTTTTGATTGGCAATAGTGGAAAATTGCTAAATTTTAATTGCCCTGACTATTACTTAGACTATGTAGTGAATAATAGATTAAACTATTCATTCATAAATCATTCTATCGCCACTCGCCAACATATAAGAAAATGAGCGAAATAAATATAGCGACATTGTGGGGGTTGCCAATGAAAAACCGGATCTTTATGATGATGCCTCAAAGAAAACATTCCCACAACCAAAGTTGTGGGAATACCTACGATAGAGGAAATAAGGCTATAGTGGTATAGGCATCTGATGATGAGGATTATGGTGATAAGGCAGAAGGGTAATGGTAATGAAAGTGCATAGGAGGTAGAGAAAACCCAAAGCAGAGATGGTATCAATAATAGTTTAAGGGGCACAGGTTTACCAGGGAGCAGGAGAAGCACCTGAGGACCAGGCGAGTAGGCGATTAACGGTGAACCTCGACCTCACATGAAGTTGGGAAAAGACGGAGTCGAAGAAGAAGACTAAGGCTGCTGTATCTTGAGTTTGATGTTTTGTTGTCCAGCGATAAAGTGTGCATCAGAAATATACGTTCAGATTTACGAACAAGGTCTAAGATTTAGTACGATTTAAATTAAGATCTTTTAGTTGATCAGATGTTTTGACAGGTTTTTGTTCTGTCATTGTTAATAATTCGTCATTAAAAACTTTTAAATGTTTCTAATATTTCGGCAATTTGCTTGGTTTCCAAATGATTTTCATCTTGCAACGGGTTGCTAGAATGATATTGTCGAAAGTATGTTCTAAAATTGCCATTTTCTTTATAAATTTGCGAAAATACTCTGAAACAAATTCATAGCATAAAACGTAGTTGTTGTCTTTTTCTTACACTGGTCAGTAAAACTTTTGGTTGTCAAATCAGACCGGACTAGCGTTGGAAAATCTGGCCGATAAGTTTTAGGTTACCTGTTAGGGGTACTTGTGACAATAAACGTGAATTTGGATATACCGAGCAGATATCAAACTACGATATAGGTAACCTGTTATAATATAGTTATAAATTGTATACAATAAAATCATTTACCTGTGAATTTTCCAATCACATCAGGAAATTGCTTAGACTAGATAGAATTCATTGATAAGCACATGCATGTGAATCACAACGTGATATTTCACCTGTGCAGCCATTACCTGCTTTAAATATCGCATGTTCTTATCGCGCCCATGTACCAATATAGCACCTTATTTTTACCATGCACTACTGACATAGTTGGCAGCCAGTCCGTCGACATCCGTTAAAGTACAAACAATAATACGATTGTGTTTACAAATCGAATCATGTATCGAAATAATTAATGATTTTTTTCGAATTAAGTCACACGTTAGTTACGCGTTTGATTTTGATTATAAGGTTTGTTGTAATCAGGTCGGTACGGTGGCGTGGTGCAATGTGCAATTATTTGCAAGGTTCAGTTCAATGGTTCAGTTCATTTACCGGATGAACCCTGTTTTGTGCGTATTGTACGAGCTTGAGTGTTGTGTTGTGATGTGTTCGTTTTATTACTATACAAATTTTTATTTGTAGATTACTTTATATTAGGTTTTGCTGTGCGTAAAAACTATAACCACAAAATAAATGTGCTATAACTAGGACAGGCCTTAATAGTTAGGGAGCTAGAGGCAATTTCAGTATATGATTTCATCGTCGCTCATAGTAGTATGTAATGTAGTTTACAACTATGTCGGTTAGAAAAAGATAGAGCTGAGCTTAGATGGCGCTGATTTTTTGTGAAAATTAATTTTGAAATAAAACAAAACTTCCATCAATTATATTATCGTGTCTGCCATTAATTTTGTATTAGGGCGCTATACAGATAATAAATTTAAGAAAGGCAGGCGTCCATATTGTTGCATTTTTTAAAATAATAATTACAAACATGGAAAAATAAACAACTTTACTAAATCATTATTTCATCGTCTTTTTTATTGATATGTTTGACTTCAACAGAGTTTCTACAATAATATAAAAAAGGAGGCAGAGAGGTTTTTGATTAATGCTACAATTCTAAAAACAAATATTTACATTTTCTATAAGTACTACGCACATGGGCGCCCATAGAGAGGAGCTAGGGGGGCGCCCCCCCCTCCCCCCTTGGATCGGGTTTCATAAAAAAATTCATGACACTAATTCGTCGCTGGAAAGACAAAGGGGCGTAACTTCGAAAACCCGAATTTCGAGTTATGGCCACCATACCTACCCCCAAGGTCATATTTATAACAATTAGCATAAACTACTTAGTCTACTAAACAACTTACGTATATGTACTGTAAATTATAACAGAAGAAGAAGGTTAAGTAACCAATGCAATACTGGCTTAATTTTCAATCGCTTCTCCCGAAAATATGTTAAATGGAGTTACGCCCCTTTGTCTTTCCAGCGACGAATTTTATCCTAAACTGTTTATTATAAAATACGGTTTTTTTGGCTGGTTGACCCCCCCCCCCCCCTTGACATTTAGTCTATGGGCGCCCATGACTACGCATTTGCTCTATGCTACTCATTTGACGTTTTGGAGCATCTGCTCCGTTCCCTTCTACCTCTTCATTGATCCTTACGCATTGAAATTTTCAAGGACATGTATTAGTTTTCTTTATTTTTCTGTTACTTTACTGAGCTTTCGGGTTATAACTTCTAAGGAGCATCTATTTGGTTCTCTTTAACTTTGGGTTACCTACCAACAAATCAATTCGATTCAACTCAACCAACAACACAACACAACCCAAAAAAAAGAATTTTTGACGTATGGATTCCCCCCATACACCCTTAATTCCCCCCACAAATTCAAAAAATCCAAACTGGCCATCCAACCCACCTATCTTTAGTAAAATTTTCCGCTGAATCAAAAAATGATAAAAAAAGAATTTCTGACGTATTGATTCCTCCCATACACCCTTAATTCCCTCCACAAATTCAAAAAATCCAAACTGGCCATCTAACACACCTATTTTTTAGTAAATTTTCCGCTGAATCAGAAAATGATAAAAAAAATTCTGACGTATGGATTCCCCCCGCCGTCACTTCTTCCCAAAAATTCAAAAATCCAATTTGGCCATCCAACCTACCTATCTTTAGTAACTCATCCTTATCTTTCACTTGCTTCTTTCAAAAATAAAAATAAATACAAAGATTCAGCAACCGTTATAACTTTTATCAAATCTGTCGGTAAAACCAAAACTAAAAAATATTTTTATTTTTTATATTTTTAAATATATACTTAACCTCAGATAGCATTTACAAATTACGGTTAGCATCCTATCATTGATGAAATTTTTCAATGAAAGCTTACTGTTTTCCAAAATGTTTTAAGTTCTTAAGTAACTTTAAGCTAGGTAGCATACGGAAGGTATTTCCTAAATCCAGGTTATAACTTACCCTGGGTTGGTAGACGCCTTGACGTTGCCCCAGGGCTTGAACTCGCATTGTGATTGATTGCGGAATTAAAATGCTAAAACATTTTAATTCCGCATCAATCAAAATGCCAAAACATTTTAATTCCGCAATATTTTAATAAAGATAGGTAGGGTCACGTCTCTAAACACAATCTTTTTTTTGTCGGTCTGTGTTATTAATTAAATTTTGAAGTTCACAGACATGAAAATACCAAAATTTGAGTCAATCTTGCGGAAAATCGCCGATCTCCTTGCAGGATCGAAGGCAAAAGATCGATTCTTAAAAATCGTTTTTCATTTGAAAAAAATCGATCTTTTCAAGATATCGATTTAGGTCGTGAATCCCCAACTCGTTACTTTTAATATTTAAATTTGTTAATGAAATCTTGTACTTCGGCTTAGGGTTTCATTTAAAACATGTTTCATATTTTATAGAAAATGATAAACAAGGTATGTTTGTGCAGGTATGTACATGTATCTTGCGCAAAATAACGTTTTCGAATTTTTATGCGCCCTGTATAAAAAATTAAGTTGTTCATAACGCGAATCTTATTTATTTTCCAAGCAACAACTTTTATTAGGAGTGACATTTTTACGTATCTTGCAAAATTTTGTCCATTTGTCCTCTTCTAGTAGAAAATTTGTAACTGTTAATAAAATAGCACGTGGACATACCCATTTAATATCTCATCTTTGGGATACCACAACTTTTATAATGTACAGTAGAATCTCGCTAATCCGGCCATGTAGTAGTCCGGCACTGCCAGTAATCCGGCAAATAATTTGATGTATGCAAGTTTTCATTATTCCGGCTAGCCCTGTCTATAGTCTCTATAGTCCGGCGTTTTCCACGTCTTAATATTCTACAATCCGGCATTTGGTTCCAAATAAACGTTTGACTGGCGTAACCTGATGTAATGTTGTAAAATATGTATTGCTCAATTACTTGTTTGTCATTCTATTGTTTCAGTCTGATACGGTCGTATGGTCGCGCAATGTCGAGTCAGTCAAAACGTAAACATAAAACAGTAACTTTAGCTGTAAAAGCTGAAATATTGGAAAGGCTTGATACGGGCGAACAGACTTGTGAACATGCAAAGTGCTACAATATTGGACGGGCTACAATTCATGATATTCGTCAAAACCGCCTTAAAATCGAGAACTTTGTGAGGACAACAGTTTTAATACATACGTTCAATGGGCTGAAGAAAACAGTGTTTCCGCGGGAGATATAATGACATTGCGAAAACTTCGTGAACATGTTTTTAGGAAATCCTTTAATGTAAAAAAACAAAAACAGATAACGTCTTATTTTATGAAAGTATATTAAGTATGTACATCAATATAAAATATGTAATTATTAATAATTTTATAAAATTTTCCAATAATCCGGCGTTTTCCGTAATCCGGCAACTACTTGCAATCGAAGGCGCCGGATTAGCGAGATTCTACTGTATTTAATTTTAATGAATTTGTTGATATTTTTAAATTACACATTTAAAACGCTTTGGGTAGGTATTCTGTTTTCACTTTATTATTGTGGTTTTCACAAATTAACTAAACGTATTATTTTTGCCAGAATATAGACGTTAAACCATTTCCTGTCCAGATAAAAACCTAATATCCAAATTGACTGTTACAAAATATATAAAGAAAAGTGTGTGATATTTGAACTAAAAGTTGACTTGATCGTTACTTGTAATAATTATTATAGAAAAATCCGATAGAACAATAGACAAAATGGGTTTCTGTGTGCAAAATAAAAGACTCAATAGTTATGACGTGAACTGCTGCAGAAAGAACTATTTGGTGAAGTGTGGAAATGTGATAACGTGTTTTGTAAGTAATTATTTTAGCTTTGCAGTTGAGTTGCATGAGTTGTGTTTCGCTTGTATCTGGTTGTTTCGAGCTGAAAATCAGGTGACTTGTTCTTATAGACTAAGAGATGCGACTTTTACCCACAGACCTTGTCATGCAAATTTCGAAGCCATTTGTTTCTATAAAAGAAGTCCTTAAATCTAAGTACACTTTGTGTATATAAATGGAGCCTTTTTTATTCCTGGTAGTCACTGTTTTTGAAGTGAACAAATCAATAAAATTACAAAAAATGCAATTAAATAATTTCTACATGTTTTATAATCTATGTGGTTTTTAAAATGAAAAATGAACGACTCAGTAATTACTATTGCCCTCAGGATAATTAATAAATAATAATTTTTTGTAAGTTAAAACATCGACAACTATGAAAAGTTGCTCTTTGTTAGTACATAATTTGTGTTTAACTGAACACTAAGCGTGTTTAGTTTAGTACGATAATTATATCAGCTCCTAACCTTACTATGTTGCTGTTGTTTAGTTACTTGCTATAAAATAACAATGACATGCCGGTGTAGACCATTGACCTTTAGCAAGAGAAGACTACACCATTCATTCAATTGCTTTTGGTTTTGTTTCATACCACGTATAATGTATGAAACAAAACAAATAAAGGATAAATAAAGAGGAGAGACAGCAACAGCATGCAAACAGTTTCTTACACTGTTAAAGCCATTGTTAACACAAGTACTTAATTACTAGTACTACACTACTACACAAAGGACACAACACAAATATCAAATAATATCCAAAAACATATTACATAACAAAATTAGGAAAGCCGAAACACCTCTTAACTAATAATAATTGCCGGCTCGACGTAATCAAATGTAAACAAAAGTTAATTAGTTTTTCTTTGTCTAACCCAAATGTTTTGCAATAGAATATTTCACAGAGCGATTCGAGTGTAGTTTCATAGTGGCTTGGGGCAATCCGAGAACCGGCTACGTCGACGGCCACGCACGCGCCAAAAGTGATATTATTGGTGGGCCGGCCGTCGACAATTTCGTTTGTATATTTTTTGTCTCTGTTTAACTTCCTAAAGCGCATATGTTTGTTTCTCTCTTAGTTTTTATGCATTTATTTACTTTTCTATTTTCATATGAAGCTATGAGGTCAATTAAAAATACGGCCGAGGCCGAAGCAACCTTGGATCGATTTTTTTTGCGAATTTTCGCATGGAACGTGCATTTTTTTTAAAGAAAAGATAATTATTTTTTGGTTTTAAAAAATTGATTACTTATAGGTGAATAATTGAAAATAACTTTAGGTGGGTCATTGACCAAAACACCTTTTGGACGAGCCGCGCCTGGGCTGTATATGGTTCATAAAAGCAATCCAAATTTTATTTTGTATTATTCCTGTAAACCAGATTTTTGCAGGGCTTTAAAAAAATTAAAATCATCGCTTTATGAATTATATGTCTTTTCTATATCTACACCGGAAACTCATTCATTAGTCATATACTAAATAACTGAGTAAAAATATTTAAAAAAATAGTACAAAGTGGAGCTGATTAGGTACTACTTTTAAGGTATAACGTACCTATAGACCTAACCTAGTATGGTGGCTATGCAAGCAAACACAAATATAAATTCCCTAAATGTATCATTATCCCTGATATTCTGCTAAATCAGAGCAAATGATGCATTAAAAATAATAAATTAGGTCACTGATAAAATCTTGTTTTATACGTAAAATATTAAAGATGGACTTTTATGGATTCTGTTTAAATAATAATTTAGATAACTCGGAATTCTTAAAGTTTACATTATTTATGATAAAATGGGATTAACCCGAAATGATTAAAATACATATTTATTTGTTTGAATTTCGGCATTCGTAGTTTCGTTGTTTTCCATGACTGCTCGTGGCAGACGGTCAAGAGTGGGGTCAAGAAAAAGTGTTACGTTTTGTGGCATACCTATAGTGAGTAGATTTTTTAAAGTTATTCCGGTAGCTGATTGCTAATAAAACTGCGTATTGGAATATTTTCTTATTCCGTAAAGATTTTGAGTTAAAAAAGATCTTCGACCTCGCGACCGGACCACCATATTTTGCTGAGCTATTTAAGGTTACAATTCAATTTAATTACTTGCAGTCCCATATGGGTATGGGTAACTCTACGCTATTGCGTTTCATTTCTTTAAATGTTTGGCGAAAGGAAAACTAATAATAATGGGCAGTTATTAAAAGTAGCGATGGGCGAATTCGAATGGAAAATAACCGGTTATCCGGTTATCGAAATAATCTGTGTAAAGTCTGTTCAAAGGTATACCGTTTGACAAATTGACTTCAGTAATTCCCAAACTGCTCTTTTGCCAAACTTGTATTTTCAGGGAAAACTATAACGTTTTATTAATATGTAACTAAGCATTCTAAATACTTTGCCTATGCCCATCTTATCTGTCAAACTGGCCACTCTGCTTCGGGTACCTACTTTGCTATGGGATAATAGCAGGACAGGTTTGTACTTAATGTGATTATTTAAATGATTTTTAATAGGTAATAGAACAATTTGTTCTAATATTTAGTAGTATTTATTAAAATATTTTTAATATATATGCATAAAAATAAAAGACACGATATAATATAAATAATCTGTTATTACAGCTTAGCATTAAACATTGTCGCTGACACTGTCGCCATTTAAATTTATTATTATTGGTTCTATAATATTCTGTACAAAAATATAGGTGATTTACGGAATTTTCCAACTTATGGATATGTAATACTATAGTACTATATTAAATATTTATTTTGTCGCTCTGGGCCAGTGGCGTAGCTATGGCAAAGCAACTTATGAGACGGATAGGGCCCCCGGGCATTTGGGGGCCCGCGGCCCCGCAGGGGCTAACTAATTTTACCTATTGTACACAAACCTGTTTTGTTTCAGTGGAGGGGGGAGGGGGCATAACAATAGCTTGCATCGGGGCCCCGGGAACCCTTGCTACGCTTCTGTCAGGGGCGTATTCATGGGGGCTAATTCGAGCACGAGTTGGATCTTAGGACCTCGTACCAAAAAAACGTCGATAGTTGAGCTTTGGGAAAATTCGTAAATAGTCGACAGTTTAATCCAGCAAACGTATACCAGTTATAAAAAAAAAAGTTGACAGTTTTTCTCCGAGAGAATTTGCATAATTTGCCTAAAAAGGTCGACAATTTTGTATTTTTTTCTTCGCATAGTTGGATATTTTCTTCGACTCCCCTTGACAGTAAAAATTCGATTTTAACAAAGTAAACATTGTTTTTTCTTTTTTGATTACAGTTTCACCACGTCAAAGGCAACCATGACCTGAAAATGCTCCGATACTCCGAGATACCAAGGGACATATCCGGAGACAGTCTTGCCACACTTAAAATATCGGAGGTAAATATTTACTCCATTGGAAATTAACGATTTTCTGTCTACATTGGTAAACAGTTTAAATAAAGGCGTTCCTGGACGAACTGAAATATTACTTTATCTTTTAAATATTTTAATTTAGGTGAAAAGTGTTTATATTGGAAACATCTTATTCTCAGATATTACATCATAGCTAAAGCACTTGCTTTTTTAAAAGCTTTTAAAATATAAAAGAAACTACTTGTTTATTATTAAATTTCTTCTATCTTAAAAACCGTGACTGAGTAATATGATGCTATTTATGTTTTAGAACTCTGCTGATATTATATCTACTTCAAAATGCTCTGATATAGACTCATCATCGAATAGTAATAACTCATTTAACGGATGTAACGTAAGGACTTCTGATAACAGACATAGAAAAACATCGACGCCTACTATTTCTAGTGGACCAGGACCACCTGTGGGATACTATAACTATGGGTAAGTTACCAAAACATTGTGGTTAATCTAATTTGGTTTTTGTGCCTGTACCTAACGCTTGTTTAGGCTTGAAATTTTAAATACATACATATATACCAGAAATGCCAGTGCCTATGCAACTGACAAAAAGATACTTTAACCTGTCTACATAACCGTGGTCTCAGAAGCTAAAAAAGCCAATGTTGTACATACAGCATGTGCCAATGCTCCTGGTGCAGCTGTCCATACCTTTATAATGCTAAAGTTTTATGAGAAACTTAAGAAACAAAAAAATCAAAAGAATTTATACCCTGTATCTTAGAAATGAAGTAAGAACGGACCCATGTTGATAGGGACTATTTGTATTATTTTTGGGCGAGGAATCTCCCCCACGATAGTCCATCTTTTTTTGAAACACCCTAAATACAATTACTATATTATTGTAGGAACTCTCTCACTTCAGTACCTGTTCATGTTAAAACTCAAAGTTTGCCGAATCGCGCCTGTCACAACACCTGTCATCAGAACTACAGTTGCGCAGTTTTCGATATACTCAGAATACCTGCTGAAGACTTTGCTGCTCAGTTGACCATATTAGATTGGCCGATATTTTTTAGTATACAACCCGATGAACTCACCAGCTGTGGATGGAATAAGAAGAATAAGCTTAGTGTTGCGCCCAATGTTGTGGCTTTTTCTCGAAGGTTCAATCACGTAAGATCAGTTAAAAATTTTAAACCGTTGACAATCTTGAACAAACTTAATTTCATAGTTATGAAAGGTCGATTTGTTTGTGTTGCGCGAAACTACAGTAACCTACACTATTTTTTTTATTTGTGGAAAGACATCCATTAGAAAAAAACAACGGTGCAGGTTTGTGCAGTTTCGTGTATTAACACAACCGACTAAACCTATAATTATATTGACAGTTCGGAGGAATATAACCTAGGGCTTTAAAATTTGTAGGTGAGCTTTTGGACTGTACAAGAAATTCTTGCTGGTACTACTGTGAAACACAGAGCAGAAACGTTGGCTTTCTTTGTTCGAATAGCCAAAAAGTTGTATGAATTCAATAATTTGCACTCGCTGTTCGCTATGATATCAGCTTTGCAAAGTGCCTCTATTTATAGGTAAGATTGATATACATATTTTTATTTAAAACTTAATATCGTTTAAATTTTGGATTAAAAAAAATGCATATTGTGGTGTAACTGCCTCATTTTGTGTAATATGTAGAATTGTTGTGGAACTATCAAGTTAATTCCATTTTCTGTATCTATTTTAGGTTATCAAAAACATGGGGGTCTTTGCCCAAGAAAGATAAACAAACTTTTGATAAGTTGGCGGAAGTATTTTCGGATGAGAATAACTGGGCAAATTTAAGAAGTCATATTGAAAGCCTCAAGTTGCCTTGCATACCTTATTTAGGTACGTTTAGATTATAATAATTTTTTCCTTACCAGGAAGCATTCCCGCCCATATCACTCACGCAGGCACGTAACTAGACCTAAATTTTTGAAGTGGCACCTGACAATTAAAAGTTCAACACACGAAAACTCGACCACCACAAGAATGCAGCAAAAAATTAGTATGTTGCCAAATTTACAAACAAAACTATAGTAAATAAGTTACTGAAAATTATTTTTCGCAATAATGTTGAGCGATATGGTTTAATATATAAAATAATAATAAAAACCATAATTATATTTATTATAGATAACAAGTTATTATAGGTACCCTAATATTCTATTTTAACATTGGAAGTCACCAGTCGGAATCTTCGTCAAGATTAAAATAATGTGAATCTTTGGAAAATAGGCAACGTTTTTAACAGGTGGCATGGTTCTTCGATCGGCTGGCGTCTACAATAATAATGGCGAATAGATAGAAATCTTCTGCTTAGTGCGTGGTGATTTGTATGTAAGCTCCGCCCACCTAATTTTGTATCGTTTACTCTTCCTTTCGTCTCGTACAACTTACCATGTGTCGGACAATAAAAGTGGACACATATATTTGGCATAATTTGACGAGCAATATTGAAGGGTATATATTATGTCCGCGGATCCGCAAATGAATTTTACAAGAGGACAAATGAATGCAATTTTGAAAGATAAGAAAAAAGTAACTTACGCATGTGCACTCACGATGTGCGATAATGAATGAGTAAAAAAAAAATATAAAAATGACACTTTGTTTGAGCTAATGAAAATATTACAAAATTTTCTTTTTGTTGCATATGAACGACAATGATATAAAAGAAAGTTTCTTACAAATTGTTGTTATTTGATTTTATTAGGTTTTTACTTCTCGATTAAAAAATTATGAAACCTCAGGATTATATCTTTTATCGTACAGGATATATACCACAGTTTAAATTGTTAGTATTGAAATTATAATATTCAGGTTTAATGAAAGCATCTTCTCTGTTTTTTTTCAGGATTATATTTGACTGATTTAGTATACATAGACATGGCTCATCCGCACTCGGGAGGCCTAGAATCTCAACAGAGGTTGTTAAAAATGAATAACATACTCAGAATAATCTCAAATTATCAACAATCAAACTATTCGAATCTCGTGAAAATTCCTCATATCCAAGATTATTTAAACTCCATAAGATATATTGAAGAGTTGCAGAAGTTTGTGGAAGATGATCAGTATAAGTAAGTTTGTTTTAGAACTTTTTTTTCGGCCGTCTCATTCTAATTCTTGTACGATTTTTTTGTGAATACTCTGTATACAATCTGTCTGTATTTTCCCAAAATACAGCAATTTTCATTTAGTACGTTTAAAATAGAATATTTTTTGGCACACTCTTAATATATTTTTGTTATAACTATCACTCGCTGTTTTATCTGTAAAATGTTATAATCCTAAACTTGCGTAAAAGACTAAACACGAGGATATTTTCACTTACTTTTACTATATCTGTTGATCTATTAATTGATACGAATCGCACCATGTTCCTTATAATGTAATACTATCTAAATAATCACATTCGAGCCGCAAAATGGAAACAAGAGTTGGACGGTAAGGCAAGAAATTTCGTAACGCCATGTATTCTTTAAACAGTGATTTTGTATCGATCTAATCCAGGATAGGTAAATAAAGGAAATCCCATTATTTAAACATTTTATTAAAACTAAAATGTTAAAACTTCTCTTGGAGAACATGTAACAAAATACACATCGATAACACTGTTTAGTCGCCTTAATGAAACTGCCGAAAAGTGATGTCACTTTCTTAAGAGATGATATTCGCCTTGCAATTTTGAACTTTAAATTGATTTTTGGAGTATTTTTGCGGCAAAAAAAATTATATAAATTTTTTTGTGTGTGATTTTTTGATGATTATTTTAATAAGCGATTAAAGAAATATGAAACGGCCATATTTAAAAAAAACTAAGAGAGAAACACTATACTTGTGTTCTAAAGTGTTTTTTGATAAATTTCTACTATATCGAGACCTATTTTAGTTAGTATTGCAGCAAGTGTGTTTATTTTACGTCCATAAATGTTTTGTTCTTCTAGATTATCTCTTAAACTTGAACCTCCATCCCCAGCGCCTAGTTCCTCGAATAATAGTTCCAAAGAATCGGTTGTGGTAGATTCAATGGCTATTGCTTCGTTAAATCTGTCGCCTGCTAAAGCCTCGTCAGGATCTCTCCGATTGCAAGCTGTCACAGCAGGAAGTAAGTTCATACCTGGACACAGGAAGTGCAGGAGCTTGGGAACAAAGTAAGTCACGTGTAGTAGTTAAACTTTAATCAGTGGATCTTGATCATTACATAAATTGTAGCATTTAGTGTATACAACATTTCTTATCCCATTCTTTGTCTTACACGTAAAGCAGGCTGGTTTAAAATCAAGTAATTAAAAAAAAATATTTTAATTTAAAAAAAATGTAAGTATGTCGCGGTTTGAGTTAGTATTTTAACGGAAATCGCGACATACTTATATTTTTTTAATGCTAAAATAGAGTTGCCTTCATCATTGACGTTCTGTCAAATTTTTTACTTCTCCCAGTGTT
This sequence comes from Philopedon plagiatum, assembly GCA_963971165.1. Classification (NCBI taxonomy): domain Eukaryota; kingdom Metazoa; phylum Arthropoda; class Insecta; order Coleoptera; family Curculionidae; genus Philopedon; species Philopedon plagiatum. Next base: position 82,385,835 of record OZ020194.1, on the reverse strand, counting down.
TTAACTTTTAATTTTTTTTCGAAACGTGTATTTAGCATTGAATTTTAGTTTTAGAAGTGTATATCTTAATTATTATTATATATTAATTATTTTTCAAAAAATGGTTTTGCTTATTTGAATGATTTCGTGTTATTTAGTGATTTTTCAAAAAAGAAAAACAAACATCTTGGCTTTAAATGCCGGAAAAACATTTAAATTCACATGCCTTGTCGCTGTTTTGTTAGCACATTTTTAACTGGAAAATGAAAGAGGACTCTGCATATCACTGATTGCCATAGAGGCGGTAAGTAGGTAAATGGAATTTGTTCCAACATCCAGAGCAACAGCAGATTCCTTATGTCGAAATAATGCGATTTATTCAAACTTGTCTAATATCAAAGTTGATAATAACCAAGATACAGGGTATCAAAATTTCCATTTTGTTTTCGATTTTTTTCAATAATTTCTCAACAAAACGACACGAAATAAGAGATTTGTTTTTTTTGAGGCGAGGAATTCCAATTCGTCCATACTTTTAATGTCACTAGTAGAGGGCGCCACCTGCGGCATACCGCACTTCATTTAAATGATATAACTTTTTTTAAGCTTAGTATATCGATCTGACTATTGAAAAAATCGATTATCCTACTTCTTTTACGTCAAAAAGGTATACTTTATTGAAGTTGTTAGGAGTAACCGTTTTCGAGATAATCGCATTTGAAATTTCCAATGCAAAAGTTACAAAAGTCATTTAAGTCGAATGACACTTTCAAATTTGCATGAATTTGCATTTCTCGTCCCAAGAAGCCCCCGAATCCCTAATTTCGCGCCGTTATATGGATTTATTCAAAAATTATTCGAAAAAATCAAAACAAAATCAAAATTCTGACACCCTGTATCTCGGTTATTATCAACCCTTGGATTGGGTAAGTTAAGCAAATCGCATTGTTTCGATCTGGGGAGTCTGCTGTTGCACTGTGTAGCATATTATGCACTATTTGTTGCATAGAAAATTTCAATATTTTTCAATAAATCTCCAAAACGGTTACTCCTAGCGACTTCAACAATGTATACCTCTTTGACATAGAAGGAGTAGGATAATCGATTATTTTAGTAGTCAGATTGATATACTAAGCTTAAAAAAAGTTATCTGATTTAAAAGAAGTGCGGTATGCCGTAGGTGGCACCCTCTACTAGTGACATCAAAAGTATGGACGAATTTGAATTCCTCGCATCAAAAAACCCCCCAATCCCTAATTTCTTGCCGCTATGTCGTTTTGTTGAGGAATAATTGAAAAAAAAATCGAAAACAAAATTAAAATTTTGATACCCTGAATCTTGGTTATTATCAACTTTGGAATGAGGCAAGTTTGAATAAATCGCATTATCTCGACATAAATTTGCTATTGCTGTATCATTTTGGGCCACCCTGTATTTCCGTCGAATTTCGACGGGTTCAAACTCGTAACTTTTAAGAGATCAAATTAAAAACTGTTACGTCACTGGCACTAACAGTTGTGACGTACTGGCCAAGATCCACTGATTGCATTGTAATATAAATTTATATTTTCCCCTGTATTTATACATTTTTACCAAATTTTCCACGAAATTCTCAATAATATTAAGATTCTTAATAGCAGTGAAATTTCTTCATCTGTAGATACATTTTTTTGATAGATTTCGTAGTACAAGTCTTCCTAGAAATTTCCACAAAATGGGGTTTTATCCCTCTGTGGTACTGCCATGGAGGTAAGTTAGTATGGTAAATTGAAACGGTAACGCTTTAAAATCAAAAGTGACGTAGGAAGTATCTTGGACTGATTATTATTTGATAGTAGAGTTTAGACGTGATATATCAATGTGCTTCTTATTTTTTACTACAATGAAAGAATGGGCAGATACGTAGCCCTGGTTTGTTCAAATTATTTTATTTATTTTCCTTTAAAGGAAATATTTACAAGCTTGTTAACCTTGTACATTTTTCGGCATATTTTTTATTTAAGTAGGTACACATAACAGTGCGGCCTTAGTTTTTCTTTACTACGTATTATTTTGTGTCTTTTGCTATTTTTTTGCTTTTTCACCACAGCATGATCTAAACTTAATAGAATCTATTAAAAGCACCATGATTAATTTTATTTTGTATATATTTAAGTCATATTTATTTGCTAGAAATCCTAGAGGTGTGCCCTAAATTCTATAGCCTTTTTTTGTTATATGATAAATCATCAGGTTTGTGATTATAATTTGTCACGAAACTGATGGTCACGAAACTGATATTTTTTTGGTTTATTTGAGCATAATAAAAAAATTTAAAAAAAAGCAATGCACTGCAAATAATTGTTCTCTAAAGCAGGGGCCATGACTACGTCTACTTACTTCAGAGAAATTGTTCAACATAAAAAGTCATAAATATCAACTAGCACGAAACTGACGGAGTAGCGGGTTATCGCCAGTAAAACAGATTTATATTGTGTAAAATATAACAAAATTCACCTTATGCAGCAGAGCAGTAATTAAACACTATAAAGTGTGACTTTTTTTATCAAATATATCAAAAATAGAACATATGAAATTTCATATTTCAACAACTTTAAAAAGTTGAACTCCTATTTTTACACATTTGTATAAAATTAATTATATTTTCATGTCATAATATGTAAGTGAAAATAATTTGTGGCAGTAATTTGAAAATGAAATGTCAACTAATCTACCAATATTCTTCTATACCGAATAGGAAATTAGGAAATCTTCAGTTACTATAAAATATATCCTTATTGGGCTTCTAATCTTGATTCTTTTATTCAGTATTTTTACCAAATCACATCAAGTGGGTAGTTTCGACCCAAAAGACCTTCCGAAAACTCTACATCTCCTGGACGATTCTGAAGTCGAAGACTCAAGGATTCTTCGCTTGAATCACAGCAACTTACCATCACCTACTAATGATTTACCTTTACAAGCATCACAAAGTACTGAGGATAACTGTACATTACTCACCCGGTAAGTTTTTTATACACCTCATCAAGGTTTTTCAATACCCTTTTTTGAAAGGTACGGTTATATTGTTTTTAGATTCGAATATTATATAAATAATATTTTTGAATTTATCCATCACCTGTTTGTTAACTAAAATTTACAATAATTTAAGATTAAGCTTTTCAGGTAAAAGAAATTAGTATAATCCACGATACATTGTAAGTGTATCGTGGTATAATCATTCCATATCAAGTACCTTCTGAACACAAAATCACTCGAATAAATATACTAACCAGAATGCTATCTCTCAGGCGGTACGTTTGATCTAAGCATCGAATGCCGAGGGACCTTGGGTCAGCCTTGAATCAAAATTTTATGATATTGCCATAGGCGTACCTAGGAAATGATATAATATAATATTTTTTCTAATGTAACTGACATTGGTCGTTGTAACTGATGCTGGCAAGTGAGATGCAAATGCTTTACAAATAATTTTAGAAGGCCTTTCGGATATATCTTCTTCAGCTGTTTTACGCGCATTAGAAACAGTTTTTCTATTTAATTTTTGTTCATGTGCCTCATGATTGTGAGCGCCATCGTTTCTTAAGATTACGTTATCAGGACCAACATCATAAACTTTGACTTTACAGTTTAACCTTTTTTAGCTACACCTCTAGGAAATTTCTCCACTTTTTAAAACTCTTGTCTTTTGAAAATATAATCTTTCTTCTATCTTCTATAATCTATGTTTTCCACCTTCACTTTTTATTACTGAAACCGAATCAAAATGCCAATGCATTATCTATAATTTCTTAGAATATTATCAATTACCTGTTATATGGCATTTAACTACCTGAAGAGAAGCTCCCGCCCAATATACTCCCGCCGTAACCTATTACATATTGCAATTACCCCAAGCCTTTATTACCTGCCTATCGTTTTACAATTAGGAATTTTCGAAAATGTTTACTGAATATAAGGAAGCACATAAACATAATATTCCAATTAACATTTGCCTTTATCACCTGTCTTTACCGTTTTTACAGTTTCCAATTGAAATTTATATTTTAAGAAATGGTCATTTTATTATAATTAGAGTTCTTCTTCTTAGATTAATTTTATAGCTTTATGTAAATATATTATACAACGTATTTTAAGAAAGCACGGGATCATATCGAGAGTCGTTTCTACAAGGATATATTGTTACACCCCCATTAACTTTTTTATTTTGAGGTTTAAAAAAATATTTATAAACAATCAACGAAATCTCCGATTTTATTTATTTTTAGCATATATAGATTCCAGGCAATGTCACTGTACCGATATCAACTAAAAATGTATAAAACTCCTTTATTTTAAACCGTTTTGGAATATCTTACGTGCGAGCTGAAAAGTGTTTTCAAAGAAACGACCCATGCTCGACATAATTATATATGTATATATATATATATATATATATATATATATATATATATATATATATATATATATATATATATATATATATATATATATACAGCTTGTCTTCGGAAGTTCTTACCAAATGGAAAAAATTTTTATTATTGATTTACGAAAAAAAGTGCCTCTTTATAAAAAGTTCTGCATCGTGAGAAAATAGCATTTCCATTCAAAAATTTGATCTAGTACATACAAGGTGGCTCAAAAATGTAAAAGTCCAAATACACGTGAAGCTAAAAAGACATAAAATCGGTATTTAAAGGTACACTGACACTGCTAATGTGCTAGAATTAACTTTTTTATGTTAGTAAATTAGGTTTGGACCATACAGGAGGTCCCAAAAATAAAATTAAATTTTTTTATTGCCTTTACAAGAAAAGTAAACCTTCATAAAAAGTTCTACCTTGTAATAAAAGAGCATGGTTATTTATAAACTTGATGTAGGACAATACAGGGTGGCTTAAACAGCTGAAAATCACAATTTAAATTTAAATTATTTTGCCACCTGTATGTCCCATATAAAATTTTTGAATAACCATGCTCTTTTTTCCCAATGTAGAACGTTTTATGAAGATATACTTTTTTGTAAACGCAATGAAAAAAATTAATTTTATTTTTGGGACCTCCTGTATGTTCCAAACCTAATTTACTAACATAAAAAGTTAATTCTACCACATTAGCACTGTCAGTGTACCTTTAAATAACGATTTTATGTCTTTAGCTTCACGTGTTTTAGGACTTTTACATTTTTGAGTCACCCTGTATGTACTAGATCACATTTTGGAATGGAAATGCTATTTTCTCACGATGCAGAACTTTTTATAAAGAGGCACTTTGTTTCGTAAAATCAATAATAAAATTTTTTTCCATTGGGTACGAACTTCCGAAGACACGCTGTATATATATATATATATATATATATATATATATATATATATATATATATATATATATATATATATATAATGTTTGCTGAAATTTTTACTACTTAATAAACACTAAGAAATGTTAATTAATTAATTAATTTTATTTGTTTTTTCAACCCTTAAAATTAAAAAGTTAAAGCGAGTGTAAAAATATACACCCTGCACTACATTGAAAGGGGTTACTTTTTAAATTTTTGCCATTAAAAAAAAGTATCAACTAACGTTTAAAATTAAAACCCCATCTGTTAAAAAAATCATAAGTTTTGATAGTATTTCAAAAACAGTACATAAAAATTGTTTTTAACAAGATATTCTACTTACAAAATCTATACAGTTTTAACCTTATCCAAATATTAAATAGTTTTTGTAAGCAACCCTCAAAATTAATAATTCTGTATCTCAAAAACGAATATTGTGAAAACGGCAACTTTCTATGCCTAACAGTTACTGGGATATCACGTAGTAACAATGAATTTGGAACACCCTGTACTTTACCTACATATGTATTAGATTATCATACATCATTTATACCTCTTGACGTGAAAGTCGCTACTGCACTGGCAGTTTCGGGCTAGAATTTCGGGTTAGATGCGCTCGAAGGCCAAGAGCAGGCGGCGATCACGGGATCGGAGATAGCCTTCTGGTTAGTATATTTATTCGTGTGACAAAATCATGCTTTATTGTATGATGTATTCCGCTCGAAATCCAAAATTACAAAATATGACACTTCCAGTTAAAGCGGAAATACACATTTGTACAATGCACTGTTTAATTGGCATGATACAAATTAACACACGTTTATTATGGTCTGGGAGTTGGCTGGCCTATTATAAGTTATAAATTTATTATTTCAGATTGTCAGAAGATGGAATAAGCTCTGAAGAAAATTTGTGTTCCATGCAAGGTTGTGTTAGAAGAAAGACTGTACTAAAAGATGGGAAAAAGCCGACAGTTTCGTCATGGCAGCGTTACTGGCTTCAAATTTGGGCCAGTTCCCTTGTATATTTTTCACCTAAATCTTTTAAAGGGTAAGGAAAAAGAAAATTCCATTGCATAGATAATTATGTTATTATTACCTTAGAATACACTCCCGATCAAAAAAAAAAAAAATGAACACGTAAAATATGGGTTCAGTTTAATCATAACTTTTTGAACTCTTAGACCGATCTCGATAAAGTTTTCGGAAATTTGAAAAACGATGCATAAAGTACCCTAGCTGTATTCCAGTTTTCAGAAAATACTCGGATACGTCTCCCTAACATGTCCCACACATTCTCGATTGGATTTAGGTCGGGGCTACGGGGAGGCCAGATTAATCATTCAGTATTTAAACTGTTGATATTCGCTGAACTAGCAACATGATGTCTGGCATTGTCATCCATCAGCATAAAATTTTTGCCAATAAATGGAGCGAATGGTACAACGTGCTCTGCTCAACATTCCCGTATATAGCAATGAAATGAAATATATTACCAGTCAAATTGAGTTATATTTGGAAAAGAAACGTCACAACAACTTATCAAATACGTCAAAGCAACTAAAATTTCATAAAATAGTAAATTACACAATACAAATAGCCTGCTTACAACATAAAGTAAAGATTGCAACAATCTCGGCAACAAGACCATAAGTTACATTCATACAGGTTTAACTATGCTAACTCTCCAGCTTATCTAAAAAATATTCGAAATCAGCCGTCATAGCACCATTTTCAATTAGGACTAGATCCGTACGGGCATTTTGTGTAACTCCCGCCCACACCATATACTGCCGCCTCCAAGTGATACTCTTGGAGATATGCAACATTGTGAAAATCGCTCGCCCGGTCTTCTCCAAAGTCCAAACACGTTCGCATGGAGAACGCAAACAATGGCCGTGATTCGTCCGTAAATAAAACACATGACCACTGTACTGCTCCCCAATTTACGTGCTTTTGAGCAAAGTTTAATCGTTGAGTACGGTGGACTCGAAGCAGAACTGGACAAGCAGCTGACCTTCTCGACTTCAGTTCGACTTTCTGTCTGCGGCGGATTGTTATAGCAGAAACTCTTGTATCGCGGACTTTTGCAATCTGATCTGCAATAATCGTTGATGATGAACCACGGTCTCTTGGGGCATTTAAAGTAATGAAACGATCATCGCGCGGGTTTGTAATTCGTGGTCTACCTGATCCTGGACCGACGTCCATACTCTAGTCTGGCGAAACCGATTCATAGCATTTTGAATAGTGCTCTTTGCTTTGCCCAACACACCAGCATTATATCTTGATACGTCCATCATCATTCCGCGCGTGCTACTTCTGGTCGCATTTTTTAGACAGAAATGTGAGTTAAGTAATGTCAGTATAATGACCTTTCAATATACTAAAAGCTTACAGTTGCTACGCAACATATTATCATTATTGTATCATGTAAACAACGTTTAGGAGATAAATCGGAAGGTTTCCTTTAAAAATTTATACTTCCTCTGGGAAAAGACATATCGAAATAAATCGAAAAAAGATAATGTTGAGAAAAAATGGGGCTTCAAAATTAGACACATCAGAACATTATCCCACTGCAAAATTTTTCCACAGGGTGTTTAAAAGTTGGGTACAAAAACATTACTTTTGTTCCTCCTTGTATAATAACAAAATAATGAGTATTTTACGAAAACCGGAATACAACGCGCAAAACCAACGAATGCGTGTCTTTAATCTGTCGAAAACTTCATCAAAATCGATCTTAGATTTAAAAAGTCATTGATCATTAAACTTAACCATTTTTCTTGTCAGTTTTGCTTTTGATCATCGGGAGTGTATATATATATATATATATATATATATATACAGTGAACTTCGGATATAACGACCTCCGCATATAACGAACCACCGGTTATTACGAACAAAAATTATGGTCCGGCCAAAACGCCATAAGAATGTATGTATTTTTTGTTCGTTTATAACGAACCCGGCTATAACGAACTATCGGCTATAGCGAACCCTATTTTGATTAGTTTTTGCTTGTGGAAGTTCGGTTATAACGAACTGTCGAAATTTCACGTACGTATCACTTCCATATTCGTACAGTAACGGCCGAGAATAGCAACCATAGAGAAGCGACAAAGACAATAGAAGATTTCACAGGGCATGTGCGACGATAATGTGGACTTCTGTCGATACCGCATCATTAGTGTGACGAAATATCTTTCTCCGTTCAATATTGTGGATACGTGTCTGCCCAAGGTCAGCAAAACTGGTTACCCTAAATATCAAAGGCACCGACACGTTTTGTCGCTTCTCTATGGTTGGTATTCTCGGATAACGGGTCGAGAAGCGACCTGTCAGGCGCCATTTCAATTTGTAGTTTAATTTCGGCAATAGGCGAGGGAATATTGTTCTAGCATGGAGCAGAGCGCGCCAAAATTCAGCAAGCGAAAGTTTATAAACACTTGCAGAAAAAGTTGACATAATTACAAAACTGCAAAATGGGGTTGTAAATGCCTAAATCTGTAGGGACTATCAGTTACAAAAGTCAAAGACTATTAATATTCGTAAATTTTAATAATAATAATTTTGACAACAAGAGTGTTGATTGAGTCTGGTGATTACTTACAAATTAAAATTGAAAAACATGTACTAGAAAAAAGAAAAAATTTCAAATTACTGATTTTGTATAAATTATACAAATATGTATGTTTAATAAGTACATAATGTAAAAATACTATTATGTATTGATTATAATAAACGACTCACAAAAAGTACCTATACATATTATTATGTATGTACATAGTACATATTTGTTTTATTGTCTGCACTTCGGATATAACGAACGCCCTGCTATAACGAACTGTTTAAAGATCCCCTTGGTGGTTCGTTATATCCGAAGTTGACTGTATATATATATATATATATATATATATATATATATATATATATATATATATATATATATATATATATATACTCGATTTGAAATTGGTTGATAGTAATAAATCATTTTTAGCAGCCGATTCCATAGGCGCACCTACCTGACGTGCCGGTTTGAACCCTATTTACTTATCCGAATAATTTAGTAATCATTATTGTCATAACAGGTAAAAATAATTATGCCGAGAATTCCGGGAACAATTAATACACAATGTTACTTTTCAGGTAGTTACGAAAAATTAGGTACCTCTACTTATTGGTATAAAACTGTGAGTCATTTTAAGAGCGAACAAACCTAATGCGAGTATTCTAGGACACACATTTGGGTAATTTTTGAAAATGGAGAGTCTTTCAGGATTTATTCCAGTTAAGCGAGCTGCGAAATCAGCGCTAAGCATTAGTGAAAAGATTATTGTGCTTAATGTATTTAATGCACTTAGATATCAAAAAAGTGCAATAAGTATCGATTCTGCAGTGGAACTTTGTTCAAAGATGACAGGTATTGGAAAAGCAACCATCTACAGGCTGATGCGGGAAGAAAAGACAGGAACCGTGACGCCACCAAAACCATCTCCAGGAAGGCGAACAATACCGATCGATGAGGAAGAAGCGCTTCAAGAAGTCAACGCGGGGAAGTGGCAAAGATGTATAGAGCATGTACTAAAGGAGGAGGAAAAAATGTGGCAATTGGATAGTTTACTGGAGAAAACGGTCGAACCACTTATTATCAATTTAGGGGAAGAAGACAGTCCCTCAGATATTTCATTTTCTGATGATGATTAATTTAAAGCGAAGAACTGTAATGACTTACTATAAATTTTATAGAATTTCAAATAGAAACATTTTTCCAAATTTACTTGTTTATTAGTTGCTTTATTGTTATTAGTATTATATTTATTCAAATACAAGGGTAACAAATTATGCCACACATCCGAATGTTCACTAAATTATATAATTATTGTGTTTAATATAAACTTAAACCCACCCGAAAGCACGTGCATGAGTGCAAAACATCACAGGTAGAATACTACCGCTTATTGTTCGAGCCTCGGGTTAAGCTTTGTATTCGACGCCCTTATCAGATCTATAGGAATGGAAAGTTTAATAAATGCAAAAGGGTCTAGACTTTCAATGTATATACTATTTAAAACTTGGCAATTTAGGTGGACCACTCTGTGTACGTGTTTGACGGATTTTAATGCTTTATTACTATCAACCAATTTCAAATCGAGTATATATATATATATACAGGGTGTCTGGAAAAGGTCTGTACAAAATGCTACCACGTATTCGTGAGACTAAAATAAGACGATTTTACCCAACTTACCTTTATCCAAACGTGTTTCGTTAGGGAGATACAGAGCCCCAAAAGGGTACTTAACGATTTACTTCTTTGGCTCTAACTTTTGAACCGACTTGTATAATTTAATGAAATTTTAATATTTTATGTTGGCCATAAAGACTCATAAAACCATACTACAGTAGATGTTTGACATCGTCAGGGAAGTCAGGAACGGACTTGCCACCACACTCTTTGGGCCAAATTTTTTACAGGTATCATTTTACAGAGCTGAAAACTGATTTTTTAAATACTTTGGTCATTCCTCTTTGAAAAAGGTACTCTACATTTGTTTCGATAAAATTATCCGTTTTCGAAAAAATTAAGTGTTTGTATAATATTTGAACTAATTTTATCAGAATACTACTACTACTACTTTCACATTTTTAACATTTTTCTGTTTAAGCGATTTCTGAAATATCAAAAAGATTCAGTTTTAAGTACTTTATATGGTTTAACTTTTACCTGTCAATAACACATTGTTAACGAAATAAAAACGACGTGTTTTATTGTAGTATTGTAGTATTATTTCAATAACGTGTTATACAAAACCTTAATTTTTTCGAAAACGGTTAATTTTATCGAAACAAATGTAGAGTACCTTTTTCAAAGAGGAATGACCAAAGTATTTAAAAAATCAGTTTTCAGCTTTGTAAAATGATACCTGTCAAAAATTTGGCCCAACGAGTGTGGTGGCAAGTCCGTTCCTGACTTCCCTGACGATGTCAAACATCTACTGTAGTATGGTTTTATGAGTCTTTATGGCCAACATAAAATATTAAAATTTCATTAAATTACACAAGTCGGTTCAAAAGTTAGAGCCAAAAAAGTAAATCGTTAAGTACCCTTTTGGGGCTCTGTATCTCCCTAACGAAACACTTTTGGATATAGGTAAGTTGGGTTAAATCGTCTTATTTTAGTCTCACGAATGCGTGGTAGCATTTTGTACAGACCTTTTCCAGACGCCCTGTATATATATATATATATATATATATATATATATATATATATATATATATATATATATATATATATATATATATATATATATATATATATATATATATATATATATAATATATTTCTTTTAGAAACCAAAGAACGGATTTTAAAAGAGAACCAAGCAAAATGGCTTCGTTGACAGGTTGTCAATTTTTTTACTGTGACAATGCTTTGCATCAAGATTGCTTTCAGCTTGTAGATCATGTTCGAGGTAAATATTAGATATTGTTTTAGTAATTTGTCTAAATCATGATACAGGGAACACCATACACAATTTGACGTTATACTCTTGCTATATACATATAAATCATTATCTGCATATATAATTCATTTAACACATCACTCACCGCATCATGTCCGCGTCGTGTCCAAATCAATGGACTAGAATTGTTAGAATAATTGTACTTGAATAAGTTATTTTATCCTCTACAATGCTTTACAGCCCACTTTATTTGAAGTTGGGTTAATTGGAACAATCATGAATGTTTTTGAAATGTAAATATTGTCCTGGGACTACCGTCGAAGATGCTGGTTAGTTTTTGAATTATATAATAGTACTTTTCATATAGAAATTAAAAACGGCAAGTAATTATTTCTGCTGCGATTTAAATAAGTAGGTAGGTAAGCCCAACCGGCAAAAAAATTACTCGGGTGGTATAATAATTTTCTGTCAATACTTTAAATAAACTGCTTGTGAAACAATGATGGGCAAAATATAGTTCATGTGGTCGGCATAATAAAACTTTAAGTAACAAATAACTATCCCGTTGGGCAGTCCGAAATCTATTCGAGCAGTAAAATTATTAATTGGGCGGTGAAATTATTAGTCGGCTGGTGACAAAATAAATTAGGCTGTGAATAAAATGTGCTCGGTATTTAAATATCGTTCAGCAGTTTTTAAGCAGCGTTTCGTTTTCTGCAAAATATTTCCTTTAGAAGCCAGAAAGTCAAATGACCTGTATTTAATATTTTTAGTTGGCAAGGATTTGAAGATACCGGCGAGATTCGTTAGTTCGGTCGGTGGGCAGCATGGGCGCCCACAGGAATTTTAAAGTTGTATATCTCTGTTGCTACATACGGGACCCATACCAAATTCAGGTGAGCCTACTAGGAATGTTTTGGTAAAGAAAAAAAATATTTTGTAATTTGCGAAAAAAAGTTAAATTTTTGCTTGGCCCCCCCTGAGAAAAAATGAACACGTTTAGGTATTTTATTTATTATTTTTTCTAAATAAATTTTACACCATTTCGTCGAAAATTTTTAAATTTTAAGAGAAAAAATTTAACTTTTTTTCTTTACCAAAACATTCCTAGTAGGCTCACCTGAATTTGGTATGGGTCCCGTATGTAGCAACAGAGATATACAACTTTAAAATTCCTGTGGGCGCTCATGGTGGGCAGCCTTACTAATAATACCATGAAATGTACCTATGTGCTTTTACATTAATCAATATTTGGAGTTTTCTAATTAAATGCTTTATTTTTTACGTAATTAATTACCCGTTATTACACGCTAAGTTAATTTTAGAGCAGTCAGAACAGTATTAGATTACCCATCAATTTGTAATGTTACAATATTTTTTCAGCAGTCAACTTGATTTTGGAGCAGGCAAAAAAAAATAAAATGTAATTTATTTCGCACAGACCAAATATTTATTTAGTTGCAACTTATTTTTTTTTACTGCTTAAAAGATTTTGAAGCTGCTTGTTCAAATCTAAAACGCAGACCAATTTTTGTTTTATTACCTGATCAAGCTTCACCGCCCAATCCATCATTTCGCCGGCCAATCGTATATTACGATGTGTCAAAATTGTAAAATTTCGCTGCCCGTTTAAATCACACCCATTAAAAACTAGTCGGAACCAATGAGACCACTTGAAATCTGCGCAAATTATCACATTATCAGATATCGCAAGTTTAATTGGCGCTTTAATTGGCTTTGTTAATCAAACGTTATTCGTTATTATAACATAAAGTACGCAGGGCCGCCCCAAACCATCGCAGCGCCTTGCGGCGTTCTCCGACCTTTATTTTTGCAGGCGCTTTTTTGCACTTCTTCCCTAAACTAAATTTCTGATTTTTTTAAACCCTTTTTCGGAAACGCCTTCCTGAATTACACTATCGAGATCCCGGAACTAATCCGTCGACTTTTTTTATCCAATAATGAATTATTTACTGTCTTGAGCTATATTAATATACTTTTTGTATAATTTACTCCATAATTCTCTAAATGAGTACCCAACTCTTAACTTCATAAAATAACGTTCGACTTTTCAGTTACATTTTTTCCTTCCATTTAAGATTCTAGCATATTATTTAATTTAGTAAATGGTAATAATTCTCATAAACTAGACTTGCTATTGTTAAACAAATAGCGTGTTGTTTTGAATTAGATTTGTCTAATCAGTAATAAATAAATAAAAAGCGGTACTTAAGTCATGATAAAACAATTTAGAATGACTTTTAAAATTTCTAGTATTTGTGTATTTTTTTAAACTGCAGTGTAATATTGTAAACATCATTTTCGGCCAGATTAGTGTAAGAATAAGACTGCTAAGTTTTATACTATGAATTTTTTTCTGAGATTTTTCGCAAATTTGTAAAGAAAAGGGCAATTTTACTACGTACTTTCGACAACAACAGAACTAAATTTATTCTAGCAACCTGTTCCAAGACGAAAATTATTTGGAAACCAAGCAAATCGCTAAAATATCACAATAATTCATAAGTTTTTAATGACGACTTAATAACAATGACAGGACAAAAGCCCGTCAAAATATAACTGATCAAGTAGATCTTAATTTAAACCAGTACTAAATTTTAAACCTTCTTAGTGAATCTGAGCGTTTATTTTTACAATCAGAATTATTGTTAATTATAAAACATCATAATCTGAAAATTTAAATTACAATGCCTTGAAGCCTCTAGCAATTAAAATTACATAAATAACTTCTATTTGTCTTTGGTACAGTCTCAGATTACTAGTAAAAAATGGACATATAATTTTGATATACATTTAAAAAAGAAGCTATAAAGGCAAATACATAACGTAAAATAAAAAAAAACGTCCTCGGAATATGCCGTGGAATGTCTTGAATTACACAGCTCCACAAAAAAAATTCGATAAATTACCCCTGGAATATGAATATATGTACCATATGTTTTTGGGGTCGCTGAATCCAAATTCGGGGTCCATTTAACCCCATCACGTCAGGATTTTTTATAAACCTCAAAAGAAAAACCCGAATCCTCAAAAAATCCTCTGTCCATTGATCACTTAATCCCAATAACCCCATAACCTCTTTATTAATTCATCCCTTAAACTCTTAATTCCTGAAACCCATAACCCCCGAAACCCATAAACCCCAAAACCCATAAACCTCAAAACTCTATAACCCCGAAACCCCATAGCCCAGCAAGATAGAAACTTATCCGCGTTGAAACACAGTATGTTCGAGCCATGCATGCTTGTTGAGCCTTAAACTCATATTCTTTAATAACTTTACAAGCCCATAACCCCTTAATTTCTTTAACCCATAACCCCTTAACCTCATAGACTCCAAATGCTATACCCCTAAAACCCCATAACTCCGTAAGAAAACGACTTTGGTGCGTTAAAGCACTGAAACACAGGATGTTCAAGCCATTCATGCTTCTTGAGTTTTAACCCCATATTCTGTAATAACCACACAACTCAATAACTCAGCAAAGGATAGCTTCATGCAAGAAATCTTATAAGTTAAATCTTTGGACATCATTGCTACTTGCATGTACCACTTATTATGGGTTTTGGGGTTATGGGGTTTATGGGTTTTGGGGGTTATGGGTTTTAGGAATTAAGAGTTTAAAGGATGAAGGAATAAAGAGGTTATGGGGTTATTGGGATTAAGTGATCAATGGATTGGAATAGAGGATTTTTTGAGGATTCGAGTTTTTCTTTTGAGGTTTATAAAAAATCCTGACGTGATGGGGTTAAATGGACCCCGAATTTGGATTCGGCGACCCCAAAAACATATGGTAGATATAGTCATATTCCAGGAGTAATTTATCGATTTTTTTTTGTGGAGCTGTGTTATTATTCTTGAAAGGTAACGTAGGTAAGAGGTATAGGTGAATGAAAAATAGAACTGTCAAGTTCTGACGTTTTTATTTTTAAGAAAATTAAATATGGTAGGACGGCAGAACAAAAAGCTTTTGTGATCGAAAGTTACTTGAGAAATAGTAGAAGGGTTGATGGTCAGTGGGTTTATTCAACACGGGACGCCATTCAGGTTTTCAAACAGAATTTCCACACATAGTCATTGATTTCGACTAATTTCGACTAGATCTGTGTCTTTGTTTAGAGAAACAGGAAGCGTGAATAGAAAGGAAGGCAGTCGGAGACCCAAAGTTCGCACTGCACAAAAAGTAGAAGAATTGAGGAAAATTGTTAATGAACACCCACAAACCTCTATTCGGCGTTTAAGCCAGCAAATAAATGTCTCCTACAGAATTTGCAATACAATCCTGAAATGTGAATATGAACGCTTATCGTCTAAGCTCAGTCCAAGAATTGTTACCAAACGACAAGCAGTGTTGCCATTTGGGGCGACAAGTCGCCAAAATGACGACTTTTTGTCTATGAGAGTGTGGCGGCGATTTTCAATAAAAAGCTTATTTTTGACGACTTTTTACAGGTGAAAAAATTGAATATACACGTTGTATACAGTACGTAGGAAGAAACAACGTCACAATAATAATCATTATTGCTCCGAGGGATTTCTCAAAGAGAATATCTGAACGCGCCACGAATTGTACGGTCTAATTTTGGGGATTCCCCCAAGCGTGTTTCACAAAAACATTTTTTTTTATTTAGTATTGACAGTTTTCTAACCCCAATATCTCAAAAAAGCTGTGGCGACAAAGTGGCGACTTTTCATACTGATCGATGGCGACTTTTTGCTTTGTTACTCTGGCAACACTGACGACAAGCCGCAGCGAATGCAGTTTTCAGAGTGGTTTATGGGTAATTTGTATAATAATGAAAATGCATTTGAAAAATCTTTTTTACTGACGAGGCATAGTTTTACCTCTCTGGTTATTTAAATTCTCAACAAATGAGAATGTGGAGTTCTGAAAATCCACATTTCTTTATAGAGAAGCTTCTGCATTCACAGAAAGTTAGCTTTTGGGCGACCATATCGAAAAAAAAAGGTTAATTGGGCCGATTTTTTGCAGGGACTCTCAATTCGGCGCGATACCGTAATGAAATTTTAGAAAATTTTATAAACGCATTTGACGATGAAAAGGTGCGACAAGGCTACTTCCAGCAGGGCGGTGTACCAATTGACGTAACTCCTGATAATTTTAATTTGTTGAAAGAATTTTTCAAAAACCGAATTATTAGTCATAAAATGCCAGTTAGGTGGCCACCACGGTCCTGCGATCTCACGCCGTGCGACTCTTTTATGGCCACGCATTAAAAACTCGGTTTTCAAACCCCCTTGTGACAATTTAGAAGACCTACAGGCTAGAATTACAAATACATTTCAGGAGATACCCAACTCCCCCCAAGTGCTCACCAATGTTTTTGATGATGTAAAAAGTAGAATGAGAACATGTTTGGAAATAGAAGGTGGACACGTCTCTCATTTAATTTAAATTTATAATTTTTAGGTTCTTTGTTGTATATGTGTTTTTTTTTAAATTCTGTATTGCAGTGACAATGACAATAATGTACTTTTCTTAAAAATAAAAACTTCAGCACTCGACAGTTTTATTTTGCATTCACCTATACCTTGTACCTATGTTACCTTTCAAGAGTAATAATTCAAGACATTCGTGCATTTTTTGATCTTACGTTATATACACGAATAATAAATAAAGGTTAACTAGTTCAGAAACTTAACAAAATAGACATTTACTGGAAACATCTAGTCAGTGGGAGTTAAGTTTACATAAACTTTGCACAGTCAATTTCATATCTAATTAAAGGGGTTATTCGTTTTCATCGTCACAGAACCACATACATATCTCATTTTTAGGCGTAACAGAACATTTTCATTTATTTAAAAAGATTGCACCCGTGAACACAACCATCAGTTTTCTCATCAAGTCATACATAATTATATTTATTGTAGTTTCTAGACTCTATTGTTTAATGAGAACATACAGAGTGTTCGGAAACGAATGGAATATATCTTAGTATTAACTTCCTTGAGTCAAAATAGAATGATTTAAGAGGAGTAGTCAGCTCCCATCCCTACCATTTTGATGTTTTTAACACTTTTGTTGCTGTTATTTCCTATAAAAAATGAACGACTTGACGTGGATGCAATTAAAAAAGATAATTTATCAAAGAAAACAAAATTTTCTACAGTAATGTTAATTGAAACAAAATAATAAGGATGAGAACCTATTAGTAATCTTAATTGAACTTGTTTTAGTGCAATTATAGGTTTGTTCTTTTGTGTTTCCCAAAACTGTACTAATATGCACTGATTTATTGCTTATGGGTATCTTCCACGAACGAAAAAAGTGCAGGTTAGTGCAGCACAAAAGAACAAACCTTTCGTTTCTTAAATAGGATGTAGGCTTCGAAATTAAAAGTTTTTGTCTACTAAAAATATTCATGAAAAACCCAGGAATGTGTAGGGTTTTCTTATCTCTAAGTTTTAAACAGCAAAATAAACATTTATTATAATGGCTCGTACGCCAGATTGGAATAAGAATAAGAAAGTCTTAAAATGGGAAAATTAAATTAGCAAAACTGTACAAAGTCACTGTCTAAATTTTTCTATTGCGACCCCCAGGAACTTATTTTAAAATATGGCCCATTTAATTCCAAACACTATGATAGCTGAAACCTCTTTATTAGGGATGAATATTACATGTATGCTTTAGGTACCGTGTATAAATTTCGAGTTGGTTCCAAAAATTTAGCTGAGCGATGGTGCCACTTTTTGCAGCAAGCTGCCAACGGAGAGCCAACGCCTTTGCCAAGTAATCTGATGTCTTTTGAGTGATATTAAGTTGCATAGTTTGTAAATATTTTTTTATTGAATTTTTCACATTTCTTTTGAATGTTTATATGATTTTGCAATGGAAAATAAAGTTTTTGTTACTGTTCTATTCGTGTTATTTGAGAGGACGTCTTTTATGTACGTATGAGTTTTCACAATATTCATAGAAAGAAAAAACTATATAATAATCAGGTTTTACCTTACCGATAAGTTAAAAGGCAACTGAGATACGAGGGGTGCTTGAAAATAAATATATTTTCAAAATCGCGCTGTATTTTCGAAACGAAGGGGCTATGAAAATTATGTTTGTAGCATCATACATTCCACGAAAAAGTAGCACAGTACTGCGAAAACCCCAGCTCTCTATCTTTAAAGATAACCGAGATACCCTGCAAAAGTTTTGAAAGTTGGACACCCTGTACATATAAAAATCTACCTTAAGTCACCATAAGGGTGGTAATATAGAAATCTTGTTGATATCCATAATCAGTAAAATTGTTTATTGGCAAAACTGAGTTGATAAGTTTAATGAAATTAATTTTAATATTTGGCAAAGTTCAATTTTTTTTTAAATATGCACTCATTTTACTAACAATAAGCATTATCATTATAGTAAGAAAATTTAAATTATACGTAAATGATAAAAGCAAGATGTTAAAGTTCTTTTGACCCCTATCATATTTGAATATATAGATCACCACCCACAATTTGGTTTGTAAACAAATCGAAGTCCAATTTATAACTTGATAACTTGTTATGGAAGAAATTATAAATGATTTGCGAATTTTTATTATTTAGGGACGAAATGCAAATTTTATTATAACAGATAATAACGTGTTTTTAAAATCGTAATTGCGAGTTACAAAAGTAGATCCAGGAATGTGTCTGCATGTTTTGTACAGGGTCTTCCAACGAGGACTGAACAGGGGCTCATTTTTGGGCTTCCTTGTATTTAAAGAAAAATCTAAAATAGCCAATCGATGTACCTTTTCCTGCAGAATTCAAAAATGAAACCAAAAATTTATTTGAACCAGAAACAAAAGAGTTACGCTATGGATAAGGTGTTTTTTAAATGGAACATAGCTTTTTTTATAGGATTTTCGGAACGAGTGATTTTTTTTATGTCCGTTCTGATTAAAATATTTAATATTGTGACAGCTATTTTTATTAAATTTTAATGTTTTTCCAGTATAATTTAACTTCAACCTGTTTGAAACATACACTAGGTAATAAAGGTAAAATCACCTTGAAATCCGTCAAAGTCAAAAAATTTGACAAATTTACTATAATATTGCCGAAATGAAATATTTATTAAATGAGAGATTACAGATTGTTATCTTGTTCTACAAATGCCAAGAAAATGCAAGAGAAGCAAGGAGAAGATTTATTGCAATATTATAGTAAATTTGTCAAATTTTTTGACTTTGAAGGATTTCTAGGTGATTTTACCTTTATTACCTAGTGTATGTTTCAAACAGGTTAAAGTTAAATTATACTGGATAAAACATTAAAATTTAATAAAAATAGCTGTCACTATATTAAATATTTTAATCAGAACGGACATAAAAAAAATCACTCGTTCCGAAAATCGTATAAAAAAAGCTATGTTCCATTTAAAAAACACCTTATCCATAGCGTAACTCTTTTGTTTCTGGTTCAAATAAATTTTTGGTTTCATTTTTGAATTCTGCAGGAAAAAGTACATCGATTGGCTATTTTAGATTTTTCTTTAAATACAAGGAAGCTCAAAAATGAGCCCCTGTTCAGTCCTCGTTGGAAGACCCTGTACAGGCTTACGTTGCATTACATAGGTACTTAGAACAGAATGGAGAGTGAAGAATTATTTACTGTCGTGAGATATAAACTCCCGGACAAAAAATACCGGCAACCTGGATTTTTTGCGGTTTGATCCTTTATAATTTTTTTGTTTTCAATCCAGTTTTTACACATCTTTTCCATTTTGTAGATAATTTCATTAGGAATATGCTCTATTTTTTTTTACTGATGGGTCATGTTCAATAGGGCGATTTATACTGGGGTGAATCAATGTGTATTTTTTGTCCTAAGTTTTAAACACCCTGGTGGAGAAATTGAGACTGTTATTTTTTATACTAATAATTTCTTGATAAATTTCCATGTAAGTATTCCTAACATTCTGTTTTTGAATCATACATTATCTCCATTTTTAGAAAATATACGATTCTCTAAAAAAGATTCTGCAAATTTCTTTACTTTATAAGACCATCAGTCATTGTTAAATTAAGTCAACTTATGCGATTGTTATAATTAATTGGTACGTGGGTTTAATATTAGTGACAAAACGGTCCAAAGATGGTTAAACGAAGCTGAGCTTCGTTCACGTATGCCGGCAAAAAACAACACGATTACTTCGGCATATTCGACGGGAACGGCTACGATTTGCCATGCCAGGATGGTCGTGAACGTACTTATAGGAGACCAAAAGAAAGAATTGCCAAATGCACCATAACAGAGGTAGGTAATATTTTAACATGGTGGTTCCGTTATGGCGTGGGCGGGTATTTCTACTGATGAGCGAACTGAACTTATATTTGTGGAAAATGGAGCACTCAATGCGCATCGGTACATTGAAGATATTCTTCAAGAGGCAGTTGTCCCACGTCTTGCTCCCTTAATCAGTGAACAATTTATACTGATGCATGATAATGCTAAGCCCCATGTTCATATGCAACCAGGCACTTTACAGGAGCTAAGAATAGCACTTTCAGTAATATAATTTAATCCCTCAAGAAATAATCGTCGCTCCTATTCAGTCAATTACAATACCTAACAGTATGCGCTCTGTTAGGTACTGCAGCTAGATGAGGACATAAGTTTATGACTTTACTAAGTATTTTTTTTTTAATTTTGCTATTGTTTTAAAATTGTTTCTATAAAAAAAGCTTTAAAAACAGTTTTATTATAAAATGCATCTCTCCTAAAAATGAAGATAACGTGATGATTCAAGAAACAAAATGTTAGGAATACATAGAACTTTATCAATAAATTATTAGTATAAATAATAACAGCGCCAATTTCTCCACAGCTTCTTTAAAACTTAGGACAAAAAACACATTGATTCACCCCAGTATAAATCACCCTATTGAATATGACCCATCATAAAAAAAATACAGCATATTCCTAATGAAATTATCTACAAAATGGAAAAGAACTGTAAAAATTGAATTAAAAACAAAATTTATAAAGGATCAAAACTTAGCAAAAAATCCAGGGTGTTTTAATATTTATAGGTATGTAATTTCTTTTACAATTCTCTAAATGAGTAATCAGTACCCAACTCAACTTCATAAAATACTGTTGGACTTTTCTGTTCTTGCGTACATTCTCTTCTTTCCATTTTAAATTCTAGCATAATTCTCTCATTTCATTAAATGTTAAAAATTCTCATAAACCGGACATGTGCCCTTTGTTAAGCAAAAACTTGATATTGTTAAACAAATAGCCTGTTGTTTTGAATTTGATTTGTCTAATCAATAAATAAATAAATAAATAAAAAGTGGTAGGTACTTAAAATCATAATAAACAATTTAGAATGACATTTAAAATTTTTGTTAAGTGTTTGGGTTATTTTTAAACTGCAGTGTAATATTGTAAAAATCATTTTATTTTACAAACAAAAATATTGTTAATTATAAAACACCATAATCTGAAAATTTAAATTACAATTCCTTGAAGCCTCTAGCAATAAATTACAAAAAGAACTTATATTTGTCTTTGGTACTATCTCAGATTACTGATAAAAAATAGATATATCATTTTGATATATATTTCAAAAAGAAACTCTAAAGGCAAATATATACACTAATAATAAATAAAGGCTAACCAGTTAAGAA
Organism: Philopedon plagiatum; assembly: GCA_963971165.1. Lineage (NCBI taxonomy): Eukaryota > Metazoa > Arthropoda > Insecta > Coleoptera > Curculionidae > Philopedon > Philopedon plagiatum. The sequence continues at coordinate 82,363,372 of OZ020194.1, read as the reverse complement.
ACTTAACAAAATAGACATAATATAATGAAGACATCTTGTCAGTGGGAGTTAAGTTTACATAAACTTCGTTTACACAGTCAGTTTCATATCTAATTAAAGGCCACGGTTATCCGTTTTCATCGTCACAAAAGGCACCCCAAAATAAACAGTTTCCTGAACCACTATAGCAAACTAGGAATACTGTCACTAAAAACACTAGGGTACAAACTGTGCAGGGTTTTCGTTCGAGGAAGAATCCAATCAGATATAGGACCATAAACATAATATGAGTTTGAACTAGGGCTGGATTTGATGGTTTAGGCATCAACAAGACTGGGATCAGCCACTGAAGGCAGTACATAATTTGCACTATTGGTTTAATTCCACTTTTTCTTCTCACATGGTTTACTAATAAAAAATCTGCAGGATGTTTTAAGTTTTCTTACTTAGTTTTTTAGTGGCATCTTTAATAAAATTTATCATTTTTCGTCGTAGAATATTTTTTACAAACTTTTCTGTTGTCAAAAACCGAAGTGACGAGATTGTCAAATGAAATTGACAGCTGATGAATTAGGCATATTCCCGTGTTTGGCATGTTGGACTGTCCGAAACCAGAGGACAGTAAATTCGAAGTCAGCCAATAATGTGCTAATGGAATACGACTGGTCGATAAATGTCGCTTGTCACTGTGATTGTCATTGTCAAATGTGATTTGTGTTTTGCTATGTCAAAATCTCTATTTGTATTTGTATTTTTGGTCAAAATCTTTTGTGCGAAAAGAACGTAAACCACGTAAACGTTTTGAATTCAAGAAGCAAACGTTTTAAGTTGATAAAGGCCTGAGTCTATTATCATCTTGGAGCCTGCAACACTTTAGGTCAGTCAAGTTCTTGTTTTACAAAACATAAGAGAAATAAGCGGTAAGTTTCTAACCTCAACATACATTTCCAGAAAATGATTATCCCAATACGCTGTTTCACGTGTGGAAAAGTTATCGGCAATAAATGGGAGGCCTATTTGGGGCTTCTACAAGCCGAATACACTGAAGGCGATGCCTTGGACGCCCTTGGTCTTAAGCGATACTGTTGCCGTAGAATGCTTCTAGGACATGTTGATTTAATTGAAAAGTTGCTTAACTATGCCCCACTGGAAAAATAATTAAGTTTTTTTTTATTAGGAATTAGGTACTGTGTTAGTGACAAATTATTGTTGCACTCTAAATGTAACTCTATTCATGTACAATTCAATTAATCTTTTAGTACTAAAGTTTATTGTACCAAATTAGGGACTTTATTTGCCCAATTGTATTTTTGTTGTGTAACAAAGTAATATAAGCTTTATGTTTTGATTTAAAATTATTATTTTAATACCTGCCTAGATATTTTGGATATTATTAATTTGGTGTAAATAGAATTGTTTACTACAAATATTCTGATGAACTCGCAAGGGTAGGTTAGGTTGGGTAGGTTAACCAAATAAAACTACATTTTTCAGCAGGTAAGTAAAAATAGTTTTCGGTAGGTAGGTTAGGTTGGGTAGGTTAACCAAATAAAACTACATTTTTCAGCAGGTAAGTAAAAATAGTTTAATTTGTTATAACTCTTGATATAAATTATCTTTAACATAAAGAAACACTAAAAATACATATTTCTAGCAGCCTATTGAATAACACACGTGTTAAAATCAATATATCACAATGCAGTAAAAGCACAATAAATAAATGGTGAGAATTTAACTTATAATAATCTCATATAGTTAGTTTCTGGACAATAAATGTAGGATAAGGAATAGTTTGGTCTCCCTTCAGTTTTGTATGAGCATGTACTATTTAAGATGAAAACATCCTCAATATCTCGTGAAATATTTATTTTATTTTGAGTCATTTCTTATACAATTTGTAGGTTCATAGGGTGAATATTTTTATGTGATAAAATTTCATATTGAAGCATAGTAGGTGAACTTTGTTAAGGAGAGTCCAAATAGATCAATTTTTCATTATAAAACTACATTTTTTAAAATATTCTCATTTAGATTTTTCAGTCTTCCCTTATACCTACTAAATTTTACCAAAACAATCCATTGGTCTCCCATAAAAGCACAGCACACCTATGGTATAAAAATAATTTAATCAAAGAAAAATGGTCTTTAAAAAGGAATTGGTAAAAAATGAACAATATTACAGGATTTATACTAGGTGTTTCCATCTGCAGTGGTTCACACTCGCACTGTATACAATATTTATTTGTTTTCTTAAGCTATCCCATTATTACATTTTTGTCAATATTTCTAATCTAAGTTGAGGTCCAGCCCCCTATTGCTTAACGGAACAACAAAACCAAAACGGACAATAGTTTTAAAAAAATTGTTTATACATGTTCCAAAACGTAGATGAAGTTTTAAGGCAGAGTCTTGTGAAAACAAACTGTTTTTGTTTTGTAACAAAATTAAGAGAAAAAATGTGTTAGTAGAAAGTTATAGCCATTTGAATTTTTTTAAAGTAAAATATAATTTAAAAAAAAATTCAAATGGCTATAACTTTCTACTAACACATTTGTTCCTTTTAAAATTTAAAAATTCTCGACAAAATGATGTAAAATTTATTTAGAAAAAATAATAAATAAAATACCTTAACATGTTCATTTTTTTCTCAGGGGAGGCAGAGCAAAAATTCAGCTTTATTCGCAAATTACAAAATGTTTTTTTTTTCTTTACCAAAACATTTCCAGTGGGCTCATTATTAAAACCCCTAAATTTGGTACGGGTCCTGTAAGTAGGAACACCTTCGAAATTTATAAGATATAGGGTAAAAAGGGGTTTGTTTTCCTTACGTTCAGGTTTGCATCATCAACTGTAACGATAAATTTCTTTGAGAAATCAATTTTTAAATATTTTCCATAAATTGCATACCTACTTTTTAGAACACCATGTTTATTTACTGATATGTATAAACAATTTTTTAATAGTTTTTAGTATAGGCATCAGGTTCTTGGACTAAATTACAACGAAAATAATTTTAGGAAAGCAGATGGAGGCACGGGAGCGGGAGGACTTATTCCTCCAGCTTCTTGTAGTCGGGCTTTAAAGTCTGGACATTGCTCAGCAATGCATGGATGACCAAGTGATTTCCAAAAGAGACAACGACAATATTTGCAGAGCGATAGCATTTCAGCATATTGACGCTCTTCGTTTATACCATATGTTCTATAAAAAAAATTATTACGACCTACAGCCATTGACAATTCCAACTTTCAGGTCTAAATGAAAACGCAATGCATATCTGAAAGTTGATGTTGTCAGTGACTGTACATAAACAGTATATGACTTCTATTTGGTTTTTAATACTGGTGTTACTTAGTTATTTCCTAAAAAAGCGACTTTTGATTGTATATGGACATAAACAGTGTGTGTCACAGCAAGAGTGCATTAAAAGTTTCATTTACATACTAAATTATTTTTGCTATTCGTTGAATCATTTTTCAAATTACTACTAAATTTCAAAAACCAATTTCCACCATTAATACCCTGCATCTACAATATGTCCAGGGATAGGGCAGGCAAGAGGTCAAATGGACCAAAAAGTGAAAAATACGAAAAAAGGCTATTCTTTATAAAAAATTTGGCTAGCTTTAAAAATAAAATCCACGATGCCGAAAATTTGTTTTTTTGATACAGGGTATGCAACAAATACAAAAACGTAAAATTTGATTAAGAGTAATGTTGCCTTTTTTAAATTTTAATGCAAAACGGTAAATAAAAAAGTTGTTTCAGATTTTAGAAGAATTCTTATTCCAGATTCTCAAGTAATAATTTGATATTTCTAAATTACGCTTTTAAAATCAAAATTCGTCTTCTCACCTTTTTTATTTGATTAGTTACACCTTTAATAACTGTGACGTATTTGTCAAAAAAATAAAGATGTTGTGTTTAGAGCAAGGAATATTTATAATCCAAAATTATAGACTCGTACAGGTTAAAGAAAATTACAAATACAATATTAAGTAGGTAATAATTGTAATATTCGAGAAATAATATCTATTATAGGTAAAGGTCATTTGACTTTAAAAAATTAAGGGCACATATTTATTTTTCAAAAACTTCTCCTTCATATTCTATCGAATTCTATTCGAAAATGGCTAAAGCTTCATATTTTTTCGAGTGAAATTGATTCTATCGCTCTTAAAATTCTCAACTTCTTCATTTTCAATGGGACTTTCATATGTTTCATATGTGACTCCTAGGAGGCCACAGAATTGGATCATTTCGGCCCACCCATCGATTTCCATATTTGCGATTGAGCCAATCCCTTACTTTTGCAGCATATAATGTGCAGGACACCCATCGTGCTGAAACTATATATTTCGGCGATATTCAAGAGGCAATTCTTCTAACTTGTATGACAAAAATGACTCCAGAATATGTAAATAAGAATGTCTGTTACATGTATTATCAAAAAATATGTTATGATCCCATAATAGGAAATGGCGCACCAAACATTTACTTTTTTAAAATACTGACGAGGTTCGCAATTCTAAGCGCTGGATCTTCCCTGCCCCAGTATCTCACATGCTGAGAGCTACAGTGCCATTTGTACTAAAGGTTGACTCATCTGAGAACATTATCAGATTATGAAAGTTCACGTTGTTACTTAGAATTTCATCACCTACTCACAAACAAAAATCCAAGCGTTTGTCCCCATCTTCCAAAGTTAGGTTAGAAATTGGTTTAAAAGGACGAATTTTATTTTTTTTAAAACACATTTTGAATATGGCTTTTTTACGCAATTGTAAACTTCGTGCTCGTTTTTTCAAGACATGATTTTCATCAACAGATTGCAAAATTAATATGGTAGAAGCATCGTTTTAGTCGTATCTTTTCATGGTCTTCTTTAAATCACTTAGGTATCCAGTTTTTTTAAGTTTGATTACTAATATACTGAACTTCTGCATAATTGTATACTTGGAAACTTTTCTTGAAACTTCTTAATAACGTAGATATAAATAATTCTCGCCGTTTCTGTAATTTTGGATTATAAATATTCTTTGCATACCCTGTACAAAAAAAAAAACACATTTTTGGCATCGTGGATCTTATTTTTAAAGCAAGCAAATATATTTATAAAGAATGACCTTTTTTCGTATCTCTCACTTTTTGGTCCATTTGTCCTCTTGTCCCCCATCCATGGACATACTGTATATTAACAATATTTTCCAAGGGTATATTTGGCTAAAGTTTGCTTAGATTTTTGAACTCCAGTATCATTAGTTATTCTATGTACCACTACAATCACTTATGAACCGTCCTAGAAACGTATTGCTTAGAACAGTTTAAATTGACAAGTATATACCCAGTATATATATTTGCAGTAAGATTTGATTTATGAGTATTTGCGCCATTTTTTAAGGTAAAGGTCATTTAAGTATGGAATTTTCTACAATAATACAGAACCAAATTGATTTTAATAACACGTTCCAAGATAAAAATCATTTGGCAATCACGAAAATCGCTGAAATAAATATCGTGTCGAATCCATAATAAAAAATTACTTACTTCTTGAGCGAATGGTATACAGTCTTCCAGTCAATTTTCTCATTATTCTCGGGTAATACTAGATCAATTTGTTGCGGGGAAAAGTGAAACTTGGTCAGTTCTCTCCAGACTCGTTGTTCGTTGACAATAGAGCAAATTTGATCACAGGTTTGGGCGCTAGCAGTCAAATCTCTATGGTCGGAAAGTCTTAAGATTATTTCCCTAATGCACTCTTCGGGTAAGTTTAAAAATTTGGGATGAGTATCGGGGTGCGGTTCCCGAATTTGAAATTGGGACGCCATATTTAGGATACGTTCGATTTTGGCTGTGTTTTGATGCCAGAGGAGTTGTGATCCCAAGAGACCTGAAATATATAAAAAAAATCTGTCAAGTGCACGCTATACTTGCACAATTAGTGTTCCGTGCCATCAGACCCCCCCCCCCCCCCCACTTAACCTGAGTAAACCTCGGCCGCCCATCTGCCGTGCTGCCCGCCGCGCCGGCGGGAGCGTTTAGACAGCCAATTTAAAAAATTTTATGAACGTCTAAGAAAAAAGTTGTTCCTCAGATCATGAGAAATATTTTTTGTCGAAAAACTTTTGCTTTAAAACCAATGGTTCAGCAGGTATAAGGAAATAAACAATTAAATTGTTTATAACAATTGATCGCGCTAGAATTTTTCAATTCTGATAATTTTGGCCCAATTTACACCTAATTCTCAATGTTCATGATCTTTTTCAGATTTTTCTGAGCAATCCTTCTGGTGATAAGGGTGGGGGACAGCAATTTTTAAGCGTTTTTTCCGAAAAATGTTTTAACTTTAGGTTAAAACGTGAGAGCTAATTCCAAATTATACAACTACAGGTAGTAGTTGTTTAAGCGGTTTTATTTTTCCACAGTATTTTCAAAGAAGACCTAGAAGAATCTTAATTTGTCTGCATTGTCTCTCCTTGAGTATGTAACTGGATGTATGACATGCCGGCGTGGCCAAAATAAAATTTCATTTCCCATAAGAAAAAGCATTAAAAATTAAACTTTGTTTTGTCCACGACTGTCTATTATTATTAGTATTGCCAGACAAATAATCATCTTAGAGGTAACTCAATATCTACTGTGCTCAATATACCCTGTGATTGGCCCGTAGCCAGGAAATCCGCATGTTTTTCATATTATAATTCTTGCAACAGAAACTGGGTGTGTTGTTATTTATTTTATTTAGAGTGTCGTATTTTGTTTCATTTTATATATTTGTGTCACGAGGCGTAAAAGATAAATTTAGAGTCAGAAAAATTTCCGCTTTCGCGAAACCGCCAATAATTAAAAAAGCACACGTGTCATTAACCTGGATTTTATTTTTGGTAAACGTTCACCAGTTAGTGTTATATACTGTTCTTGTTGTGACGAGAGGAAAATCTCCTTCCAAATTTCTGTTCGACAATTAATACAACTAGTTATATTTTGCAATAATAAAATTACTCCTCAGGTGGACCCAACCTTACAAGTTACTAGTGCTAGTTGCCCTTATGCCTAGTTTTCGAGAAATTGGAAAAATTAATTTGGCAGCCAAATTTGTGGAAAACTAAAACGGCTTGCAAGTGAACGCTACTGGATGCAAACTATAGTGCTAGTAGCCCTTAACTTACCTTGTAAATATTATATATGTAACTGTTAAATTGCTACGTTCGACCCCTAGAAGAATTGAAGAAGTTATTAGGGCTTATGCACGACGAATAATTCAAAATTCATCAACCTTCAATAATTTTGTTTCTTTGTTACTGTACGAACAGTTATGTCATCTAAAGAATTTGAGATATCGATATTATTCATTTTATTTTTAAATAAAACGGTTTCTTCCTTTTGCTTTTTACTCGGTAGTTAATACATAATAAGATTAATAAGTAAATAAAGCTCTCTTACACTGACAATGTATTTACACACTATCGAAGTTAGTGCTGCATTTGAGAACTTACTGATAAATTTAAATTTTAATGACATAAGGTTTATTTTGTTTTTATTTTCTTGACAAAGACTTCAAAGGCACATCCCCCATAGATTCCCTTAATAGTAGAAACTTACCTCCCCAACAAGCTGATCTCTCCGCGGTACTTAAAGCTCTCAGTTTATTTAGTAATCTTCTAAAACCACGTGGATTATGTTGACTCGCTGTAGCATATCTAGCGACCTCTTCCAGCATAGCTAATAGCGCTTTCTGGGTGCATCCAGACATAGCTACCATTTGTTGGCCAATAAGATGGTCCAGAAGGGCACAAATATAGTTAAAGCGTCTAACGTCGCGAACTGCACTGCGAAAATCCAACCGTTTTACAGCTTCGTCTAGTTCATTAAAGCCTGCGATCTGCAATAAGGATAGCCAGATAATTTGGTGTTGCTTCAAATATTGTTTGAAGATCAAAGGTGAATTACAAAAATTGGAATACTAGGCACGTAATATAATAATTATATTATTGTATTACGTGTATGGTTGAATTATTCAACCCTGATTTTTAAGAGAAAATAATTAGTATATTTTCCCTAAAAAATATGCCTTTACAACCCGCTGAAGCTAGGTAAATAATTTATAAAATTTACAGTCGATAACACGAGAGCATTGATCAAAGAGCAAGCGAGCAAGGATCAAGTAGTAGTAAATTAGGGGCACATATATTTTGGTGCCTAAATATAGGTTGTTGCTATGTAATTTTGTCTGTGTAAAATACATGAGTGAAATCGTCACACATTGCTCTGTGCAATGACATGAAAATCAAAATTTAGTAAAATAGCTTATTAGGGTTCTGGGTCGGTCTTTAGTAGACATAAATTAATACAAACTCAAGAAAACCATAGGTTTATACTAGTTGTAATTGTTTAGCTAGTACAGTGAAACTTCTATTAGCGGACACTTCTAGACAATGGACTCTTATACTAAACTGACACTTTTTAGGTTACCAAACATTCCTTATGCAGGTACATATATAAAATACCGCGGTTCCTCTTAACAACGATTCCGGACAAAAGTTTTTATGATTTACCCCTATTTTACTTGTAACATTTACGGTACCTTTCAACCATGGACAAGTGCCCATTGAAAATGTACTGACCTACCCACTAGGTAATCATAATTTTATTGGAAAAACCCCCCGACCCAAAAGTAGGTAGGCACCGAATTTTTGAGGACTTATGGTAGGTATCAGTGATACATGGTACCTGTCTTCTTTAGAGGCTAGGCATCGAAATTTCTAAGAAAAATTTAATTGTCGACTCTGGAATAACCTACATATATAATTTAATGGGCATATTATGAATTTAGTTTTATTAGAGACTAAGGAGTATTTTTTTTTCAAAGGTGATTTAGTAGGAACGCAAAAATTTTCTAGTAACCTTGCCTGTTTAATCAGAAATTGAAAAAAAAATCATAGTGAAAACTGAAAACAAAAACAAACTAAAATTTACGATTTCTTCAAAAATAATTGCAAATAATATGTAGGTACATATTATGTAAAACAAGAGTACACATATATAATAATTTGCACCATACACCCATCATTGAAATAAAAATTAAGTGAAATAAAATTATCTCCTTATTTTTTACGACCGTTGGACAACGAACGCCGCTACGCAACCGACGCGACGCCTCTACACAACGGACGCTCTACACAACGGACGCCTCTACACAACGGATTTTTTTTTCTCTTTTGGTGTCGGCTGTTGAGAACTTTCACTGTATTTTTAAACCAAATGCAATTAATTTCGTCATTTTTTGGTAATATCCGTGACGCGCATTTTAACGACTAAAAAATTAAATACCTACTTCTTTAGTACTCTTCACAGTAATATGACAGTGAGGCTGATGGCTGGTTGATTGCATTGAGTCTATATTCTCTTTCTGGTCTTCATTATTTTCTTTGTATCTGAAAAGACATTGTTTTTGAATTTTTATTTATAGTTAAGTAATAGCGATACAGTAGGGGATCAACGAAAAATCTCCGATAAACAAAATTCCGAAAATACCTTTTTCGAAAATTTGAACTTCAAAACTGTTTATTAAAAAAAAGACAAAAAAAGATCCAGGGCAAACCCGAAGCAACTTGATCAAACCGGCACCGATTCGTTTTTTTGGGTTTGGTCATATTTGCTTGGGTTTGCTCAAACTTTTTTCGACATCGAATTTTTACGAGGCGCGGTTTAAAAGGAAAAGTACGAAATACAATTTTGATTCCTTTAACAAAATATTTTTGTATGAGTCTGGACTAAAAAATTCACTTCTGTTTAGAGCAAATACTGTATGTCCGAGGATAGGGTTTAGAAGAGGACAAGTGACCAAACTTTGCAAGATACATAAAAATGTCACTACTAATACAAGGTTTTGCTTGTAAAAATAAATAAAAAGATTCACGTTATGAAAATTTAATTTTTTATACAAAACGTTGTTTTGCACAAGAGTAAACAGTAGTAGCGAGTCTTATCCATTATTTTTTTTAAGTTCCTACTATTCTCTCTCACACCTATAACCAGAGCACTAGTTTCTACATATCGAACAATAATAACACCTATGGTGGACATGCTTGTCAAGGTCTTTAATAAATGAGGCAATTATTTAATTTAATATACTTCTTATTCAAGTACAATTTTTAAATAATATGAACAGTTAATTAATCTTAGAAGAATATGATATAAACTAAGCAATACAATAAAGATACCAAAATTCAAAAACTTCACATTCAACACATTTTTTCAATTGCCCCGTTAGATATCTGAAGGAATTTTAGCCTTTTACCGCGTCAATATTATGGAGTGGCATAAATAATTTGGTTTAAATGGCCCCGTAGAAACATAATATCGGCCAACGTTAAGTCAGGGCTCCTTGGGGGCCACAAAATTGGGACATTTCTACCAATCCACCTTGGTCCAAATCTGCGGTGAAGCCATTCTATTACCTCCCGAGCGCAATGTGCTGGACAACCATCTTGTCGACAATACCGTTTTTGGTGAAAATTTATTGACAAATTTTCGAGTTCATCGCTGAAAAATGTATCCAGTATTTCTAAGTAAGATATTCTATTGCAGGTGTTATTAAAAAATATGGGCCTGTAATGCTATCGACAGATAACGCGCACCACACGTTCACCTTTGTAAAATATTGTCTTCTCCTCATTACTCTAAATTCGGGGTTTTCTTGAGACCAGTACCTGACGCTGGGATGCTACAACAGTTCCATTAGTAGAAAATGTACATTCATCAGAAAACACAATAAAATATAAAAATGGATATTTCCCTTAGAATTTGGTCTTTCACACCCATAAACAAAAATCTAGTCCTTTCCAGGGGCGTACCGAAAGCACTGTGTTGAGGGGGAGAGGAGGAACAATATCCAACTATGAGAAGATAAAAATTCAGAATTGTTGACCGTTTTTTTGCAAATTCCCTTTGAGAAAAACTCGACGTTTTTTTTATATTTATAACTGGTCGAACTTTTTCCGTTTGCTGAAATTAAACCTTTTTTTTTTGGTACGAGGTTCTAATAGCCAACTCCTACTTTAATTAGCCAACTCGGGAATCCACGGTGGGTGGGGGATGGGGCGCTAACCCCCACCCTCATATGTCCGCCCCTGGTCCTTTCGCTTCATCTCCCTTTTCCATTGTTTGGTTAAAGTGGGCTATGAACGGAAATAATTTATTTTATTTTAAGATCATCTGAATACGAGTTTTTTCACAACTTCTAGAAGATGTTTAGCACGATTTCTAAGGGACATCACAGGAGTTACTCTAACAGACTGAAAAATTAAAACTGTTTCAGCATCGTTCTTGTCATATTTCTTCTTCTTGAGATTAAAAACCGAACACGGGAACTCTTTTATTGTGTTGCGAATTTTCTTTTCAGTTATTGGGATTCCTACAATGATTTGCTAAATTGTTCGATAATGTAGCGGCATGATACTTAGCTATCTCCATAACACTGAACTATAAAAATCCTTTGTTCAGTAGATAATATTTTGATTTAAACTAAATAGTTGCTTCATTTAATAAAGACATTGACAAACATGTCCATATGTGTCATTTTTGTTTAATATGTAGAAACTAGTACTCTTATTGAATTCTTGTACTTCGGCTTAGTGTTTAATTTAAAACATATTTTATATTTGTTGTTTTGACAAAAATGATAAACTAGGTATCTTTAGTCGTACGCAAAATAATGTTTTCGTATTTTAATGCTCCCTGTATATAAAATTAAATTTTTTATAACGTGAATCTTCTTTATTTACAAGCTAAAACTTTTATTAGCAGCGACATTTTTACGTATCTTGCAAAATTTAGTCCATTTGTCCTTTTCTAAACCCCATTCGTGGACATACTGTACCTATAACAACAGCGAAACTGCTCTCAAAACTGAGCGTTAATAAAATTGAGTTCACTGCTAGAGATCTGTTCGTGTCATTATAGAGCAGCGTTTTCGAGACTCTATCGTGTCGTTTTTTTTTTCTAGCGTAGAACCATGTCAGAAATGGTAGGTTTTGCTAAGCATGTCACTGGGCATAGGAAATCGTATTTTACGACATTTTTCTGTGGTCTCAAACTTTTTAAATAGAAAAAAATGAAAAAAACTGCATTTTAATTAAAATGTGTTTTTTTGTGTTACCACCATCCTATCTATAAAACTAATAAAGTTATCGAAGTAACTTTTTTTTTTAAGTTAAAGTACACACTGTAGCGCTTTTAACAGTATCGATAGTTTTTACACAATTCGCATTTTTATTTCTCTACAAATCAGGAGAACTAGAAATTACAACTTTATGTATTACAATTTTCACCAATCGATAAACTTTTTTATTTTTAAAAATTTTTATATACATACAGCGAAGCAAATAAAGCCTAAACATTACAAACCTTTTTGAAATAATTAGTTTTTTGCCAATGTGTATCGTGTGGCAACAGCGATTTTTTTTATAGCGCCCTGAAATAATTTATCAGAACGCAACCACTTATGCGGGCAGGATAATACATTAGGACGTGTCAGTAGTTCGCGGTTAAGGAGATTTAGCACATCATTTTCGCTGTGGTGTACAGTATTGGTAGTTTCATTTTCTAAGATAATGGAGTGCATTATTTGTAAGAAAATTGTGCGGGAAGATGACAAATCTGTAATACAAAGACCTAGAATACAAGGTTTGTTGTCATTATTATCTAGTGCTGAGAAAAGACAGGACCATCTCGCAAAAGAAATTATGTCCAAAAAAAAAATTTTAAATGGCGAAGTAAAAATAAAATATCATATAGACTGTCGTAAATCTTACACAAGTTTTCAAAACATCAATGGTCTTCTGCAGTCAGACAGTGCCGCCGGTCCCTCAAACTATTCTGGATCTCGGTTTAAATCACATAGTTTTAATATTACAAAAATGTGCCATATTTGCAACAATAGTGGAACAAAGAAAAATAAAAGTTTGGTAGCTGTTCAAACAGGTAATTTAAATAATGTTTAGTGTCTACCTATTATGTATATGTACTCAAAGAAAACATGGATTTTAACTGTATAAATATTTTTTAGATTATTTATTTTACTGTATAATATCGAATTTTTTAGGCAGTGGAACAGCTAGGTAGGTACTTACCAGAAAATTATAAAGGCTGCGAAGGAAAGAAATGACATCGATATGATATCCAAATTAAGTGGCTATGAAGATTTATTTGCACTTGATGCGAAATATCATAAATTATGTTATAGCCACTATATATCTAAAAGAAACATAAATTCGCACAAAAATAAAAAAACGGTTTCCAATAATTCACCTGAAAATAACAGAAGGAAGATACGGATGAGAATAACGAATTAGAATGCTTTTAATAAAATAGTTTCAGAAAATTAAAGTTGTGTTATGCTTAATTTTTAGTTTGATTCAATTAAAAATGTCTAATAACCTACTTATTAGGTAGGTACTTAGTTTATAATAATGCCTTATATTTACCTATGTTTTGGATATTTTTTACCTAAAAACACCTTAGATCCCTAACTATTTTGGAACTAGTGATTTTGTCCGACTACTACTGTACACATGAACGCAACGACCTGGTCAGATTAATGTTGTAGTCGGCAGACGGTAAGCAGTGTAATGAGAGCCGGGCGCGCAAGAATATGGTTGTGGTCCGATTAAAAAAATCACTGACTACATACCATAACCCGCACATGAAATATTATGATTCTTAAAACTTTTTTCATATACTGGCTTCAATTGGTTGGCAGCATGTATATACAAATTTTCATAAATAAAACTTTTTCTCGGTTGCTGAAAAATACATTCACGAAAATAACACGTTTACGCTTGCTATTATTTTAACAAATTAAAAATATGTTTTTTATGCTCAAATGGGACGTGCTTAGAAGCGCAATTATATTTACTTTAATTTAAAAAAAGAGTCATCTCGATGGCATAATTGTTTTCGGAGATACAACGGTGGAGACGTTAAAAAACACGTTTCACAAAAAAATATATTTTTTAAGTTTTTTCGAAATAAAAAAGTTCTTGACCACAAAAAAATGTCGTAAAAACGATTTTGTGTACACGATCACTTAATTAAAGAATCGCACTGAGTCTGGTTTGGTTCTACGCCAGTTTTTTTTTTCTCGAAAACTAAGCGACTTTGCTTCTCAATTTTACTCGTCTATTATTTTTGTGGGAAATTTCATACTTTAATTTATCTTAATTGACGACAATAAAGAAAAATCAGTATTAATACGATATTTATTTAACTACCAATCATCAACGAGAGCTAAAACTATGCAGTAATACTACAAAAATGATGTATATTTATATAAACTCATTTCAGATGCAAATACTAATATAGAAAAAAGCCATCCTCCCACTAAAATAAAAAATGCGCTTTTCATATCTTCAAACTTAAAGTTGCTATATTTGGAACTACTTCTTCCCAACCCCTTACGCAATCGTCTAATTCTGTATTTAAGGATAACAGCATCAGCAATATCTTGATACCACTTATCAAATAGTCCTGCTTCTTGAAATGTAACGATTATTTTAGTAAATCTTTTTCTATAAGGAGAACCCATTGGGACGATATATCCCAAAAAGTATTTTTGAGGACATTCCTGAACAATGTGAAGAGTTGGATTTCCATCATTGTCAGAATATTTGGTCACCAAAAATAGTTGAGCATCTCTAAGGCGTTCTACTCCTGCTATTTTAAATTTTGCAACAAGTTCTATGGGTGTAAAATTCTTACTAAATATTGTTACAACCTTTTTGGATAGCCGCTGATAGAGATCTGTAGGATTTGATTTGAAATAGTCCACAGGGGTGTATATATACCCTCCACGTCTGTCAAGTTCCTCCAAAGTATTAATATCAGGAAAACGAGTTGTAGTTGTGAAAGAGTATATAAGCCGTCCTGCAAACAGTGTTGAAATAATTATTGAAAACATCAGGAAAATACCAAGAATCACTCTTCTGGCCGAATTAGTATTACTTCCAAGATTGCAATTATAAGACTGGCCGATAAAGACACCAAATAATTCTAGAAATGATTGCAGGTAGGAAATATCATCTTCTCGTAGCATTTTAATAATAATGCTGGTTATGACTAAAACTAAAATTATTAGAGATCCTACAGTACCATTAAATATTCTGAATGTTCCTAGCCACTTAGGAATTTCTTGTGCTTTGGTAACGATAACACAAATTTTGTCTAGAAACAAGTAACATTCTGTGTATTCAAAGTTCTCATTTTCATAAAACTCGATAAACCTCGAGTTGGCTTGTATGTCATTTTTCCTGTTAATGATTCGACCCAAGCTTCCTGTGGCCGTGCCGTTTTTAATCTCACCGTACGATAAATCATCTGAATGATTTGAAAACTTAATTGAAAAATTCATGACACGGGATAGTTCTGCCACTGTTACTCCATCAACTCCATAGAAAGTCGACGTTTTTGGAATTGTTCTATATATTTTGGTGTCAGACAGTGGAGAATGCAATTTTCTTATTGACGTAGGCTTTCTCTCAAAAAGTGAAATTTTCATTGGATACCCATTTAAATTTACCACATTGTTAAATAGCAGATGTTTTGTTTCCTTTGAAATGCTGTGGATCTCATATATTTGAATTTGCCCATATCCATACTTTGATTTGTGAAATGGCTTGTAAACTATAATGTGAGCACCGTCTTCTTTAGAACATGGAATTTGAGCGATCACATTTAATATTTTAAATTTTTTCCAGAAAAGGATTATAATCTCTTCCACAATTTTCACATTTATCTTTTCCGAAGAAAAAATTAAAATATTTAAAAAGCGTGCTTTTCTTGCGAATTTATGGATGCTGGTTAACTTTAGATAATCTAGAAATACAGAAGTGTCTTCTCCAATAATAACTCTAACGCCATCGGTATCAAAGTCTTTTTGGTTATCTATAATAATTTTTTCTTTTTCGTCCTCTAAAATATTTGGGCTTGTCTTCATTCTAACTGTTGCATATTTTCTGTTAAATAGCGTATAATTGTCGCAACATTTTTTTAACCTTTTTTCCCGTATCCATGTTTTCTTGTATAGCGAATTTGCTTTTTGGAGAAAGCTATCGCACAAATCTTGTAATGCAAAACCCTTTTCGTTGACGTACCTTAGTTTTGTAACTTTAATTTCTAGTGCTGTATTGAAGTGGTCTTCATAAATTATAAAACTATTTCTGCCAAAACAGGTTGGATGAGTTGGTACTCCTAATTTGCTTTTGACTAACAGAAATTTTAGTATCAGGATATAGGCCAGCTGTTTCAAATACATGGTTAAAAAGATAATAAAATAGTATTGTTGTCGAGTAGTTATCTCTATCTACATATACTCCTTCTTCCATTAAAAAGGGTTAAGGTTTGTTAAGGCTGATGGCCTTTTACATGATATAAAGTAATTACTTTTCCTTTTTGTAAATAGTAATCAAAATATCAAAATGCATACTACTACAGTAATTTAGTTTATTGTTTACTATTGGTCTGTATTTATTCAAGAAAGTGCTACAAAGAATAAGCTGCTTTTAAGTTTGTTTAGAAAATAAACTTAACGTAGTATACCAGGCGACAATCATTTTAGATGCGTAAAGTATTATTGCTATTAACATATTCTTTACTCATGATATTTTTACAAAAGACAGACCTTCTTTCCACAACCTTTCCTTGATACTCCTGACTAGTACATCAACATCCTGCTTTTTTCTTTGCAATTTTCCCTGATAGACTGCTACTTATCAGTCTATTCAATCATGTTGGTATACCCCAAAGTACAGTATGGGCACCACCTCTATAAAGTTCCCTTTATATTAATGACCTATTCTCTCTTGCTAGCAATTCATTTCCGCCATCCAGTCCCAACCCTTGAGCTAGATAATCAACGCAGGTCTATGCTAACATCACTTTGGTAGATTCTTCAGGTAATTCTAGATTGGGGTACCCAAAACCCCGTCTGGTATAACGTTTCTATGGCACTTTCACATAAAATATCTCGCAGTACCTATGTTATCGATACAAATAGTCTAGCCCTATAAGATCAAGAATCATTCGATCTTCTTTGTATTGCTCATAAACATGATCGCTGTTGTGGCTGATCTGTCTTTCCTACATATTTTATAACCGCTTCTACTTAGAAGACTTTAGAAGACCCACTTAAATACAGAGACTTTGCTTTCCTTTTTAAGCTTTTATCTTCAAGCGTCGCACCGAACATATACATGGGTACTTGAAACATTATATTAAACATTTTTTCTTATTATTACAAGAATATTTCGAAATTTTGTACCACACAGTACATGCTGCCTTTTTTAGTTGATCAAAACAACTATTCAAAGTACGGAAGTAAAATACATATAAAATAAAAGTTAATTCGGTAATTAAGCGTTTTTAGGTAGAAATAATATATGTCAAACAATACAAGATTTTCTTTCATCTATATATAACACAACGTGTCGCTAATAAATTATGGATTTGCGGACAGCTTTTGACACCCCAAAAATAATTTTTTTTAACAGCGTATTTTATTTGTGAACACAAATATGTTTTATCGTTAAACAATCTATTATTTTTTTCTTGATTAAGTGAGCACTGGTAATTTGATTTACCATTGTATTTTTATTAAACTCAGTCCATGGTTCTCTGTAGCCAATATTATATCATATTAAAATATTGTAAAATTTTCACACTCAGACATGTATTTTAAACAAGTACTAAGTTTATTAGCGCTATATTATCCTCGTAATTTGTGCACTGTGCAAAGTGTAATGTCAGAATCTATGAACCTGGATAGCATTAAAATTTATACAGAGTTATTTTCAGAGGCAAATTCAATTTACTTAACTGCAATCCGAGATGGAGAGTTTTTGGATCAGGAAACTGAACTACTGATTGAACGTATTTTTGAAAACAATTTTCAGTTAATAAAAACAATGTGGATCCAGAATGAAAAAATCCGGATACAAAACGAGAAAATGCCAGTTTTAGATTATGATCATGATACTGTTAAAATAGAAAATGTCTATGCAGTAAATAGATCCTGTAAAAACAGAATCTACAAGAGTAATTTCATGGTCGTGCATATTATTATTGGAACAAATCCTGAAATGCTTTATTATTATTTTAATTCTCCCAACTTTTACAACTATTTATCAAAACGATCCAGCTCGTGTCTTTTACTTCTCTCTTCGCAATTTACTAACATCACTTTGGTGCATCAAATTCTGATATTCCTTTGGAAAAGATTTTCCATTCTAAACATTGTTGCTCATTGTCCCTATGCGATGGATCATAAATCCTCTCTTTTTACTTACAAGCCGTTTGTCAAATCTCAGCAGGGATATGGGCAAATTCAAGTCTATCATTATTTAAATGTCTTAAAATATCCACAGATCTTCATAAACGATGTTGAAGATCTAAATGGGTATCCAATTAGACTTTCTATATTTGACAGATTTCCGTCAGCACCTGAATATATTCCATGGTTTTTACGTGACGCCAAAATGTATAGCAATGTGCCGAAGACCACAGCTCTTTATGGAACAGACGGGATGGCAATGTCGACACTATCAGAAGTTATGAACTTTTCTGTAAATATTTCCACAGATATAGAGAGTCAATACCATGGAAAGACCTTATCAAATGGCACAGTTGTTGGAAGCTTAGGTCTAGTAGTCAGTAGAAAAGTTGATTTACAAGGCAATTCTAGGTTTGTAACAACTTATGGAACGGACGGTTTGGAATTTACCTCTTACTATAGCTTTGACCGCCTGTGCGTTATTGTACCTAAATCAGGAGTAATTCCTAACTGGTTACAAACCTATCAAATGTTTGGTGGAAAGTTTGGCCTTTTAATGTTACTGTCTATAATAATTTGTGGCTTCTTTAATAAAATATTACGAAAACGTCCAGTGCCTTTGCTAACAGCACTTTCAGAAATTTACAGCGCTCTTCTAAATCAGCCATATACCGGCGTTCAAAAAGAAGATAAATCCTTATTTAGAAGAATTTTTCTTGGAAGTTTTTTTCTGTTTTCCATTGTCGTGTCAACTTTATTTTCAGGAGCCATGATTTACATACTTTCTACTACAAGATATCTGCCTGATATTACTACTTTGACAGAGTTCGATGAAAGCGGCATGATCATAAAATCTTCTATTAATCCTTTTAAAGGAAACCCTTCCGAAATTTATCAAAAACTGTCAGAAAAGGTGATAACAAAGAAAGAAGATAATCTATCATCTATTGAAGTTGCAGCTAAATCGAAAATTGGAGGAATTGAACGATATCGGGATGCTTCACTATTAATTAAAATAAGATTTTCTGACAAAAATGCCAACCCATTTCTGCATATTGTAGAAGAATGTCCGCAAGATTATTTCTTGGCATTTATTGTTCCTGATGGTTCCCCATACCTGAATGCTATTAACAAGATTATTTTATTGTTTCATGAAGCAGGACTGGAAATCAAATGGAAAAGAGATTATGCGAATGCTGTTACATATGAAAGCCGAATTTTACGCTTGGCTCAGAATGATGAAGATCAAAATTTTAAAGCTTTAACTCTGGATGACACCAGAGGCTTGTTTTTTATACTCTCTATTGGTCTTTCTATTTCGTTTTTTGTCTTTATAATTGAAAATTGTTTGAATTGGATATGAATTTAAATTATCTTGTTATTTATGAATAAAATTCTGTATCTGTCAGTTGTATCTGTTATAGTTGACCCTAATAAGTACTTCTGGAGCTTAGAATATGTAATTTTTAGATACTTATATGTCTTTCAAACGAGATTTGTTGAAAAAGTTGTTAACCGAATTTCAACATTATTATTAATTTAACTTTACTAAATGTTCTGATATATGCTCAAATCCTGACACTCGTTGATCTATTATTCAATAAAAAAGTTGATCTAAAAGACAATTCTGGGTTTGTAACAACCTATGGA
The DNA here is from genome assembly GCA_963971165.1 of Philopedon plagiatum. NCBI lineage: Eukaryota > Metazoa > Arthropoda > Insecta > Coleoptera > Curculionidae > Philopedon > Philopedon plagiatum. Next base: position 82,343,418 of record OZ020194.1, on the reverse strand, counting down.
AGAAAGTTTGGAATTTATCTCTTGTTACGGCTTTGACAGGTTTCTAGAATATAATGATATGCTAAGGATGTTTTGCTTCTTATAAAGATCATATTGTAGAAGAATGACGAAACAAAGAAAACAAATTATACAATTATTTCTTGGCATTTATTGTTCTTGATGGTTCTTCATACCTGCATACTATTAACAAAACTAAGTATTTCATTGATTCATGAAGGGGGGCCGCTACATATTTTTAAAGCTAATTTTACACTACAGCAACGATAAAATCTTACGTTCAGATTCACTAAAAAGGTTTGAGATTTAGTGCTGGTTTAACTTAATATTTAGTTGATCAGTTAGGTTTTGACAGGTTTTTGTCCTGTAGTTGTAAATAAGTCGTCATTAAAAACTTATGAGTTATTCTAACATCTCAGTGATTTGCTTAGTTTCCAAATAATTTTCCTGTTGGAACGTGTTGCTAGAACGAATTTAGTTCTATTATTGTGGAAAGTACGTACTTCCCTTTTGTAAATTTCCGAAAAAACTTAGAAACAAATTCATACGCAGTATAAAACGTCTAAAATATTTTATTTTTACACTTGTCAGTTTAAAACTATCCACCATACCGTGTTGGAAAATCTGGTCATTAATTCCTAATGGTAAAAGAAAATAAATATGCGTGTCTGATGATTAGTAGGTACGTAAATAAATAAATCATATCTCTTCAAATGAAAACAAATTTATTCTCCTCTAATATTAACTATAATTTGTGGCATTTACTATATTTATTTGATCAGTGTCAAAGTGTCATGAGTTGTTGCTGAATTGATTGTTGTTATTAATAAGGTTTGAATCCACTTCTTTAAAGAGCCCATTACTACAATTTCATTTTTCTTGTAGCATTGTTATTGCTCAGGTCCTTGATATAAAAAGTCAATTAACTTTCATGGCACATAAAAAAACCTATAATTCATCCCTAAATAAATCCAAATTTTATTTTTCACTTGTCCTTTTAAACATTCAAAATTCGATATCTCTGTCGATTTTTTGCGAAACGCGGTTTAAAACGAAAAGTACACAATAAAATTTAGATTTCTTTATTGGACTAGGTATGATATATCCATTGTGTTCCCACTTTAAAGTCAGTGTCAACTGAGCAACAACTTTGTTAAAAAAAAAATAGTAGTAAGAACTACAATTTTAGTTTATTTTGCTATATTTTGCTGCTTTAAAAAAATTCCGAATATTCCCGCACACAATAAAAATTTAAGATTTGTTAATAAAGTGTGATGCTTTAAATCCCTAATCATCATTAAAAAATGCCAATTTAGTTTTCTCAAGGACTCACAACTTTTGTAGTATTTTTTTAAAATTAACACCGTTTTTTAAGGATTCAAAGTAGGAATGCTTAGAGACAGATCAAAATAATTAATTTTCTTAATTGTTTATTTGAACAAAGACAGGAACAAAAGCAAGAACTGCCAACAAAAAACCAGAAATCTGCCAAATATTCCAAAAATTGGTTGTTCATTCTGTATATTAGAAAGTACGAAGTCCTTGTTTTCGCAGCCACAAAACTACATAAGTATACATCATTAAAAATTATTTTAATTAAACCAAATGCAACAATCCTGAAATGTGACCTACATATGTACGCTTAACGTCTAAGCTCAGTCCAAGAATTGTTACCAAACGACTAGCCGCAGCGAATGCAATTTTCAGAGTGGTTTATGGGTAATTTGCATAATAATGAAAACTTATTTGAAAAACCCTTTTTACTGACGGGGCATGATTTTTCCTCTCTGGTTATGTAAATTCTTAACAAGTGAGAATGCGGAGTTCCGAAAATCCACATTTATTTATAGAGAAGCCTCTACACTTACAGAAAGTTGGCGTGTGGGCAGCCATATCGAAAAGAAGGTTAATTGGGATGATTTTTTTAAGGGACCCTCAATTCGGCCCGATACCGTAATGAAATTTTAGAAAATTTTGTAAAACGCATTAGCCGATGAAGAGATGCGACAAGGCTACTTCCAGCAGGACGGTGCCAATTGGCGTAACTCTTGAAATTTAAATTTTTTGGAATAATTTTCGAAGACCGAATCATTAGTCATAATATGACAGTTAGGTGGCCACCACGGTCCTGAAGGGATCGGGAGTGGAAAAACAAACAGGGTTCCATGGGAAAGCAGAGGAGAAGTTTCGAAGACCATCCCAGTCGGCAGAATTGTGGTGCCAGATCGTGTGTCCCGGCATGATTTCAGCGAACTCGGGTTGTATAGGACAAGAGACGGTAATGAGGCCGTGCTCTGAATGACCAAGGGGAGTCCAGAAAACATACGTCACAACAGTCCAGAAAAATACGTTTCGTAATTTTTTGGCGAAATATTATCCCGACTAGAAATTGCCATGCGAAGCAACATTGCGAAATTATTTACTTCGTTTACGCGAAGGAATGGAAAATGCACTTCGGCGTGAAGTAAACAGTAAAATATTGTGGCTGGCCATCGATGAAGCAACGGATTTAAAGAAAAACTTCGGGGTCAATATTGTAGTTCGAACATTAAATCCACAAGGACCGTCATCTTCCTAATTAATTGCCAGTAAAAGACTTCAGAGATGTACTAGCGAGTCCATAAAAAATTTGATAGTAGCCACCGTACACAAATTTACTGAGTAAGTGTTTTTTAGTATTACATTGCCACTAACAGAAATATATTACAATTTTAACATTTTTTTAACCATAAATGAGTTAACTCTCTATGTTTATTTTTATCTAGTCTTTTAGAGATGAAAAATATTTTTAACTCATCAGTGATTGATTAAACGTAACACTTTAGTCTTGGAACATAAAGATTAAAACAGCATTTTTGTCTAAGGAGTGCAAATTAAGTCTTTATTCTCCGAGAATAATAAAAGAACTAATTGAATATTCTTCTATAAGGTTTATTTTTTAGAAACTTACAGCTTAATTTTATGACTTAGTCCTTACATTTTGAGTAGCGCCTTTTTGTTTGCCTTTTCCATGTCCCTTTTCTATATTGACTATGTATATGTTCTCCTAGAAATGCAGCAAAAGCCGTAATGTATCCAGCCATCAAACACCAAAAGGGTCCTTGAAGATCGTATAATGTAAAAGTTTGTTCTTTCCTTCCATAAAATTCTTGATGTCGTATACGGACTTCAAATCGAACTGCATCAAAAAAGTCATAATACCATTTAGATATAAGTCCTGCCTCGCCAAAGCCTTTCAAAAGTGAATTTATTGCTCTAAGATATGGAGAGCCGTCCGGTACGATGTAACTCAAAAAAGTAGATTTTGCACATTCTGGTACAATATGTAGCAATGGTGAACCATCATCAGCGAAGTATTTAGTCGCTATTAAAAATTTAGCTTCTTCCATTCTCTCTATGCCCGCACCACATCCCTTTTCAGCAAATTCCATAGATTTGACGCTTCCTGGATTTTCAATCACTTTCTTGGATAACCGTTTATAAAGCTTTGAGTCAATACCCTCGAAAGGATTGTATGAAGATTCCATGAGTAGTCCCGATTCATCAAACGTTTCCAAGGTGTTTATGTCGGGTAAATAACTTTGAGTTCTAAAAGACTGAAATAAGCGGGCCAGAAATATGGTTGAAAAGACTGTGAAAAAAAGCAGAGTGGATCCAATAAAGATTCTTCTAGGCAGTACGTTTGCTTTATAGATAATACTATTTTGGGACTGTCCTAGGACGATGCAGTATATTTCTTTAAATGAGTCAGTGATAGAGAAACACCTTTTTCGATTTAAAAGCTTATTCATTATAACACATACTACAAATGCGATAAGTAATATCAACCCTAGATCAGATGTTAATATGAGATAAAAGTTAAGCCGCCTCGGGATTTTTTTCGATTTTGGAACGACTACACAAATTTGTTGATAAAGATATGGATGAGTAAACTCAAAATCGTCAATTCCATAATCCACCAGAAACCTCGCATTGGCCTGAAGGTCCACTTTTCGGTTAACTACCAGTTCTAAACTTCCTACAATTGTTTTATTATCTAAAACCATTCCGTAATACTGAGAATCTGGGTCGTTATTTAAATTTACTGAAAAATTCAAAATACGCGATAAATGCCATATGGTCATTCCATCAACACCAAAGACTTTAGAAGTTTTCGAAATCCTACCGTATATCGCTGAATCAGATAAGAGATGCGGCAATGTTTTTGAAGCTGTTGGGTACCGTTCAAACAAAGACACATTGAGAGGATAACCTTTTAGTTGTGATACATGGTTCCTTAAAAGGTATGGATGTTGCAGGACATTTAAATGATGGTGAATTTGTATTTGTCCATATCCGTATTTTGTCGGAATAAAAGGTTTATAAATTACAAATAGGTTTTGATATTCTTGTGAGCATGGTATTTGAGCAACAGCATTTAAAATTCCAAACTTTCTCCAAAATAATATAAGGACGTCTTGAACTTCTTTGATCTTTGTATCTGCCAGAGCAAAAATAAAGACATGTAATCTTCTTGCCGCTTTAGAAATATTTGATGTAGCCTGAATGTGTTGGTAAAACATAAGAGGGTCTCTTCCCATTACTATCTGAATTCGATTTGGTTCATATGAATTTACATCTTTGTTTCTTTGAATCCATTTCGAAAGTTTTTTAGTATTTTTTACTTCAATAACATCGTAGTCGCCCAACAGACCGTAAAATTTCACATTCTGGTCTGGGTCCAAATTCAATATCCCAATCCGTCTTGCTTGCTTTAAGTACCTTATATGGTGGTTATAAAAGAGATCCATTAAATCAAGAGTTTCATGGCTCGTTTGCCCTCTATATTCTAGTTTAATAATTCCAATGTCTTGAGCATTTTCAAAATGTTTTCGATATATTTTATAGTTATCATAAACAAAGCATTTTGGATATAGAGATATTTTAATTTTTCCATAAACAAATGACAAGAAACTTACTCTTAACAAAATTGTGGCTGCATTTCTTAAATTCATGTTGATAACTAAATTTTATTTATACGAACATCATTTTTATTTACCAAATTAATAATGCATGATCCACTCCATCAAATAATACCCTTAGTATGTATTTTTCTTTGAGTTGCTGCGAAATTACAATGTAATAAATGACATTTCCAAAGACAACCGTTTATTGATACTTGAGGGGTTGTTTTTTTAAAGATTTATATTCTTGTGTGTGAAGTTAGTATACCGGGGCTACACGTAATTAATAAAATGTACTCTTAGAACAAATTTAGACAGTTAGGGCGAGGGTGTAACGGGCGCAGTGTAAAGTGTATGCAGTGTTTAGTGTGAGTGTATTCACTGTTAGGAGTGGAAAGTTTAGAAAGAGCCTGTCGTAAAGAGCGTAGTGCGAGAGTGTAAAATGAGAATGTAAGAAAAAATTAAATGTAAAGTGTAAGAGAAAGCCTAGCGGATAAGAGATAGCGTGAAAGAGCGCAATGACAGATTGCAAAAAAGTAGAAGGGAATTTGCAAGGATACTGTATTTCGAGAGAGTTTTTTTATCTAAGACATCCCACGTAGGCTTCAAGCCTAAGTACTAGCGTAGATGCCATCTTTATGACGTTTGAGGAAAAAAAATTAAATACTTTAGAAAACGCTATAGAGAAGGGAAATGTAGTCTATTGAGAAGGGATTTAAATGATTGGAGGATGGGACGGGAAGGGAAAACATCTGCAGGCAATTTGTTCCATAATCTGGAGACCCTAGGTATGAATGAGCGAGAGAAGTGGTCTGTTCTAGGCTTTTGTAGCTGGACAGTAAAAGGATGCATACGTAACGCGCCTCTAGTTGTTCTATTAGGGACACTCAAGGGCGGGAGTAATACCGGCTAGTTCTTCAGAGCAAGATCCGTGGAAGTAGAGGTAGAAAAGGGATAAATCCCCAACAGCGCGGCGATGAGCGAGAGAAGGGAGTTTTCTCGTGAGGGCTGGGTCATTGATAAGTCGAATGGCTCTCTTTTGGATAGAATCAAGGATCTTAAGTGGCGAAGGTGATGCCGCTCCCCAGATGTGGGAGCAGTACTCTAGGTTAGGTCTTATTTGGGAAACATAGAGAGTGTATAAGTTGGAAGGGGAGAAGTATTTTCTGGCTCGAAAGAGAAAACCAAGCTTTTTAGCTGCCGATGTGGCTACTGAAGTAATGTGTTTGTGCCAGCTGAGATCATGTTCGAAAGCGACGCCAACGAGATCGAAGGTTTCGTTGTTTTGTAGGGCTTGGCCATTCATGTGGATGGGGTAAGCGTTACCAGATTTTTTGCGTGAGAGAGAGCAAGACTGGGTTTTGGAGGCGTTGAACTGAACAAGGTTCTAGGCACCCCAGTCTAAGATTAATTGAAGATCTTGGGAAAGGGATAGGTACATAGATCTGCGTCTATTATCCAACTCCTGATTCGAAACTTGTCTGGAAAAATGAATATTGGAGTGAAGGGTACTATCGTCAGCATAACTGTGGATGGGATTGGTAGTTGAAGAGAGTAGGTCATTAATGTGAAGAAGAAATAGGGTTGGTTCCAGGACTGAACCTTGGGGGACACCAGCATTGATAGGATGGAAGTTAGATGAGTGACCGTCAACCACAAGAGATATGCGCCGATTAGAGAGGAAGCTGCCGATCCAGGTACATAGCTTGGTAGGAAGACCGTAAGAAGGTAGTTTGTTGAGGAGTGCGGCATGCCATACTTGGTCAAATGCCTTGGAAATATCGAGAGCAACAATCTGAGATTCGCCATGAAATTCAAGAGACTTGTTCCAGTTATGTGTGACAAAGCTAATGAGATCAGCTGTGGATCTTTGGTGACGAAATCCGTACTGTCTGTCAGGGATGATTTTGTGTTTTTCAAGATATTTTAGAATTTGCAAGTTGATTACTTTCTCCATAACTTTGCTGACAACGGAGAGAAGAGAGATAGGTCTATAATTGGATGGAAGGGACTTGGAACCTTCCTTCGGGACAGGCTGCACACGAGCAGTCTTCCAGCTATCTGGGAAGATACCCTTGTCATAAAAGATCTGGAAAAGACGAGTTAATATCGGCGCAAGTTCTGGAGCGCATTTTTTTAGAACAGTTAAACAGGAATTGTCTAAAGAAAGCCTAGGGAGTGTAGGAAAGACGAAAGGTAGAGGGCATAGAAAGGCGAGTGTATATACTATATGAAGAGCATAGAGATAATAATATTGACGCCTACACATTTTTCCTACACTCTATTTTATCTTAGTGACTGGTTGAATGACAGACCTACTCAAAGCAATAAATATTTCTTTTTCATCTTTTTTGTACACGCACTACCTGTATTTCACATTTTTATTTTCTCCCAAATTACTATTTTAGACTAGAATTCTGATAACCATCTAGCAAGTTTTACTTTTTATTGACCTAAACTGGGGCAGAGGGAAAGAAATAGGTCATGGTGATTCTTTTGGGATACGGCTATAAGTAGGTCACTCTTATTCCTTGTGTTGATATGAAATTTTAAAGTTGCCAACTAATTCTTTCTCTGATTTAATAAGCTGATTTAATTTCATTCTTTAAAATTTGAAGTCTGGAAAAGTAGAGATTGTTGTCCTGTTAGGAATAGTCAAGGGGGGAATTATAGTGGCTAGTTCTTCAATGCAAAATCCGTGGAAGTGTCGGTAGAAAAGGGATAAATCCCTAAAATATGAATATTAAGAATTAGGTGTAAACTAAATGAAAATTATCAGGATAAAAAAATTCTAGCGCGATCAATTGTTATAAACAATTTAATTGTTTATTTCCCTATAACTGCTGAACTAAGATGAAATTATGCTGAACCATTGGTTTTAGAGACAAAGTGTTTTGACAAAAAATCGTTCTCACGATGCAGGGAACAACTTTTGTCCTTCCACGTTTTTCAATGCTCCGCGCATACGTGATATGATACGGCGTTGGTGCCGTCGGCGGCAGGTAGCGCGGCAGATGGACTGGTATTGGTCGGCCGAGGTTTGCTCAGGTTAAGTGGGGGTTGGGGGTGATGGCACGGAACACACACGCACACATTCGGTCAAGTGCAAGTATGGCTTGCACTTGACCTAATTCTTTAAAATAGGTCTAGTTTGAGTGACTCTGTTCTTCGTCTTTCAAAAGCTAAGTAAATTAAATCGGCCATTTGGGGCTGACTCACAGAATATATCTGTGGTCTATTGCTGTTAAAGTTGAAAACGAAGATTCTACAGGCCCGTATTCAAAACTTTACAGAAAATATAATGGGTAAATGGTTTTAGTACAGTTATGTTATCAATCACATTAGCGAATATTTTTTGTGTTAAGGTTTATTTACTGATTTGTGTCTTTGGATCTCTGGTTGAGCGGATCATCAGAACATACTTTTTTAATTAATATCTTTATTTCCAACAAACCTAAAAAAATACCTAAATTTTTACCAGAGCTCAGTTTTTTTACCAGGGCTCAGCCCTGGCCAGTTCCCGCTTGATTACGGCCCTGGACTCAATGGGACTTTAGAAGCGCATTTAGGCGAACAAAAATTGTTTTTTTATTTCTTCAATTAAAACCTATCTTTAACCGGCGTTATTTGAAGCTATTTTTTATTTACCAATTCTTTCAGGGTATATCTAATTTCCTAATCATCTAAGAATATGTTTGCATGGGTGTATGAGTGTATGTATACATAGGTGTATGTATGATGTATCTCTGATCTCGATCATCAGTCCGAAGGAGTGTGATATCTTTCTTAGTACAGAGTCTAGGTAAAATCTGAAATTATCAATGACGACATCATGACCTTAGAGGCCTTAGAGGGTATAGGCGTATTTAGGCAGTCCAGTTCAAGGGTGCTTAAGGCCTAGACCCATTTCAGTAAATGGCCAAAAATTTTGTTTGGGGGTACTAATCAGTGTATTGGGGGTGCTAAGCACCCCCAAGCCCGCCTTAACTACGCCTATGCTCTCGCGTGCGCGGAAGGGCGGTCTGTTCCCTAGTTAATAATAAATCACCATTAAAAACTTATAAGTTATCCTATTGATTCTGGGATTTGCTTGGTTGCCCAATGATTTTTTTTTCTTGAAACGTAATGCTAAAATAAATTTGGTTCTACAACAGAACAGGTTCTCACGCTTATCAATTTAAACACCTTAAAATTGTCAAATTAGACCGGTATTAGCTAGGGTTGCCATCCGTCCGGATTTCCCCGGACATGTCCGGGTTTTAGGGACGTCCGGGCGGGTTTTGATAACTGGTCCGGGTTTTCGCTAGGTCCCACAACCAATGAGCAATAGGATATAATATTTATGATACATCATCGGATGAGTTTTGTTTTTCCCTTTCTACTTCTACTACATATTGGCAAAGAAGCTGATCATCATGATCGTATCCAACATCTAGTGATGTGGCTGGTATTTGGCGATAGTATTGACAGTCAACGGATCACAATCATTTCGTAATGCAATATCCCATAAAATAGATCTTGAATAGAACCCTGACCGTGCATCTAACTGTTAATTAAAATTGTATGCTCTTTTACTGCAAATAAATCTAAAAATGAAATTTTCCCAAAAAAAAAACGCTCTTTTCGATAAAAACGGCTTTTTATTTGTTTTCTTTCCGAGACTGACAAAAACCGTTTTTTAATACACTAATTACGAATACGTACGTAGAGAACGTAACACACGGCGCTCGGACCAGTGCGCAGCGGCCAATTTTATGATTTTTTGTTACAGCCAGAACAGTCAAAACTCTTAACAGAAGTCCATTCAAGAATTAAATACATATTTATAGATCTGGCATTTATGTTAACCCATATCTATTAATTTTTACCTTCCTTGAAAGAATATTTTTTGTTTTAAAAAGATTTTTCAGTTTTTCTTTAGTTTGTGCAACAAATATATATATATATATATATATATATATATATATATATATATATATATATATATATATATATATATATATATATATATATATATGTATATATATATAAACTGCTGGCCAATTCAAGCGGGACAAACTAAATTTTTGATAAAATTTAGAGTGGAATATTTTCGAAACGAAAAAAGATTTTGATTTAACTTTTTCAGTATGTAATTGAATAGTTCTTCTAGTTTTTATACTTCAAGGCACTATTGCTAGCAGTCGCTGCAACTCTATTTTACAGGGTGTTAAGTGAAACCCTGACTTTTTTGGAAAAGTTTTCCAGTTCCGAGAATCTAGGAAGAATTTTTTTTGAATTTTCTTTTCATACTAAAATGATCCATGGTCAAATACAAAAAAACAATTTCTCCGGATTTTCTCTATTTTCATTTGTTTTCCGTATACAGGGGTTAGTCGAAATTATCGACTTCTTCTTACAAAGGAACCCCTAATTTGGCCGTTTATTCACAAAAAGCGAAAGACCAAGTAAATTTGTAGTTTGAAGTAGTCCAGCTAACAAAATTAATACAAATTTTTGTACAGGGTGTAGCAAGTTTGGATCACGGGCTAGTAAATTATTATTTTTTAATTTCTACTACTTTTTCCTAAGTTAACTATTAATTATCACGTGCTACGTTAAAGGGTTAAAATTTGTTAGGTCCGATAACAGTACTGGTTAGAAAGATCCTTTTTGCCCAAACGGGTTTTTCATTTTTTGTCTAGTCCCATTTTTAGTGATTAAACGGCTCGCATTTTGAACCTAACTTTTTGCAATTGCATCCATGAACGATTGAAGTGAGAGTGCTTTTTTGGTGGTACATAATGAATGTTTTATCCAACCAAAAAACATGTAGTGGCCAAACAGCTAATGATGCTTATTCGAAGAATTTTTTAGCATTATACAGGGTTGCAAAAAATATACCACCTATACTTTGCAGGTGGATTTCTGTTAATTTAGCGGCGTTTCTATTTCTTAGTCAAAAGATCTAGTAGGCCAAAAAATAAAACATTTTCTTTGCTATTGACAGTTACCAAGGCAACAAAGTATTCTTCTTTGAATTGGTGCGTTATTATCCTTTATAATGGCTCGATTAAGTGCAAAAGAACAAGCTAATTGTTTGCGTTTACTACAAGATGGGGTAAAAATTAGTATTATTGAGGATATGTACGGGGTTGGGCGAAGTACAATATCTCGACTGCGTCAACGCTTCCACGAAACGGGAAGTGCAAACTATCGTTATGGGGGAGGTCGCCAAAAGAAAGTCGGCATTGCAGATGAAAGATGGTTGGTTAGAGAGGCTCGTCGAAGGCGAAAAATTTCATCAGAGAAAATTAACCAGGAGTTCAGAGCAAGAACACACATTCGTGTGAGCAATAGGACCATTAGAAGAACTTTAAACAATAATAACTTAAGGTGAGTTACTTCAAATGAGATCTTATTTTTTGTACCAATATTTTTAGTGTTTCATTTTAGTAAGTCGGCTATTATAATATCGACGTCAGCTGAGGCGTGAATCTTGGATTTTGCGCACCGATATTATAAATGTAAACTTGAACTAAGTTGTTCATAAATTAAAGTTTTGATAGGCGACCCTAAACACATTATTTGTGCTTGCAGCGTAATGTTCCTTAGTTCTTCCCTAGAACTAACGTTATGAAAATTGACCTAATTTTGCATTTTAGTATAATAAAAGCTACTGTTGGCTTATTTATTGGTTCATTCCCGACACCTATAAGTACTACAGATTTTTAAGCCAAAATTTTAATTTTAGAGCTCGGCGACGTGCTAAATGTGTGCGACTTCTACCACAGCATAGGCGAAGACGTCTCCAGTGGGCATATGAACATCGCAATTGGCCATTAGATAACTGGGAAAACTGCATGTTTGTAGACGAGTCAAGATTTAATTTAATTCACTCGGACGGCAGAATATTAGTTTGGCGTGAACGTGGCGAACGGTATATGGAGGAGAATATGGCTCCTCAGGAACCTTTTGGTGGTGGAGGCGTTACTGTTTGGGGTGGTGTAATGTTTAATGGCAAAACGGAACTTTTTTTAACATTGGAGCCCATTAACGGTCAGGTATATAGGGACGAAATTTTAAGCAATATCGTTCTACCATTTGCAAACAATTTTGGGAACGATTTTGTGCTAATTGACGATAACGCCAGACCTCATAGAGCACGCATTGTGCAAGAGTTTTTGGAAGCTAATAATATTACCAGGATGGTCTGGCCTGCAAAATCACCAGACATGAATATTATCGAACACGTCTGGTCTAAATTGAAATTATTGGTAAGTTCTAGGGAAGATCCTCCTCAGACTCTAGAACAACTTGCAGACGCCATTGTTCAGGAGTGGGAAAATATTCAGCAAGAATTTGTCAATAATTTGGTAATAAGCATGCCTCGAAGATGCCAAGAGATAATAAATGTAAGGGGAGGTCCTACTAGGTATTAAGATTTGTTTTGTTTTCGTTAGTTGCAAGTTTTTATAATACCTTCAAGTAAAAAAAATGTTCTATAATTTAAAACGTTTTCTGTTTACCTATAAAAGTAACAACCAAAATTTACATTTTGGATCTCCTAAAGTAATGCCGGGAAAAATAACTACTAAATTTGAAAATTACGTATCTTTTCGAGTACTTTCAAAAGTAATTAAATCTTCTGAAATTTCTATACCTTCTAAAAACTACGCTATACAGAATTTTATAACTTGTTCAGTTGAATTCACTATCCATCTCCAATTTTTGACGAGAAAAATGTACTCCGTGACTATTAATTTAAGACACTTCTTATTAATTAAAATTTCTCAATGCCATGTACTGACTTTTTAGAGCAGTGGTAAAATATTTTTCTTTTATAATGAATAATCGAAGTTTACGAAAATCCAAAGATATCGAGAAACACGTGGCTTCTATTATAAGTAGTAACTTCTGCACAATCCTGTATAATGTGAAAAAGTTCCGAATGAATATTATTCTTTTTATCTGTATCGTTACTAGATTTTATTAATAATAAGTAGGACATTTTCTTTAATAATTATTAATATAGCAAAAAGGAACTTTATGAATACCTAAAGGACTCTAAAATCACATGATTTTCATATAAAATGTAGGTGATATGTTTTGGGCAAACGCGGACAAAAGCAGCGAATAAGCATCTTTAGCTCTATGGCCACGACACTTTTTTATTGGTTGGTTAAACCAATAAACGATGTCCACTTCAATAGTTCATGAATGCAATCGCAAAAAGTTAAGTTTTAAACGCAAGCCATTTGTATCACTAAAAATGGGACCAGACAAAAAAATTCAAAAACAGTTTCGGCAAAAAGTTCCAAGAAAATTGGGACTATATTCAATTAATTTGAAAATCACATGACTTCCATATAAAGTATAGGTGGTATATTTTTTGCAACCCTGTATAATGCTAAAAAATTCTTCGAATAAGCATCATTAGCTGTTTGGCCACTACATGTTTTTTGGTTGGATAAAACATTCATTATGTACCACCAAAAAAGCACTCTCACTTCAATCGTTCATGGATGCAATTGCAAAAAGTTAGGTTCAAAATGCGAGCCGTTTAATCACTAAAAATGGGACTAGACAAAAAATGAAAAACCCGTTTGGGCAAAAAGGATCTTTCTATCCAGTACTGTTATCGGACCTAACAAATTTTAACCCTTTAACGTAGCACGTGATAATTAATAGTTAACTTAGGAAAAAGTAGTAGAAATTAAAAAATAATAATTTACTAGCCCGTGATCCAAACTTGCTACACCCTGTACAAAAATTTGTATTAATTTTGTTAGCTGGACTACTTCAAACTACAAATTTACTTGGTCTTTCGCTTTTTGTGAATAAACGGCCAAATTAGGGGTTCCTTTGTAAGAAGAAGTCGATAATTTCGACTAACCCCTGTATCCTGTATACGGAAAACAAATGAAAATAGAGAAAATCCGGAGAAATTGTTTTTTTGTATTTGACCATGGATCATTTTAGTATGAAAAGAAAATTCAAAAAAAATTCTTCCTAGATTCTCGGAACTGGAAAACTTTTCCAAAAAAGTCAGGGTTTCACTTAACACCCTGTAAAATAGAGTTGCAGCGACTGCTAGCAATAGTGCCTTGAAGTATAAAAACTAGAAGAACTATTCAATTACATACTGAAAAAGTTAAATCAAAATCTTTTTTCGTTTCGAAAATATTCCACTCTAAATTTTATCAAAAATTTAGTTTGTCCCGCTTGAATTGGCCAGCAGTTTATATATATATATATATATATATATATATATATATATATATATATATATATATATATATATATATATATATATATATATATATATATATATATATATATACAGGGTGTCCTAGAATTTTCTTAACAAGCAATATCTCAATTATTATAAAAGCTAAAAAAGTGATCTAAGCGGGGTTGGTTAGAATATCGAATTGACCTCCACAAAATATTCTCGAAATCGTTTTTCATTATGTCAACCTCCAGAAATCCACCCCCACCCCTAACGTTTAAATTTTTTTTTCACAAAAATTAAAATCTTACTTTGTTTTATATCTGGTAATAAACTTATTTGGGATATTTATTCCTACCTTTTGTGGAAATTTCATGGAGATATCAGGAAAGGAATAAGAAAATATATATAAGTCACCTTTTTAATTTTTATTTTTATGACAAATAATCTAAGCAATTTTCTTTCATGATAACCTAAAATCGATATTTTCAAAAAGAGAAGTTAATAATCGATAATTCACATTCACAGTGGTAGGTGTAAATACATTTTTAATTAAAAGTTATTTTTGAAATATCTTGGCCGTCCGGATTTTGTCCGGATTTTTATGTAGCCATGTCCGGGTTTTTAAATTTTAGAGATGGCAACCCTATATTAGCAATAGTATCTCTGGCTGTCAAATCTTATTCTTTCACATTCTGTGTAATTTTTGCGTCTTTAGTAAAAAGATCATTACGCTTCAAAAGAAAGTTCTTAATACTGAGTTTACCGGTTTGTTCCCTAATTTTTTTACGAGTCTACAGGATAAGGATATTATATTATAAACGTATACATGTGCAGAGGATTATATACTTTCTAATGTACAACCTATAAAAATATGCTTCTGAAAAGACTGAGAGTATTTAATTCTCACTTTCTTCAGGCTTAGACTTCCTGCTACATAGCTTATCTAAAAATACCTGTATAAAAATAAACCTATTTTTTACACCTTTCAAAGTCAGTGACAGATATAATAATATTTACATATTAAAATGCGTTTTGATATGGAATTAAAACTTAAATGGAATGAACCAAAGAAAAATAACCGCTAGCAACGGTAACAATTTGTTAATTTAAAACGTAAATTAAGAATAAAATCTAAAGGTCTAAATATGTACTGGCAGATTGAAAGTTGTTCGCGAGAACAAAGAAATCATGTCTGCGACGTGAGCGGATCGATGGCAAATTTGCAGGAATAAAAATATAACATGACTTACTTGATTTGTTTGCGGTGTTCTAGGACTTTTTTCTTTTCCCATCCCTCTTCAGTTTTAACCCAAGCCTCTCCAGGACTTCTCCAGTCTTTCGAAATGAACGGCATCTTTGCTAGCAATCAAAATTATTGCGTTTCTTGTTCCTGCAAAACAGAAAACAGCTGATATTTGATATAAACATCAAACTTTCGCGTCTCGTCGTCAAGTGTAGCATGCAGAAAGGCATGCGCAATGAATACGGCTTGTGTAAATTTCCTGCAGGTCGGCTTTGGCGCATGAACCAGACTCGTAGGTGGGTTTCTCCTGCGGTCGGGTGCAAGACGGTCTACATGGATATATTAAAACCTGGTTAAAATAAATATGTGTTACCAGCTTTCGCCCGCAACTTCGTCCGGGGTGTAACAATTTTACCATTACAAACTTTGAACCCCCATTTCACCCCCTTAGGAGTTGATTTTTGAAAAACTCTAAAACACGTGTTTAAACATATAAACACTTATAGCCAGATTTTCCAACGCTATTCCGGTCTAATTTGACAGCCAAAAGTTTTTAAACTGACAAGCGTAAGAATAAGACAACTAAGTTTTATTCTATGAATTAGTCTTTGAGGGTTTTCGCAAATATATAAAGAAAACGGCAGTTTTAGTACTTACTTTCGACAATAATAGAACTAAATTTATTCAAGCAACCCGTTCCTCGATAAAAATATTTGTAAACCAAGCAAATCGCTGAAATATTAGAATAATAATAAGTTATTAATGACAACTTATTAATAGTGACCTGTCAAAGCATAACCGATCAACTAGAAGATCTTAATTTAAACCAGTACTAAATCTTAAACCTTCTTAGTGAATCTGAACGTTATTTTTTAAAATACTTCTGTGAAGTTTCGAGTTAATAGGACCATCTAATATTTGTTCTTCATGCAAAGTTTGAACCCCTGTTGCACACCCTTCAGGGTTAAATTGTGAAAAACCCTTTCTTAGTGGATGCCTATGTTATGTAAGAAACCTCTATGCACAATTTGAAGTTTCTAAGCCCAGCGGTGTGGGCTGTGCGTTGATATGTCAATCAGTCAGTCAGTCAGTCAGTCAGAAAGTCAGTCAGCTTCTTTTATATTCAGTGTGTTCCGCTTTTCATAAATCCACCTCAATTTCTTTGTTAATTAATTAATAATGCGATTTTCTTCAAATTTGGGTGGTAATTGTATGTTGGAAAAATGAAATATTTGGCTTAGTAAAAATTTACATTTATCATTGGCGTGCTATTTTAGGGGTTAGAAGGAGCTCCATTTTTCGGAAAAATATATTAGGGCTTATTTTAAATAATTTTTGTTGTCATGTTTAGATTCAGCATCCCCAAAAATCCATATTCTCAAAATCTGAAAAACTGATTAATAAAAACACCTTCAATTAATTTCAGTTTTTTTTAACTAGTTTATTTTATTACAATAACAAATCTAAAAACTGCTTTTTTTTTAAATTCTCCTTTCTGAAGTCGAAGTTTTGTAAGAAAATTTATTATTCATAATTTTTTTCTTCTTGCCTTAATCAGTTTTTGAGATTTTGAGAATATGGATTAATGGGTTTTTGGGGATTCTTAATCTAAATACATATGACAACCGAAAGTATTTAAAATAAGCCCTAATGTACTTTATTCCGAAAAATCTAGCCCCTACTACTCCCTCAAAAAGCACGCCAATGATAAATGCAAATTTTTACTATGCCAAATATTTCATTTTTCCAACATACAACTACCCCCCGAGTTTAAAGAAAATCGCATTAATAATAAAGAAATTGGGGTGGATTTCTGAAAAGCGGGACCTACTGTATAGAGACTAAACTTTTTATATTCCTATTAAGCATAAATAAAACGAAGTTCGGAAAGCATAATGTTGTTTATAAATCACGTCGATGAAGAATTTTCGACCTTACAATTTTTACGTTAAATATATTAATTATATTGCCCATTAAAAAAAATCTAACCGTTATTTTTTATGGGTTTATGTTTTCTTAAGATACCCGAACTGATTTATTATGTATATGCACATACGCGAGAATACATATTACGTGAATATGATGAGCTTTTAATGCTTTTATATTTTCAGTTTCGCGATAATCTGATAAACTTCAGGATTTTTATATCTAATATATTTTATAATATTTTATACATATAGTACAGTGTTGGTCAAAAAAATCGTAGCTATCTAACTTATAGTCTTAATGTTTTGAACTGACACTGATAGACTGAAAATCAGTTGTACGATTTTTGTATCCACGGCTGGCGGATATGTAATATAAATAGTATATCATTTAGCATCTGCTGAACTCTTCGCTGATATATACAACCCACGGTACATTAGTACGTAGGCTTGCCTCCTTCATGTCACGTATGAGGAAAAAATATTCGTTTCACGTAATTTTGCTGTGGGTATAGGAGGTCGTAGACATATGGTAACAGGTACCTATCGTGCAGTTTGTGTGCTACATGATTAGTACTACCTAAAGATTAGTCATTAGGATTACACACTTGAGTTCATTTACCTTGTAAAATGTATGCACCAATTCTCGTAGATATGGCAACAATAAAAATCTACAAAATTCTTCACATCAAATTTCTTTTTCGACATTAAGTTACGTCTTAGACGTACCTATCGAAGAGGAGGAAAATAATCTGAAAAATATTTTTTAACAAATAAAGCAACATTTGTCCATCTTGTATAACATAACTGTATTAAGATATATTTCTTAACGAAACCTTTTATTTTTTAGGGTGTAGCAAGAGTGGGAAAAAGTTTTTTTTCACCCCGTGTAATATGGAAAATCAGAAGTTCATGCAAATAATTATTTTTCTGAAATTTGCATTTTGGAGGTAGAAGGACGTGAAGATAATTTATTTTTGGAAATTGTCCTACCCTCTATGATGATCTATCGTGCACCTTATATTACCAGACTAGTAAGTATGTAGGTATATCGAACTCCTGTTCTATGAGACTACAATTCGGCTTCCACTCTGCTCTTATTTCTGTTGCCTCCTTGTTAATAACCTCCAATAAAAATTCCAGTTATTCTTTTTTTAAATATGCATTTAATGTAGATTACCTAAAGGAATTCAAAAACTTTTGCCATCACAAGAGATTGGACTTAAAAAACGCTATGATAAAATAACACTGACGACCTTAAGGCTACATTAACTTTTATGCGGATCACTGACAATTACAGTCGCTCGCGAGCACCATCGAATCATGCATGCAAGATTTGCCATTCATGCATGCTCGCGAGCAAATGTGACCCTCAGTGGGCCGCATTAAAGACTCATGCAGGCATTATTTTAGGACAGAACATTTCCATTTAATAGTGCGAGGCCAGATTACCGAACTTGAGAGAATGCTTTCCGAAGGAACATTCTCAGGGTAGTAGCAGCAGTAACTGCAATCTAGTAAAAGCGCTTTCTTTGCTTAAGAATCCAGACCCTGATGGGCCATTAATCGGCTTCATGTAATAAAGTTACATCCTATCTGTTACGTACTGTATAATTTACTTAACTTCTGTTGGGAACTTCTATTGGAAGTATTTTCATACATCGATATCTATTAAGATGCAGCATACTGTCTTCTCCTAAAAGTTCTTTGAATGGCCAGTTTTTGAAAAAGGGCACTATGTCATACTACTAAAGACGTCCATTCAATATTCCTAGGATATATGTCGAGTATTTCACTAACAACGTCGGGGTTCTCATAGTCGGGGCAGTATTACAGGGTTACCACTTTTCTGGAAAATCAGGATATGTCTGGGAATTCAAAAGTGGTCAGAGAAATTAGGGAATGTCAGGGAAAACTAGTTGAAAACCTGGAAAATTTGCTGTTCCAGTTTTAGATAAAAATTATTTCATTTCCTAGCAAAATTAAAAATAATCCTGGTCTGTCTAATCAATAAAAATAATTCCATTTCATAACAAAATTGAAAATAAGGTAAAAAAAAGTAGGTAATAAACTATCTATCAACTATAAAAAGCAATTTTTTTGCTCGGTTAGCTTCTTTTTATTCATGAAAATTTCATCTAAGGCTAAGGATACCTGGAAAGTCAGGGAATTCGATTTAAGAATTGTGGTGGGAACCCTATATTATCTATAGTTGTTATAGATACAAAAATGACAAAAACGTTTCTTTCATAGGGTACCCTACTAGAGATTTTATATAAGGTCCTATATAGAAACTCTTAAGTTAAGGATCTTTTAATACTGGTCCAAGCGTAAAATGTGTCATTCCATGACGAATGTATACCTGAAATGGTATCTTTCTGTACTTCCCACCAGCATTTTTATGCTGGTAGGGATTGGTTTTAGAAAGTAAAATATGTTCGTCGTCTTCACGTCTTTCAGAAAATTTTAAATTCAATTCAATTATGAGTAGGTATCTTTGAAAGGCGAGAAAGTGAAAAATTTTACAAATCGAACATCAACTCACTGCTGATATTTTAACAAAAATGTAACAAATATACATACTACAAATGACCATGAAGTATAGGTACATCCTTTAGATATCCGTTTTAGGATATACAATACTAGGGCTTCCTAATCTTCTTATGGAAATCCTATAAAGATAATATTAGGATCTAAGAATAGTCTCTCAATATTCAAAATGTACAACTGTAGGATTTATCCTGCAATGACTAGCCTATCCAGAAAAGGTTATGTGATTTAGAACGTCCTGGGTATTGTCTACATGGGATAAAGAGGTGAACCTAAATTTGGGATATTGAGATCATTAGAGGATGTCCTACGGATATCGGGTGCTCTTTGGGAGGTGACCTTACCGTAAATGCGACCTATATTATATCATCCAAATGTGATCGAGTAACACGCGTCGCGCAAAATATTGCCTGAGGTATTTTATAGAGATCGTGCATATGGGAGTGGTTTTTGGCTGCTTGTACACGGATGGCTGTTCCCTGTGGCATGAATCTGCCGTACGGTGGAAAACCCTTGTTTATACAGTATTGGTTGAAGTGGAACATGGCATGAGGCTACCGTGATCATGTGCTATGTTCTGTTTAAGCTAATGTTATTTAAATATCCTCAATTTTTTTCCTACATAAAGAATTAAAGTAAACTGTTTTTTCGCCGGACGGCACATTTGCCGTACGGCGGAACACGCATCCATATTCAAGCGGCCTGTGACATTAAAACAAAGAAATACAACTTTCTTACTTTATTGTTTTACATAAGTCCTTAAATTAATTAAAGTACATACATTTTAATCACACTGTACACTTATCATAAAGTACTTAGTTACGATTCATCATATGCATTCAGCGACCAGTAGTTATGAACGCAAAACAAGATAAAATTAGAAAGGAAGTGAAATTTTACCCTATGCTAACAAGGGATAGGCTATTTTTTTATAAACGTTTATGTACAGACATTGAAAGCTCAAACTTAAACATCATTTCCATTAAGACTTGACTTGTCAAAGACCGTACATAAAAATTTTGGTACAGCCTAAAAAAGAAATTTTCAATAATTAATTGTTTTCAGAGTTTTTCACTTAACAGCAAAATAATATTTTTTGCATCCGTCGGGTGTTTCGCTAATCATCATCTAGAGCGATGACTGCAACTGGTTTAGAGAGCGAGAACGAGGAAAAGTTTTAATTATCGCTTTCGATGATGTAAAATTTTATTAATGAAAGCGCGTCGAAAACAAGAATTCTTGATTTGGTGGTCTAGGATATAGTGAACAGACTAATTATACTTTCTAATTAGCTTGTATACTGTGTCATAATGCAATGCAGTGATTCCCAACATTTTTATGCTCGAGTACCACCTGGGAATTTTGCAGAGTCCACCACTGGGTATGTTATAAATTTTTGAGGGAGGTCAAATAAA
This sequence comes from Philopedon plagiatum, assembly GCA_963971165.1. Classification (NCBI taxonomy): domain Eukaryota; kingdom Metazoa; phylum Arthropoda; class Insecta; order Coleoptera; family Curculionidae; genus Philopedon; species Philopedon plagiatum. The sequence continues at coordinate 82,322,131 of OZ020194.1, read as the reverse complement.
TTCTATACACATGTGAATAACTTTACAAAGAGTGTTTAAGTATGAATAAAATGAAAAGTTGTAAGTTTTAAGCCAGTTCTTTTGTTTGGTATTATTATTGAACCCTTTTGCGTACCACCCCAAATGCTCTCGCGTACCACCAGTGGTAAGCGTACCACCAATTGGGAACCACTGATGTAATGTAATGTAATGTAATGATAACCCTTTTATAGTCTGATTCCTGTTTGAACAATGTAAATGTCCATCGCCCCCCCCCCCCTGTAAAAACGTGCTTGGTCATATAAATCTAAAAAACCTCTATTCCATGAGGTGTGGTATGCCAAAGTGCCAGAATCCCAACAAAATATGGCCGTCTTGATTTCGACTGTTAAGGCGCGTTTACATTATGCAAGTTTGCTTGCACAAGTGCTTGATTGCAAGTACTTGTAACAAAATTGCAAAATTTTGTTTATACATTTCAAGTAATTGTGCAAGTGGTTTTTGTATACATATTGATGTCTATTTAAAAATGGAAATATCGGAAATTGTTAATTCGGGTGTAATAAACCTTTTATGTCATGCGTTAGGTGAAGAATTACCTGGTACCTATACTATACTGCAGAAAATGAAAACCAAACCAACATTATTTCATAGGCGGCGTCGCGAGCACTTTTATTTCTATAATGAGCACTTCTAACATTCCGTAAACATTCATATTTTGCAAAAACTCTATTTGTTCATCCGACCATCTATTCGAAGTCATTTTATCATCTACTACTCGATAGGTTTGTTCTTTTGGGCTGGACAAAATCGCACAGATTTTTTGCGTATCTTCCGCGAATAAAAAAAGTGCAGGCTAGTGCAGTTTGGTGCAGCACAAAAGAAAAAACCTAGTGACTTGCAATCTTGTTTACACTTCAAATTTACTGTTATACAAGTTTTAGCATGCAAGAAAAGTAGACCGGCGCGGCGTTCAACTTAACTTGCATGCTGGTTTTGCTTGTACAAATAGTTGAGCAAGTACTTGCAATCAAGCACTTGTGCAAGCAAAACTTGCATATTGTAAATGCCCTTTTATGGCAAATCCTTAGGTGATTTCATCCCCTTTCTCGTCGCTGAAAATATTTAATTTTTTTGCGCTAGTTCTTTAAAGACGAATTAATTGTCGTTCCCTCCCACAAAACGTACTACTTATTCTCTTAAAGCGCATTTACATTATGCAAGTTTTGTTGCACAAGTGCAAGTACTTTCGTCAACTGAGTTGCAAGTATTTGCTCAACTAATTGTACAAGCAAAATTAGCATGCAAGTTAAGTTGAACACCGACCTACTTTTTTGCATGCTAGAACTTGTTCAACCATAAATTTAACGTGTAAACAAGGTTGTAAGTCATGGCAGTAGTAGTAGAATGAGAAAATGGCGCCGAATAGATGGTCGGATGAACGAATAGAGAGTTTTTTGAAAAAGGAACGTTAGGAGTGCTCAATATACAAATAAAATTGCTCGCGACGCCGCATATGAAAGAATGTTGGTTTTGTTTTTATTTTCTGCAGTACCTATAACTAGTAATTCTTCACCTAACGCATGACAAAATGATTATTACACCAAAATTAACAATTTCTGATATTTCTATTTTTAAACAGACATCAATATGTATAAAAAGAACAACTTCGCCTAAAAAATGTTGCACAACTTCTTGAAATGTGTAAACATCAAATTTTGAAATTTTATGTTACAAGTACTTGCAATCAAGCACTTGTGCTTGTGCAAGCAAAACTTGCATAATGTAAACGCGGCATTACTTCAATTCTGGATAAGCAACCGTTTATTTAGGAAAATAAAAATAGACAATACTTTTGTCTTATTTTTATTTTCCTAAATAACTTATTTTGTGATTGTTCCTAAAACGTTAACAAATGAAAGTATGTATCTAAATTATACACCAGCCAGCAATTTATAAAATAAAATTAACTTATTTTCGGGTAAATAAACTTTATGACGGTTAGTCTAATTTTTCATAATTTTACGTTAAAATGCCGAGAATGGTCGTCAACGGTGAATAAAAAGCAAATTAGAACAAAGAGCCGATAAGAAAACGAAAAAGATAGCGCAGCTCTGTTCATTAATGATTTTTTAATTTGCAGGCTTGGACTGTCAACAAAGGAAGTATTTAGTGCCAATTAGTTAGACTTAAAAGCGGAAAAATTAAGACTTAAAAGTAATACAACTTTAATGGGTTTAGGAGGCAAACTCAGTGGAGTCGAAAGTCATTGTGTGTGGGTTTAAGCATAAATGAAGTTAATGCAGGCTGTCATTAGCATTATTAATGGAAACAATATGCCTCCTTAAGTAGGACGATTTGTAATGGCAAGTATAAATCTTTTATCAGAGTTCCAAAGTTCATGTATTTGTAATTTATTGTATGGAGGAGGAAAAACAAATATTGCCATTTTAGCCTTAATGCCTTCTAAAAGACGATTCAGGTTTTTAAATATTTTTTTTTACTAATTTTAAAATGTCAGACAGGCATTCAGCATAACGGTGTTTTACCAAAACAACAAATATTCCATTACGGAACAAGACCGCCCAGTCCACTCAACTCAAGGTTTAGTGGACCCAAATACTAGTGTCGTAATAAATAAACATATATTATGAGACTAGTAGTCTGCTACCCAGCAGGAGGCTGCTAGTCTTGGCTATTTCCCTTAGGGACATCTACACGGGCGAGGAAATCGCGACGGTAGACTCGCGGCGATTCGCACGCCGAAATCTAAATCATTTATTGTAATAGGGGGATCTATACGGGCGTGAAACTCCTCGCGATATCGCCAGTGATAGGTTTCGACCGTCCAAATCGCCGCGAGTCTATCGTCGCGATTTCCTCGCCCGTATATATGTACACTTACATATGAAAAACTGGAGGAAAATAGTCAAAATGTCAGCGACTATTTGCCCGCTAACCAGGCGAATGTTCGCGAACATTTCCCTGCAGGTGGCCATCTTGTTTGCAGATATTTCTTATAGTAAGCTTATTAATCAAAAATTTTTTGGTTGGTAAGAGTAACACTGCAATAGAAACAAAACAAAGTTTGGCGTCACTTTTTGCCGTAAATTTCAAATTTCTCGCGAATGGAGCGTTTTGGAACGTATTCATTGGAAAAGGCAAAATGTTGAAAAAGGCGTTTCAGTAAATACAAGAAGTCGAAGGAATATGTGTGGAGACAATTCATTGCATTTTGTTCTGAACGAAAGTACGAATTTAACGCTACCACTTCAAAGAAGATTTGGCAAGAATTTTGAAATATTGGGGTTACAACATGCGGAAAATGAATGGATGGGACAAGGAAATACCGGTACAAAATTTGTGGAGTACTACTTCTAGAATACTAATGGATAATTAACGAACATGGTAGAAAAATTAATGAGGCTTTGATAAAAAAGATTTTTTATATATTTTCATACGAGCTAGCCTGGAGAAGAGGTGAGGCTGTAAAGTGCGATATTAATTTTGAAAGGGAAAAATCGAATATAACCCAATTTTCGCAAAAACAGTTCAAGGCGGAAGCAAAAAATGCACAGATCTCAAGTGGCTAGTTTCAAACAAAAAAAATCCAGATGTCTGTCCAGTTCGACTTTTAAAGAAATATATGGAAATCGAAATCATCTGATGGAATGTGACAGGTTTTTCCTTACTTCGAACCAAAAACACTGCAAAAACGGTGAACATTCATTAAACACAATTTAAAATAAAAAAATTACCAACCATTCCCTATGTGCTTCAGCGGTCTCCGATCTAGCAAAAAATGGGGCGCAACAGAAGAACTTATAAACATTACATCATCAAGCTCCATCAAACCCTACTTACAACTTGACGAAGAACATCACAAAAAAAATGATCAAAAAATAAGAGGTAAGAGATTAAACAATGCTCGAGAAATACAAATTCAAGAAAATAAGAAAAATTCTGTTATGGAGACAACGCCATCTACGAGCCAGACTATAATTACATATACTAATTGTGTTTTTAATTGCAACACGTTAAATTGTTCTAAATAAATATGCATTTTTAAAATACCATAGTTTTCTTTTTTTATATGTCGAAATATATTTTTGTTTTTTTTGCACTTTTGTTGTTTCGAGAAATGGTCCATCAAATATGTTTCGATCATATTATGATCTATGTAGAACATTTTGCTCACGTTGGGTTGGGTTGGGTTTAAAAAAATTCAAATGACTATAACTTTTTACTAACACATTTTTTTCTCTTAAAATTTAAGAATTGTCGACAAAATAATGTAAAATTTGTTTAGAAAAAATAATAAATAAAATACCTAAGCATGTTAATTTTTTTCTCAGGGGGGGACTTCCCCCGTCAACTTTTTTTCGCAGATTACATTTTTTTTCTTTACCAAAACATTCCTAGTAGGCACATTATTTAAAAACCTGAACTTGCCATGGTTTGCTTAACTAGCAACAGAGATATACAAATTCAAAAATTTCAAGGGCCGCGCCTGGAGCCTATCACTACAACCCTGTTTATTGTTTATTAATCTATTAGTGCTCACGACTAGTATCGAGTTAAATGGACCAGAAAATATATCTTACATGTAAGGAATGAACAGAGTTGAACAGAATTCTCGAAATATTTTCAGTGATATTGGTAAAGCCAAGAGCACCGTCATCAAGACATATTTGTCTTGTATTGTCAAGCTGACAAGAATAGTTTATTTGTCTCGGAAAAAAAGATTGTACTCTAAAGTTCTTTATAAAATTAATGATATAAGCTGAATCCGATGATCAACCATAAGGGGTTTAAGAGAGATATTGCTTGATAATAAACGTCATAATAGTGTCGTCTGAATGCATATAATACTTCTAAATGCATCTGATTCTAAATACGTGGTTATAACAAAAATATTTTGTTTGTAAAATCTACTTTAAAAATAACGACGATTCGTTAGTCATTGGTTTGAATATGTACTGTTCTGCTAAATACTCGCACACCGAATTATACATGATATTTTATTCTATTTGTGATCTCATGTTTTAAAAACTTGTGATATGTGTCTATATCTATAGTTACAGACAGAAAATTAGGTAACATACAGAAAAAAATGTTTTTTTTTGACATGATTAACAAACACACTTGCCAAAAATTTATAAACAATTATGGCGGCATTTGGATGATATAAAATATGTCTGTATACTTTATTATTATTATAACTATCCAGTTATTTGCCTCTCATTATTATAACCTGGTCCTGGTATAATAAAATATACAATAATTAGCGAGGTTTAAGACTTGCAAACGGGTAGAGTTAGGAGATTCCTCTGCGCGAGCGTTTAGATGACACTAATGACAGATTGTCACATTACTTCACATGAAATAATTGGTAATAACGTGACTGTCTGTCGATATTCTCACCTAAACGCTCGCTAGGTAAAAAACGAACTTGACCCATATGTGTATAATAGCCCGCAGCAAAACATGTACAGGGTGTCCCATTTTCGGCACTTTTGCGGGGTATCTCCCTTATTTTTAAAGATAGAGGGTTGCGGTTTTCGCGACAGTGTGCTACTTTTTGATGAAAAGAAAGATGGCATAAAAATATTTTTCATGGCCGCCTTCGATTTTGACATACAGGATGAAATGGATTTTTTTCCATTTTCGGACTCCCCTCTCATTTCAGTTATCTTGTAACTTATAAAAAAAGTAAAAATGGATCCTGTTAGAGTTTTCTACGTTGAATCGAGTGGCGTGGTTACATTTTCATCAGATGTGATATTTTTCGATATTATATTAACCAAACATATGTTTTTTTTTAATGGAACACCCTGTATATTTCTTAACCATTACGTTTCCCCTTTCAAGAGCTTTTCAAAAATATATAACACTTTATACTTATTTTTTGTTTTTAGTCCTTAAATCGAACTATTTAATTTTAAGCTTTAATTTTGCGTAGTTTGGCAATTCAATTATTTAGATTTAAAAAAGAACCTAGTTAAATCCTGTATTTTCATTAATTTATTAAAATTGGTATTATTTTTAACCTAAAACACTACTTGTTATCTAGATATATAGAAGATCCTAACCAGAACTAAAACTGCTTAGTTTTTAATTACTTAAAGATTAAATTAGTTGTCTTGAATTATTAATAGCAAATAAAAGTCAAATTTAAAAACAAAACATACAAAACTTTAGGTAACGAAAAGAGCTAGAATGGATTAAATGGACCAACTCTTTCCGTTACCTAAAGTTTTGTATGTTTTGTTTTTAAATTTGACTTTTATTTGCTATTAATAATTCAAGACAACTAATTTAATTTTCAAGTGATTAAACCCTAAGCAGCTTTAGTTCTGGTTAGGATTTTCTATATATCTAGATAACAAGTAGTGTTGTAGGTTAAAAAGTAATACGAATTTTAATAAATTAATGAAAATACAGGATTTAACCAGTTTCTTTTTAAATCTAAATACCTGAATTGACGTTAAACCACTTGTTAAACACGGCCAACTACGCAAAATTAAAGTTTAAAATTAAATAGTTCGATTTAAGGGCTAAAAATAAAAAATAACTATAAAGTGTTATATATTTTGGAAAAGCTCTCGAAAGGGGAAACTTAATGGTTAAGAAATATACAGGGTGTTCCATTTAGAAAAACATTTATGTTGTTAATATCTCGAAAAATATCACATCTGATGAAAATCTAACCACGCCACTCGATTCTACGTAGAAAACTCTAATGTGATCCATTTTTACTTTTTATATAAGTTACAAGATAACTGAAATGCGAGGGGGGTCCGAAAATGGAAAAAAATCAGTTTCGTCCTGTATGTCAAAAACGAAGGGGGCCATGAAATATATTTTTATGCCATCTTTCGTTTCATCAAAAAGTAGCACACTGTCGCGAAAACCGCAACCCTCTATCTTTAAAAATAAGGGAGATACCCCGCAAAAGTGCCGAAAATGGGACACCCTGTACACTGCGTTTCAAAAGTCTGGCACCACCCTCGTGTACAGATACACTGTCTAGATTCGGATTTGTATTGTATTATCACGAATTGATAAGGTGATTGCTTTGTTCACAAATGCATCGAAAATTGTTGGCAGAAACATTTAGTAAACTTCAAATTACGTCAAAAAGTGCGAGGCAGTTATAGTTCGGGTTGATACATTTCGTAAATAATGTTGTGCTAAATTGGGTAAATCTGTTAAAATATGACTGGAAATTCATTATTTAACTTTGATATCGGGGCAGTTGTCCTTTCACATCCACTTAGAGCAGAGTTAGGTGAAATTTTTTTATGCGTGATAGTGCGCGACCACACCGCACAAGATGGGTATAAGAATGGTTGACCGAGGGGCATGTGGAGCGAATGGATTGGCCAGCGATCTTCCCGGATATGAACCTGATAGAACACATGTGGGGTTACATCGGCAGGGCCACTCGTCGGCGAAACAGCCCTCCTAGGATCGCTCAAGAAGTTATTGAAGCCGCCGCGGAAGAATGAAACAATGTTTCACAGTATATCATTGATAACCTAATTAGAGGCATGTATTAGACGCATACATGCTTTAATTGACTGTAGAGGTGGAAACACTAGTTACTAATTATAGAGTTTATTATTTTATTGAATATATTTTTTTATGTTCATTTCAATAAAATTGTGTTTTCATAGAAGACCAATTTTTTTATAAGTCCTGCCCCAGATTTGTGTATTGCATAGTCTAAAATTCATGCTTTGTAAGCCATGGATTAGTTAGATCTGAGTAATGCGAAAAAGGTGGTGCAAGACTTTTGAAACGCAGTGTATTTTAAGTTACATGCTATTCTTAACCAATAAAGAATTTTAAGGGGGAAAATTAACAATCTTTTTCCATATGCAACAATGCTTCTGCCGGTTACTCTAAACTGTTCTAAATTTACAGAGCTTAAATTTAAAATAGAAATATGTAAAATAAGTAAATTTACAAATAGGCCAATAGGACACAGATCTTATAATATGCAAATACTATTCTACTTTATTATAATACCTCACTTGCCCTTCCACTTTTACCAGTTAATAAATATTTTATATTATTTAAAGATTTACACCCTTATACCTTATATAAGAACTCCCGTTAGGTTTTAACTAAATTAAAAAAAAAAGGATATTTCTCTATGGTAGGTACAGGGTTATTCATTATATTTTGACACCCACCTACAGCTCTTATTAAGAGTTATAGAAAAAAACTTTAAATACAAAAGTTTTAGGTTTTTTCACGTAGTATCTTTTGGTAATAGCGGAAATAAAAAATTGACTTTAGAACATTGAAAAAATTAATTGAGTTATATTTTTTTAAATGGAACACCCTGTATATTATTAGCTCAAATGAAAGATCTCTTTGTTCTGATTTCAAATATATATAATTTGTTGGCATTTGGTTCAGCCACTTTTGATATATTTGAATTTATAACTTATTTTTCCACAATTATTGGAGATCATGTCATTAAAGTTTGTTGCTTTAATAATATAATCAAGTTGCCTCGAAAACGTATTGTTGTAGTGTAAATAAAGTGTTTTTTTTAAACTGAAATATTTCAAAAGTGGCTGAACCAAATGCCAACAAATTATATATATTTGAAATCAGAACAAAGAGATCTTTCATTTGAGATAATAATATACAGGGTGTTCCATTTAAAAAAATATAAATCAATTTTTTCAATGTTGTAAAGTCGATTTTTTATTTCCGCTATTACCAAAAGATACTACGTGAAAAAACCTAAAACTTTTGTATTTAAAGTTTTTTTCTATAACTCGTAATAAGAGCTGTAGATGGGTGTCAAAATATAATGAATAACCCTGTACGTTATTTTTTGAACGTTCTTATGGATGCTCATAAAACAGTTTTGTAGTTGATAGTTTACCGTTGCTAGGTCAAGTATTAAACAGATTAAACAATTAAAACCATTTTATTAACTTTTATAAATGGGCTTTTATAAAGAATACACCAAACTGTTTTAAAGGAAATATATAAACAGTAGGGTGTACGATATTTACCAAAGTGATTCTTTTTCTTGCGACGCCCCCTAAATTTTTAGTTTATCGTCTAAAAAAAAATGTCAGACCAACATAAGCCCTTAATATTCATAATAAACCTTGCCCTAAAAACGATACATTTGCCATTTAAATTACATGGGATTTTGCAACTTTTTACAATTATTTTTTTTCTCGGACAAGATGACTTATCGCAATGAGACATATATATATTCTTATAGGAAATTGAATGCTCTACAAAAAAGGTCTCTTATAATTTTTCGATTAATTCACTCCTTCAAGAGTTATTCAAGGTACTAAATGCGACTTAGCGCGCTTGCGTGAATAGAAAATCCGTGTGTTGGCGGGAATGCTTGTAGTGTAATTTTGAGTCACTTACTGTATTGAAGGGAAATTTCATGAAAGTATACAAAAATTTATGAAATTCAATAAAAATTAGTTGACTGTGTGTTATAAAATAAATGAACCTGCTACCTGTTACGCGGTATATTATTTTGCATGTTAAAATTTTTTTACCCTAATACCACCAGAATTAGGTATCTATTTTTAGAAATAAACTAATAACTTTTATCGAGATAATTAATCACTTTGCCGTAAAAGTAAAAAAATCTGAAAATTTACATAGAGTTCAAATTTCACCTTGAATATCTTTTGAAGGAGCGAATCAATCGAAAAATTATAAGAGATCTTTTTTGTAGAGCTTTCAATTTCCTATAAGAATATGTGTGTCTCATTGCTATAAGTCATCTTGTCCGAGAAAAAAAAAAATTGTAAAAAGTGGCAAAATCCGATGTAATTTAAATGGCAAATGTACCTACATATGTATATTAAGAGCCGTTAAGTTAATAATCCATTATAAACTTTTTTCTCGAACCTAATAAACAATTATTTCAAGCAAGTAAAAGTTGAAAAGCAGCAGAGGAAACTTCCTAAACGTAAAACTCTGTTAATACAAAAAGTAACAATTTTCTTATTTAAAAAATTTACTTATTTACAACTATTTGGTAATAAACAGTCAAAAAATTATTATTTTGACATTAATGCCTAAATGCAATACGCTTACAGATAACTGACCTAGCTACTTAATTACTATTTTCAGTACCTACTTAACAGATGACATGAAATTAGGCATAAAGAAATTTGTCAGTGCGGTAGCTATCTTGCCAAGTTTTATTATATCTTAATTCGTACAGACTATGATACAAATAACATTCATGCATACAAAGATACAACTTTTATTAACTTAAAAAAAAAGATAGGAAATCTACAAATCGTGATATGTAAAAATTAGTTAAAACCGTTGTAAAGTCAAGACTACTCACTTTGGCCAATTTTTAATAGATTTATTATTTAATATTGATAGGTATGGAAAAGACGAAAGACTTTTCTGGAAAAAAAACTTAAGGGCAAACTTAAATCTTATTAATTTTTTTTTTATTAAAATTTAGATTTCTCTTTTTGAAGTCCTTAGTTTTCAGGTTTCAGAGGGGTAACAAATAATATATTAAAAAATAGGTAAATCTCTGTAATTTCTACTCTATGAGACTCTTAACTCAGTCTGTTTTTAAAATTGATATAGATTTTTTATAAATAAATTCCAATATTACAATTAAATTTCTTTATGCACCTAATTGAGTACAGACATAAGACATAATAATTACTAATATTTGACTATAACATGGATGGAACAAGAAGTTTTAGAAAAAATGACTTAGTTCTTACTTATGACATCTTAACTTAGCGAATGGAATTCAACAATTTGTGGTATTCTTCTTCTGAAAGGAGATCATCATCAGACCTGTAAAAATAAGAAAGAATCGAATGTAGGCTTTGTAAATTTTTACGTATTATCTGTCAATTTCTATCAATGTCTACTGAGAGATAGCGACACTGAAACCTGCATAGTTTTTTTTTTATGAAAATTTTGGTTTCGTTATTGTTGTAAAGTCTCAGCTACTAAACCCAAGATATTTCTTTCAAGAACTTGGAGCATCAACACCAGAGCTTCTCGCCCGGAGCAACTCGCCTCTGTGTTGAATCAAACAATATTAGAGTCGCTCGTGTTATAAGATAACCTCCAAAAACCGTTTTTTGACTTTTCTGTTTTTTGATTTAAGTCCAAAAACATGTTTTTCAAGAAAAAGCTCTTCTTTTTTTTAAATTCTGCTTATTTTTCTTCAACATTGTTAAAATATAATACAATTTTATATTGGAGGTTAATTTTTAGATAAAGGGAAGTTTTCTTGGGGAAAGAAGAAGGAATTCTTGTAGCAAAAATCAACAACGACCTTATCCTAACCTAAAAGGGATTCACGCACCATCACGCGATGTGGGGCATGAGAGGGTAGGAAAAATACGCGCGTCACATCCCAGAGCTGCTTCGGAGCTCCTCTTCGCTGTACAAGAAGTACTACTAATATGAAAAACTGGCATTTTAAGGGTATTTTTCTTTTAAGCGATTCTTAAATGTTTGTTTCTACCCTGTATGGCATTTATTCTTTCACGATTCTGATAACTTTTAATTTTGTTTCTAGATATGCACCAATTTGTCGTAATACTTACATTGAGATAAATTCATTAATAAAATAACTTCACATTTGTTGCCAACTTACTTTCTCTTAAATTACTTTTTCCAAAATCCGTTGCTTGAAAAAATTAATATTTGAAAAGGATTTTTTGAACAAATTTTATTTCGAAAAAGATGTTCTCTTAAAAAATGTATTTTTGAAGGTGCTTAAAAAAACTTGAAAATTAGTTTTCGAAAAATTGTACTTACGTAAGTGTATTCCTTCAAATGAGCAAAAGTGCGTGCACGTTTTTTTTTTGGAAAAACGTTTTTTCGCTGTTAAATAAGGTAAATTTTGTCGAAAAATGCTTATTCGGAAGATGCTTATTCGGAAATGGATCTACAATTTTTTTTCAAAAATTGTTTTTTTTTTCAAAACATGATCTTTTAAAACTACATTTCCGAAAACTAAATTACTTCTTCAAAAAAAGCGTTTTTGTTTTAATATGAATATTCGAATTTTTCGAAAAAATGTACTTTCAAAAAACATGTATTCTTTAAAAAAAAATGTACTTTCGAAAAGTACTTTAAAAAAAATAGAAAAGTTGGTTTCCAAAAAAAAAAAAAATTGGAAAACACCCCGGGTTTTCAAATAACCGTATTATCGAAAAAGTTCTGTTTTCGGGGGTAAGTGCACAAGTGCATCAAAATTACCGATAATTTTTGAATGAAATGTGTTTTTTTATAATTGCAAGAGTTTGTTTTCATATTTTCGCGAAAAAGCCCGACTCCGCAAGAGGAGGGCATTTTCGTAAAATATGAAAACAAACGATTGCAATTTGTAAAAAAAAACACATTGAATAAGAAAATTATCTGGTTATTTTGATGCACGAGTGTAATTTATTTGAATATTTCCCAAATTAATTAAGAACTCGAATCAAGTAAATTTAAATATTTTATTTAACAGAAAATACTAACAATAAAATTAAAATGCTTAAAAACTACAAGAATTGCAATGAAAAGTACAATTATTGTAATTAACAATATTTTGCTTTGAATTCGTAGACATGGTGGTTGATGCAGTCAACGAGCGAGAGCTTATTTCGGCGGGGGACTCTATTGAGCTTGACGGTTGGTCATTGTCCCGCATTTTTTCAATCAAAAGCATATGGTGGTTCTCATCCATCTGAATGTAAGGCGTCAGTGACTTGGTATTTGAGTGTCCACTTAGTTTAATTAACTGTTGTTCTCCAACACCTTTTTTGGCAAGTTTTGATACGGCGGTTGCTCGTAAGCTATGATTCGTCAGTTTGATATTTTTATTGGTGAGGCCTGACTTTTCCGCTTGTGTAGAGGTCCATTTATTCATCAAATTTCGTCCAACCGGTATGCTTTTGTACCATTTTCCTGATTGCCAGAAAGGATTCACGGTGAGAAAAAGTCGCTCGCATTTTATTGCTTGCCTTTTCTGCATGAATTTCTTATATAGTCGGATAGGGCAGATGTTCGGGTTTACTTTATTCCTAACCAACCATTTCGAGGATGCGCAGGGCTTATCTCCTCCTTGAGTAGTCTTGGTAAAAAGCGGATTGTACTCTATTCGTCCCGTCTTCTGACCCGCGTGATCCAGTTCTTCTTTAAGATAGTTTGTTAAACACATTGGGCCTTCTCCTCCACGCCAGACCAGCTCGTAGGATAAAACAAAAAACATCCTTTTTGCAAACCGTCGGGGGTTTCCTCGTCGCAAGTCTCTATTATTTTGATGAATTCGTCGTGCTTTAGAAAAACTGAGCTTTGTTTTCTTTTTTCCGGCTCCTGCTGTAGTTGTTTCCGCTTAGCATTTTTGGCATCACGGGATGATTTGAACTGAATGTCACTGAATGGGTTGAAAATAATATTGTAATCTCTGTGATACTTATTCATCAACAATTTAGCGGTAACATTCCATATAGTTTTGACAGTATAATCTTTATAGTCCTCACCATTTTGCTTTTTCATATTAAACGCCCAGTCCTTCAAGATATCTGCCAGTTTTGAAACATTAGTGTTTTCATCAAGAACGTGCCCCCTTTCCTTGCAAAAACACATGAACTGCCGCCAAATATAGTCGTGATTTGATGCAGTATTCTTTGGAATGGCTTCTGTTATTTTCTGCTCTATTTCGAGGATAGATTCTTCGCCAAAACGGGACATTTTTGTAGTAAAATTACGTCTACGGAAAAGTTCAATAGCGTTGTTTACAAAAAAACAAAAAAATTCACGTTGCCACGGGTTATCCCAATGCAAAGAGATAGTTATTAACAATTATTGACAAAATGAAAGGATAACATTCGTTGACATTGACTTTTTTGTCTGCTGTCACTCAATAAGATGACGTTAATTGTCAGAATATTACATGTTTTGACGTTTGTTAACAATAAAATCCCGCTTTGACGTTTCGTCAACAATATAAACTTGCGATGCAATTTTCGATTTCTGGCAGTGCTGTTTTCGCTGTAATTTTACGAAAATTGCATTTCTCTTATAGGAACTTTAACAATGAGGGAAATATTCGGGGGTAAGTGCACAAGTGCATCAAAATTACCGATAATTTTTGAATGAAATGTGTTTTTTTATAATTGCAAGAGTTTGTTTTCATATTTTCGCGAAAAAGCCCGACTCCGCAGGAGGAGGGCATTTTCGTAAAATATGAAAACAAACGATTGCAATTTGTAAACAAAACACATTGAATAAAAAAATTATCTGGTTATTTTGATGCACGAGTGTAATTTATTTGAATATTTCCCAAATTAATTAAGAACTCGAATCAAGTAAATTTAAATATTTTATTTAACAGAAAATACTAACAATAAAATTAAAATGATTAAAAATTACAAGAATTGAAATGAAAAGTACAATTATTGTAATTAACAATATTTTGCTTTGAATTCGTAGACATGGTGGTTGATGCAGTCAACGAGCGAGAGCTTATTTCGGCGGGGGACTCTATTGAGCTTGACGGTTGGTCACTGTCCCGCATTTTTTCAATCAAAAGCATATGGTGGTTCTCATCCATCTGAATGTAAGGCGTCAGTGACATGACGTTAATTGTCAGAATATTACATTTTTTGACGTTTGTTAACAATAAAATCCCGCTTTGACGTTTCGTCAACAATATAAACTTGCGATGCAATTTTCGATTTCTGACAGTGCTGTTTTCGCTGTAATTTTGCGAAAATTGCATTTCCCTTATAGTAACTTTAACATATGAGGGAAATATTCGAGAAAATACATTTTCGAAAAAACATGCTCTTCAAAAAAAAAAAGATTTCAAAAAATGTTTCTATATTAATCCAAATGGACACAATGTAGATACAAGTAAAAAAAATGCTACATTATTTTGTAAGTTAAGATCACCAACCGTTCTGTTTTCGCAAGAACAGGTTTAGATTTTTCTTCCATTATGAAATAATGTACATTTCTTACTGCCAACCCAAGCAAACCCTAAACAATAAAAAAATAATGTCGCACGCGAACTTGTCCTTTTTTTTGGTCTATGCGTTTGTGTAGCTGCGTTTGCCCTTTTTCTTGTAGTTTTGTCACAGCTGTCATTAATTGGAGGATATGTTTTTTTTTAAATTCGAAACTAATACTTCCCATTGAACAACCAACTATAGCTATGCTTGATATTTTATTTCACTTTTACGACTCTAACTCGCCTGTTAAAATTAGAAAAGTTTTTCAAACATTTATAGCCACTAATAAAATTTCCAACTCATATCCAAACTTTTTTCCTCTTTTACTAATGAACTCAGTATTTTACGCAAGTTACGTAGGCTGTAAACGCAAAGTAATTTTAGCTCTCTAAACACCCACATTCCATTCCCAGGGGAACTAAGGGGCCCGAAATAATTTGCTGCTAACAAACTAAAATGCAAGGTGATTTCTGCCAAGTAAAAAGCGCTATTTAGAAACTTTTCTTAATAGTATCCACTTACAATAGCCGCATCTTAAGAGCAGTACGCCCGTTACTACTATTTTGTCTTTTTTAAACATTGCTATTGCTTACTGATTTGCTATAAATAAAACCCAACGATTTTTCAGTGTAGTGTAGACAGATAAAGAGACTTACGGCTAATGTGGAAACAGTGGATCATGTAGTTTTCATTACCTTCCATAAGAGATATTTCCATAAAATAAATTTGAGATAAAGAATAATATTGTTCACTTAATACAAGAACGTATGACTCTTATATTTAGTTATAAAGAATTAAAAGATAGAAACTTTTTTAACGAGAAAAACCTCTTTAGCCACTGTTTACACCATGATGGACACAGCGAATCACACACAGTGGCTCAATAGAGGGATCAGTGGTTGATCCCCAAAAAAAAGCATTTAGTATAATCAAATATTCTTTATTTATTTTGGCATCAACGTCAATAATGTCAGTCTTTAAGTAAAAAACAGCAAGTGCTTAGACAACCTTATAACTAATTGTTTGAAATAGCAGCAAACATATCAATGAACTATCCCATAATAAAAATAACATTTATATGGTTAATGCAGCAGAAATATAGAAATTCACTTCGATTCTCCCGAACTTTTTTCGCGGCATTCTAAAAAAAAAAATATAATACGCTTGAAAAATTAAGTTTTCCATAACATTTTTAATAATAAAGGAATGATTACACAGTGAACCAAGATTCACTGTGTACCAGAATTGAATGATCTACTGTGTACCGATCCGCCATTTTAAATTTAATGCTACTTGCACAAAAATCCATCCAAGTAAAGGCACAAGGGCCGATTTCGAAGAAAGATAACTCAGCATGGTTTTACTTGAAAACACAGCAATATTTCACCGAAAACACTTCACTGAAAACAATTCACCGCAAACACTTCACCGAAAACAACTCACCGGAAATCAATTATTATTTAAAAATCTGAAGTTATTTCAAGAAAATGAGTTCGGGGCGAAATATTTTGGTGAAATGCCACTTCGTTTAACTGGTGAATTTTTATTCGGTGAAAAATATTTTCGATTAATTGTTCTTCGTTGAATTGTGCGACAGTAAATTGTTTTTTGGTGAACTGTTTTCGCTGAATTGCTCTAGAACCATACAAAATGGTAGTGAGCGCTTTAGGTTTGTTCAGGTTGGCTCAGGTTTGCTCAGGTTTGCTCAGGTTTGCCCAATTTGCTCAGGTTAACAAGCCTGTGTCTTCATATACAGCATTATTAAATCTCTGTTACACTGACTAACATCGAATCAAATTTACAATAAAGACACAGCTACTCCTGTTGTTAAGCTGCAAATTCACTTTGCTGTGGTAAAGACAAGGGCGTCTTTACAGGAGGGGGGGATTACTCCCCACCCAGACCCATTAAGGCAGAAGATTTTTGTAGACGAAAACTATTTTTTCTACTACCGTACCCTAATATGCAAACAAATGTCTTCGACATGTTTCATAATATTGTTACTTACGATACAAATTTTCATTATGAAACCACGTTATTAGCCAACTTGAAACCCGTACCTTTTTAATCAAGTGGCCTCTTTTTAATACAAATGATCTGCCTTTGACAGTTCCTTTACTAAAATTTGCATTTTCATTAAAACTTTTGAGAATATTTAAATTAGAAGTTATTTCAGATTATAGTATTACTGATAGTGAAGAATTTAGTTTGTTTAACTGTTGCTAAATTGCATAAATGTTGTTCATTTTAATAATTATTAATAAATGGTCGTAGGAAAAACAGTGTATGCAACTCTCGTGTAATGACCATTAATGCACTCGCATTCGTAACGACAGTCGCCAAGGCTCGCATCGCGTTACTTTATGCCTGTGTATTAATAGCCATTATTACAGAATCGTTGCGTAATATAATATTACATTTACATTTCTGAACCCATTTTAAAAAAAATATTTTGCTCAGTTTTATCAATACAAACGATATCGTAGCTTGTACACAATGCTCTGAACTATCTTTGTTAAAAGTTTTTGCTTCAAATCTTGAATAAAACAAGGTCTAACACGTGGTCGAAGTTTTACCATGTAAAATCCTATGACCCGCATTAGGAAAAATTACTGTATAGTATAGGGTTTTGCAAATTCAGTAGGTTAAAATTGGTATTTTAACAACCATAAAAGATAGATAGTTGGTTAAATTGGGGCAAAGTTGCTTAATTTGATGAAAACTTTGGGCCTTTGAGAAATTACGAGAATACTAGAAAGAGAATATTACGAAAACTTTCGGAAATATCCGAAAAAAAAACAAAATTTCTGATTTTCGCTTTTTACGCTCTCAACCAATTGTATATACGGTTTGGGAATGCTGCTTACTTTATATCAAGTAATAGTGACGTGAATTAGTAGCATTCATTAGACAAACAATTTGGTACCTCCCTAAATTGGAATAACTTTTCAACCTTTCACCTTTAATTGCACCAGTCATTTTAGGGATCTTAACTCTATGAGATCAACACACTGAATGTGTTTTGTTCTCGCAGAGTGAATAAAACATCCCTAAAGATGCCTCGTGTAATCGAAGGTCACACATCGAAAAGTTTTGTCACTCCCAAGTCTGATCCCAAGAATTATAATTTTCTAAACGACTGGAGCCGTGAAAGCTTCCGTTTTGAATTAATTATCTGCAAAAAAATCGCTTTATTCCAAATCTTTTTCCGAATGAACTCAATATTTCATGCAAGTTTCGCTAAGTAGAAATACCTGCTAATTTTTTTGGCTTCCAAACATCTAAACTTTAGGTTCAGGAAGGCTAGAAGATTACTTAGACGTAATTTATTTGTGTAAGGGGTCCGAAAAACTTTTTGATATTTTATTCAGGATATGGAAGATAATTATTTTGTTACAATGGTGTATTATTTACGGAATGTCCACCTTTGCAATTTTATTATAAAAGAAAAAATGTTAAATATTTTTGTTTATTTAACATTGTTGTTACTCAGTTATTTGCTATAACAGACCAGTCATTTTTCAGTGTAGCTAGGCTACACGCATAAAAAGCATAATTTATTGAAACATCTTTATTTCGTACTATTTCCTTAAAAGTGGCAGATATATTAAATTTTTACAGAACGCGGTTCAAAGAAAAAGTACAAAGAAAAATTAATTCCTCTATTGCTACCTATACACTCTCGCCAGAGCACTTTATCGAGAGGTTTTTACGAGGTGAGGCAGCGCGACTGCATACCATCTATGCTCTTGGTTTTCTCAGTCGCTTGTCTAATCACTGCAGCAGCTTTGTGTGCCTTCAGTTATGCATGCATAATTTTCTCTGTACATATTATACAAAAAAAATACAAATTGTGATTTCGTTCGTCCAGTCAGTCATTTAATGCACAACCTCCTGGCTTCAGCTCCAGTACAAGGTGTCCAGGAATGGATTTCCCTTTTTGAAGACTAATTAAAAATTTTCTTGGAGTTTTAAAAATAATTCATTAAGGCAAAAATACACAGAATACATGCGGAAAAACTACAACACCCCACTTCTCTCGCTCATTTATACCTAGGGTCTACAGATTATGGAACAAATTGCACGCAGGGTTCTTCCCCTCCCAACCTCCAACCTTTTAAATCCCATATCAGCAGATTACATTTCCCTTCTCTTCTACATAGGCCGTCCCACATAAAAAATGCAACAACAATATTTCTATTTTTAGAAACATTTAAATTATTTTAAATAATACTGATTTATTTCCTTGGCAGTTTTGTCTTTGTCACAAAAAAACATATCTTGATCAATGATCACATGGGCAAATCATTTAACTGAAGCTTTCGGTAAAAACTATGGGTGTATAGAATTGTATTTTCATTTTTTTTTGTGTTGCAGTACTGTTGGCAACCAACGACACAATTGCCTTATGAGAAAAAGGAAGAAAAGTTACAAGATACCCAAAGTACGATGCAACTAAGGTAGTAAAATATCTAAAAGCAGGCAACAGTAGAGCGAGAAGGATGGTGATTGGTTCTAAGACTGAAAGAAATTAAAACAAAGGTTGCCGACGCTGCTACTTAGATATTATTATAATAAAGGAAAATCGAAGCAAACGCGACCTAGCAAGCAGTTGGAAAAATCAAAACATTTACAGGAATAAGCAGCTATTTATCAAATAATGTTAGGACTATCATTGTTACTGCAATAATATCCACAACAGGGTTGGTAATACGCAAAGACAGAAACCTATTTCAAGTTTTGTGATCACAGATTTAAATAGATTTCTTTAAGCTATTTAGATCTGTAATATTATTTACATTTGTTCTAATTCAAATAAAATATCGGTCATCCAGTGTTATACATTATTAAAATTAAAATTAAACTTTCCCAACGTTCCCACTATTAAATATTTTATGCCTCCACAGCAAGATCTAAGATTTGAAAATTATAAATCATTATTTATTAAACGGTTAGTTTCATGTCTATTCAAGAAAATTTATCAAGTGGAAGTCGATAGAACTTGCAGCAACGTTATCAATTGGGACAATCGTTTAACTTAGAGAAAACTTTGACAAATTGATTTTACATTGACAGGAAATGTTAGTTTAATGCAAGAAGTTTGTTAACCGCGTTTTTTAGTGTTGTATTTCTCAGTGCTTTGGCTGTGTAAGAATATTTTGTGAGATAAAAACGAGTATGTTGGGTGCCGTATATAGAAATCCATAAAGAATTTCTGTTTTGTTAGGTACGGTTTCTGTTGTAAGCCGTTAAGTGGACATTGATAAGTAAGCGTTGTGTTTGCCAGTCGAGTATGTATATAACTGCCCTCGTCATCCGGATTGGATCGGCTCACCATGTGAGGTCCGTGCCATGTATAGTTGTTTACCACATACATGCTACATGTTTTTCGGCGCTGACACTATTTTAAATAGATCACGTGACTTTTACTAGAATAAGCATTCCTTTGCGAGCATCTAGATAACAATTATCACGAACGCTATCCTGCTGTGATATCTTTGGTTTAAGGTTACGAACGAACAGTTTCTTTACGTTTCTAAACCGATTTTTACTTTTGAAAACGTTTCGAAATTAGAAGGAATAAAATGTGTCACTCTTTATAGGTTATAGGTCATTTTTTCGTGTATAAGCAAAATGTAATGTGCATTAAACTGTCAAAATTGGGGTTTATACAAAAAATATCCTTTACTTTTAAAAAAATATTTTCAACAATACACGAAGACCGAAGCCTAAGTACCGTGTACCGTATGTGTATTGGGAAAGTCCAGTGGCGCACCTAGGGGGGCTAAAGGGGGCAGTCTGCCCCGCCCTTAGTTTATGGCGCCCCTAGCGCTTCTTTGTTTTATTGCGGATTTGTCATACTTTCATACAAATTCACCCCCATGGTGAACACCCATCCCCCACCCCTCCACTGCGCCTCAAGATGCTAGGTACGCCACTGGGAAAGTCCGACTCACACATCCAGAGCTGGAAACAGCCGTAGGAATTTCACCAGCCCTGTAAGTGAATGTGTGGGGTGGACCACCTCGACCCAGGAAGAATTCCTCTAGTTGTCAAAATTTGACATAAGACGCTTGAAGCGACTTACGTGCAAAATAATGACCATAATTCTTGTTAATTCTTAAGATTAAACTTAAAGAACTTTCTTTAAAAATGCCGCAGAACATATACAGATATTTTTTCAAAACCTCTTTTTTGGAAATAGTAAATTCGTCCAAATCGCAAAGCTAAATTTCTGAATAACTACAATCACGACTAGCTTAAAAGTAAAAGCCTAACCATAATAAAAATTTGTTTGAACTTGTGTACTATAGGCTTCAAAAATTTCATATTGAAATAGTTTATCGCAAGTTTCCAGAGGGTGCCCCAAGAGGATTAAATTAGTCGGTCAGTGTTAAATGGGGCACTGTAAACGAACACCGGTTACACAACGCTCTTGTTTAAACGTCCACAGGGCTTTACTAGGTCGCTCGTTATGAAAAGAGATAAAATTTAAAACTTTTGCCCAGAGCGGGAAATAGTTTGGTAGCTTGTGGACGTGCGTTAAAAATTAACGATTTGTCTTGTGCATTTTCTATCCAGATCAATTAATGTATGTTACAGATTAGAAAAAGAGTTGTTTTTTCTGGACAAGGATATTGTGGTTTCTCTGAAAAAAAAGATCAGGAAAGAAGTTGACATACGTCCATATTCCCCTATCATTTCTAGAAGTAAAACACATTTATTCAACTTAAAAATGTTTAGTATCAAAATGTAACAGTGTTTTTCTAATATATAAAACAGAAAATATTTTTGAAAATTTAAAATTATTTAATGGCGAGTAATTCCACCTTTATTGTCTATGACCACGTGGACTCGCAAAGGCTTAGAAATAGGTGATTTAACTCATCTTTGTCCAAGGTATCCCATAAATCCGGGAGAACTTGCATTAAAGCGTCCTTACGCCACGAAGAGGCGGTTGACGACCAATTACTGCTCCTCCAAGCATCTCCCAAACATGTTCAATACAGTTTAAATCTGAAGAGAGTGGAGGTAACGAATGACCAATTTCATCCAATGCTAGCTGTTCTAAAACTATTATCATCTAGGAATCCGAAATTGGGCTTCAAATTCCAACGGTAATCATTTACTATGTTGCTAACGATGTCTCGGGCCTAAATTTCAGACAGTTACCCTTTTCCAAGCTCTTTTCTGTTCCTGTGACGATGTAGCGTCAGTGTTTTTTTGTTCCCTACCCCATGATATTTATAAACTAAATTAAACGGAACAATTTTTCCCTAGAGTCAAAATTAGCACTTCGCTGATGTTTGTTCTTTTCCATTTCCTTTTTCATAAAATAATTCCAAACACCTAGATAATTTAAAAGGTTTTTGGAACATCGAACAATATACATAATTATATTGACAGAGAAGCAAAACTAACACGCGCCTCAGAAACACGATTTCAATTTTTCCTTCGTCCCATCTTTGTCTGGTGTTAGGTGTACAACAAGGACAGAATGACTCGCGTATATCACATCCATAAAAAATACATTAAACGGTCGTTCTCGAACGCCCCTCTTCGAATCATAACTAAGCTGGAGGGGTTTTGTGACGGTGCAACGAAATTCAGATTTAAGTATTTGTTATATTAAAGTTCGACTTAACTACTCTGCACTTAAGAAAAAGTCGGTGCATTCGGGGGTCAGACACGTTTAGTTACTAAATTACCCGCCACTCGACTAAATTACTAGTGTATTCCGAACTAGGCTTTAGCGCTTGTAGCCTACAATGTACCATAGGTATTTACAATATTTAGAGAGTCGGCTAAAGACAGGCCCTTCTGTAATGTGTTGAGAGCTTCTACTATGACCGCGCAATTTGTGTAAGTATAACTTACTCTGTAAATATATCCTACACTAGGCAGTTTCTTAAACCTATCAGCGAACAAGGCTTCAAATGGGAATTACAGCACTTTATTATAAATTATGGGTCGAAGAAAACATATTGGTTTTTAAAAGACCATAACATACATTTTTATTTACCGACTTCATAAACTAAAAATAATTGTTTGGTTAGGACGCCAAAAGATTAATAATGGTACCTCTTTTATCACATATATCAGAATGATAAAAGCAGTCCCAATCCTAAATATTTAGTACTATCTAAAAAGGAAAACGCAAGCAATATGTCCTTAGACACTGGATATGTTGAGCACGCCACGATATCTGCATTTTAAACGTAAGAACTCTCCAGAGCCCTAATTCTTTTGTTGTCGCAGCGACCGAGTAAAGCCCTGAGGACATTTAAACAAGGAGTTTGTGTGTCCATTGCCGGTGGTCACTCTCTTCGTAAAATTGACCAATGCCAAACCGTTTAGAGGAACAGATCCAAAGTTCTCTTAAGTTATCGGAAACAGTTTAAGCTTAGTTGAGCTGACATTTTGTTAAAAAGTATTTGACGTAATTTTAGTTACAAAAACTGGGATGAACATAATAAAAAAATGATATGGTGACTGGATCGGTCATTTTATAACCATCGTCAGTAAATTTTTACCAAAATGGGGATTTTGCTATAAATTCTATTTTTTACACAAACGCTTCTTTCAACGTCGAAAAAACATAGGGCACGACCTTGAATATTAAACAGCATTTTGCCGAAATTGGCATTCCAGTCAGAAACCAAACTAGTCCATTTACAAAAGAATGTATATTTTAAACAACCTTTTGTGTAAAAGGACAAACATTTTATACATGTCACAATAATCCCTCGAAAATATAGGTCAGTGTGTTTAGTATGCGTTTTACAGCATAAAACAGAAACATGTTTTTCATAACTCAACTCAAAACTATATTTCGCAGCATAGAAGTGAAACAGGTTTTTGATTATTATAAACATTGCCTTTGTATAGAATAGTCACTTGTCAGTCATTACTGTATTTTTAACCCAGTCGAGCATATGTGTCATCGGGTAAAATCAAATGTTAGAGCAGAATCACTTCTTCGAGTGTTTTTGACTTTAAGTGCAAGTGCACCAAATAATTTTTAAAATTTTTTAAAACCAAAAAAGAATCTTCTGTTTCAAAAAAGTGAAAGTTCCATGCGGAAACTCCCCAAGAAAGAATCAAGCCACCGTATACAACGGTGATCAGGCCAAGCTTGCTCCGGACTCGCCGTATTTAAAATTGACCATATGGGTGAATATGGACTACATAAAATGCATTAAAGCTAAGAGAGAAACAAACATGCGCACTTGAGGAAGTTAAAAAGAGATACAATTTGTCCACGGCCCACCAGTAATATCACTTTCGGGGTGCGCGTGGTTGTCAACGCCGCCGCGCTGGGTGTCGGATTGTCGCAAATTCTGACTCACTAATTTAAGTCTGACCAATTTATTATTAGAACAATATTCGCGATTCGCGATACATTTAAAGCTTACCTAATCTTATTTTAAGATATTTAGGTATTTACTACTAATAATAATAATTGTATTGTGCCTATAAAACATTAAAACCTACAGTAATAACAGTAACCTGGCAGCACAGCATTCGACGCTATGTCAGAAATGTCAGTTTGTGATGCCGCAACCATCAATCTTTTGTTTATCGTTTTGTTAAGTTGAGGTGTTTCGGCTTTGACCTTAGTCTTTTAGTATGGGTTTTGTTTGGATATTATTTGATATTTGTGTTGTGTTTTTTGTGTAGTGCTACTACTTGAGTACTTATGTTAACAATGACTTTAACAGTGCAAGAAATACTGGGGTGTAAAATAAGCAGTTCATTAACATTTGAATAACGTTTAGAAAGTAAAGGAAAAGGACGCCCCAAACCTCTTCTGGATCTAAAACAGACCACGAAAGGCAGAGGGAAAGACATTAACAGGTATTTTAAGCCAAGTATGTACAATATTTCTGACTTTTTGTATTGGTTGTCATTTCTTCACTCTGTTATGCCCATGTTGATATACTTTTTTGTCAATTGCAAAAATGATATTGATGCAATTTTGATTGGTAAATATATTGCAGATTTTAATTCCAACATTCAAAAGATTAGAGAGAGTGTTATCTCTACAGACGCAAATGTTAACACCGAGGCAAGTACATCTAAAAAAAAATCCGGAAGACTCCAAAAGATGAATTTCTTTAGAAATATGCGATATAATTTTGTCAGAAATCCGCTGGCGTTTTAATTTTAAAGAATATTTAATTGTCAGACGTTTGTTTAATATAAATAATTTTGCTGACTATTAGAAAGACTTTCCTGAAGACGTTTTAAAATATATTAAAAATAATTATGAGATGATAAACGTTTCCAAGCTTAAATCAGAATTGCATGTTTTATTTAGTCGTGAAGATTTTTATAAAAGTGCGGGTGCTGTTGCTATTTTACAGCTCTTCATTTTGTCAAAAGGCGACGAAAAGCTTGAAACGCGCTTTACGTGCTGGATAATATACTTATCGACTGGAACCGATCTATAATAATATACTGGTGCATTCTGAGAAGCGCTCATACACATACTGCACATGCGTACCTGTGATTTTGACCATGAAGTGTACTGAGCAACCTATACAATCTAGGAACGGAATATTTAATAATGTCGCTGGGTTTTTCCGAAAATAATAAAATAAGGTTTATTATTATTCGATTCGTTTGACTTATTATTTATACTATACTGGTTTAATTAAGATCTTTTAGTTGATCAGTGAGGTATCGACAGGTTTTTGTCCTGTTATTTTTAATATCCAACTTGTCATTAAAAACTTCTGTTGTTCTATTATTTCAGCGATTTCCTTGGTTTCCAAATAATTGTTATAAACAATCACGCGTATGTTTATATCAATTTTTTTATTCACCTTCGTATCACTCGTTTTACTCAAAAAATCATTTACATCCGTAATTCCTTTTATCAACAAAATTTGTATTCCATTCCAGCCCAGCTCTGGTACACTGCAGATTTATTTAATATCCATTTTTTAATTTAAAATAAGCTATCCCAAAAATTAGGCTTCCCGTTGTTTCATCATATAACAAAGTTAAAATATTTTTGACACGCGCTTTCCAATAATCCCCGCCGGTATTTTTAAAACAATCCCCCCGATGTTTCTGCTACCGCTAAAAAGAGAAATTAAAAATTTATTTCAAATTATTAAACACCTTTGGCGTATGCAGCGTTTTGTTCGGGCAGATCAAAGGCTTTGTTATTAAAATTCCCTCAACATAAATGCCCCTCGTTCGTGACATAATAACTCACGGCGTTCAGTGGCGTTGCAATATTACTATATTTCCAAATCTTACAACTTAAAGAGTATTATTTAACGCCCATTATACTAACTTTTTTTTTAAACATCGCTGTTGTCTAACTGGCTAAAAAAAGCCAATGATTTTCCTGTATAGATACAAAAAAAACACATATTAAATATAATTCATTAAAGAAATATCCTTTCACTGTAAAACCGTACGCGTACTGATTTTTTGGGGTACGCGATTTTAAGAGAAAAAAATACTTGTGAGTTTCATGAATTTTCTCCAATGTTTCAACAAGGTTACTGTATTGAGAAGTTGCGTCTTCACAAGGAATTAATATCGCAAATTGTAAAATGTACAAATTGTACATTTAAAATGAATATCGCCAAATAGTTTGCAATTTTTGGTTAATAAAAATATAGTTTGACAATGCGATTCGTCACATTGCCCACTACGTTCGATTGTTTTTCGTAGGATGACATCAGGCGGGTAACTGAATTTTTTCGAATTTGAAACATTAATAATTTTGTTATCCATCCAACCGAGGAATTTTTTTGTGTGCGTGTTTCGACTGACTGACTGTGCAATAATATTAACGTATTTATTGAAAACGCGAAATCACTGGACAAGCCCACTGCAACGTGTTGATTCTTTCAGGTAGGGACCATAAGAAAAGTTGCGCGTCGTACATTTAGAAATTGTGAACAAGAATAAGAAAATGATTAACAGGTACTCCCTACGATCTTTAACAACTTACTTTCGCGCCCGCTACTGTGCGGCCAACTGTGCGTAAAAAGGCCATTAGAACATGACTGGAGGCGACAATCATTTTCTCTGTTTGTGCCCTGCCACAATACAAAGAATTCTCCGTTTGTTTACATAACTGTTACGTCGCGTCGGCATTTTGTTATGGAAACAAAGACCTGTAACTTCGGAGAAAATTGAAAATTCTTTCGTCAATTTTGTACGCGAATACTTTAAAAAGTTAATCATTTTGATGTACTATGTGCAGTCGTGGTCAAAAAAGTTTCATTTTTAGTGCTTGTTCCTATGAAAAATAAAACTTTACTTTAGTTGCGACTGTACAGGGATATTAAATAAAAGTGAACATGCCTTATAACTTTTTTATTTTTAAAGATAGGAAAAAATGTTAAATGTGAAGGTTTTGGGGATTTTTATGGATCATTCATATATCTTATCAGTAAAACAATTGAGCATCGAATAAAAAAATAATATAAAATATCGATTTTCTCGCTCATTTTAAATCGCATGGTATGATTTTTAGCATATTTTTGGGTTCTAGAAGAAGTTTTAGACATATTTTGTATAACATATCCTATGCGGTTTTTCAATCGTTTTTGAAATATTTCAAATTAAAAATTATTTCAAATAAATATACTTTAAACGTAACTATCCAGGTTGCGAACGAAATACCTGATACCTTTTTAAATTTTCTACGTAGGTAAGTCAAAGTTTATGTCAAGGTTGACAATAATACTTTAGTCACTGTGAATTTATAATTTATTTTTATGCGAAATGAGTTACCTTATACAGTGTCCGGCAAAAAGTTGGCCACATATGGAAAACTTTTTTATTTTTGATTTCTCAGAAAATTTTATATATGATAAAAGTTGATGCATC
Source organism: Philopedon plagiatum (assembly GCA_963971165.1). Taxonomy (NCBI): domain Eukaryota; kingdom Metazoa; phylum Arthropoda; class Insecta; order Coleoptera; family Curculionidae; genus Philopedon; species Philopedon plagiatum. Next base: position 82,294,292 of record OZ020194.1, on the reverse strand, counting down.
AAGAAAAAATAATTTTGACGACTTCAAATTTTAGGTTGAGTATACAGGCTGCTCAAAAAGTACTAAAATCTTTGTTTAGAAAAACAAAAATCTAGGAATTTCAAAAAACTTTCTACAGGGAAAATAAAGCTCTTCTCAAGAGAAGAACAAAAGTCAAATAACACTTTCACCTAAAATGTGTCGTTGCAGGGGAATTTCAGGCTAAATTTTGTAAAAAAGGGGATTTTTGTAAGTTTCCTTCTTAATTTTATCCACAGCTGTTCTCTTCTGGAAAAAAATGTTATTTGACTTTTGTTCTCCTCTTGACAGGAGCTTTACTTTCTTTGTTGACATTTTTTTGAAATTCCTAGATTTTTGTTTTTCTAAACCAAAATTTTTGTATTTTTTTAATACCCTGTATACTCTATCTAAAATTTGAAGTTGTCAAAATTATTTTTTCTTAATGCATCAACTTTTATCACAAATAAAATTTTCTGAGAAATCAAAAATAAAAAAGTTTTCCATATGTGGCCAACTTTTTGCCGGACACTGTATACCTTATAAACAAATTAAGAGATTTAAAGCCTGCTTCGGAGTCAAGCCACATTCAGCACATCAGACTTAGATTAAGAATGTGTTTCAGATTGTTAAGTTGACTCACCTTTCATCTGTACCTCTTCTTCTTCTTTGAACAAATAATTCACTCGTCGCTTCTATACAGAGCAACACTAATTTTTTGTCACAAGCTACGGGAGCTTGATCCAGAAGCCTTGGTCCTCTAAGGTTTCCTGCTAGACCAACCTTGGTAGGCGACGACGTATGCCAGGCATCGCAGGAAGTGTCTAATGCTCTGGTACCGTCCACTAGAGCTCCATGCCATGCGGCTTTTATTGGCCATGAAAGATCGGTCATTACATTTTTTCCTAGTCAGAGTTAAAAGAACTAATTAGAAAAAGGTTAAAAAAACAGCGATAGGACGATTTAAACTAAAAATAATTATAATCAATAATCCTACTTTTTAAATTATCAGTGTCATCCGATTATAAAAATTATAATCCATATTATAATAGGAAACTTCGATTCCGAGTAATTTTAAGAGAGAAAGACACAATTTTAACATCAAACAGTCTACTGGGCATGAAGATGAGTTTATTTTTTGGATTCTATTTATATAGCTAAACTCTAAAACAGAATTAAATAATGGTTATGTATCAAGAGACTACAAACTTTCTCCTCGCAGCAGCAGAAATTTAAATTAGTAATAACACATACCGATACAATAATAAGTTAGTAGTAAACAATTGTTAACGTGATCGGAATACGCTACTTGAACTATAAGTTAGTTGTAAATCGAATATTTTATAGTTTAAAGCTGAAGATACTTAAAAAGATATTTTACCATTAAAAGAAAAAATCCTTGGAGGATGAGGAAACGGCGCCCCATCTCCACTGAACATTTCGGCCCAAGAGTTGAACAGGACCTCGCCCCGAAGGTTGCTCACTGGAAGCCTTCGGTCTGCTTGCCTTACTATAGAATCGACGTTCTGGACTCGCGATGATAGAAAAGCTCTGAAAAGAAAGAAATTATTATGATACTTTTAAAAACCACCGTTTTTAAGTGAAACTGGAAAATTTTGTATATTTACGCAAGAAATATGATGAATAACGATTCTTAATAGTTAGTCGTGACGACAAAAACTTGTTAAAACCTAAGTGATCAACTAGAAGATTCTGGGGAGGATGTTTAATATTTTTAACATTTTTTAAAAATAATTGTTTTTTAAGACCCAGGTTTGTTAGTACCCAATCGATCGTTCGCAACCATAAAATAAAAATAGAAATAGGTTAAAGAGAGAACAGAGAGTATAGTAAAGATAAAGGGACAACTAAATAAAACTGTCCATGTTAGACTATGAGTCGATATTTGCTTATTGATCTACTTTTTGTTCGGGAGATTCGCAGATTTTAAAAACATCATTTTTTGAGCTACACCTTTTGGATACAGGCACAGATCAAGCTTATTAAATAATTAGTACATAATTACAGTTATTACCATCTACATACCTTAAAGCCGTATTACATAATTAATATTTGGAATCTTTACCTCCTGGTTATATTGAATCCAAGACAACAACCCTCTAGAGACTGGATAATTACGAGCACTTAGCTTTGCAAAATGCAGATTAGATAGACTTTTACCCGAGCAGTTCCTTCGAAGTTTGCTAATTAAGGGATGTTATAACTTGCTAGTGCATCATTTTATGACCTTAAATAGTTTTCAATTATTAACTCTAGAAAAAAAACTTTGCTGGCGGTAATTTTTTTGTTTAAGTCGGGGTCGATGCGCAAAATGTATATATCTTACACACACAATGAATTTTATTTGCGTTAGTAAAATATGGCCAAAATAACCACCTGCGAGTTCCTCTACATATATTTTAGAAAAGCTAAAATAAGAGCTAATATCAGACTAAAGAATACTTAGGCTGGATTTTTGACCATGTTGAGCAAAATGCGAACACAATGTTGGCAGGTCCCTGCCTCGGAAAGGCAGAGAGAAACGCGTTCGTAACTGTGGACAACGAGAAAACACTAGTGCATGCTAAGATAGCTATTTACAACTGTTAGATTTCAGGAAGTGATTAAATAAATATCTAATTGTTGTAAGAGCAGTGATAGATGGAGAGTTTTACGCCCGCTCACTCCTAAAGTCTAGGTTTTAGCTGTTTTATATCTGTTTAAGAGTTGTTTGCAGAAACAGGATCTATTTTTTAGCTGTTTTTTTTTATCTAAGACAGCTCACGTAGACTTCAAGCCTAAGTACTAACGTACCGTGGGCTGTTTTATAGTTGGTTCTTGAAACAGGGCCTGTTTATAACTGTTTTGTAGCTGTTTTGTAACTCTTTCCAGAACCATACATTAGTTAGTAAAATATTAGTTGTTTCATAGCTGCTTAGGAGTTTTTTTTTTTCAAAAACATACCCTGTTTCAGGAAACAACTATGAAGTAGCTACAAAGCAGCTAAAAACATACCCTGTTTCTGGGAACAACTCCTAAACAGCTATGAAACAACTAATAAACAAACCCTGTTTCTGGAAACAGGTATGAAACAGCTACAAAGTTAAATAACTGACCCTGTTTAGGAAATAACTATAAAACAGCTACAAAACGGCTAAAAACGTACCCTGTTCCTACAAACAACTCATAACCAGCTATGAAGCAGAACCCAACCTATACTTTGGGTGTGGGTGTTCGTAAAACTCTCCATCCATCACTACTTGTAAGAATCAAAGACTTATTTAGTGCTGTTAGAAAATCAACATTACTACCATTGAAACATGTCTGACACCGACACACTTTATTTTTCAATGCATGTTCTGGACCTGGTACGAAGTTAAATAAAAGGCTTGCTCGAGGTGATAAGGGAATTAATTTATTAGACGAAGCTTGCAAAGAGCACGATATAGCATATTCGGAACATCCCGATTTAAAAAACAGAAACGAGGCAGATAAAGTATTAGCTAAAAAGGCATTTAATAGATTTAAAGCTTCAAATTCAAATCTAGGTGAAAAACTGTCATCCTTGGCTGTGGCCGGAATCATGAAAGCAAAAACAAAACTCGGTATGGGAATAAGAAAACGGAAGAGAAGTCATAAACGCAAGAGGAGGTCAAATATTCTTTAACCAAGGTGTAAGAAAAGCACGTAAAGAGCTGGTTGGAAAAAAGTTTGCTAATATAATATAACTAAACCTGACGAGCGGCAATGGGATTTGGTAGTATAGGTAGTGAACATCTTTATTGAAGCCTTTGAGAATAATTCTTTAGCATTAACTCCCTTGCAAGCGAAACTCTAGTTAAGATATGTATGGGATATATGGTCGCATGGTGCAGAAACTCTTTTCTATGTTTTTAGATCACCTAAATGATTAACATCCGATCATAAAATTTACAATGGAAATTAAACATACTTCTATAAGAGAGAGGATAACAACATTCTGTGTACACAAAATCAACATACACAACTAGCTACCCCAATGACAATCCTCATCAACTCCCGTCTTAAAAACAATCCGTTAAGTATAAATTTAGTAGTATTTAGAGCCATCTCAATATGTGATAAAAATGTACTACCGTCAGAAACAGAGAAACTGACTGAAGCTCTAAGAGGTAATGGCTCTTGCACTGATGTTAAAAAATCATTTAAACGCTTTCAAAATCCTGGTTCTAGACAAGAATTGTAAATGGATCAGCCTGTAGGCAATGTATTTCTGCAATTTTCAACACACATTTCGGCAATTCTATAATACCATCCCAAAACAGAAGGGACTTGATGTCATACGTCAATGCTGTTCCTTGTTTATGTGGTGAAGTGTATGTAGGACAAACTCGAAGGTAGATATCCACTAGACTTAAGGAATATCAAATAAGTATCAAAAGGAAACAAATTAATTAATGTGCTATAGCTAAATACTAGCACATCACAGGCCATACCATTGAGATAAAGAAAACCAAAGTTCTCAGGATTCTTAGGATTCCATAAATGAAAAATTTGAGAGTTTATAGAATGGTGAAATGTCCCAAAAATTTGAACACAGACATGGGTTATGGTTTACATTCCGCGTGGAAGAAAATCATTACATCGGGTTGCGGTTAGGCGTGTAGAAGTCGAATATAGAATGCTCGACTTACACCCGAATCTCTCAGGTTTGAGCTCATTCAATGTTTTGATCTTGCAGATTAAAGATCCCTGAAGATGCCTCGTGCAATCAAATATGAAACGTCGAAAAGTTAATCCATGTTGACCCGGTCTAATTCCATAGAAATATGACTGTCTAAATAAATCAAGCTGTAAAAGCTTTCATTCTATTAATATTAACATCGGTTTATTGCAAATAATGAGTTCAATGGGACTAATAATGGAAATAATTAAACAATTGCGAATAAAAATAAATAATGAATGTTTAAATTGAAATCCGTAAAATTTCCTACATAAAACAATCAGTAAGAACTTATCAGTTTCAAGTAAACTTTAGATTAAAGTAAAGAAATCCTTAGTAATCCACCGCCTACTAAATGCAATAAATTTTAGATTTGCCGCCCACGTTCATTTGTCGCCAATCTACCTTTATTTACCCTTGGATTTTGAGCAACTAATATTAATTTGCGAAATTTATAGTGCTATTAATTTAACCATCAGCCTTCTTCTTTAAATTTTACAGAAGACCTCAATCTATAGTAATTTCCATTTTAAATGGGTCTTTCCGTAAATTTTGATTTTGGTACCACGGTAGGTATAGAGCAAGCAAAAATATAATTTTTACCGTTCTTGGTTTTTCAGTTTTCACCGTTCTTATTTTTATATACTGTTAAGAATTTTTGAGAAAATAACAATAAATAAATAAGCGTTTTATAAAAAGTCGCAGAAGTTTCACCTAAGTACAATACTTTCTATTCAACTCAAAAAACATCTTATTCTAAGTACCCAAACGAAAAGTAAAGACGTATATCCTAAAAATCTCTTAGTGCTCCATTTCTATTAAAGTTTTTTAGTCGAATAAAACTAGTTAAACAATTTAAAATAAAACCTAGGATTCAGTAAAAAACATTCAAGGCTTATCCTTATAATTGTCAGTTTAAACTAAAGTTTTATTGTGTATTTTGCGAAAGCTTAGTAATTAAACTACAGTAATTTTACCGATTTGCAGTTTCAAAAGATAGCCTACATTTATACCTCCTATTTTTTAAATAAAAAAATTGCAATATTGAGGGTATCTGTTGCGAAGAAGGAGTGTAAAACATAACTTACGAGTAGGGGAGACTGGCCTAAAACGGCATACTACTTTTTGTAGGCGTCATATATATTTTATTTAAAACTTTTAATCGACGACTAAAAGAGCTTTAGAATTTACAATGATAATACTTTTAACCGGTAAAAAAAAATTTTAATTTAAACAAAGTTTTTTTCACAAATACGAAATTAGTAAAAAGTAACATTAACCATTTTACCCTTACTACTACGGGCAAAATGGCATACCTATATAAAAACATATGTAAATTGAACAATTTTAATTTAAATTGTTTTTTTTTGCTAACAACCAAAAAAGCCCCTAAAACTAACTAATAATTTTAAAAAATCTTAAGAAAGCATTCTTATAATTAAAAAGAATGTCATCCTGAATACAAACAGGGCAAAATGGCATACATAAAATAAAAAAAAATAAAAACTTCTTCAATAGGTATGTTTAATCACAAGCATAACAAATGTAAGTTTTTGTCTTAGGAGTTTTTTACTGACTATTAAAACAGTTTGCTCTTAAAAAAGTTTAAATATACTGATAACGTCTAAATCGGCATACTATGCCATTTTACCCCAGACTCGTGTATGCCATTTTATACCGATAGACATATTAGAACAAATCCAGCTGATGGATAGCTTTAAACAATGTTTTTAATTGTTATGTATATCAAAACATGATTATAGGAGTTTGTATTTAATGACTTACCTATTAATCTTTACGAAAAACTATTCACAAAATATACATTCATAAATTACTCTAAGGTAAATAAAAACTAGCACCATTGTCAGGCCGGGCAATCGACAATTACAGCGGAACTAATATATTTGCGACGTTACCAAGCTTGTGGATTTTTGTTAATGTTCTTTTGCAGAATTAGGCTGACATTGTCGGTTCTTACATTGATCGGTAAGCTCAAAACTGTCAGTATGCCGTTTTAGCCTAGTATGCCGTTTTAGGCCAGTTTCCCCTACATAGAAGAGACCAAAATATCGTTTAATTTTTAATATGATTTGATTCTTTATCATCGGAAGTAATATTATATGCTTTAGTCTTAGTCGTTCCGTATAAATACTGTGACATTTAGTTAGTTACATAAGAGTGCATGTTAATCATCTCATTTAAACGGATACTAAGAAAACACTGCTTTGAGAACCGACATCATGTTTTAATAAACTAAAAAATACTCTCAACTCTCAGAAGTTTTGCTGTGCAAGTAAATGCTTGGAAAATTTTAGTGCATTAAATAGTAAACTTTATGCAAACTCCCTAATTATATATAAGTACTTACCCTCTAACACTACGACTTACTTCTTGGTTACAAATAAGCATCTTAAAACTTTATTTATTATAAGGATGTTATGTAGCCTTTTCTAACTTTAATGTTTTGAACGTTGAATAGGATCATTGCTGCAAGAGTTTCAAATGAGAGTCAATAAAATTTGCCGAATTCAACCAGCAAATCGTTTACTTTGAACGTATTTTGCAAAAACCGATCTAATATTATGCGAGACTACTTAACAACACACCAGTACCTATTACACGAACGTAAAAAAGTGACTAAGAATGTCTAAAAGATGACATGATATAAGGGTAATTGCCACAGAAGTAACACTTCCATGTTGTAATTACAAGTCATATAATTTATAAATCAAGTATAAATTGTCGGATTTGTGACTACACCTTGACATGAAGCTGACGGCAACGAAACTGGCATTTTTTGGATATAATACAAAATTCAAAATAAAACTAAAGTACGAAAAATTTTCCTTTAAGGCAGAGTCCATAATTAATTACTTTTACGTACCTGGGAAAGTTGCTGCTTGGGTTCTGGGTATTTTTGAGCGAGCATGAGCGAATGAAACGCGTGAATTCGCGAGAACATTAACTCAAAGTAGAAGTGTCAGTCATACCGTCCAGTTTGACGTCTGTAACTTTTGAACTGTCATTTGACTGACATGACATTCTGAAAGCTGGGTTAAGAAAAAAGCCTATTTTTTAGAGGAAATTGAAGTCTACTTTTATCCGTTCTGTTTTTACTGAAAAATCTTAGGAACTCTGAAGGGGTCGATTTTTCTAATTTGTATTATATATTTTGTATGGATGGGAATTCTAACCTATAATTTCATGTGTCGAAATTTCATTGCTGCTCTTTATAGGCAAAACCCATTCTAATTACCTAATTAATTATTTATATGATTAATTATTCCAATGCATCTTCGCACGATGTTCCTTTGGGAGCAAGTTACGATGCTTCGTAGGCTACACCTTGTGTTTTTTGGCCGTTCTTGGATTTTTAATAGTTTAGAGATATCTTGGACGTGTGTCCCTGTTTAAGTCTTTTAAGGTAGATTAGTGTAGGAGCGCGCTCCACAAAGAATACTTGTCAGTTTAGGAATTGACACTTGATGTTTCAAGGTTACATCACCATCAAGATAAGTACTTACTTGATGTTTTAAATAATCATGTTTACAAAGAAAACTGATTTAATATAGTTTTCTAGCGTTGTAAAGGTGTTGCAACTTCCTAGAGCTAGCTAAAGGATTAACACTTCCCTTTTTATTACATTCGATTCATATACTACGATGCTTTTCTTTCCCAAGCAAACCCAAACATTTACGGTCAGATTCTCCAACACTAGTCCGGTTCTAATTTCCGAATACCAGGCATCAATATCAGCGAGTAGAGGGATACTGTCAGTATTACTAATCGTCTAGGGTGCGCTGTCAATATTGGATCAATCCTTAGTGTAACGTCAGCTGCTGTCAACAATGAGAGCAGCAATCATGCTTTTTTAACCTATCTTTCATCCAGCCCTTACTCTTTACTGTACGTTTTATGCCTAAACTTAAAATTATTGTAATACATGCTCTCTCTCGAGGATCCATTTTCAAAAGGCTCGGATAATAGTAGGATATGTACCGAAGAAAATATTGACATAATACTTATCGTGTAATGTTGAAGAATATTGATGCAGAGATTAAAGTGGATTGTTGAAATATTGTCAGTATTGATTGATATCAATATTATTGATAGTGTGGGGTACGCTTATGTGGCATCAAATAGGATCTGTTTTCTGACTCATACCAACGATGTTAAGGAGTGCCCAGGGTTCGACACTTTTGCAGGGTATCTTAGTTATTTTTAATGTTAGAGCTGCGGTTTTCGCAGTACTATGCTACTTTTCGTGAACCGTATGATGTTATAAACAGAATTTTTATAGCCCCCTTCGTTTCGGAGATCCGGGGCGATTTTGAAAATGTGTCATTTTTAAGCACCCCTCGTATCTCGGTTGCCTTTTAACTTATAGGTAAGTTAAAAACTGACTATTATATAGTTTTTTACGTAGAATCCAGTGACATAGTAGATTTTTTTCTAGAAGGAACGAATTTGGAGATAAAAACCAAAGTTCTATTTTTTAAATGGAACACCCTGTATATTTTGCTTTTATTCAATTGCTTTTTCATAAGCTTTTGAAAAATATGTAATTATTGGTATATATCTTTTGGAATAACATCCTAATTTTACAATTAAAAAAAAGGCATAATATTTCATAGTAGGCCGTGATATAATGATTTGAAACCAATGAATATAATAGTATCCTTTCGTGGCTACTAGTCAGACCGCTTGTAAAAATTTGTAAGAGAAAACTGCCCCGCTACATTAGAGCTAGTCGATGGCTTGTTGTTATACATTTTGGCCTCTACTATAACAACTGTTATTTGACGGCAGCAATAATTATTGTTATAACATAAATGGGTTAAAAGTTCAGGGGTGAAGTTAAACTCTCGTTTATTTTTATAATTTATTTTACTTATTTGCTTTTACTATAACTCGGCTAAAAGCTGGAATAAAGAAAATGACTTTATTGAACAAGTACTAAGTAAAGTAACAAACATCATAATTTACTGCGTGTCTTCCATTTTCTATAACATGTTTATCTTTTTTCTGTAATTAACCTGTCTCAATAAAAATACATTGTAGTTTGAATATAGTTCAGATACATTTAACTGGTAGAATAGGTTTATACGTAACGTCAGCCCTATTATGGCTAATTGAAAGTTAACGTGGTCGGATAAGAGCACTTTTTATTCTTCAAAAATTATTAGTTTGAATTGTTTGTATTGTCAGTTAATGTACCTTAAGGGCATTATTAGGTATTAGTATTCAGCTCCCATTCTTACCAGTTTCTTTTGATGGTTTCTCGGTTATTTGCTATAAATATCCAATGATTTTTTAGTGTAGACATGCAAATGACATACATTGAGTCCGAGAAGTCCTAATATGGGCAAATATCTTTGCTATTGGTAGGGATAGAGACACTAAAATTTTAGGTGTACCTTAATTAATAAATCTGTACCTTTTTATGTTATTCAACTTTTTCATCCCTCTTGAGGGGAGACGCTAGGGCGTTGAGATCGAAAATTTTAAATTCAACCCTATGCGGTTTGGCACCTAATTTTAAAGGCCTTTAAAAATAATCATTTTAACGCAAATCCAAGGTCCGGATCTTAATTCGTTTTTAAATGGCAAGCCTTTAAAAATTAAAAATCGTGAAACAAAAAATTAAAAAAAATACCTTTATTTCTCTTATTAATTTCAAAGTTGTTTAAAATAACCACCATGAGCTTCTTGGTAGTTTAACTTCCTCCGCTTGATCACTGAGGTTAAGCGACGCCCGGCACGGTAAGTACGTGGATGGGTGACCGCTTGGGAACGCCGTATCTTGCCGCTCTAAATGAGGAAGGTAACAGAAGAATTATTTTTCCTCGGCCATTCCTCACATCCTCTTAAAGGGCTGGTGAAATCCCTACGGATGTTTCCCTCTGGATGTGTGAGTCGGGCTTTCCCAGTACACGGTACATGGTACTTAGGCTTCGGTCTTCGTGGGCTGTTGGAAGGTAAAACAAGTAATAAAGTCGATTTTGGAACCCACTTCTCACATTTTCGAGAACGACATGTACCTCTTGGCGGCGACATGTACCTCTTGGCGGCGACATGTACCTCTTGGCGGACGCTGACAATTCTTTGGCGAAACTCATCCAAAATTTCGGGTTTTGTTGGCTGTACTCGTTCTTTTAAGTCCCCAAAGAAAAAAGTCAAGATGGGCAAGGTCCGGAGAACGAGGTGGCCATTCAATAAATTCACGTCGCCCAATCCAGAGCTCCGGGAATTCATAATGTAGAAATTCCCTGCCTGGTAAATAGAAATGAGGAGGTGCTCCGCCTTGTTGGAAAAAATAAATTATAATCTTAATTTTCCTCTTCAGTGGCTGTTACAATTGCAGGTAAAATAGCTTCATCCAGAAGATTTAAATAAAGAGGCCGTTAAGATGCCCGTCAATAAAAAAGGACCAATTATTTTACGTCCTAGGATTCCAGCCCGTACATTTAATTTCTGACGATGTTGAGTGCAGGTTTCTTCAACCCAATGAGGATTACTGTCGGATCAATATCTGCAGTTGTGTCTATTCACAGCAGATTCACAGTACCATTCAGAAAAAAAAACTTGATTTGTCGCTTAAACATGTCCGTATAGCAAGCTCGGTATTACTGTCATAAGATTTAGCATCTGCTCACAAAACTGTAACCTACGATCTGGATCATCCTCGTTTGGTTCTTGCACACATGATGTGCCTTGTATGGATGGAACTTGTGTTTTGTTAATACTTCATGGATGGTAGATTTACTCACACCTACATCGATGGCAAAATTCCGAACTGACTGTTGTGGTTTAACCATAGTTGTTCTAAGAACTTGATCTTGAAGCTCCTACCCCTAAAGTTTCTTACATAACTAGGGGAAACCGACCTATCTGGAAAAGACTTGTTAAAAAGTCTAGCTGCTTCGTTAAAATTACGATGCGGCTGTCCATAGTGTCCATTTGGTGTCTCTATCTTTACTAATAGCAAAGATATTTGCCCATACTAAGACTTTTCGAACACCCTGTACAATTCATTTAAGAAATAAACTTTAATTAGAGACATCAGATTTGTTATTTGACTTTCTATTTGACGTTAGCTTAAAACTTATATCGTTAAAATAAAAAAAAATAAGAATACTTCAACTACTGATAGTAATTATTTGTCTGTAAAAGTATTGTCTCAACTTTCCAACTCTACTCGTGAAGCTTTATCGACGGCAGTAAATGTCTGTTTCAATAATGGAGAATTTCCACAATCTATGTCAATTGTCCCGAGTTCCAATTCACAAGGGGGAAAATTACATGATTCTCCATCAGAATTTATACCGATATTTGTCAACCTTTCAAGTATTTTTCAGAAAAATAACAATTTCTGCGCTCTATCTTTTATAAATAAAAACACGCCTACTCTTAAATTTAGGCAAATGGGTCTTTTTTATTTAATCAGTTTAAAATGTAACAATTTATTTAACCAATTATAGACGTTATGTGATTTACAGGAGTTAAGCTAGTTTTCTCTTGGAAACTATCCCTGGAATCTACATATATTTAACAAAAAAAAAATTTCAAATAATTTTAAAAATAATTTACACCAATTTAACAATGAGCCAATTTCTGGCATTGTCAAATTTTAAAAAGCACTTACGTAACAACCGGAAAAGTGATTTTCCTAAAATACAGGAATTTCCGTCTAGTAAAGTCTGTTCAAAGATATACCGTCTGATTCTTAACCGCAATGCCAGTCATAAATCGTGTTTTTTACCTGATGGCGCAGGGTCTTAAGCCCGCCCAAGTAGTATCTTACTCCAATCGCGTATTCTATCTAATCTAGTACTACATACCACTCTACGAGAAACCTAAGCAAAAAATATATAAGGGTGGGACGGCAAGGCGAAGAACCTCACATCAACGTCACGATAACACTGTTCAATCGCCTCGTGACAGCAAACAATAAAACTTCCTGAAAGTGATGAATGACGGTACTCGTCTAAGACAATCAAATTTGAACTTTAAGGGCGAGTTTTTAAAAAGTCATTGATGGAAACATCGATTAATTAATTCAAACTTTCTTAAAATTATTTACGGCACAATAAATCTCTATCGTTCGGAAAGTACAAGTAACAAAGAAAACGTAGTTTTTATCTGTCTCTCTCCGACGATCCACTCGATCCATTCATATCGATCAAGATACCAAGGTATTTTTTTTCAGTTTAAGGTCTAAGCTGTCAAAAAATATTTTTGTTGTGCCTTTATCATACAGGGTGTAGAAAAAATAGTATTATTGTGTTACAGCTAGTCCGTCCCTGGCCTGGCACACTAAATAAGCCAAATGTGTTTTAAAGGGTCCATTGTAAGGAAACTTACCTAGTAACCATCATATTAAAAAATTATTAAATTCCATCGAGTACTTTAAAAAAAAAGGAAAAACGAATTCCAGGGTCGTAGGAAAAAAAAACTTTATAGGAACTTGTCCTGTTATTTTTATGTGGTCTATCTGACTCCGGGAGATTGCCTACATATTCTGGGCCACCCTGTATACTTAACATACTCATAATGTTATTGTTCGAAGTTTTAAAAACGAAAAACCATGTACAAATAAAATTAAGTTGGCCACCATGGACGCAATTGGAAAATGCCAAGTCAAACCAAAAAATTTAAATTTAACGTGATAATCTAAGGACTGCTTACCAAAATGGTTCATAATTCCAACTGAATCTAGCTGAATCTGCAATTCGCAGGATTTTTATTTTTGAATAATGTAATGAAAAGCATACTAATCTTGACCGAAAATCAAAAGGCGTTTTTAAAAGTGTAACTACTTTGCAAATATCATTTTTTCTTAATATTACAAGTACACAATAACAGAATTAGCAGATATACATAACAAATACCTTAAACTAAGCGTTAGTTACAAATACGCCTATACTAACGAGGCTGGTAAATCTTACATTGAAATTTCAGCGCTTCCCGTCTGCATCAAACCAAACTCGTAATAATTTTTTATTTTATTTTGGCCACAATGGTTTGTTTTTTTATCCAGCAACAGTATATTTATTACCAATTCAAGGGATTTAAAAACCTAAAATATTTGACTTATTTCTTGCTAGATTTTAACACAGCGACACTGTGCGAAGCCACGTGAAGCAACGTTGCCACTCTTACTCTAAATATCGCCACCATGCAATGGAAATAAATTACTAAAAATTTGGTATTACGGAAAATTATAATATATGTACATATATGGCATATGTTCTTAATCCTTAGTCATATGTTTTAGCCTGCGGTATTTATAATTGTAGATAAGTATTAACCAACAGTAATTACGTTATTTTAGTAGAGTCTATCAATCAGCAAATATTTCACATAATAAATGAAAGCCTAGCAAATATATACAGTGAGGGCATAAAGTCTGGAAACACCTAGTTTTTGACGAAACTATACATTTTCGGAAGAAACGCCGAAACACGTCGACTTTGTTCTCATTTTCTACATATTCTAAAAATATTTGATTATATACAGGGTGTGCCATAAAAGTTGGGCATTTGTCAAATTTGATTTTTTAAATTGAACACCCCGTATATTATTCCATTTTTAAATTGTGCGTTATAAAATTAACATCTTTTGTATAAGCCACCCTTCCTCTAAAGTCAATTGTTTGCGAGATATTGCAACTTGAAAATTGGTAATTCTTACACCTTGAATTATTGCACTACCCTGGAGACCAGCATGTCCCATTATGATAGTTGTGTCAAAAATCAAACACATTTAAATAAGATAGTAATTTGTATCTTAAAATATGCTTTCCGAGACCCAAAGGATTGAAATCCTTATGATGTTTGGCTGGGGAGATCGTCGTAGGCATCTTGACGAAGTTTGCGAACTTTTTAATAACACACATCCAGAGCGACAAGCAATTACAAAATCGACGGTCAGCAAAATTATCAAAAAATTTCATGAACATGGGACTGTAAAAGATCTGCCCAGGACAGGTAGGCCCAAATTAGATGATAATATTAAATTAGATGTTTTACTCAGTTACAACGAGAATCCACATTTGTCAACCCATCAAGTGGCATTAGATTTAAACGTGTGTCAGTCATCAGTGAAAAATATTCTGCATAAAGAGAAATATCATCCATACAAAATAAGACTAATACATGAATTAAACGAAGATGACTATGACCGCCGACTCCAGTTTTGTGAAAATATGCAAGAACGGTGCAACATGGATCCCTTGTTTTGTGCAAATGTTTTATTTTCGGATGAAGCTACCTTTTTTCTCAATGGTACTGTCAACCGGCAAAACTGTAGGTATTGGTCTAAAGTCTAAAGAGAATCCCCATTGGGCTCATGTGGCTCATACGCAACATCCCGAAAAAGTCAACGTTTGGGCAGGAATATTTCAAGACCAGATTGTTGGTCCCTATTTTTTTGACGAAAATTTGACCGGCCAAATGTATCTAGACTTTTTGCAAGTAGAGTTAATTCCTGCCTTAGCTCAGCGGTATCCAGGTGATGAGCCTGATACACCAGCCTTATCAATGTGGTTTCAACAAGATGGGGCCCCACCTCACTATGCGCTAGCTGTTAGGCAATATCTCAACGAGATATTTCCTAACAGGTGGATAGGACGTCGTGGCCCCATAGAATGGCCTGCGAGGTCACCGGATTTGACCCCCCTTGATTATTTCCTGTGGGGTTATTTAAAAAGTGAAGTTTACTTTAACAGACCTCCTAACATAGAAGCTGTAAAAAATCGTATAAGGGATGAAATTCGGCAAATTTCACCACCTTTCATCCGTAACGTACAAGAGGAGTTTATGGATAGGCTAGGATATTGCCGGGAAGTTACCGGTCAACAATTTCAGCATTTGCTGCGTTAAAATGGTCTGAGTTGGATTGTTGTTGTTAAAATAAAAATGTGTTAAATTATTATTTGACTTTATTTAATTTTGCGGGCTAACAATTTTCAAGTTGCAATATCTCGCAAACCATTGATTTTAGAGGAAGGGTGGTTTATACAAAAGATGTTGATTTTCTAACGCACAATTCAATAATATACAGGGTGTTCTATTTAAAAAATCAAATTTGACAAATGCCCAACTTTTATGGCACATCCTGTATATAATCAAATATTTTCAGAATGTGTAGAAAATATATATATATATATATATATATATATATATATATATATATATATATATATATATATATATATATATATATATATATATATATAAAAAGTGAGGAGAATTATTGTGGGCATGTCCGCTAGCAATGAACAGTAAAATGAAAAGTTAGAATGGTAACCCGTACGACACGTGTTTCTGCTCATTGGCTTCATCAGGCCCACGTATGTGACTGTGCCTCTCAACATAAGTCGAGATGCACAACGTCACATACGCAGTTACGGGTGTAACCTTAAGAAAAGGGAAAAAAAATATATTTAACGAGGACCACAAACAGGAGCCAGTGCACCAATTTGTGGCTTCAGCCAAAAGACCCCTTTTTTGGGGGCAACAATTAGCGTCGCCGACGGAGGCAACTATAGCCAACTGTCGTGGTATCCTATAAGCCCAAGAGAAGAAAAACAAATGCTAGAAACTAGCGCGGATCGATACATAAAAAAAGTGAGGAGAATTATTGTGGGCATGTCCGCTAGCAATGAACAGTAAAATGAAAAGTTAGAATGGTAACCCGTACGACACGTGTTTCTGCTCATTGGCTTCATCAGGCCCACGTATGTGACTGTGCCTCTCAACATAAGTCGAGATGCACAACGTCACATACGCAGTTACGGGTGTAACCTTAAGAAAAGGGAAAAAAAATATATTTAACGAGGACCACAAACAGGAGCCAGTGCACCAATTTGTGGCTTCAGCCAAAAGACCCCTTTTTTGGGGGCAACAATTAGCGTCGCCGACGGAGGCAACTCTAGCCAACTGTCGTGGTATCCTATAAGCCCAAGAGAAGAAAAACAAATGCTAGAAACTAGCGCGGATCGATACATAAAAAAAGTGAGGAGAATTATTGTGGGCATGTCCGCTAGCAATGAACAGTAAAATGAAAAGTTAGAATGGTAACCCGTACGACAGGCACTGTTGGGCCTGATGAAGCCAATGAGCAGAAACACGTGTCGTACGGGTTACCATTCTAACTTTTCATTTTACTGTTCATTGCTAGCGGACATGCCCACAATAATTCTCCTCACTTTTTTTATGTATCGATCCGCGCTAGTTTCTAGCATTTGTTTTTCTTCTCTTGGGCTTATAGGATACCACGACAGTTGGCTATAGTTGCCTCCGTCGGCGACGCTAATTGTTGCCCCCAAAAAAGGGGTCTTTTGGCTGAAGCCACAAATTGGTGCACTGGCTCCTGTTTGTGGTCCTCGTTAAATATATTTTTTTTCCCTTTTCTTAAGGTTACACCCGTAACTGCGTATGTGACGTTGTGCATCTCGACTTATGTTGAGAGGCACAGTCACATACGTGGGCCTGATGAAGCCAATGAGCAGAAACACGTGTCGTACGGGTTACCATTCTAACTTTTCATTTTACTGTTCATTGCTAGCGGACATGCCCACAATAATTCTCCTCACTTTTTTTATGTATCGATCCGCGCTAGTTTCTAGCATATATATATATATATATATATATATATATATATATATATATATATATATATATATATATATATATATATATATATATATTATATATATATATAATATTAAAAATCTTCATATCGCAGGTTTGCTTTATTAAATTTTATTCATTTCATTGATTCAATGTTGTGTTTAAATGAGGTTTACATGTAGAAGTAAATAATGATAACGATATGAAATAAACTGGGCCCTTTAGTAAGCGCTTGAAGATAAACAAAATTATTATTATTTGCATTTTTGTCTTCTGCTCGCAATGGCGATACGCGATTAGCGTATTGCGTTCGTTACTCTTTAAATTGCTTATTTTCCTAAAAGCTTTGTGGCAACAAATCAAGAGCGTTGTAAACATACTCTTCTGTATTTGTTTAGTATACCCTTTATATGGTAACTAGTTAGCGTTTATTTGCTTAACTGAAGCGGAATTCAGTTCGTGTTGTATTGGTGACAGTAGGGCGTTTTTGCAAAAAGTCTTAATACCGTTACGATAATAGATTCTATATCTAATATCGTTACTATGCTTGCCGAATTCAATATCTATAATATACAGGGTGTTCCCAAAATTGAGGCATTTATTTTAACACCTCACAGAACTCGTGAAAATAATCTATTTGATCAAAAATTGTAAAACAACGGAGATAAAAAGCTTACCAATAAATTCGTCCCACTACGGCCCTGATACTTTTTTACCCACACAACAAAGAAATACAAAAATATTTGAACACACTCTAGCAGTCACAAAGGCGGTAGAATCCAAAATCCCACGGATATGCGAACGAAATCCTTCTTAACTTATCAGTAAGGCAGGCACTGTTGGTCTGTTACCAGAGGCGTCGGTGCCGAAGATAAGTACGTACGTATACGGAATTTGACATACATAATTTAATTCATGCGTGTTCGACCCGCGCATAGAGGGTTCCGTACCACATACAATATTATGAATTTTTCACAGAACGCAAAATTCTCAAGAACTATGGTAAGGCTAACCCTTAAATAAATAACAACAAATTTTACCTAAATTTTTACAACTTGGTGATTATGTTTACAATACCATTAGGATTAGGTAGAGTTCTTTATATTTTACAATTTTAGGTTATAGAATGCACACCAATACCGTGTTATTGCTGGTGGAATTTCCAACAAATTATAAATTTAACAATGGGGAACGGAACTATTCAAGTCCAACTGGTCATTTAATAATATGTTTAATTTTTTACATTTATTTATTTCCATACTTTCTAATAAAACAAGATATTTTAGAAACATTGGCAGTGTGTCTAGATCAAAATTATTTTGAATATAACAATGCCACATATTTGTCTACCGAAGGTTTGATAATGGCAAACCCTTTGAGTCCACTGTTAGCTGAGATATTTATGAACGATTTAGAGAATGAAATTCATCCAAACACCCTGAGCAGTAATTTTATTTATTGGCATAGATATGTGGAAGATATTCTAGCTTGCTTTGTCGGTACAGAACGCCAACTCCAAAGCTTTTTCAATTTTATCAATAATCTACACCATAATATACACTTCACGTTAGAAATAGAACAAAATATGTTAATAAAGTTTTTAGACCTAACAATAACAAAGAAAAATAATAAGCATGATTTTTCAATATACCACAAACCTTCACAAACTAATTCCAGTCATCCATACACTCATAAAATTTCTGCTTACAACTCTTTTGTCCACAGACTTATTAACATACCGCTGTCAAAGGAAAATTATAATAAAGAATTAACTATTATTAAACAATGGCAATAAATAATGGCTTAATACTAATATGATTGACCAAATTATTAATAAAAAACACTCACATAAATATACCGCTAAACACAAAAAATCAAAACTAAATAAACTAGATTTGCATATTGCTTTCAAACGAATATCAAATTAGGCAAATTAATAAAAAACAACGAAAGTAAAAGTAAAAAAGAACAAAAATGAGGTGTATATAAACTTAAATGTGGCAGTTGCCCAAAAATTTACATAGGAAAAAAGACTTAAGGAACACAAAACTAGTTATAACAAAAAAATTAATATTTCCCATTACGCTCTACATTTGAATATTGAACAAAATAGTTTTGAGGATAATTTTGAAATTTTACAGTTAGAAAACAAATCTGAAAAACTTAATTTTTGGAAAGTATAGAAATAAATAAATGTAAAAAACATATTAAATGACCAGTTGGACTTGAATAGTTCCCCATTGTTAAATTCATAATTTGTTGGAGCAACCAAACGGTATTGGTGTACATTCTATAAAATATAAATAACTTTACCTAATTCTAATGGTATTGTAAACATAGTCACCAGGTTGTAAAAGTTTAGGTAAAATTTGTTCAGTAGTTAATACAAGTAACTAGAACGGTTTTTAGTTTATACCAATCATCCGATGAAGACACTGTGTGCCAAAACAATAATAATGTTTTAAGAATATAAATTTAGTGGAGATTTAAACACGTTTGTTGTTATTATTAAATAGTTTTATCTAGAAAAACACAAAGTCATCCATGACAGACTGTGCCGATTTCGCCAGCAAATATCCACAACTAATCTCCTTCGCTTTGTCACACATAACTGGAACAAGTCTCTCGAATTTCATGGCGAATCTCACCTTAGACCCTTAACATCTTTGATTCTATCCAAAGGAGAGCTATCCGACTCATCAATAACCCAGTCCTTACAAGGAAACTTCCTTCTTTCGCTCATCGCCGCGCTGTTGGGGATGTGTCCCTTTTCCACCGATACTTCCACGAATTTTGCTCTGAAGAACTAGCCGCTACAATCTCACCTTGACTATTACCAACAGAACAAGAGGCGCGTTACCTATGCATCCCTTTACCGTCCAGCTACAAAAGCTTAGAACATCTCACTTTTCTCGCTCATTCATACCTAACGTCTCCAGATTATGGAACAAATTGCCTACAGATGCTTTTCCTTCTCCGCCCAACCTCCAATCCTTTAAATCCCGTGTCAATAGATTGCATTTCTCTTCCCTTCAGATTCCCACGGTACATTAGTACTTAGACTTGAAGTATACGTGATCTGTTTCAAATAAAAAAAATTAGGATGAAATTGGGTCAAAATAATAGGTTTCCCGAACATTAAAGAAATATTTCTTTGATCATACCATACTTATTTTAAAGCAATTTTCTTAAACTTAAGAGCTTTTTGTTGGGTCCAGTGTACACTTATCGCAAAGGCTAGCTTATTTTTGCGAATACTCTACGAAAGAACTCCAAATAAAAAGGTAAATAAACAAGGTTCGCATGTTACCTAATTGGTTAAGGAAATTTGGCCGAAAACAAATAAGGCGGTATATGCTAATATTTTAAAAAGCAAAATACAATCGGGAGTATTAAATGGAATTAGCCAGTGGAAGTTACGTGGACTTACTCGCTAAATTAACATAAAAAAATGTGTAATTATTTCTAACGGCATATGGATAAAACATTCTGCACCCCTTTTTTAATCATGAAAATGAATTTTTGGGCATAAAAAATCGTTCTGTTCATTGGTTCATTCTATGTTGCGTAAGTACAGTTTTTTTTTTCACTAATGCTAATAAAGTTTTGATATACTTATGTCTCTGTATCCCTTAACGCTCTTGTCACACCTACTTATCTCAAGAATAACCTGCCGAGCGTATTTTGATTCGATAAATAAAACAGTAAAAATAACTTGCCTAAAAGTGCCTTTCAGGCCTGCCCTATGTGCTTCTCTGTAGCAGGAGTAATCCGCTCCCCTTACTCCATGAACATCCCCAGTGGCTGGTTCGTTAAGTGCTGCTAACCGCAACTGAAAAAAAACAATGTAATTATACTAATTAAGATTTGAATTCACCGAACCCCATCTAATTTGTATATTTATGTTTAATAAAATGTAATGCCCCAAAAAATTGCAAGCAGATATACGCAAGTCGTTTTAAGAAAACGAACGGTCATATGTTAAAATAGACATTCTAAAAATAAAATGACAAGTTTTAATCCTTGATTTAAACCAATCAGAATAAGATTACGCGGTAATCATGCACTAATGCTATTATCCGATAATCCCACTAGTGCATGATTATCACCCATTTTTTTGTAAAAGATAGTATTGGTAGAAGTTAACTTTAAGTCGCTTGTACCACAGAAAATCAAATTTTTCCAGAAAACTGATAGCATCCGTTAGTATCTCTTGGAATGGAAAAGGCCGAAAATTTGTTAACTTTAAGGGATCATCAAATTTTGCATACATATTTTTAGAATTATTTGCGCCCAAAATACAAAAGTTACTCTTAATATCTTGGCTACAACTGAAAGTACTGACCTTTAAAGCAGGACGCATTTTTTTTATCGCCACCCGGTATAACAGTCATTTAAGAACATAGCCTACCATTGATTTAATAACTATCTCTTTAATACTACACTAGCGTTTTTTGTATGTATAAGAAATAGGAAAGCAAGGTACTTTCTTCAGCTTAAGAGCGTTTAAGTTTTAGGCTACATTTTAACTATCCCCTTAAAAAAATTTAAACCCCAATGCTCAACATCTGCACACAATGTCTTTACTTTCTAACGAATTACACCAGAAGGGCAGCAAATATTAAATTGAAAGTATCCGAACTGAAAATTACGATTCTTAAAATTTGTCCCAAAGGAAATATTGGTTTTAATAAAGTTTTCTATAGCGAACTTTATTAAATACATAAAAATTATTGCCAATTTGCTTCGACACTTAAATGCCGTAAACCCAAATCTGCCACAAAACTTCCTTGTTTCGGTTTTCGTTACATGAATTTAGATTGGTCATTGACTTTTCCTTATTTAGCCAAAAGAAAGAAGCATTAATTTTTTCAATAAATTCTTTTATTGCTTTGATTCTGTAGTAATTTTCCCTTATTTTGTATAAGTACACCATGAGCAGTGCATATTAGAATCTTACACCGAGATTTATGGTTTGAAAAGATTAAGATTTAGTACTGATTTAAATTAAGATAATTTTTATGCAATTTTTGACAAATAATAGTAGTCATTATTTACGAGTAGTGAATAATGATTTATTATTCTCGGTCGGTGACCAATTTACAAGAAGGCATTTTTATTATTCGCCGTGCTTTGAACGAATCAGAAAGTAACTTTAACAAAATTTCTAAAATACCAGAGGAAGCTTCAGTCAATTTTTTTTAAATTGAAAGGTAGATACATAATTGATTAAAATTATAATAATTTCATTTTTAGACTTTATAGACTTTATAATAAAATAGTCATAGAGTTTGAGAAGTTTTTCCGTAAAATTGATGAAACTTTTTCACTACTTATAAGAAAATTAAACAACCAGTAACAAATACTAACAGCCTTGGACCACATCTTTCATCTTATCATCCGGAGATTTGGTTTTAAAAATTTCAGTGTTATAAAACTAAATCTACTATTTATCGTTTTTAAATGATAGAGTCCTTTCTGAGAGCTTTACGGCTTCAACTGCTCAACTGCTCCCTAATTTCCATTCACAGTATCTTTTTGTGATTCAAAATAGGATCCAAATTTAAAATATTAATTTTTGACTAGTAATCCTAATTTGATGTAATAATTAAAAACTTTTGCATCAAGATACCCCATTCTCTTGTAATTTTTGTATCATCCAGTCCATTACACAGCCCCACAAAAAATAAAGTTTTGGAACTCCTATCGAGACAACTATATCCCTATGTAATTTTCGACGCTGAATCCGAATCCGAGGTCAAAAAAATCACACCCCCAAAATCAACCCCTAGCGCTAAAAAACACCTCCTCAGCGGGGTAAAAATTACTTAACGCTCCACTAATAGTCCTAAATCTCAGTAAATCGAATTAAATATAGTCAAGTAAATAACGCATAAATACAGAGTTAACACTACTTTCTATTGAAAATCACCCCCATGAGTGGGTGAGAACTACCCCTCATATAACAGGAAACTTAAAAAAATGCAGTGATTGCAAAAAAAGCTTACGATGCCCAGTTTTTTTTGCAAAGAGTGAGTAACTGCATTAGTTCCGATGTGATGCTCAAAATCTACCCCATAGAGTGGCGGAAACCACCCCTAGATTAATATTGCAAGGAAAATCGGGGAAAAAATGTTGTCATCGTGATTTCTATTTTAATCGATGCTAAAATTGGATAAAGATATGCAGCACTGCAGTTTGGAGGTGAATACTTGCATTGCACTAAAGTCCACATCCCCACGAGAGGGTGAAAATTACCCCTCACATAACAAGAAATTCAAAAAATAGTTGCAATACCTTTTAGAAATGCTCAAAACATCTGCATTTTAAGATTCTTCGACAACGTACTTGAAAAGTATCCATATTATGAAGACCCAAAAATTTACCCGTAGTCTTAATTCAATTAAATTTATTCTTTCTTTTTGTAATACCTATCTTTTGGATTTGTTTTCGAATGATCTTCTGACCGACTGCCGTTTATGGTTTTCAGACGTCTCTCTTTTTAAGGATCAACAGTAATCTGCCATCATGTGTTCGTCCCATCTTCCTTGGTACCTTTTTTCCATTTCTGATATATCTTGGTGAAAGCGTTCACCCTGCTCTTCACTGTAGTCGCCTAAATTTTCTGGGAAATAATCAAGATGGGAATCGAGAAAATGAAGTTTCAAGCTCATATTGCACCCTAAAGATTTGAAATTTTTAATCATTTCTGCAACTTTTTATAATTTGTATCTCTTTTCCCAGAAAATCATGTGCTAGTTTTATTAAACTTAGCAATAAAAAAATTAAATTAAATTTAGGGGTGGTTTCCGCCACTTTATGGGGGTAGTTTTTGAGCATCGCATCGAGACTAATGCAGTTACATACTGTTTCTAAAAAAACTGAGCATCGTAAGCTTTTTTTGCAATCACTGCAGTTTTTTTAAATTTCCTGTTGTCTGAGGGGTGGTTTTCACCCACTATGGGGGTGATTTTCAATGGAAAGTAGTGTTAACTCTGTATTTATGCGTTATATACTTGAATGTTTATATTTAATTCGATTTATTGAGATTTAAGACTATTTGTGGAGCGTTAAGTCATTTTTACCCTGTTTAGGGAGAGTTTTTTCGCGCTAGGGGTTGATTTTGGGGGTGTATGATTTTTTTGACCTCGGATTCGGATTCGGCGTCGAAAATTACATAGGGATCCAGTTGTCTCGATCGCACGATGACAAAAATGTTTCCCCGATTTTCCTTGTAATTTTAATCTGGGGGTGGTTTCCGCCACTCTATGGGGGTAGATTTTGAGCATCGCATCGGAACTAAAGCAGTTACTCACTCTTTGCAAAAAAACTGGACATCGTACGATTTTTTGCAATCTGCATTTCTTTAAGTTTCCTGTTGTATGAGTGGTAGTTTTCACCCATTCATGGGGGTGATTTTCAATGGAAAGTAGTGTTAACTCTGTATTTATGCGCGTTTATATTTAATTCGATTTACTGAGATTTAAGTCATTTTTACCCCGCTGAGGAGGTGTTTTTTAGCGCTAGGGGTTGATTTTGGGGGTGTACGATTTTTTTTGACCTCGGATTCAGATTCAGCGTCGAAAATTACATAGGGATATAGTTGTCTCGATAGGAGTTCCAAAACTTTATTTTTTGTGGGGCTGTGATAAACGAATAAATAAGGAATTTGACTTGCGTTATTAAACCTTAACGTAGAAATCCCAGAAACAAACAAATTGGCCTTAGTAAGAAAGCAAAATAAATATAAAACATTGAGACACGAGTTTAGTTATAACGATTCTTAAACCTGAAAACTATCGGTCAAATTAATGTCCTCGTTTATTCTTTGCGTTAAAACTTCCGTAAAACAAAGAACACAATGGGGCAAAATTCATAACTTCGATATTTTTGCCGGCTCACAAACTTTCTAACAGATCCAAACAAACATTAACGTAACTGAATTGTAAAGGATTTATTACACGTTATTGTTCAGTTTTCAAAGACCAAGCTGTTACTCCGCTATTACTTTGCAAAGTTCCTAAATAAACATGCAGACTGTTCCAACAAATTTCTAGTAGTTTCATATGTGTTCGTTAATGCGAAACGGAACAGTGATTATTGTGTAAAAGTTTCATATAATCACACAGAGACAGAGAGCAGGATACAATGGCGAAAAGATAATTTTAGAGGTCGTTTTTCAATAAGAAATATGCAACATACATGACCCAAAATTAATTTTGTGGACTCTGTTTATTCAGTGTCGGCTTATAATTAAACAGAAATACATTATTTTCAACTATTCAGAATTGTTCCATTTTAGAGAATTACATTAGTTTCTTTTTCAAAAGCGTTTTTCACAAAACTACACCGAAATGAAGTAGCTGCATATATTGGTACGTTGGATAAATAAAAATAAAAGCACTTGGGCACACCTGCTTAAGAGTAAGATTTACATCTTTCGTTGTTTGTTATAATTACTTAATTAATCATTTAATCATTTGATAGCAGTTTCTATTAATAATTCCTATCCATTTGGTAAACCGTGCAGTTGTTATATGATTTCGATCGTATTTTTTGGTATTCCGAACGTGCTAAAAATGTGGCGTCCTTGGAAAGACGTTGATCATAGTGCATCCGGTACCTTGGTTTCATTAAAGCAGCGACTAGTGAAAGATCAAACCAATATTTCTTGCAGCAGGACAAGTCTCTGGCGAGTATTATCCCAAATGGTCCGTATCGGACCATTAATAAAAGACAAATATTAATGGAATCACAACTATTACGACAATGGCACTTTGATTATTTAAAATCTATAAGAAAATCGTTCCATTATCTACCTCGATAAAGCATGATTTGGTACACAGGACACCTAAGCAAAATGTTGAGTAGATCCATGAGGAAAATGCCAAACCAAAACAAGGAAAAATAATTTCCATTTTACATGTTGGTTCCGAAGATGGTTGGGTTCCAAATTGTTTGTGGTTGTCTAAAAATATTAATGGTCTACCATGACAACACCACAGCAGAACTTTTTGAAGACTGTTTTAAAAATCACCTTTTGCCCAATGTGCCTAAAAACAGTGTAATTATAATGGACACCGCTAGTTATCAGAGCCGTCAAATAAATAAAGTTCCTAATTCGCGCGCATTGCCTGCAGCGCTTTTCCACCTTCTCACTTTCCATTTAGTGGCTGACCCCCCTAAAACAAAATCCTGAATACGCCACCGATACATATGTACAGTACATAAGACTATGTACTGTACATTTTTGTACTTTACAAATTTATTGTTATGTTTAACATCACGGGTTCATAATGTTTTTCTGAAAATAAACGTTATATAAATTGATTTAGGCCATATACATGTGTATAATTTATTCTAAGTATTTGTCTGAAATACAAAAACAAAATAAATACGCTAATAACAACTTTTATGTAATATAGGTACATAAAAAGAAACATTAATAACAATAACGTTTAGTAAATACTTCCGCATAGGTTGTACGAAATACAAATAGGATTTTAATAATACAAAATATCTGAAGTAAGTTATTTATTTAGATTAATCGTTTATTATGTAAACATTAGAACTCTCGATTAGTTAAATTAAAAAAAAATATACTTAAAAATGAATTAATAATTAAATGATTACCAATCAAACAGAAAATTTCTCCCAAGGTCAGTAAAGAGGTTAAAGGCTTAGAAAGATTTTAGTGAAGCTCGTTTCAAGCTCTTTCGTGGCCTTTTGGCAAAAAGGTAAGTATCTCAATAAACGCAAATATAAATATTTTAAGATTCTTTAAAGGCGCCAGAGTCGGAGTGGTTTAAATTCGGAATAATTTTGGAATAAATAAACTCTTATTAAATTAGGAATGATAAAAACATTGTTTATTGCTTTATGTCGTTCGATTTATTTGTAGGTACAACAAAAAATTATTACTTTTTTTTTATCTTCTGACAGCCGACGAAGACCGAAGTCTAAGAACTATGTACCGTGGGTGTACTGGGGAGTCGACTCACACATCCAGAGCTGGAAACATCCATAGGGATTTCACCAGGCCTTTAAGAGTATGTGTGGGGTGGTACTACCTCGGTCGAGCAAGAATTCCTCTACCACCTTCCATAATACTTAAATTTCCATTTTCCACCATACTTAAATTTAATTACAGGTTTAATTCGGTTTCGCTGTCACGTTCATTTTCATCTACATAAAAAACAAGTGGCTCTATGTTGTAAGTAAATAAAAAAGGGAAGTCTTCGATTTACTAACATGCTTAATCGGATTTTTCCAACTTCCTACAGAAATTCTATCTATAACTTTTCTAATTAATGTCACAACACTTGCACTTAAAGTGGTAGAAGTGTTTTCTGCTCTAACATTTGATTTTACCTGATGCCACATATGTTCGAGTGGGTTAAAAATACAGTAATGGGGGGGGGGGGGAGGCATAAAACCGTATGCCCCAAGTCGGCAGCAATGGTATCACATACATATTTCTTCTTAATATTAAATGTTTATAATACTCCTAGAAGATCACATTTTTTATATGTATTTTCAAAATATATATCATTTTTAACATATTATTCTGAATTTCTAATTTAGTGTTATTTGAATCAGAAACTTTATTTATTTGACGGCCATGATAACTGGAAGTGTCCATTACAATTACACTGTTCTTAGGCACATTGGGCAAAAGGTGATTTTTAAACCAATCTTCAAAAAGTTCGGCTGTGGTGTTGTCATGATAGTCCAAAGATGAATCTTTAATATTTTTAAAGGATAACCATAAATAATTTGAAACCCAACCATCTTTGGAACCAGCATGTAAAATGGTAATTCTTTTTCCCTTGTTCGATGGGGCTTTGGTTTGGCATTTTCCTGATGGATCTACGCAAACTTTTGCTGGGGTGTCATGTGTATCAAACCATGTTTCATCGAGGTAGATAATGGAACGATTTTCTAATCTGTACTTTCTTGTAGATTTGAAATAATCAAAACGCCACTGTTGTAATCGTTGTAATTCCATTAATAATTGCATTTTATTAATGATCCGATATGTAAAACCCATTTGAGATAATACTCTCCAGAAGCTTGTCATGCTGCAAGAAATGTTGGTTTCATCTTTCATTAGTCGCTGCTTTACTGAAACCAACGTAGGCACAATTTGCTCTTCGTACATAGCATAAAGTCTACGAATTAAAGATGTGTAAAGTAATGATGTCGCTCTCGTCAAACTTGCTTTTACCAGCATCACTACGTACTTTTTTGTCTTTAATTTGCTTTATAATAATATTTTTAACTGTAGACAAAGGAGTTTTTGTTAATGCCGACGTTTCTGCTGCAGCTGCAGCTGCATATACATTAAACCCCCTGCTCAACAAACACATTTTTAACATTATTATATTATTTTTAAATTAGCACTACCGGAGGCACTATGATCAACGTCTTTCCAAGGACACGACATTTTTTAGCACGTTCGGAATCACAAAAAATACGATCGAAATCATATAACAACTGGACGGTTTACCAAACCGATAGGAATTAATAATAGAATATTTCGTAATTATTTATTTAACGGGGTAAAAGATACTTTATTCATACCCTTTACTGATTATATTAAAATTATCTTTACCTGTTATTTTATTAGCGCAGGCCCTGTTTACAGTTCTTGCAAATTGACCGGGTCTTTTGTAGCCGGTCTCGGTAATAGTACTTGCAGGAAATATGTCAACAACAGAGCTTTAAGCGAGCTATTACCTAAATTTTTTAGGTTTGCTACTTTGTTGGGAGTGGATTTGTTACATCGACAAATGACAACAATATTTCTGCGATTTGCTGTGTTTTTAGTGTCCCGTGAATGGAACACTTATGGAATCACTTCGGTGTCCGTGCGTTCGTTCTTCCGGGTTAATTTAAGGGGGTAAATTGGGAAATGGAAAAAATTATGCGCATCGTGTAGGGTGTCAAATGAAAGCTTATTGAAGCACGAATTTAATAATGATGTACTTTTTAAGGAAAAAACGCTTAAAAATTGCTGTCCCCCACCCTTATCAACAAAAGGATCGCACAGAAAAATCTGAAAAAATCATGACTATTGAGAATTAGGTGTAGATTGAGCGAAAATTATCAAGAAATTGAATTTTTATTCTGGGGGGTAATTTCAGGGGGTAAATTGGGAAACTAAAATTTTTTTTTCAAGGGCAAGGTGTATGGTGTCAAATGATAGCTTATTGAAGCACAAGTTCAACAATATACATATATGATGTATTTATTTATGCATTTTTTAAAAACATTTTTAGGGAATAACGCTAAAAATTGCAGTCCCCCACCTTTATCACCAAAAGAATTGCGCAGAAAATACATTGAGAGTTAGGTCTAAATTAAGCCAAAATTATCAGAATTGAGAAATTCTAGCGCAATCAATTGTTATAAACAATTTAATTGTTTGTTTCCTTATAACTGCTGAACCATTGGTTTTAGAGAAAGAGTTTTTCAACAAAAAATATTTTTCACGATGCAAGGAACAACTTTTGTCCTTACAAGTTTTTTAAAATTTTTAATTCGGCTCAGTCGAAGCGCGACTGCATGACCATTAATAATTTAAGTGGGGGGCTGATGGCTCACTAATTGTGCAAGTATAGCTTGCACTTGACCGCTTTTTTGTCGCGTAACTTGTTGCTAAAACGAGTTTAGCTCTTTTATTGTGGAAATAATACTTACATTATGTTTCTTCATAAATTTGCAAAAAACTCAGAAATAAATTAATAGCACACAACTTAGTTGTCTCATTCTTTTACGAGTCAATTTAATCCCTTAATTGTCAAATTATGCCCGTTTTAGCAATTATTGTGAATAAGGCCGAGAATGTCTAGTTTTATTGTGGCATACACATATGCAAGTGAAATAAAATGCTTGTTTTGCAACTTACAAAGGCATAACAGTTACAGTTTTGAGATTCCACATACTCACGCGACATACAATTAATTCGGATAACGTCTTTTAAATTTATTTTAATAACAATTCCAGAAGTAGTGATGTTTGGATACCGTCAAGTGCTTTATTTTTCGGTATTTCTTTTTCAAGCCTACAGCAAATGCTGGCAAAATACAAAGTAAGAAAAATCATTTTGTTATTTCAGAAACTCGGTGTTGTTACTTATCTTCTCCATATAAAAGAAGAAACTGACTGATATATCAACGTACAGCCCACATTTTGCACAGAGGTTTCTTAAATAACGTAGGCATCCACTTGGGATGGATTTTCAAAATTCAACCCCTACGAGGGTGAAACAGGGGTGAAGCTGAAGATAATAGCCCTACTTTCAGCAGTTCTTGATATATAGGTTTATTAAAAAAAATGCACCCCCTTTTTCTCTGTAGAGAATTAATTTTGAAAAACGCACAGGTTTGTCTTTGCTTATCTCTATAAAAGAAGTTTACTGACTGATTGATCGACTGACATATCAACGCACAACCCACACCGCTGGGTGTACAAACTTGAAATTTTGCACAGAGGTTTCTTATATGACGAAGGCGTGCACTAAGAAAGGTTTATTCAAAATTCACCCCCTAAGGGGGTGAAACACGGATTCAAACTTTGTATGTAGAAAAAATATTAGATGGTCCTAAAAGTATGCACAGCCCACACCGCTGGGTCTAGAAACTTGAAATTTTGCACATGGGGTTTCATATATAACGTAAGCATCCACTTAGGAAGGGTTTTTCAAAATTCAACCCTTAAGGGAGTGAAACGGGGGTTCAAACTTTGTATGGAGAAAAAATATTAGGTGGTCCTACTAACTCGAGTTTGTCATAAAATTACTATAAAAAATAATAGCCAGATTCTCCAATGCTAGTCCGGTCTAATTTGACAATCAAAAGTTTTGAACTGACAAGTGTAAGAATAAGACAACTAAGTTTTATTCTATGAACTTATTTCTGAGCTTTTTCGCAAATTTATCAGGAAAAGGACAATTTTAGTACGTACTTTCAACAATAATAGAACTAAATTCATTACAGCAACTCGTTCCAAGATGAAAATCATTTGGAAACCAAGTAAATCGCTTAAATATCACAATAATTCATAAGTTTTTAATGACAAGGACAGGACAAAAACCTGTCAAAACATAACTGATCAACTATAAGATCTTAATTTAAACCAGTACTAAATCTTAAACTTTCTTAGTGAATCGGGACGTAAATGTTTAAACACATATTTTACAGCTTTTAATAAATCAATCCCTAAGGGGATGAAATGGGGGTTCAAAGTTTGTAATGGAGTAAAACTGTATAAAACAGGAGAAAGCTAGTATCTTATAAGTGAAAAAGTTAAATACAAGCAATTTTTATAATATGTATTAATAACAACTCATTAATTTCGTTAAACTTTATTAATTGAATCATATTTTTAGTTGCAAAAACTGGCATTTCTATAGTTAACACTAATTTTGATATACCCTGTATGCAGAATGTATAAACTTTGCCATAAAGAAACTTGAAACTCCGTCATTATAAATCCTCGCAAAACAAGAAAAAATCAAGGGAGATAACCTCGAGAATTTAAAATATGCTCAGTTTGCTCAGGTTTCTTGTATACCTAAGGTATCATATAGCCTTTAAATTTTAATTTGTTTTAGAAGTTATTTTGCCTTTTGAGCTAGCATGGTATAAAGTATAGATCCACGCGGTGGGTTGAAATCATTTTAAAATTCGGGGTCAAGGGAACGAAGCGCTAAATTAGCAACCAAGGCATGAAAATAAAGCAATTTTTTTTTTAAATTATTATTACTGAATTATGACAATACTAGGATTGAAACAAACAAATTATAAATATATTACTATTTTCAGGAAACATACTTTCTACTGCTTTAAATTTTTTAAAATAAAATCTAATGCTTTTAGATATTTTTCTGAATGGTACCATGAATGGGTTCTTGTGCAGTTTTAAACTTTCTCAAATTGTACTATTGTTAAAATGACTGATGAAAAAAATATTCCATTCTTTATTTTTTTCTATTAAAAATGTCAAAATCAAAATATGGATATATGATGTATTCTAGTCTTTAATAATAATTATACCCTGTCTTTGATTATCTACGATTCTATATGGGGAGAGTCAGTTGGCGCTCGACAGAGCGAGTGGGCCGAGTTTGGACATCGTGACATCATACCGCGAGCATATTAGAATAAAGCAACTTGAACAGGATGGAGTGAGAATATAACATATCAGAAATTCTGTTTTCTGTTATTGTTAAAGTATATTCTTGTGTCAGTTGTGTTTCAACTTTGTTCATTATGTTTATGTCCTTAGTATTCTTACTATATACAATACCATCATCTTTTGTATATCGTCGGTGAAAAGTGTTAACCTGCTATCTCCATTTTAACCAATTTTAAGGAGAGCATTAAAACCGCCTGGATACATTATTATAGGTACTTGTTATAAATGTAAATTTGCATTATATAATTGGTAAGCAATAAACACACATTTTGAAAAATCAAAAAACTCATTTTTTAAATAATTTTATTTTTTATAGGCAAATTAATGGAGTTAGCAGATCCATACATTAACAGAAAATTCATAAAATGTCTTAGAATAGCTGCTAACTCCATTTCGATAAGTAATATTTACCCTTTACCAGGATAATATAGTTAATTTCCAATAAATGATCGACATTTTTCTTAATATTTTTTTATAAAATTATAGTATATACATATCTTTACCATTAATAATCAACAGAATAGCAGTACATTAGAAGAAACCAATACAATCGCAAAAAACACAGGAGTAAACAAAACCACGTGGCTGTATAGATATGAACACAATGGAAATACCGGAGATAGCAGCATTTCGTCGGGTAAATTTGAATTGCATGGAGATAGCAGGAATTATTGGCACAAAATATCTGTTTATTTATAATTTAAAAGGAGAAAGCGTTTTTCTTACTAGTAGAATAGTTTTTCTTCTTAATAATGCCAAAAACCCATTTTGACCTATAGGTGGAGTTAGCAGGTTAACACTTTTCACCGACGATATGCTAGATATCGCATGATCCATTTCAGATTGCTTACTTAATGGATTTTCTAAACTTTGACTTCCATAATTTACTGAGTACGCAATATCTGCCCTTGTTTTATTAAATATATACCTCTATAGCTTCCTAAGGCTGCTCTATATGGAAAATGTATTATAACTTATTACTGGACCACCTGCTTTCTTTGCATTTCCCATACCAAATTTTTCCAAAACCGTTTCTACATAAGATTTTACCTTTAATGAAACCTTTCTAAATTTATATAAACTTTTTGTTAAGACAGATACATTTTTTTTATGACTGACTACTACAGAATCTAAAATATATTATGATAAACTTTTATAATCATTGTTTTAACATTGGGCATTTTGATTTACGTCAAACAGTGAAAATTAGGATATGTTTGGTGCACACTCGCAACAGTCGCAACGTTCCGTAGATTGACACCCAGAAAAGCGGACACACTCGGAGAAAGTATTCCGTCCCATATCGAACTTACTCAGAGCGTCAAGTGAAACTCCCTCATGGTTTACCAACATTTATTGAATAGTAATAGTACAAAATTTAACAAGAAATGTAAGGTTCTACATTATGTCAAATTAAATATTTTTTTATAGAAAAAAACAGCCTTTATTATGCCAGTTTGTGTTTTTCTATAAAAAGGTTTAAGTTTTATTTGTTTGGTATCGGTGTAATAATCTTGCTCACTGGCAATACGTTAGTTAAATCAGTTAAATTCGATTTATTACCTAATCCGCAACAATGTAGTTACCTATCTCATGTTTTCAGTATATGACAAATTAATAAGACCAAGAAACTTTCAAATGTATCCGCTCATGGACCGAGAGGTGGTGGGTTCGAGGCCGTGCTCGAGTGGACTTTTTTTTAAATTTATGTTATTTGAAAAATTAGATCGGCTTGCGGGTACGGGTTATCACTTCATTCTCATAGATTTTTTTAAAATTTTACTGTGGAACTCTCTGAATAGAAAAGTTATAACAGTGGCAAAACGAGATTGACCGCGATCGCATAAATCAAGTGTCAACATGGCATTTGACAACGTGGCGGATAATATCTTTAACTTTGCATTTCTTGTCAAATATTTGACATAGTAATGTTGCCAACATAACTGAAATAAAAGGAAAAGGTAATGTTACCAATTTAATTTGCCACAGTAATTATGACATTTTTTATATAAAAAAAAGAATATAGAAAAATAGCCCCTCCTACAAAATTGCATTTCTTTGTAAAATAATGTACGGTATCGTTCGTCCGTCTATAGGCAGAAATACAGTGCGTAGTCCGGACATAACACACTATTACAGGACTGAGATAGCGCGACTGGCAATGCCATGCCCTGCGTTAAGAATTAGGAAAGCGGGTCCCTACTACCGTTGTCGAGCAGCTGTCTCTCTTTTTCTCTCTCTATCTTTCGCGAGTAAGCAAGCATAATGCAACGAAACATTGCCACCCTTACGGATAAAAGCCGAGCCAATCTGTATATTCATTTTCGATTGTAATTTAAAAATTAGTAAGACCCTCCAACATTTTTGAGAAATTTAAAAGAGAAATTAATTCTTCCTGTCTAGTTTCCTAATTTTAAATTCATTAAATTTTTATTGGGTCATCGTATTATTTAATAATATGCATCTCATTGAATTGTAAAATACCTCGTGAATTTTAAAAATGCTTAAATACACCGAAGTTAATTTATTCATTTTGTTCCACAATGCAGCTTGGTTTTTTATTTTTAGTACTGATTGGTTTGTAAGGTCTATTAATATTTCGTATAAAAATGATCACCAGCCCTAAGGTTGGTGGCAAGAAGCAATGTAATTGACAATTGGCTAATTGAACACTTAAAATATGACAGCAGGTATAATAATAATGTCATTGCCAAAGCTAACCCTGACGTACAGTTGCACAAGCAATCTAATCAATTTATATCATAAATCGTTTAAGGAAGTCATTACAAACCCAAAATTATTATATATTATATAATATATTATTAAATATAATATTACATAATATATAAAAAATTCTCGACAAACAATTCCAGATGGGTCGCCGCGCCGCTCTTCGCCACGCTTCCGACAAATGAGCGTATTTGCATTAAAACCAATGAGATATAAAATCTTCCACTGCCTTCGCCTCGCCGCGCTTCACTTAGCCACGCCACAGTGCGCGTTGGCCTTAAGCTTTACAATAATTAAAGCGGTTCGCAGTAAAAAATTAGGAATTATTAAATTTCTTGGTTATATCAACTAGCATATTGGCGTGCAAAACGACAAAGTTAAAATTATACAGGGTGTCCAGGAAGTTGACGATCAGCGGAAACATTTTTTTGTTTTTTGATTTATTAAAAAAAGTTAATTACCTTTATAAAAGTCCAGTCTGATTTAAAATAAGCTTGTCTATTGTAGTAAGCTTTTAAAAGTCATATGTTGATACAGTTTCAATACCAAATTTCTATAATTTGCGTTAAAAATATTCTTTAGGCAGGAAATGCTCTGCAAAAATAATTTTTTATTTACAATTATACTCAGCAAAGTTTACACATGATTTTTATAAATAACGGCACAAAGCTCATGCAGAATTATGCAAAAAAGTGCAACATTGTGTATCTGTACATTATTTCTTTCTTTGATTTTTTGAAATTGACAAGAGTTTAATAGAATCGTCCTAACGTTTTATGACAAAGACGGGAATGGTTGAAATGAAATTGCATCTGCTTGGTTCCATCGGATCCAGATTTCACGATATACCAATGATCAATAAAAATTGCACTCAAAATTTTGGCTTAGTGGGGCTTAAATGGTCATTTTTTGAATGAGTACCCCTTAATACAACAGCCATTTAAAATCGACAGTTTTGAAACTTTGAAGTGCTATTTCTTGAATTGATTTAAATTTTTTAAACAAAAGTCAGATTTTTTAAGTTAGATTTAAATGTTTTACAATATATATAGAGCTATCATAAAAATTAAGAAAAAACTTTTGGAAGGGAATGCTGGGACTGAAAATTATAGGAATAAAGACTACAGTAAATAATTTGGGTTTCATTTTAATTTACGGAAAAAAAAATGGAAACGCAATGTTATTTTCTATTAATTTTTCCCAACATTGTACCGGAAAAAAAGTTTGTTACTAAAACAATGAAAATGCAAAAACAAATAATTAAAGGTAATATTCGGCAACGCATAAACAACAACTCTGTAACAAAACCAAACTGGTGAACAAGAAAGGTAAGGTTGCCTGAGAATAGGAAAAAAATTTGCCTACTAAAATTAAATACCCTCTCTGAATTTGAAAATTTAATAAACCTGTGACCTAAAACAATTTGACTTAACATATAATATCAACGTTACATATAAATTTCTTGACAGTGTTAGAATTTTTTTTAATTTAATTTTTATTAATTCTTTTTACCCGGCAGCAAAAAGACCTAAATTTCGCTGCTTTTTTTTAAAGCGAGATGCTATTTTAGGAATGCAATTTTCGTGTTAAATTTAATTTTAATTTCACACGTGTATGAAGTTATTTACCTGGGTTTAATAAGGATATGGTTATTCTGAAATGTACAGAGTTCGTAATTTTCATCAAGCGACTACTATATTAATTGTTTAGTAAATGACAAAAAAAAGTGTTACATTAAATCTAGTTCAGTAATTTTAATTTCAGGATTACACGGTTTACAGGATATGGTCTTGTTTGAGCGATATTAAAAACTCGATTTTAAAAAGGAAATTCATTAATACCTAAATTCGGTCTATTTTGACAAACAGTAGTGTCCATGGATGGAGTTGACTAGAGGAAAAAATCTTTATTATTGATTTTACGAAGAAAAATCATTCTTTATAAAAAATTCTGCTTGTTGAAAAATTTAAGATCAGGAGTACAGGGTGTTAATAAATTAAGAAAACATGAAAATGCTTTAAAAGAAAAGTACTATGTAAATGGGTGTAAAACAAAGTTGTTTATAATAGAAAATAAAGCCTAATTACAAAAATTTGAAATCTGAATTATAATTTTTATGTTTTATTAATTTTTTTACAATTTAATTCTCAACATTTAAAATAAAAACCTGAGTCCTGTCGATAATAATAAACTGACAAATGTTTATGGTACATTTATTTCTAATTTGGAGAAATGTGTGGAGGTTGGAGGGTAGAATAACAATTTTTTTCACAATTGTACAAATTCTTATTTCATTTTTAGGTATTGTTTGTTAAACAACAAGATTAATGTTTATGTAAGTTGAGATAAATTTAAAAATTATAATATAGATTTTAAATTTTGTATTTAGGCTTTATTTTGGATTATTTGTTTTACAAACATTTTGACTAAAATAAGAAATAATCGTACTTCCCCCTTAAATCATTTTCATGTTTTCTTAATTTATTAACACACATTGTACATTTGATCTAAAATGTTTATATGCAAACTTATTTTTTTGGCAAGCAGAATTTTGTTTATAACGAATGACTTTTCCTCATAAATCCAATAATAAAGATTTTTTCTCTTGGCAACTCCATCCGTGGACTCACTGTAAAAGGGTGTAAATTGTCAATCATGATTTAAATCGATAGTGTTAAAACAAAAAATTGGATTTTGTATGGTAAATAGGTTTTTATTAGATTTATTTTAAATTTGTTAAAAAGCACCTAAATTATGGAAATTAAAATTGGGGCTTGATAATCATTTACCATTGATCTTTTTCAGTAAAATGCCATTTTAGTCTCGTCAAGTAGTTTTACACTTTATTACGGGGAGAATTTTATGTTATACAACTATTTTATGTTATAATAAAACTTTTATTTACTATAAAATATTACATAAACCACGTTTTATAACTTAACTTTTGGATATGAAGTACCTACAATTAATTCTGAAATGTTAATGGAACGATATTTGTCTAGTATGGGAATATTGTGTCATATTTAATCATTTATATCTGACTATTAGGGAAAATTCTTATTTCCTTAAAAGTATTCTTTTTAACGTATCAGTATATTGTCAACAGAGTAATTTCTAGCCACCGGTTGTAAAAAAAATCATTTACTTTAAAAACTAGGGCTAAAAGAGAATTACTTATGAGACTAGTGTTATAAGTACATTATTCCGTAAATTTTCTATGTGAAATTACATATTGTTCCTTTGGTGTTTTTGGTAGCAAGCAGTTGTGGATTTAGGGGTGGCGCGCGCTCCTCCCCCTCCTGGAGCCTTGTACAAAAATGATTTCAATAGTGAATTTCATAAAAATAAATATTAAGAAATAAACATTAACTATTCCTACGTATTCTACAAAATATTATAAACGAAAACAAACATTTTCCGTCTAAAAGTAAAGTATTTGAAATGAATTATACCACAAAAATATGAATATAGATCAATACTAATATGTTATATAAAAAATGCAAGCCTTTTTTTGGCATTTTTGATTTACATGCTCTTTGATTGTTTCTGAACACATTCCTTACACTTCTCACTGCGATTTTATCATTTGCGCCGGATCGTTTTGATATTTAAAGAAAACAAATAACCACATAGTTTTTTTTTCAAACATTCTTTTTAAAGTAATTTTTTTCGAAAAACAGCTTTTTTAAAGATGCTTTTTTAAAAACGGATTTACGAAATATTTTTTTGAAAACACGTGTTTTGAAGTACATCTTTCAAAAACGTCTTCTAAAAATATTTTTTAAAAAACAGGTTTCCGAAAATACATTTTTTCGAAAACAGTATTTAGAAAATTAAATTAAGAACTTTAGATGCTTAGAAAATGTTAGTGAAAAAAAAAGACCAAAAAAGGTCCTGAACAAACCTAGGCGCACTTTTTTTGGGTTTGATCAGGTTTCCTTAGGTTTTTTTATGATACTTTCCCGTAAATTACTTTTTCATGAAGCCGTTGCTTGAAAAGATTAATAAAAAATGCTATAATATTTACACTCATATTAATCAACCACATTGTCGTGTCGCGTGTAAGCTAAGATGACCAACTGTTCTATTTTTCTTCAACAAACATCTTTTTTTGATGTTAAATTATGTATTTTTTTTTGAAAAATAGCTTTTATGGAAATGGATCTACAAAATTTTGTCCATTTTTTTTTAAATCTTTCAAAAATAAATTTTCCGAAAATGTATTTTTTAGAAAACACAGTTTTTCTAAATTTAAATTATGAACTCCACTGGGTAAAAAAATGTCAATGACAAAAAGATCCTGAACTAACCTTAATGAACCATTTTTCTGTTCGGTCAGGTTTACGTTTCCTTGTATCTGTTATGTCACTCTGTAGTAAATTACTTTCAAAAAAGTGATTTCTTAATATGAATAATGAATAATCGAAGTCTTTTTCGAAATAATGTTTGAAAAAATGTACTTTCCAAAAACACGTTTTCTTAAAAAAGTGCAATTTTGAAAAGTGGTTAAAAAAATTTTGAAAAGTTGGTTTCCGAAAAAAGGTTTGAAAACATCCCTAGTTTTCGAATAACTGTATTAGAAAATATAGTTTCGGAAAACCGTGCTTTCAAAAAATATGGGATCGAACTTTCCTATATCAGTTCAAATGGACAGAAGGTATAAATAAAAAAAAATTATTGAATTTTAGTAAGTTAAGATCAAAAACCGTTCTGTTTTTGCAAGAACAGGTTTAGATATTTCGGACATTATACTTTTGTGTACCTCGAGGCGACGTTGCGCTACCCCCCGACGAAATTTTAAATCCGACTCTGGTAGCAAGTCAAATAGAGTCGATTTTTTAAAGTAAAAGTCAAAGGTATTTAATGAGCTAACCCGCAGTTCTTAGAGTTGATTTTTCCCTTTTTAAAATGTATTTTAAAACCTATTTTTGTCGTATATTTCAAAAATATATAAATAGCGAATAGAGAGCGATTTGAATCTACTTACTTCGCAATTTTCAATTCGAGGGACAGAAATTGGTAATTCTTGACCTATATTCCTCAAACTTATTGAAGATAAGTCATAGCAAATATTACCGATAAAGGGATATTAACGTTTGGGGTAGTATTAGTTTGTGATTTTTAAATTGTTATGACCAGCATTAAAATACATTTTTAAAATACAAGTACGCGTGTTAAAATTTTTATTAAATTTATAATTATTTGTCTTTGTACGTTCTTCACAATTTATGATAATTTTTACAGAATTAGCTGATTTGACACATGAAGTATGACAATAAACATAATATTGTCGTTGTCACAAATGACCGACCGAAACAAAAATAAAATTGAATTTTTGTTTTGTCTTTAAAAAAAAGTCTTCTTTTGAAGTACCCTGTAAAATACCCTAATTGAACCACATTCATCTTGGCTTTACACTATAAGAAGCTATACATCAGTAAATATTTCTTACAAATGTGGTAAAACAATAATAAACAATAATACTTGTTTTTTTAATTTTGCGCTGGCCTTACAAACCAGTGAAATGACCACAAATTTAGTAACTTTTTTGGCCCACCGCACTGTGGGTCCATACAAAGGTACGACAAAAATCAAAAATATGTCACTGAAGCCTTTTTTTACAAGAAGACTAATTTTCGGCATCTACAAAATTTATTTACAAAACAGTACAGTTGTCAAGATTGTACATCCGAAGTTTGCTCCAAGAATTTTGATTTTTAGGTTTTTTCCTTCAAAATAATAATATGAAATCTTGACAGTTTTGCTTTTTTTTTGACTACTGATATGCAGAACCTAAGAACGAAAACAGTTCTTGAAAAATTTTACAAATAAAAAATATTCCCACATGCTGCAGACTTTTTTGCGGACACCGTATATAAATACAGGTTATATGGATACGTTGTGTTTACATAGTAAAGTGCAAAAAACTATATCCGACAAAGGTTTTTAATACGTGAACAAACTGGTTCCAAATTAAGATTTTCCTTC
This sequence comes from Philopedon plagiatum, assembly GCA_963971165.1. Lineage (NCBI taxonomy): Eukaryota > Metazoa > Arthropoda > Insecta > Coleoptera > Curculionidae > Philopedon > Philopedon plagiatum. The sequence continues at coordinate 82,253,039 of OZ020194.1, read as the reverse complement.
TCTGCGGTATGTAAGCTACCTATGATTTCATCGACTTGCAGATGCGCACACATTTATTAATATACAAGATAAATCAATACCATATTGAGGACGCAGTACTGTGTCTTTGATTATTTTAGTTCCATTTATTATGGGCAGAAAAGCTTTTAACTGTATTTACATATATTAAGCTTCTAATATAAGATAGTACTTCTTTAAATATCATTTTATATCATTAGATGTAAATATATTAAATAGAAAAAATACTTACCATTTTTGGGAGCCACTGAAACAGAAAAAAAAACATATATTAGAAAGGACCACACATAATGCATTACAAATTAAGTCCTTCTAACAGCCTGGAGGTAATTTGCAGGTTTAACAGCACTTAATGGGAATTTGCACCGGCAGAATTTTAGCTTTATATGCTTAACTGAGGTAGAATGCGTTCAAGTTAATTGTTGTTGTGGCACTTTAAAGTTGTAACGGTTTAACATCTAGAACAGTCAAATAAGATTTTCCCACAATTTAACATATTACGGTAAATATTGGCAAATCATTAATGTAAAAATTATGTCTTACTAAAAGAAAAGTGCATCATAATTTGATCGGTTTTATAAATAATAAATAAGTTGACCCCTAAAAATTAGTACCTCTTTGAAATTCACAATAAAATAAGGTTAGGATTGAGAAAGTGCGAGTATTAGGATATAAATCCCCCGATGCTGCCTATGTGTAGTCTATGACTCGATCGTTAACTAGATGTCTTCTATCAAAAGCATCTTTGTCTGTAGAGGCTTTAGAATTATAGACTGTAGTCCTCTGCCGCTGGATAACTAACTCAGCGAGTTTAAAGTCTAGAACTCCTTGAGACTTGAATAAAATGGATAAAAAAATTTAGTGGTCTCACTTATTTTAGTACAGGAAATTTACACCGTGTTCTTAATTATTACTTATTAGAATAAATAGCACATTAATTTTTTGGTAGTCTGATCATTCTTACACATGTATTGATCCATTGCAACTGTTTCTTAAGTGAAAAAGGGGAAGCATAGGACGGTCCAGCTCCTAACATGTTTCTTACAAGATTTTTTAAAATTTGAACAAAAATATGTAAATCAAATTATTAATTTTAATTATTGTATCAGACCTTCTAAGTCGGCGTCAGACGAAGTAATTTTTATTTCATCTAGTGGGTATCTAGTAGACAGTTGTCCGGGTTGTCATGATGTCATTGTCGTTTTGAAGTTTTATTTGTAAAGAAGTATCACGTCATAAATTAAATTTTTTCTTTTAAAAACACAGAATTTATTTATTTATTTATCTAATATCTCTAGGTTGTGTTGTAGGTCTTTTTTCGTATCTGACAGGAGTACCCTGTCGTCTACAAACATCAGCTCTGTAATTAAATTTCCATTTTTATCAGATATGTTTATCATGTTATATTGTTACATGTCTTAGTTGTTTTAGTGTACCATGAAATAGTTTTTAATTCTTTCCGAAGTTATCCGTCATCTTTTCTCCAAGTTTTGCCCATGACCCCTGTTTTGCTTTACTTACTGTTATCTTTTCTTTTTTCTTGATACATTTCATAATCTTCTTTGTGTTTAGATATCTTTTCTAACTTTCTTTTTTCTTCTTAACAATATTCTTCATCTTCAACCCCGAGTTATGTGACAGTAAAGTTTATAAAAAAGCAGTAGACCCTATCTTTGTATTTAAATTACATTACTCTATTCAAATCACCTATTAATTAAATAACACCAAATTTGGTACTGAATATTTGGTAAATATGAACGGTAATTTTCTTTCCATTTTCTTGAGAGGTTTTGTTTTTCATCAGTAACGTTTGCCCGCGTAATCGAATTTATGCAAAGAATTTTCAAGGGTTAAAAATGGAATTTAAAATTCCGACCGGATTATTGGGTTTGCACACAGTCCACGATAACGCGAAGCGGCAATTTTAAGATGTTAAATTTAAATTGAAATGTATGTTATCGCGGAAACATTTCATCTAAATTAAATTTAATACAACCGCAGAATCGACCTGAAGAAGTAACTGTAAATAAGTGATACATTTTTATTAGGCGAACTCTGTGAAGGTTTTTATTTCCCGATAAATAATATCTTTTTATGTTGGCTACATCCATCGGTCAAATTGGAGTACTTATGGGTAAGCAATAGCTCTATTTATTAACCTCTTTGTTGGGATCTTAGCATCATTACTACATATTTATAACGAAGACAGGTAACTATCACGGCGATTGTTTTTACCATGAATAAACACAAGTTCACGGTAGGGAGGCGCTGTAAAGGTACCAAAGACATCGGCAATTATAAACAATAATTGCTGGACGCCATCGCCAGGACAAATGCATCGAAAATCGTCAGTTAACTTGCAGAAGTCGTTCTAAGATCTTGATTAATCATTGTTATCGACATATCAATGGTTGTAGAAGTATTAATACTTCTTAATTATGTATCTATAGTTATTAAATACATTATGGATCATGAATTATCTCTGTAGCAGAGAGTTTTTACTGAATAGAGACAGATGCACAAAACACCCTTCACAAAATCCTCTTTCTCCTAAGACGATTATCATAGGTAATATCAACAAGAGTGCATGGCAAATTGTGAAATTTTTTTTAAAATTTAAAAAATCTGGCAATCTGCTAATTCAAGAGGGTGCTATTTCCTAAAAAATATCACAATATAATATTTTATTATCATGCAAAAATTTGACGTTTTCATGTTATCAAAAATAAAATAAGTCGTGCAATGTCGGATGATACTTTTTCTCTTTTCATCAGGGGCATCGATTTAGGGCTTTTTTCCTTTAAATATCTAATTTGGTTTAGGGTCAGCTTAGTGTGTTTATACTTACCATTGCAACCTTATAGTTAGTTTTGTTCATACTATTTTTTAAATTATTGTTTTGGGGCAAAATTTTTAGTAGCACATGAGTTTATTTTGCCCTTTTGTGAACTTTGACACAATAAGAATATTATTATTACTATTATTATTATTATAATTATTATTGTTACTAAATTCAACAAATTCAAGTATTAACTGTTCTTTTGCCATTAATACTGTTAATAACAAATGAAAATGATATGTTTGAATTTAAAATTTTTCACTTTGACGTCTAACTGAAATAAAATAAAAAAAATATCAAAACTAGATCATTTTCTTCACGCTGTAGAAAAAACATTGTACTCAACACGTGCGAAAAGTATCTTTTCCACACTCGACAACTGCAGTCGCGTCTGGAAAAGTATCACTTTCCGCACTTGTTGGGTAAATAGCTATTTCCTCTTAATGTACGAACGGAACTTTCGGAAATTCTCTGAGCGGTCAGGGAGTATTTCTGTTGCAAAGAGTTTTTGCTGAACAGGGAGAGTTAAAGGCAGAAAATACCACTGACAAAATCCTCTTTCTCCTAAGATTGACTATTACCAAAACAATATATTACCGGACGTGATTGGTGACAGATCATCAACTAAGGTCTGGATGCTAATTGACCTATGTATGGTGTGCTTATATATGCTGCGATTTGAAGACATATTTTTCCTAACGCCAGTTCACGCATTACTCTAATTCTGGTTGTAAACAATTACTATAGGCCAGAACAGGACCGACTACCTCTGTTACTAAAATATCTGGGCTCTATTGGGACCAGAGTGTAGGTAAATAGAAAATACACGCCTACAGAGATTTATTTTTACCTCTACATTTCTCTTATATTTTACCAACGGCAAATAGAAATCTCGAGAGTGAAAACTTGTAAATCGAAAATAAATTGCAAGTAAATTCTTGTGTTTGCTTTCAGTATGTGATAACCGGGAGCGAAAATGTCTCGGCGTAAATTTAAATTGAAATATGCGTCAACGGTTAAAAATCGCTAAAATTAGATTTGTATGCTGCACATCGACTTGCAAAAGGATGTCGATTAAAAATAGGTATTTTGTTGTGCAAAAAATGGAGGATAATCCATTATTGGAAAAGCCTCAAGAAACAGTTATTAAGAAAGGGGGGCGTTCTGTTTGTGCAAGAAAAGGCACCGGTTCATACCGTTCTAGCTGTGAAGCGCATCTTGAGGGACACTGGGTTCAGAGAAACCAACCACCCACCCTACATCCCAGATCTGGCTCCCATGCGACTATTTTCTATTCAGAATTTCAAAGGAAGACTTAAGAGGAAGAAGGTTTACGAGCGACGAAGACATGAGGGCTGACTTTAAAAAACATTTTCATGGAAAAACTTATGTAGGTTTTGACGTCGCTTGGTCTATAAGTTACGCTTGTGCATATTCCATAAATCCTAATCATCAGTGCTATGCCGGGCCCTAAGTGTCATTATTTGTCTTTATGTATGTTCGCGTAGGTATAATTCTGAAATGGATTTACCGCTTTCCATAATTTTTTTCTGCATTGTAGATGAGTTATCCCGAATGGTCCCATTTTAAAGTTTTTGCTGAAGTGAGTGGAAACCAAAAAAAAAACTACAAAAACCTAAAAAAAATCTCTTGAAATAGACAATTTTTGCGTGTGTACTTCGGAATCGCAGGACCCATTTCAATAATAATTTTTTCTCCGTTGTGTTTATCATGACGGTCCGGTGGTCCTGTTGGTATTTGACTTTAAAAAATAATAAATGGGAGGGGTGAGAGGGGTATAACCGGAGGTGAAAAGGAGCGATTGGCAATTTCTCGAAAAATGTTAACTAACATTTTTGGGGTAATTGAGATAAAAAAATTTAACTTTGTGTAACAGGTGTTAAGAAACCGGGGGGAGGGTGGGTAAAGAGGAAAAACTTCCAATTTCTCCAAAAATGTTAACTAATGAGTCATTTTAGGGGTTATTAAGATCAGAAAATCTAATTTCATGTAACGGATGTAAAAAAATATACGACGGAGAAGGGGGGAGAAAGAAGCGGATGGAAAATTATTTAAGAATGTTAACAATGTAATTTTCGAGGTTACTGTGGTCTGAAAATCCAATATTACATGGACACTGCAAATTTAAAGAGTGGCGATAAGATAAAGGGGGAAAGGAGAATAAGTGAACTAAAAAGAAAGGAATAATTTTTAAAAATTAACCAACTTTACAAAAGAAAAAGCACTAAAAAGTATGAAATAATATTGTTACGTATTATAACTATGGTTAGTGGTAAATTTAATTTTGTTTAAAGTTAGGTAACTTGTACACCGAAGTTTTAAACTTTGAAGTCGGCGCAATCGCGCAATTTCACAGTATTAATGTCCATAATAATTCATAGACAATTAATATGGAGTTGCGCTCACTTTAAAGTTAATAACTTTTGTGTACAAGTTACTTAAAGTTAAACACTTTTATTATGCTGACCATTAGGTTCAGTAATAAATAACTAAAAATATTACTCTTGTTTACAATTTATTAATGTATTATCATTAATAATTCCTATTATACTTTAAAATTGCGCCGACTTCAAAGTTTAGAACTCCGGTGTACAAGTTACCTAACTTTGAACAAAATTAAGTTTACCGCTAACCACAGTTATAAATACGTAAAAATATTATTTCATACTTTTAAGCAGTGGCGGCTGGTCAAACTTCAAAGTTGTATATCTCTGTTCCTACTTACAGGACCCGTACCAAATTTAGGGGTTTTAATAGTGGGCCCACTGGGAATGTTTTGGTAAAGAAAAAGAACATTGTGTAATTTGCGAAAAAAAGTAAAATTTTTAGTGTGCCCCTCCTAAGAAAAAAATGAACAAGTCTAGGTATTTTAATTATTATTTTCTCTAAACAAATTTTACATTATTTTGTCGACAGTTTTTAAATTTTGAGAGACAAGAATGTGTTAGTAGAAAGTTATAGTCATTTGAATTTTTTCTTAAATTATATTGTAGGCTTAAGAAAATTCAAATGACTATAACTTTCTACTAATGCATTTTTTTCTCTCAAAATTTAAAACCTGTCGACAAAAAGATGTAAAATTCTTTATAAAAAATAATAAATAAAATATCTAGACGTGTTCATTTTTTTCTTAGGAGGGGTACACCAAAAATTTAACTTTTTTTCGCAAATTTCAATATGTTTTTTTTTCTTTACCAAAACATTTCCAGTGGGCTCACTATTAAAACCCCTAATATTGTTACGGGTCCTGTAAGTAGGAACAGAGATATACAACTTTGAAATTTCACCAGCCGCCACTGCTTTTAAGTGCTTTGCCTTTTTGAAAAACAAAAATTATTCCAACAGGAATTCTAGCTAGGAATTTTTGCTGATACGTGGCGCAATACTACGAATTTACCAATAAAACTTACTAATTCATCACAAACGTGACCAAACACAATGTTATTTTATTACTTTTATAAAAATATGTATATCTTGAATTAGAAGTTTTGCGCTTAAACTAATTCAGAGAAAAATATAAAATAAGGAACATCATAAAGCATCTTGTCAAGATTTTAAAATTTACTACATGTACCTAGAGACGATTTATAACAATTTAAATATACATTGGAGCATTTTATAGCAAAGATTGCCACTTATACGTCGCAAATGCAATTGGATGGGAAACTTTTTTATTTTTGACTTTACGAAAAAAAATATTATTCATAAAAAGTTCTGCTTGTTGATAAAATAACACTCAAATTAAAAATTTTAACCCAGCATATACGGGGTACCAAAAAAAAATTAAAACGATAAATACAGTAGAAGGAAAACTATCTTTAATTTTAATTGTAAAGTACAATAACGTAAGAAAGTGTCATCCAGAACTGTAAAGTGATCGAATATGAAATTTGACACAATAACTTTATGGCCATACCTTTGAGCTTGTAATGAAAGACATCCGAATAAAATAATAAGGTATGTGACTGTTAGAGATATTGGTAATAAATTTTAAAATACCGTCTCTGTAAGCAATAAATTTTCTGACAAGCACCAGGTTTGACAGGCGGACGAAGATACCTAATTTGAGGTTCTGCAAGTTGCCGTGGAAAAACCAAAACTCTCACTGAGAAATATTTCACAAACTCTTCCACGACCACGACCAGAGATTTTGATTCACGATTTTTGTTTTGCTCTTGGTTTAAGATGAGGTAGAAGATGCCCCTTTTTGCAAGAAAAATATTATTTTCAGATGACGCCATGTTCACCTCAAATCGAGTGGTGTGTTCCCAAATCTGTAGGTGGTGGAGTGATGAGAATCCCCACTGTGTAATGAAGTGTCGTGACCAGTATTCTTTTAAAGGTGGATCGGACGAAGGTCAGAATTTGCTCCCCTTATGGGGATTCTTTAAAGAAAAATTCTTTGCCCACAGACCTTTTGAAAACATAGACCATTTAGAGAGAATTAACAGAGAATGTATCCAAGAAATTTTCCCTAGAGGTTACTAATCCAGTGGCGGGGATTTCACGACGTCCAACAGATTGTATGGAGAGAAACCGTGGTCATATTGAAGCTTAGTGTAATATTTCATAAAGTGTAATTGTTGTTTATTTTGGTAATATGTTATGTAAAAATATATATTTCAAAACACTTTTTTTTTAAATTCAAATGTATTATATTAATGACCATAAAGTTATTTTGTCAAATTTCATATTGGACCACTTTTCAGTCCTGGGCGACACTTTCTTACGTTACTGCAATTTGCAATTAAAATTACAGTTTTCCTGCTACGGCATTTATCGTTTTTACCTTTTTTAACACGCCGTATATGCTGGGTAAAAATTTTTGATCTGAGTATTATTTTCTTAACAAGCAAAAGTTTTCATGAAGAATAACTTTTTCCGTAAAGTCAAAAATTAAATGTGTCCCATTTGTTAAGATGGTTTTTGGACACGCTTTAAAACGACATTTGTTTATATTACTTCGCATCCGCATGACTACCACAAATTTAAATTAGTGAATTACTGAAACTTATCTTTAATTCCTTTATTCATTTAATCTTCCAGAGTGGCACGCATGTACAGGGTCTTCCAACGAGGACTGAACAGGGGCTCATTTTTGAGCTTCCTTGTATTTAAAGAAAAATCTAAAATAGCTAATCGATGTACTTTTTCCTGCAGAATTCAAAAATGAAACCAAAAATTTATTTGAACCAGAAACAAAAGAGTTACGCTATGGATAAGGTGTTTTTTAAATGGAACATAGCTTTTTTTATACGATTTTCGGAACGAGTGATTTTTTTTATGTCCGTTCTGATTAAAATATTTAATATTGTGACAGCTATTTTTATTAAATTTTAATGTTTTATCCAGTATAATTTAACTTCAATCTGTTTGAAACATACACTAGGTAATAAAGGTAAAATCACCTTGAAATCCTTCAAAGTCAAAAAATTTGACAAATTTACTATAATATTGCCGAAATGAAATATTCATTAGATGAGAGATTGCAATAAATCTTCTCCTTGCTTCTCTTGCATTTTCTTGGCATTTGTAGAACAAGATAACAATCTGCAATCTCTCATCTAATGAATATTTCATTTCGGCAATATTATAGTAAATTTGTCAAATTTTTTGACTTTGAAGGATTTCAAGGTGATTTTACCTTTATTACCTAGTGTATGTTTCAAACAGGTTGAAGTTAAATTATACTGGATAAAACATTAAAATTTAGTAAAAATAGCTGTCACAATATTAAATATTTTAATCAGAACGGACATAAAAAAAATCACTCGTTTCGAAAATCGTATAAAAAAAGCTATGTTCCATTTAAAAAACACCTTATCCATAGCGTAACTCTTTTGTTTCTGGTTTCAAATAAATTTTTGGTTTCATTTTTGAATTCTGCAGGAAAAAGTAGATCGATTGGCTATTTTAGATTTTTCTTTAAATACAAGGAAGCTCAAAAATGAGCCCCTGTTCAGTCCTCGTTGGAAGACCCTGTACCTGTTTACTATTTACAAAATTAAATTTTAATTGGGGAAATTAAACGAAGCTAGGTAATTATTTAGAAATATCACAACAATTTCACGACCAGATGCGCTACTGATCAAACCGGTCTAATTTGACATTTATGGGTTTAAACTGACAAGTGTCAAAATCAACCACGTTTTGTATTATAAATTTATCTTTGAGTATTTTGCAAATTTATACAGGGAGAAAGCAATGTGAGTATGTATGATACAGCGGCGTGCAGTGAAATTTCAAAGTTGTATATCTCTGTTCCTACTTACAGGAACCGTACCAAATTTAGGGGCTTTAATAGTGAGCCCACTGGGAATCGATCGTCGATCAACAACTGCCACCATTCACCTTTAAAAGTATAATATGCCAAAAAAAAAGAACCACTTGCACAATCACAAATTAGGTGTACGGGTTTTTAATGAAAGAACGGTACATACTGTTCATTGCAATCAAGTTCCAGAAGTTGTTTTAGATTAGTTGTTAAGATTACCATTACAAAAATAAGAGTTATTCTGTTTCTTTGAATCTTGAGCTCACGATTTATACAGGATTATTCCTTCAGTATCCCTCAAGTTCAACGTATACTTCAGGGCTTGAAACTCTGGGACGAACAGAAGCAATTTTTTTTAGCGAGCACTCTTGCTCCCAGTGTTGTCGAAGTTTTAATATAACGTCTTAATGTTTTTCACATAAACTTACCATAATGCGAACTGGCCATCTTCCTTCGATTTTTTGTTTCACTTTTCGCCTCCTCAACTTCGATAAAATGACGGGACATTTGAAAATTTGGACCTTAGAAAGATTGTCTTCAGTTGCCTTTAAAAATATAAAGCAACAAAAAAGAACACCTTACACCACTCATTAGGTGTATACCTTTTGTAGGAATAAAACAGTATCGTTCAGATCCAGTAAGATGGTTTAAGATTTAGTTTAAAACTTGTTTAAATTAAGATCTCCTAGTTGATCAGTTGGATTCTGACAAGTTTTTGCCCTGTTATTGTTAATAAGTCGTCATTAAAAACTTATGAATTATTCTGAGAGTTTAGAGATTTGTTTGGTTTCCAAATGATTTGTCTCTTGGTACGGGTTGCTATAATGAATTTAGCTTCATTATTGTCAGAAGTACGTACTAAAATTGCCCTTTTCTTTATAAATTTGCGAAAAACCTCAGAAACAAATTCATAATATAAAACTTAGACACTTGTCAGTTTAAAACTTGGTTGTCAAATTAGACCGGACTAGCGAATCTGGCCGAAAATGTATACGTAGTCATCTCGATCCGATTCCGAGAATAGAAGCCCTAGTATATATCTAACTTTAAACATTACTAATACCGCATTAACTTTTACTACCAGCCATTATGAGCCTTATGAAATTTTTACAAGCAACATATGTTTGCAACTGAAGTTAGCATCCCTTTTCATTTGTTTTAGAGTTAAAACTTAAAGTTTAAAGTCCACAAACTTTAACTAATAATATTCAGAAGCGAAGTTCAAAAGCCAGGTCGTGATGAATAAATGCAAAGTTATTCGACTGTTTGAAATAAGACAAGACAGAGGCAGTAGTTGAAGACTCGGGATGCGGTATTAAGTCAATTTGATGCAAATAAAAATCATTTTTACGAAAAAGTTCCTAGAATTTATTTTTAATTGCTGTAATACGAACAATCTTAAGCAAATTTGTTAATAATTGGTATTTTTTTACAAACTGGTTGCATAAGAAACGGTGACCTCGGAACCCACTAAAACGGTTTCAGGCCGTACTGGGTTTAATTTATATCTTTTAGTTAATCAGGCTTTGACAACTTCTTGTACTGTCATTGTTAAACAAATCGTCATTAAAAGCGTATAGAGATCTGAAAGTTTGTTTTTTCGGATATCTCCGCCATTATTCGGAATAATTTTAATTTGGCTTCTAATTCAGTATCAAATCAGCAACTTTACCTCAGTATAACCAACTCTCTAGCTCATATTGTTACCGAGATATATTTTTAAAAATTATCGACTTTTGAGAGCAGTTGTCTCAAAAACGGTGCATCGCAGCGAAAAAATGTATAGAACTAATCTTGTAGAAAATCTTACAGGCTTTCACTTTTATCTAAATTATTTTTTGCTACAATGCACCGTTTTTGATTTATAAGCGAGAAACCAAAAAAGGGACCTTTCTATCCCCTTCCCCCCTGAAGCGGACAGGCTCGGGGCGGGGACTTTCAGTGTGTTAACGTCCTAACTACCCCCAACATATTCCCGAAGCAAAAACTCACCCCCCCCCCCTCCATGCACTCTATACCCCCTTTACGGCCATTCATTGACTAGCCTATCATGTAGACTGCAAGTCTAAATTCCGAGGCACAGAACAACAAATTTTAAAAACTCGGTGGACTACAGCGTCGGTTTAACAAGTTGCCAAATGAAATAAGATCGTTAAGTGGGAGACAATTTAAGATACAACTGAAGTTTCTGGTGCATGACGAGGGCGTTTTATACGGCAACTAAATGTATGGAATACAGAACTTAGCCCTGTGTGTTTTGGTGCCCTGGGTGCACAGACACTGGTCACTAATGTAATTTTTTCTATAGTTGTAATTTTATTTTTTCCCTGTGTTGTTCCTATCTTTTTCATATCTGGCCCACCTGTGAATTTTCTATTCACTTAAACAGCTCAATTTTTTTATATTTTTAATTTGTACCTATATTTTATAGTTGGTATTAATTTCAGATGTATTCCGTTTGTTCTAATAGTTTTGAAATTGTCCCATATAATTTGTTGATCTGACAATAGCGATACCTGTATTAGCTAGTTATCTTAGTTAGTTTAGTTAATTGATATATTATGTTTGCTTAGGTTGGGCTTATGTGGCTATTGAAGTAATGTGTTCGTGTCGACTAAGATCATGTTGGTGCTATGCTAACATATTAAATTAGTAACGCCCTGTATAAACGTTGTGCTTTTCAGTTATCACCTATAGGCATGTAACTAATTTGATCTGAGTTTTTACTTATATTTTAAATTTCAGTAAACTTTTCCCCGCGTAAATATTTACGCCAAAATAGCATGCAGCTCACTTAAGAAGCTCAAATATAAACAAGACATACATTTTTATACAGCATTAGTGATAAAACTTTTTACGACCAACCTATGTTCGAAAATAAAAATGTTATTTCTTCTGCTTACTTTAAAACTAAAATTTAATATTTAAAAAAATAATAAGTTTTACGCGCAGAGCTGGCAGAGCCACCTACCTTAGCAAATAAAGATGTCATTTCTACTGTTTATTTTAACACTAAAATTTAATAGTAAAAAAACAAAAACTTTCACAGACAGAGCTGGAAAGCAAGGTCATTATGTATAAACGCACATCTAGTCAAGTTTTGAAAATAAAAGAGTCGAAGTTTAACTTTTCAGAAGTGATATTACAAAAAAATTGGATGCTAATTAATGCTAGGGTTTGTAGATCATTTAACGAATATCTAATGTAGGACTTCGGTTCGGGCAGCAAACTAAAGAACATTGAGGTAACGTAATGCCAAAAAACACAAGGAAGAAAACAGCGTAAACAAAAGTTTACTTTAGGCAAATTTTATTCATATTTTGAGGTGAAACGTAAGCAAAAGTTTAAAGTCAATTAAGGATATTTTTATACAGTTGGTAATCAAGCAATTGCCATGAATTTATTTTGGCAGATCATTACGCAAAATTTACATCCATAATTTTGTCTTAAAACCAAATGGATCATCCATTGCCGCAGTACTTCATTCAGATAACTTTACAGTTGCATTTCATTAAATCAATGGTCAATGAATATTAAAAGCTTCTCTTACTGATGAGGGAGAACAGATGCCGCCACCAGTGACGTTTCATAGATATGATGTTAAATTATGGAGACGATGTTGATTATTTTCATAGTTTCATTTATTGGTTTCCCAACTTTTTCACTTTCACTGAAAACATTTAAACAGCGAATGTTGTTAAAAATTCTAGGTTAATTCTTATTTTCACCTCTTGAGAAATGAAAAATATTAATTGCTTAATCCATAAAATACAAATAATTGGAGGGTCTAATGCAAATGGGCCTAAGTCACACTTTATGGTTCGGAAAAACAAGTCCCAATTTTTTTTTGATGTCTGGAAATATTATGCTTAGGACTATGATTGTACTTTTCTCTCTAAAGATACTTTATAGTTTTTGAACCATTGCAGCAATCTATTTACTGTATTTAACTACAGCAGGGATGAGAAAAAAATGGACTTAGGCTTTCTTTGCTTAGGACTAAAATTTTTTTTTTGTGTAAAAACTCAATAATTTAGACAGTAAAATGTTTTGATTCTTATATTAATGTCATTAGCTAAAACAAAAATAAACTGATATGAACAATATTTATTAAAAATAGAAAAGTGGTATTCTTACATAATATTCATCTTGGATCAGATAAGACAAAATTAATTTCACTTTAAGTACGAAACAATATGTCTAATTAAAGATATGCCTAATTAGACGGAATTAAGTTCAGTCAACTAAGTTATTCATAATGAGACTTATTGATAAGCGACCTTGGGCTCTTATCCTCCTTTCTTAATAACTGTTCATAACTTTGCTAATTTTTTTCTTTTTTTTTGTTCGCATTATTAATTACCACCGTTAATAAGTTTCTCGAGAATTCCGTAATGAGTAACTTTGTAAAAGTAATATTAATTAGCAACATATTTACTCCAAACAGTATCTAAAAACCTGCAAGTTCCGTTTTGTCTTATTTCCATCACTCTGATTTTAAGGATTTTTTCTAAATAATATTAAAGTTGAATAACAAATCATTTTTTAGCTACCTGAAAGTCGATTTTGCACAGATTATAATTTATAATTAAATATGCTGACGGTTCGTTAATATCTGATATTTTTAATTTCGAATTAGAGCTATGTGAGTTAGTGGTTTTTAGCGCTACAAGACTTGGCGACATATTTTGACACTGATACCACAAGAATAAATAAACAACCAAAAAGATAACTCTCCTTGTTGTCAAACGCGACGACTAGTGGCCTCCAAACCATCGATACCCTGAAGCATTCAGTGCGGTAACAATCTTCGGATTGGTAGGTACTGTTGTAAACACACATGTTAAAATATATGTATCCAATATTTGATTAGTCCCATTCTTAACCGTTACAGAGATATAGGGACTGCAAAAAGTAGAAATTATTATAATGAAATAATTTTTGTAAAACTACATTCTATAATCTTCAAAAATACCACCGTCTACACATGTCATGTCAGCTCGTTTATGAATAGCTCATGTTGCTCACTGGGCTGACTCGGGCATGTCTCTTATATCTGATGCGTTCATTATGTCCACTTTAGCTGCATATACTAAGATTTATATCAACCCCAAAGACTATAATCGAGAGGATTAAGATCGGGCGATCTTGATGGCCATGTGGCCAACCATATGGGCCACCCCGGCCAATCGATCGATTTGGAAAGTTGGCAATTAAAAAATGTCTTACTGGTAAACTGTAATGAGCTGGAGCTCGGTCATGTTGCAAGTACATGTTTTGTCGTACATAAAGTGGAATATCATCTAAAAATGTTAGCAAATAATTTTGTAGAAAATCTAAGTACCTTTTTCCTGTATGATAACTGTCCCGTATGATTGGACCGATTAATTTACTGTCTGACATACCGCACTACACCTTGTTGTTAAATCGATGTTGAAAATAATTAGTTTCAACCACGGCATGAGGATTCTCATAAGATCATCGATGTTCATTGTAATTGACTGTGCTTCATATTAAGTGAATACAATGTATTTATACAGTCTTCGATTTTCATTTATCCAGCTTCAGAATTGCATCCTTAACGCACGATTACCTTCTTGTAAATGTTGAACTCTTTGTAAATGAAATGGATTCAATAAATTACTATTTAAAGTCCTTCAACTGGTTGATTGTGTAATTTCAAAAAATCCCACAATCCGCCTTGTATTTGTGCTTGGTTCATTTTCGACTATGTCAAGAACAGCTTCTTCTTGTTCAATACCAAGTCCTCTTGCCGTTCTGAAACTCACGCACTTAGAAACATACTAGTTTCTGCAGCACTACTAAAAACTTTTTGAAAAACTCTTTGATTTGGCACTCTTTGATTAGGAAAGAAGACTAGTACTTAGCAACTGCAAGATTTGCACTTCCATTGCAAAAGTCGTATACAAATATTATATCAACATATTCGCGATGACTAGATATCGCAGGCATAATTAAAGCAAATAAATATTTACTAAACTAAATTTGACATTGACAAAAGCAATTTTCACTTTTTTAGTAATATCTGACACGTTAAATTCACCGCCTAGTGATAACATTAAAACTAAAACTTTTTCATTCTGATTCGCTAAGAAGGTTTAAGATTTAGTACTGGTTTAAATTAGGATCAGTTATGTTTTGACAGGTTTTTGTCCTGTAATAATATAATAATAATAAGTCGTCATTAAAACTTGTGTTATTTCAGCGATTTACTTGGTTTCCAAATGGTTTTTATCTTGGAACGGGTTGCTACGGTAAATTTAGTTCTTTATTGTGGAAAGTAGGTACTAAAATTGCCGTTCTATTTATACATTTGCAAAAAACCTGACACTAATTCATAGTATAAAACGTAATTGTCTTATTCTTACACTTTTCAGTTTAAAACTTTTGGTTTGTCAAATTAGACCGGACTAGTATTGGAGAATCTGGGCGTTTATGCCTTACGTTCTAAAATAACGTTTCCCCCTGTATCTCTGTAACGGCCAAGAATGGGGCCAATTATAGCAAATGTTTATTTTGAGTCCATGAATACGTACTTAAAATATTGGAACTTTCTTCTGCGTACTTGGCCAAACCGTCACGTGATTAAAAATAAGATTTTCAAATGCTGGATCACGTGACATTTCAGACGACGCGACCGTAAAATGCCGATCGCCCACGAAGGTGTCACTTGCGTCATTGTCTGCAGTTTTCAAATTCAGTTAAATATTAATATGTATTTATTATTTATTATTAGGCATATATAATATGTACAGGGTCTTTGATTATATTTACGTGGCTATCTGGAGCCGTTATTTTTGAAGATAGAAAAAAATGATTTATATAAAAATTGTAGTTTTTTTTCCATATTATCTTTTGAAATTATCAGTAGAAAAATATCGTATTAAAAAAATGGAAAAATACAGGCAACTTCAATTTTTTTAAATGGAACACCCTGTATATTATGCGCTACAACGAAAGATCTTTTTTTTCTGATTTCAAATATATATATGTTGATGATATTTGGGTGAACCATTTTTGAGATATTTCAGCTTAAACTATAAATAAATTGAAAAAAAAATTCATATTGGTATCAAGAAAGCCATGGAAACAATCAAATTGTAGAAAATAACTAAACTATAAATTTATAAAACATAACAATTTTATTGTTTCCATGGCTTTCTTGATACCAATATGAATTTTTTTTTCAATTTATTTATAGTTTAAGCTAAAATATCTCAAAAATGGTTCACCCAAATATCATCAACATATATATATATTTGAAATCAGAAAAAAAAAGATCTTTCGTTGTAGAGCATAATATACAGGGTGTTCCATTTAAAAAAATTGAAGTTGTCTATATTTTTTAATAACTTCAAAAGATAATATGGAAAAAAAACTACAATTTTTATATAAAACATTTTTTTCTATCTTCAAAAATAAAGGCTCCAGATAGCCACGTAAATATAATCAAAGACCCTGTACATATATCCTGATTTCAAATAAGTAATAAAATTGGGAAATTCAGTTTTAGTGAAAGACCTTACTAACTATAAATTAGTGAGACTCCATTATTCCGAATTCTGAAAGAATGCTTATTAAAATTATTCTTTAACTTAATTATAGAAGCTCCTAAGAATTTATTTATGAGGGCAATTAATAATGCCAAAAAAACACAGCAAAAATAAAAATGGAGAAAGTTCTAAACGGTTATTAAGCATGAAGAGAGAAAAAACAAGTCTTTTTAAGCCTCTTTATGAATTTGCACTTATTTAATTATTCTCCAAGAAGAAAGCTCTTTTACAAGTTAAAAACGGTTCAAATTAAGCAGTTAGTTTTATAATAAATAATTTATTTAATTATGTATAAATCGCTGCTTGTCTTTACGTAAAAATTTTAGTTTAAAAAATAGAGCTAAAGGGTATAATCAATAATTTATAACAAGTTTAGAACTTAGGGCCAAGTTAAGTTTTCATTATTGAATGATTTTGGTTCATGAGGTTTATTCATAAACGGCAAGATTTATTAATTTCAAATTAAACAATGTTAACAGGCAGCAGCGTAGCAATGGGTTGGGTTGGGTTGGGTTGGGGGGGGGGGGGGCGGTCCGCCCCGGGTACCATACCAAGGGGGGTGACATCAGTGGGCTTGGGCTCATGCCATGGAAAATGTGGTCATAAAAATCAGTAAAAAATTATTATTTCTCATTATTATAATCTAAAACAAAGCTAATTTTTATAAATTTCATATTCCAAATCGCAAGCATTTTTAAATTTCTGTGAACAAACCACGGCTCTCTTTTCATCTTTTAAACACTATTCGTTGCATTCTTTATGTTGGTATTGTTATATTATATTGTACCATTATTTATGATTACGGGTAAAGAAAGGCGAAGGGCATTCAATTTGTTCTTACAAAAACACATGTTAGGGAAGAATCGCTTGAAATCTACATCAGACGCCAAAGGTGATAAATTAAAGAAAAAGTGGTGACCTGAACGCTTTTTTATGTAACAATTATTCTTGGAGTATACTGTTATTTTAAAAGTATTGGCGTTCAATGGTCATCCCTGACTTAGGATTGCCAGATCCAACATCTTCAAAATCGGGTTATCAGCGTCTCAATGCTGCTTAAAAATCGGGAATTGGGTCAAAAAATCGCGATGCTATTTTTTAATATGTGAATAATATATGAAATAATATTTACTTAATAAATGAACTGAAAAGCATACATTAAGAAAACATAAATATAAACTTTTAATGAAAATCAAACGTAAAAAATATAGTATAGCTTTAAAAACCATACATCTTAAACTAAGAACAGTCAGTACCACTTAAACTAAAACTAAATTTTAAAAGTCTAGACACATCGCAAGTGTGTAGGGACGCAGGACATACCATTTGAAATCGGGACTGTCCCGATAAAATCGGGACGTCTGGCAACCCTATCCCGGCCAAGTATTTTAATTAATAAAATAGTATTGTTCAGTTTTAGATTTGTGTCGTCAGTGTTTAGTGTGCCTAGCAATTGTAAAAAAATACGATACTTACAATAAAAATAAAAGAAAATTGTTCCCCACTTGTGAAGAACCTTGGCAAAAACTGGATTGCTTTAAATTTTTTGGAGTTTATAATATAATCGAATAGAATCGAAGATTTTTTTTTAATTGTAGGACTCTATTAATTTATTTTTAAAAAATTGCCCATTCTAAATTTTTCCAATTTACAAATCCAGAAGTATCAACAAAAATGTGAAAAAAATAGTTTTTTGATAAAATAGAAATTTTGTCGCCAAAAGTAGATAATCCCAATGGGTTAGTTTGGGCGTGGCATCCAAAAAATTTTCGTCTGTGGCGCATTTTTTTAAGCTTTATACCCTGCCAGGGGGTGATACCGTTGATACCCGCCCCGAGCATCACTCACCCTAGCTACGCCTCTGTTAACAGGGCTTTATTGAAAAAGTATTCTGGTATAAATTTAAATTTTCTATATATATAATATTTGAAAGATATATTTCATGAATCGATGAAAACGTTCGTATGGGTACATCGAACGAAATAAATAAATACGGTATACAAAACCCATCACCGATAAAATGTATAGTGATATTTTCATCAGAGTTTTCACCTCATTTGCTAAATGCATTTATAAGTCTACCAGATGAGGAAGACTGAATATTTTTTAAATTTTTCGGTTCTTCATAAATCATGTGATGACCACTTTAAATTTTATCGTTTATGGTTTAGCGTGTCTATAATTTCTAGTTGCAAAATCTCACTATTATCTCAACACAAATAACCCCTTTTCCTTATGCACCAAAAATGAAAGTGTTATTGGGGTTGCCTATACTTTGTCACGAATGTCAACGTGTTCAGTTAAATCTTGGCGTACCCTAAGAGAGTTGTGCTTTTTAATAAATAAATAAATTTTAATTTTCAGTTTTTCAATAACGCTGATATATTTTGAAGATAGTATCTATATTACCATACTTCAACAGCAAAATCTTCCACTATGCAAGTTCCTCATTACAGAGCAATTGTATTGCATTAGTACAATAATGAGCCACTTTATGGACGCAAAACTGTACCATAATAATAATTTATGTTACAAGTCCGGAATATAAACGAGTATTGTAATAAGACCTAACGGACGTGTATTATTTCAAATTTTATTTAATACTCTCTTATTAAAATTACAAATCTTTCTTTATTTTAATTTTTTGATGTTTTTCCGAATTCGTTATCATTTTAAATTTTAACGGGTATCGATATCGTTAGAATCACATCTATTGAATTTCGGCCATGTTGCCTTTAAACACATTCTCTTATTTGTTTATATCCCGTCAATAAACTGGACGTCGTATATTCTTTGAGAGACGTGAACATGAAAGAAAATTTGTTAAAAAGCACTGAAGCAATGGGAAAATTGATTCCAAGTAAATATGAAATGGAATAGGCACCAAATAAATGTATTAAAATGCATGACAGTTTATGAAGTTTTCAGTAAAAAATTACATGAATCCGGAATATGTTGCTATGCAACACTTTGCGGCCTAGTGATGTAATGTTCACTCTACGGACTAAAATGACGTAAAGTGGTATTTTCCGGACAGTATGAAATAAACAGGATTTTATAATAAAATCGCACCTAAATAAGTTGGTTGTCCTACACTTGACAGTTTCAAATTTTTGATTAGCAAATTACACATGCCCACGAAGGGACAAAATTCCCCAGTTTTGGCCAAAATGGTAAATTTTCAACTTCCAAGAATCGGTAAATTATTTGTATGGCCTTGTTAATAACAGAATAGGGGTTATACGAGTATAACCCAGTTTTCAACTATTGAAGCTCCACCTGTCTCGCTGAACATGGTTAGTGAAGAGGAAGTTTTCGTGAATCTAGGTGAATAGTTTTGAACAAAGTTGGTATATTAAATTGTGCTTTACCAAGATTTGGTTTTGGCGTGAAGAAAACTTTAGCATGTGGAATGAAGGGCAAGGTAGGTACTTTTAAAAGAATGATAGGTATCCAAGATAATTTATATAGTGTATTGTTCTTTTAGTTTTGGTATGTCATTTATAAACGAGATAATATGCAACTTCACTTTGAGTTATAAAAAGTTTCCCGCTGTTTTCCAATTAGTTTTTCTTTACCAAACATTTTGTAGTTATGTATAGTAAATGAGCACAATAAAGGAGGCTGCTTGAAGCTGTTCGATTTTGTGAAAACTTTATATACAGTGTGGTCCCCTAAAAGTGCCACAAAAGGGATTTGTTTTTATTAGTGACACTACCTAAATATAAATACCAAAGAGAGTTAGTGCATGTCTAAAAAACATATTCGCCGCACTTGGAGTTACTTAAACTCAAACAGCATACAGGGTAGGACAAAAAATAAAATGTCATTCAGGAGTAAAGGACCCTTTTTTTCAAAAAATATGGCAAAATGGTATAAAGATAAGTTGTCTGAAATTAAAAGCTATATCTAGATTTAAAGTCATAGCCTTCAATCTGGAAAAAAAAATCAGAGAAAACTCGAAGTAACCCCTCTATTTCGTTTTTTATTAATATTTAACCAGAGCAAAATAAACCACATTTGCGTTACATTTCAAAACTTTATTTATATCGTTGTTAATTTAATTATTAATTATTATTTTTAAGGAACCCCAGAATCTACCGCGGTTGCAAGGATCCTTCCTCCCAAGAAGAAAGTACAAGACGTTTTTCTCGGATGCATTTTCTTTGACAGAATGTCCCGAAGTGTCAGAATTAAGTTCTCCGGAAATTTTAAGCTACAGTGACGATGAAGAAATTAGTTTAGATTTCTATTTAAAGTTCCTAAATATTGTAATTTCGGCTTTATAATAAAACTGTAAAAATATATGTCTTTCTGTTTAGATCTTATCTCTTAAAAACAATTTAGAACAACAGTATGCTTATATTTTAGATTTTTTAATCATGACCACTTTTGGAGCCATATGGGTCATCGTGCAGTCCAGCGATAGCGAACCTCGCCGTAAACTTTTAGTTAAGAAAGGGAACAACTAATATCGTAAAGTTATAGGGGAAGAAAAGGAGACGCTGATCAGCTAAATATATTTTCGTGGGTCAATGCGTATTTAATGAGCTTTCTTCGCACATAACTGCAAATCTGTGCGTGTGCTCTGAAAAAACACCTAACTAACTTTTCCTTCTCTTTCATTATTACAAAAATAATGACTGCATTAACTTCTACAAACTACCAACCATTAAATATCTCATAAAATTTTTACAGGCGACATATTTTTGCGGTTAAAATCATCATTCCGTCGTTATTTCAGAGCGTCAGTTTTAACTTTGCTTTAAGTGTACTAACTTTAACTAATACTTAATATTCAAAATTAAAGCTTGAAAGTCAAGTCTCAATGAATAAATGCAAACGTTTTAGAGCTTTGAAACTGAAAAAGATGGTCAGTATAAATTTATGTATCTAATTATAAGTCAATAGAATTATTCATAAAAACTTACACTTTTAAATGGCAGCTAACATGAAACTATACATATTGATACCTATATTTTTTTCAGTGGTTTCCAAACTGTTTCGATTCATGGCGCCCTTAATGAACCAAATATTTTTCTAGGCACCCCGCACAGCGGGACGTTACACAGAAACTTCGAGTTGTATGACACCTGAGCAGTGGTGCACCCAGTGGGGGGGGGGACGCTTAGCTAGTGATAGTACCATTCAAGAATACATTGTGTTTACAGAAGACACCGATCCTTTGTCAGCATAATATCACGGCTACTCTTGAAGACAGCGAAGCAAGTTGTTTTGCAAAGTGCTTTTCCTTAAATTAGATTCCTATATATTCTTTTTATTGAGTATTACAGTTGATAATATTATTTATTTTAGTATAATTTCGAATGTGAAAATGTTATTCTGGACCCATAAGATCAAATCGATTTTTCTTGTAACCTTACAATAGAAAATAAATAGGTTTTGTTTTAAATATAGACTAATAGTCGACGAATTTGTGGTAAATAAATTATATGATTATATAATGGTTATACAGGGTGATTCACGGTCGATGGTAGGTTAGACGTTTATGGAGAACGGAACGCGGGATTTTTTTGAAAATTTGGCAACGTGGGTAATTAGCTATGCTCTGTCCATCTAAAATATTTTCAGCATTGCGACGTTGCCGCTTCTATCAAAAAGTCCTAGCAACTTTATTTTTTTAAATGGAACACCCCATATATTAATAAATTTTTAGAATCGCTCTTTTATTACAATACTTTTTTGTTAATATTACCCTATACCTATCTCTATCGGTTTTCGAGATAAAAATTAGTTTGTGTTAAATATGGTCCAAAACATGGCCCTAATTACACGTAAGTAAATTAGTGCTCTCAATTCATGGAAAGTTGATATTTTGGCGGTAGTTTAGACAGACCCGATGTATTTATTTTTCACCATGAAATCGACTCCATATCATACAGGGCGTGCTAAGATTACTATTATTTCCGTTGTTCATAAAAGGGGTCAAATGTTCGTTTTTTTAAATGAAACCCCCCTGTATATTAATCAATAAATTGAAAGACGAAGAAAAACGCTTTAAGATGGTACATCATATTCCTATACCTAAATCATCAAGTTTTCTTAATAAAAGCGCTTTTTTGTGAAAAAAAAAATAAAGACTTTAATTTTAAGTAACCATGGATATCAAACATCAAAATATCAAACTTACGACATTTTGACGACTGTGTTTAAAAAAATCTCCCAAAATGAACGCAGATAATCATTATTCAAACGAAGTTCTTATGAAATTATTTATTTTACACGGACAATGTGATCAAATCATTGCCAGAACTTGCAGAAAATTTAACCAAATGTATCCTGAATTGACACAAATGAACGAAAGGAAGTTTGTAAGATTACAAAATAATTTCATTAACATGTGAAAATAAATTAAATAACAAAATTAGGAAGGTTCATATTTTCACATGTTAATGAAATTATTTTGTAATCTTACAAACTTCCTTTCGTTCATTTGTGTCAATTCAGGATACATTTGGTTAAATTTTCTGCAAGTTCTGGCAATGATTTGATCACATTGTCCGTGTAAAATAAATAATTTCATAAGAACTTCGTTTGAATAATGATTATCTGCGTTCATTTTGGGAGATTTTTTTAAACACAGTCGTCAAAATGTCGTAAGTTTGATATTTTGATGTTTGATATCCATGGTTACTTAAAATTAAAGTCTTTATTTTTTTTTTCACAAAAAAGCGCTTTTATTAAGAAAACTTGATGATTTAGGTATAGGAATATGATGTACCATCTTAAAGCGTTTTTCTTCGTCTTTCAATTTATTGATTAATATACAGGGGGTTTCATTTAAAAAAACGAACATTTGACCCCTTTTATGAACAACGGAAATAATAGTAATCTTAGCACGCCCTGTATGATATGGAGTCGATTTCATGGTGAAAAATAAATACATCGGGTCTGTCTAAACTACCGCCAAAATATCAACTTTCCATGAATTGAGAGCACTAATTTACTTACGTGTAATTAGGGCCATGTTTTGGACCATATTTAACACAAACTAATTTTTATCTCGAAAACCGATAGAGATAGGTATAGGGTAATATTAACAAAAAAGTATTGTAATAAAAGAGCGATTCTAAAAATTTATTAATATATGGGGTGTTCCATTTAAAAAAATAAAGTTGCTAGGACTTTTTGATAGAAGCGGCAACGTCGCAATGCTGAAAATATTTTAGATGGACAGAGCATAGCTAATTACCCACGTTGCCAAATTTTCAAAAAAATCCCGCGTTCCGTTCTCCATAAACGTCTAACCTACCATCGACCGTGAATCACCCTGTATATAGATCGCTGTACTGTGCGGTGCATATTTTGGCAACCACTGCTTTGTCCAAAAATAGTCAACTATCGGTATAACCAGAATTATTTGTAAAACAGTTCTGGAAAAATCCGATATTTTTGAAATTCTAAAAAATTTGCATTGCCTTCCCGAACAAAATCTACTTTATGGCAAATTCATTTATTATTACTTCCTTATTTACAAATACTGTTTTTTTACATATGTTTAGGTTTGTAAAGAACCCCTAACTTTTTCGCCAGGTAAAAATTGTCAATTTTTTTTATGTTAAGGGTTCAAACACACGGTTGTA
The DNA here is from genome assembly GCA_963971165.1 of Philopedon plagiatum. NCBI lineage: Eukaryota > Metazoa > Arthropoda > Insecta > Coleoptera > Curculionidae > Philopedon > Philopedon plagiatum. The sequence continues at coordinate 82,228,709 of OZ020194.1, read as the reverse complement.
GATAAAATCTCGAATTTAACTTGTGAGGTAAAAGCATCTATAAAGAACTCGAGTTTTATACTTGTACGTGTCTACTACACTTATAAAATATGCTATTACATACATACATACAATATAAACTAGATTACTACCAAAACATAACACACAAAAATTCAAACCCAAACAGAGATGATAACAAAAATATACGGATGCATTAAATTTAAACTCCATTTGTGCATATTTCATTGTTTTTTTTGGGATTTTTTTATGTAAACTCTTTTGCTCCCAAACTACTAATCTCCAAGCAACGTGAGTTCACACGTTTACGTTTTGCATTAAGTTAGGGTCGTGCTTTGTCACAGTTTTGTAAAAATGCAAAACAAACAAAGAAAATAAAAAAAAACATTTAGGACTAATATGTACAATTAAGTGCAATGAGGTTCAAAAATGGGGATAAATAAAATGATCACTGAAATATATACATATTTACCACCAAACGAAATCTTGTAAATAACTAGCTTAATCCCAGAAATTATTTTTTATCTCAGATTTACTTAACCATCTTCAAACATTTTTCTCTCCAAATTTACAAAAATCTCTATCCAAAATTAACTATTAAGCTTTTTTTCGTCGAACGTAAAATCAATCCTGAGTACGAATTATTTGCTTTGTTATCAAATTAAAATAACGTAATTGTTTAACTGTATTTTTTAATCAACATCTAAAATACAGAAGATTCTAAATTCAAATAGCGATAAATATTCAATGACTAAATAATATTTTGACGAATAAAAATCATAAACGGATATAATCGCTTTGAAATAGTTTGGTAATAACAATTTGGTGATAAATTTGTTATTCTGGACAAAAATAATCTACTAATTACCTTTGTTGATGACTATACTTATATAGATAAATACAATTTGGTGGTAAATCTGTTATTCTGGAAACGAATTCGCTTATATTCAGTCACCAAAAACGGATTTATTAGGTGATCCATTAAATCATACCCTTAACAAATCTATCTGTTATCTAATAGAAACATATATTATTATTTTAGGAACACTTCTATAGCTTTCTACATATACAAGAATTTTATAAGAAAGATAAACATTCAAACAACTTTGAGAGCTATGTTCCTCTAAATTTTTAAAAGCTTTTTCGTATGCAAACATGATTTGGCGGCTTCAAAAAACACGCAACTAATTTCACGACGGTGCTATGCAAATAAAAAATGTTTAACCTGCCTACACCGGCAACCATTAAATATTTTACAAAAACACATTTTTGCCATAAAGATGTCCCTAATTTTTTTCAGAGGTACGTAAGTAAAAGTCAACATTAAGTTAAATTAAATCTGCAGTGTTCAGGAGGCAAGGAGATAAGTTTGGCCGCAAATAAAATAAAATAACTTTATTTTAATTATGCTATAATGGCACCAATGAGTCTGCTTAATTTTTTTTATTTATTTACCTTCAGTTTTACAGACAAGGCTCGAACCAAGAGCTGGATAATACACGCAGATCGATGCACCTATCCCTTTCCCAAGATTAATCCCAGACTGTGGTGCCAAGAACCTTGTTCAGTTCAACGCCTCTAAACTCAGTCTTGCTCCGTCACGAAAAAATCCGGAAACACTTACATACACATGAATGGCCAAGCCCCTCAGAACAATAAAACGTTCGATCTTGTTCGCATTGCTTTCGAACATGATCTCAGCTGGCTTAAATACATTACTTCAATAGCCGCATCAGCAGCTAAAAAGCTTGGTTTTCTTTTTCGAGCCAGAAAATTCTTTTCTCATTCCAATTTACACACTCTCTATGTTTCCCAAATAAGACCTAACCTAGAGTACTGCTCCTACATCTGGGAGCGGCACCATCTTCGGCACATAACATCCTTGATTCTATCCAAAAGAGGGCCATTCGACTCATCAATGACCCAGTCCTCACAAGGAAACTCCATCCACTCGCTCATCGCTGCGCTGTTGGGGATTTATCTTTTTCTACCGATACTTCCACGGACTTTGCTCTAAAGAACTAGTCGCTGTTATTTCCCCCTTATCTGTTCCTAACAGAACAATAAGAGGCGCGTTACGTAAGCATCCCTTTGCCGTCCAGCCACAAAAGCCTAGAACATCCCACTTCTCTTGCTTGAGGTATTCATACCCAGAGTCTCCAGATTATGGAACAAATTGCCTGCAGATGTTTTGCCTTCCCCTTCAAACCTCCTATCCTCTAGATCCCGTGTCAATAGATTACATTTCCCTTCAAGGAGGTTAAAAAAGCCAAATTACATTAAAAAGTAGATTTATTAAATAATAAGATGCACTTAAAATCTGTTTTCTCTATCTTTACTAATAGCAAAAATATTTGCCCATACTAAGACTTTTCGGACACCCTGTATATTTGAATGTTGTGATAAAACTGAACTTGATTTGACGGGCGTCTTAACTAATAAATTCTAATTAGAAATCATGCAAAATATTGATTTAATATAAGCTTTAAATATTAGTATTAACACGGAGTTTTCAAAACCAAACACTTAAATGAAATTGCATAATAAATTGATTATTCAGTGTTACTGTAAAAATCTCATTTTATAAAATATGTTAATCTAGTCCATAAGCAAATTTTGAAAATGCCGCCCCATATTTTTAAAAGCTTTTTCGTCTACAAACACGATCTAGTGGCTTAAAAAATTAAGCAGCCTTTTTCAAAGACCGCCTATGCAAATAAAATTAAACCTTGTGAAGGTCTATCCATTAAATAGACTGCTCGTCAAAAGGTAGGGATATTGTCAGTAAGTGTATAGATGTGTATATTGTAAGAAGTTATTCCAAAAAATATATGCCAACAATTATATATTTTTGAAAAGTTTATGAAAAAATCCATTGAATGAAAACAATAATAATATTTAAAAAATGCAACTTTGGATTTTATCTTCAAATTTGTTCATTCTACAAAAAAATTGATTACGCCACTGGATTCTTCGCAAAAAACTATATAATAGTTAGTTTTTACTTTATCGATAAATTAAAAGGCAACTGAGATAAGTAGGGTGCTTAAAAATGACACATTTTCAAAATCGACCTGTATCGCCGAAACGAAGGGGGCTATGAAAATTCTGTTTGTAGAATCATATGTTTCATGAAATAGTAGCACAGTATTGCGAAATCCGCAAAGATAACCGAGATACCCCGCAAAAGAGTCGAAAATTAGACACCCTGAATTTCAAATTATAGTGGTTAAAATGTACAGATAATTTTTTGTGAATAAAAAATGCATTTGATAGGTTTGATTACTTCCATTTATGCTCGAGATTAACAAAAAATTAATCGGAAATGTTTTTTTCAATCCTAGCAATATTCTTAACTTTTGACGAGCAGTTTATCTTGTGAGAATTAAAGAGAGATATTTTCGCAGCGAACTCGCTGTATTTCCATTGGTTTTGAAGTGATATTTCATCCTAAGTAAATAGAATTCCAGTTATGATACTTACAAATCAAGTTTAGAGAGCAAGTCATAAGAAATTTATGCAAATTAAATTCATTTATCACGACTAACCAAGATTGTGATTTTAGACCTGAGGAGGAGTAATCAGCACGATCGTGTTTTTTACACAGTTGCTGCTCAGTTATGTTATAAAATGTTATTAAATTCCAACGATTTTTTGACGTCACACATCAAAAAGACATAATTCAATAAAGATATCAAAGTTTTATTTTGTACCTTTCCCAGAGGCGTAGTTGAGAGGGGTGCTTAGCACCCCAAAACTCTAACTAGCACCCCCAAAATGTACAACCCTCTACCCCATGAACACAACTTCTGGCCATATGCTGAATAGGGTCTAGGGCTTAGGCACCTCTGAATTTGACTGCCGAACTACGCCTATGAATTTTTCTTAAAAGTACAAAATAAAGTTTTGTACCCAGATCTACTATTATCAAGACCGGTATAAGCTGAAAGTTAAGGGTTTAAATTGGCAAAAAGAATAAGACAACTGAGTTTTTTCGCAAATTTAAAAAGAACCCCAAGTACCAACCGTGCCAGGCGTCGTATAACTTCAGTGATACCACATTGAAAATTTCCAAACAATCGATTCTAATCTTATTATCCTTTAAAGCAGTTTTTTGGGCACCTCACTTCTTTTGCGAACCAGTGTATTTTAATTCACTTTGGAATTTCGCGATTTCTGAAAGCAAGCTTTAAATTTACTGATTATTATTACAAAATGGTCTGTATAAAGTAAATATAGCTCAAAAAATATTGCGAAAGCTCTGTTTAAAAGCTTTTTGGTATAAAAACATTATTTAGAGGCTTGAAAAATCGGTCAGCTAATTTTAGAGATCTACTGTGCAAATAAAAAGACCGTAATAAACCTCTCTAAACCCCGTCCATTAAATATTTCATAAAATTTTGGAAGCGACTATTTAGCAGCAAACTCGTCGCTTCTGTATTTGTTCTAGATTTAAAACTCTATCCTAAGTACACAAATTTTAAATTATAATATTCAGAGGCGAAGTTTAAAAGGCAGTTCGTAATGAATAAATGCAAAGTAATTCCGGTTTCGGAAATCGGGCAAGATATTCAATTTGGACCTTTAAATGCTAAATTTAGCGGTATTACGTTAATTTCATGCTAAATGGTTTGATACTTACAAAGTTAGTAATTAAAGTGCGGTAACGACAAATTTAATAAGATAAAAATAATTTATTTGAGTACTCAGTAAAAGTAAAAATACGCTTACATAATAAAAGACTACAAAAATTAAGGTAAAAATACACATTATTCACGGTGACCGACCTATTGAAAGATCTTGAGCATTAGTTGAGATGTTTTTTTTTAACTTTTTTTTACCTTTTGAGGGGTGACGCTAGAGAGTTGAGGCCAAAATTTTAAATGCAACCCGATGCTATGTTGTATGGTACCTCATTTTAAAGGTCTTCAAAAAAGAAACATTTTACCGCAAACCCGAAGTCCGTATCTTAATTCGTTTTTAAATGGCAAGCCTTTAAACATTCAAAATCGTGAAAAAAATTATAAATTCAAATACCTTTGTTTCTCTTATTACTTTAAAAGTTGTTCAAATTGACCACCATGAACTTATTGGATGTAATAAAGTCGATTTTGGAACTCACTTCTTACATTTTCGAGAATGGCAGGTGTTACTTCTTGGCAGATTTGCAAATAGACCTTATTACTGCCAAGAAGCTCCTGGTGGTAGTTTTGAACAACTTTTTTTTATCTTCTGACAGCCCACGAAGACCGAAGTCTAAGTATTATGTACCGTGGGTGTACTGGGGAATCGACTCCCATATTCAGAGCTGGAAACATCCGTAGGGATTTCACCAGCCCTTTAAGAGGATGTACCACCTCGGTCGAGGAAGAATTCCTCTACCACCTTCCTTTAAAGTAATAACAAAAATAAAGGTACTGAAATTTAGCAGATAGATAGAATGGGGTGGCCCAATTATAGATGGTAAAAAAAGAGTATAAAAAGTTGAATTTTAATTCTGGGGGCTAATTTCAGGGGGTAAATTGGGCAATGGAAAAAGTAAATGAATGGCAAATCATACTTTATGATATTGTAACTCTACAATTATACATAAATAAATGGTATATCATACTTTTTGTTATTGTAACTCTCCAACTATACATAAAAAAGTGGTATATCATACTTTTTGTTATTGTAACCCAAACTGCCATCCTAAGGCTAAGTTAAGGTCATGTTAAAGTTTACGCGTTTAATATAGTTAAAAACCCGCCTTAATATAAGGTAGGAAGCAATGCCAGCCCCAAGTATCTAGAAGGTAAACCGGGTTGTACGTACTCTCTTTGAAACAACAATTCCAAATGATAAGAGGCGATAGAACAGACGTGTATACCGGGGATATACCAGGGATTTCCAAAAACATTGTGAGAACATGTACAGAGTTCCTTCATTTTGACATCAATATAAATTCTATGTTAAGATAACTTAATAAATTGTTCTCTAATAGGAATATCTTCTATGTTCTTTGGCAATTGGTTGTAAAGTCAACGTATATTAATCGACTAGGCGCCTGGCACAAACCACGTTTAAATTAGTATTTTGTGAAACATCATTTTCTATGAAAATTTGTTGATTGCCATAAAAAACCATTATCATTTTAGGCTTTTAAACATTATTCTAACGTCCGTTCGAGTTTCATTATTAAGTTTCAAAACCGTATTTTTTGTCTAGAAACTTACAGAAAAAGTATTCGATAGAAGAAGCTAGATTTGCATTTCGACGTCAGTTCAATAACAACAATAGGGGTCATACACCCAAATCGTAAAAACTGTTATGGTATGGCTCCGTCATTGGCGTAAAAATGGTTCTGTACAAAATATGAAGACGATGCGTTGAAGAACAGTTCGTACGACGAGTCAGATTTGCGGTCACGAGAAGTCCTAATAGGTCTGCTAATCCGCAATCCCTTATTTTGGGAATATCAAAGGGGAGCCTAGATCGAAATCCTTAAAAGGACTTAAAATTTCACCCTTAGAAATATCAAATGGCACAGCATCTTAGTAATATAGATAAAGAAGCAAGGTTAGCTTGTCAAGAATTTTTGAATTTACATTAAGAAGCAATCCACAATCTCCTAATGAGAGATGAGGCAAATTTTTATTTGAATGACATGTTTAATAAACAAAAATTGAGATACTGGTCAATGAAAATCTTCGCGAAATATTTACAAAAAACCTCCATAACCCAAAAGTTATTGTTTGGTGTGGGATAGGATCATTTGGTATTATTGGTCCATATTTTTTTGAAGATGAAAATAACGGTCCTATAATACTAATGTCCGAACGCTACGTAAACATGCTAGAGACGTTTCTCATTCATAAAGGCCAAAGTTTTTGCAAAACATTGCTCAAAGTCCAAATTGGTGAAAAATCGATCAAATAAATCATGTTTTGCTTCAACGTGTAATGAACCATTTTTTGTCTAATGTTGAGAAGTGTATTGAAGTTGGAGGAGGTCACTTAGAAGACGTGATTTTTAAAAGTTAGAATTTATTAACCAAATATTTATAAGCTATAGCAAATCCCAAAGAGTTAGCTTTAATTAGGTATAATAAAATGTTTATTTTGTTAAGTTGTAAAATTTTTATTTGACTAAAAATGAGTAGTCTATTATGGGGAACCCTGTATTAAGATATATTTTTTAATAAAATGATGGACTTGTAACTTTTCTCTTATAGCACCAAGAAATAATTTTAAATTAGACAGAGGCTAGCTAGTCTAATTTACCAGGTACATTTCATATGCGGAGTTCTATTCCCTAACCCTTTGAATAAAGCAGCAGTGTAGGGATAAGTCTAAATCAAAAACCAGATTCTTGATTTTTTAATTTAATGATGAATAGAAATCAGAATTTAGGCATGTGCCTGTTTTAGGAACCATAGGGTGCAAAAATTTAGTGGTTGATTTTAAAGAACCATCACCACGACTCGATAAGACTTAACCTCAGATATTAAATGTAGACCATACATAGATCGCAGGATTGCATATAAACTAACCGTAGTATTTTCCACACCTAAGTAGTGATTATGTCAACAAAAATCGAAAGCTACTGCTTTCTTTACTTGTTTAGGTATATCTATCAGGCTACTAAACTATGGATAGCAAAAAAATAAAAGTACATCCACATAAACCTTTACGCGCCTTAACACCTAGTTAAATGAAACGAGGTCACAAAATAAATTGCATGCAATTTTGTGAATTTGCTACAAGAAAAATCTCTCTCGCAGACGTCATAAAATCCGCTTAAATATAATATAAGATGCGGTGCTTTGCGTCTTCTATAATATTTATGTTAGCCTTAAACTTTAACGATATCACGGAGTTAGTGGTTGTCTAAACTTATATGAAAGTATATAACGTTGCTTTATTAAAATAAAAATAATTAAAATTTGTTGGCGTGGTTTAGGTTTTGAGGCTAACAAAGCGACGGCGACGTTTAATTTCACTAGTCGGGCCATCTCGTGCCTGATCACAGGTTAAACGACGATCGGCACGGTTAGTACTTGGATGGGTGACCGCTTGGAATCGCCAAGCCTTATTGTCTTAAAAACAAGGAACATGATAGAGAAGTTCTTCCTCAATCGAAGAGGTACCACCCTAACATAAAGTTTCAAGGGTACTTTTATATTATTTATCGCAATGCCATTGGAAGAAAAAATCACTCCGATAATAATGTTTATATACATATATATATATATATATATATATATATATATATATATATATATATATATATATATATATATATATATATATATATATATATATACAATATATATATATATATATATATATATATATATATATATATATATATATATATATATATAATATATATATATATATATATATATATATATATATATATATATATACAATATATATATATATATATATATATATATATATATATATATATATATATATATATATATATATATACAGCGTGTCTTCGGAAGTTCTTACCATATGGAAAAAATTTTTATTATTGATTTTATGAAAAAAAGTGTCTCTTTATGAAAGGTTCTGCATCATGAGAAAATAGCATCGCCGTTCCGAAATTTGACTTAGGATATACAGGGTGGCTCAAAAAGGTAAAAGTCCTAATCCACGTGACGCTAAAAAGGCACAAAATCGTTATTCAAATGTAAACTGTCACTGTAAATGTAGTAAAGTTAACATTGTTTATGTTAGTGAATTAGGTTTGGAACATACAGGAGGTCCCAAAAATAAAGTTAATTTTTATTATCGACTTTACAAAAAAAGAAATCTTCATAAAAAGTTCTACATTGTGAAAAAAGAGTATGGTTATTCAAAAACTTTATCTAGGACATACAGAGTGGGTAAATTTTTTTAATTTAAATTGTGATTTTCAGTTTTTTGAGCCACCCTGTATTGTCCTACATCAAGTTTTCGAATAACCATGCTCTTTTTTACAATGTAGAAATTTCTATGAAGATATGCTTTTTTTGCAAATTCGATAATAAAAAATTAACTTTATTTTCGGGACCTCCTGTATGTTCCAAACCTAATATATATATATATATATATATATATATATATATATATATATATATATATATATATATATATATATATATAGAGAGAGAGAGAGAGAGAGAGAGAGAGAGAGAGAGAGAGAATCGATTTTCAAAAAAAAGTATAATGAAAAGTTGTTTATAATTATAAAGAGTTATTAAAAACAACTTTTCTTTCTACTTTTTATCTATATCTCTTAAAATGATGCTAGTTTACCCTTGACTATTTTTGAAAATTCAATTCCACTGCCGCTAATATACAACTAGCAGTTAAATCATTCATGTATTTTCAGTCTCCTTATTTTTGTTGCTATTTTTTCACTATTGGTTCATAAAACATATCCAGATTAAAAATAAGGCCTAAAGTGCACAGCCTCTGGACATAAAATAAGCTGCAAAGAAGTTTTCCAAATTTGTTACAAGAAAAATCCTTTTAGCAAACGTCATAAAATATATTTAAATCTAATATAGGACCCCGTACTTATGAGACACCTTCCTTAAAGCGACGTAGGTTTTAATAATGCAGCACACTTTATCTTGTCACAAAAAGTTTAGGAAAACAAGGCAAGGAACTCTAAACAATATGGCAGCTTGTATGATTATCTATATTATGTATTAGCAGACCTTTATTTACGAAACATATTCTTAGAACTTAGTATTATGTCGACGAAGCTAATTTTAAGTCCAATGCAAAATATGTCTAAGTCGCATTTTTCTCCTTTAATCACAGTATAAGCCATATAGTATTATTACCTATATTATGTATTCGCAGACCTTTCGTCACTTATTTTGTAGAATTGATAAAAAAGTGCATGGAAAAATGATTGAGCAAAAAGATGTTCTCAGAACTTGATACTATGTCGACGAAGCTAATTTAAAGTTCGAAGCAAAATATGTCTAAGTCACATTTTCCTCCTGTAATGATAGTATTTATAAGCCATGTGCTATTATTACCTATATTATGTATTAGCAGACTTTTCTTCACTTTTTTTGTAGAATTAATATAAAATTCCAGGGAAAAATGATGGAGCAAAAAGATATTCTTAGAACTTGGTACTATGTCCAGTGCAAAATGGGTTTATTTTCCTCCTTTAATGATAGTATAAAATATGTGATATTATTAGCTATATTAGGTATTAGCAGGCCATTCTTCACTTTTTTTTTGTAGAATTAATAAAAACTTCAATGGACAAATGATGGAGCAAAAAGATACTCTTAGAACCTGGTACCATGTCGACGATGCTAATTTAAAGTCTGTGTCTAAGTCACATTTTCCTCCTTTAATGATAGTAACGTGCTATTACCTTTTACAAGCTTTCATTTCCTAGAATAAATGTGGCTGTGCGAATTCAGAAGTCCATATTCGATAACATAAACTCAAAATAAAATGGACAGTTTAATTCTAAAAGTATCTCAGTCCACTATTGGGCAGTATTCTACATCTTCAGAGGCCGCTCCTCGAGAGAACGTTGCCAGTGTAAGACAGTCAGGATTGGCTGCAGCATTGAAACATTCTCTCGGGAACCATTCCCTCAAGATGAAGAGCATGACCTCTGAAATGTTTAGATTACTTCATTCATTATAAGAATTGTCCAAGTCCAGACGTGTACATGTACATTTTAACGATTCCTTTGCTCATTTAATACATTCAAGCATATTAGTTAATATTTTTTTTTCAGGTAATGATATTAAGAAATAAACAAAGTATGCATGAAGTACTTATTTTGCTGATGTGATCGGTCTCTATCCTTCAGACAATTTGGTGGTTAAATTTTTTTTTATGAAACTAAGGGAATGCATCATTTTTAAACGCAGTAAACTATATTTAAGCATAATACGGTGCAATACATATAAACGTAAAGTAGCTTTAAATTTTAATACTGCGGAACTATCCTATCTGCATAAGGTTTATGGATGGAATATATTTTTATTAAAATATATACAATAATATACATACGTAGGTTATAGTAAAAGTTTTGTCTCGTGATTTGTTATGACATTATTTTTTAAAGTACTTTTCATCACAGGCAATTCATTTGGTCATATGCACAAATTTTATCACCAGTAATAATAGAGGACACAGCATGGCAGTTCATAGTTTTTGATCATCTTTCCGTACCAATTTCACTCGCTCTGCGCGTTGTTCGTCTGTCAACAAGTGGGGTACCTACAAATTTTGGGTACATGTAAATGGTCATGCAAACCCAACCTGAACTGACCGTTCTGAGATGAAGGTTGGGTTGGGTGAAGGTTCTCGGCCATAGACGTCTAAAAACTATAGGTTAAGCATTTCATTCATAAAATCGCTTCGCGCTCAATCAATAATCCATTTAAAAAATGCAATGAATGCGACTAAGAGAGGTAGACAGCGGAAAAAAAAAGTTGGCAACACTGGCCAACATTATACACAACCACACCAATGGATTCGAAAAAAGTGAATATAACCTCACTAACTTGTGAAAATAAACTTCTGAGTTTAAATCGTCCAATTTTTTGCAAAATAATGTCAGCTTCTTCAAAGAAAAACATTTAAACGCTTCCCGCAAACACAAAAAACAGAATTCCACTCTCGGATAACGTCACAATCCTCAGCGAATTATATCAATGGCCGTTTGCGTCACTTGTCGATTCGTAGTAAAACTGCTAGTATACGATAAAACAGCGTTGCTAATTTTACTTAATAATTTATCACAGTGAGAAGGGAATAAGAGTTTATTCGGCAATGACGAATAAATTAGAACAAAATGTATTACTTTTTTATTACTTAATACTTATGTATGCTAATTTTATTAGATGAAGATATAGTCAAATAAATGTCGTGTAATACTGTATTCCTCGGATGGCATTAATTAAGACATTTTGTACCTATAGTTTGGCAACCGTCTGCTGTTAACCAGTCAATACAATCGGCCTGTTTTAAGAGCAAGTCGAATGACTGATGCTTTGAATAGTAAACAACTTTGTCTATAGCTTTTTAGACGTCTATGGTCTCGGCCAACTGGGCAAATATGTTATTATATGTCGATCTTCTCTTATTGCCTATTGCACAGAATAAATGTTTTCTAGAGTGATTATGTTAGATGGACGCTCAGGTCTTAGACTTTTAGACTAAAATCTCCACGTTTGCAATTTAAGTACTACCTTTCGATGATCTTTTAGGATGGATAATTTTCGACAAAAATTGTTTAAAACTGTTGATGGCATCAATGGGTTGATAAATTTCGAGCAAAATTAAAAGGAATAATCGCCCGATATCCCATAAGGGGAACTTCCTCCATACTGCAATGTTAATAAAATATACCGTAGAAAATAACTACAATAATACTGTATGATATTTTAAAGCTAAAAAGATTTTTATCTAAGATAGCCCAGGTAACTTTCAAACCTAAGTACTGACGTACCGAGGGCATCTGAAGAGAAGGGAAATGTAATTTATTGACCTACGATTTGAAGGATTAAAGGTTAGAGGTGAAGAGAAAACATCTGCAGGCAATTTGTTCCATAATCTGGACATTCTAGGTATGAATTAGCGAGAGATGAGATATGTTAGGCTTTTTTAGCTGGACAGTAAAGGGATGCATACGTAACGCACCTCTTGTAAAGGGATCATACGTAACGCTCCTGCTACTGTTCTGTTAGGAACAGTCAAGGGGGCAATTATAGCAGCTAGTTCTTCAGAGCAAAAACCGTGGAAATACTGGTAGAAAGGGACAAATACCCAATAGCGCGGCGATGAGCGAAAGAAGGGAGTTTGCTGGTGAGGGCTGGGCCATTGATAGCCCTCTTCTGGAATAGAATCAAGAATGTTAAGTATCAAAGATCATACCGTTTCCCAGATGTGGGAGCAGTACTCCAGGTTAGGTCTTATTTCGGAAACATAGTGTGTAAGTTGGAAGCGTAGAAGTATTTTCTGGCTAGAAAGAGAAAAGCAAGCTTTTTAGCTGCCAATGTGGCTACTGAAGTTATGTGTTTGTGCCAGCTGAGATCATGTTCGAAAGCGATGCCAACAAGATTGAACGTTTCTTTGTGCTGTAGGCATGGGCGCCCATAGAGTAAATTTCAGGGGGGGGGGCAACCAGCCAAAAAAACCATGTTACAAAATCACGAAGTTGCGCATTTGGTAAAAAGCAAGGGGGGCAACAAAAAATGAATGTTGAAGTGAAGAGTACGTCAGGGTACCTGTGGATGAAACTGATAAGTTAAAGAGGGCATGGCATTAATGCGAAGAAGAAATAAGGTTCGTGCCAGGACTGAACCTTGGGGTACGCCAGCATTAATATGATGGAAGTCAGATGTGTGACCGTCCACCACGGCAGATATGTGCCGATTATAGACAAAACTACCGATCCAGGTACATAGCTTGAGAGGAAGACTTTCTTTGAGAAAATACAAACGAGAACATCTAATACACCTACGACAAAACTTACGCTGTGACCGATGTATATATTGAGTTCGTAACGTGATTGTCCGGTAAAACTTATTTCAATATTTCTTTAGGTATAAATTTCTGCAAGGTATAAAGAGTGTTAAAATTATCTGCGGATCAATTTAAAAATCGCTTCTCATATCCCTGCGCCAACCTTGATCTATTTAAGTAAAAATGGGCTAGAGTTTATACCTCCCTTTTTATACTTGATTTATTTTTATACATCTTATTCCATAGGTGTTTTATTATTTATAGGACGTTGCGTTGTAGAAATAAATTGAGACGATGCAAGCTGGATTTGCGTGTCGAGGTTTCCATACCAATTTTTGCATATTTCTATCTCGTTCTATAAATTATATTTCACCTTATAACTTTAAAAAGATCCACGTAGTTTGGGTTTAATCCAGAACAAATCTGATATTTCCATATATTCCATTTAATGCATTTTTTATCTATTTTCCACTAGTCACTTAATCCCTTTAGTGGACGCTGACGTAGTCGAACTAGGTACTTTGCTAAAATGGCCGTCGATACAGCTTTCAGTTCACTTGATCCGGCTTTATTTCCAACTTTGACTGGATTTTGCTTTTTACTAAACTCTGCAATACTTGAAGTGTGCCTTCTTTAATTTTAACTCAATTTTAAAGTAGGTCCTCCTTAGAAAGAATTAAGTTGAAACTTTAGAAACTTATTTCCTCTAATGCTTCGTATCTTTTTTTAATAGCTATAATATACGAGGGATTTTGCAAAGTGGTTTCAGGTTAACTGACAATCATTCATTATGTGCCATTTTTTATCTGAGATTGCCCACGTAGACTTCAAGCCTAAGTACTAACGTAACGTGGGCGCCTGAAGAGAAGTATTCTATTGACACTTGATTTCAAGGATTTGAGGCTGGGAGGGGAAGGGAAAACATCTGCAGGTAATTTGTTCCATAATCTGGATACCCTAGGTATGAATGAGCGAGAGAATTGGGATGTTCTAGACCTTTGTAGCTGGACGGTAAATAGTAAAAGGAGAATTATAGCGGCTAGTTCTTCAGATGGATGAAGGAAGAAAGTGAAAGGATCGGTAGAAAAGGGATAAAACCGGCATAGCGCCGCGATGAGCGAGGGAAGGGATTTTTCTTATAAGGAGTAGGCCATTGGTGAGTCGAGATCCCTTTTGGATAAAATCAAGGATGTTAAGTATTGAAAATGATGTTAGGACTTATTTGGGAAACATAAGGTTTGTTCTTTCGTGTTGCTTGAACCTGCATTAACCTTTTCACTTTTTTCTATTCGTGGAAGATACCCATTATAAAAAAATCAGTGCAGGTTAGTGCAGTTTCGTGCAGCAAAAAAGAACAAACTTAGAGAGAGCGTGTAAGCTGGAAGGGAAGAAGCATTTTCTGGCTCGAAAGGGAAAATCAAGGTTTTTAGCTGCTGATGTGGCTATTAAAGTAATGCGTTTGTGCTAGCTGAGATCATGTCGAAAGCGATGCCAACAAGATGGAACGCTTCATTGTTCTGTAGGGCTTGGCCATTCATGTGGATGGGGTAAGAGTTGTCAGATTTTCTGCGTGCCAGGAAGCAAGACTGGGTTTGGAGGCGTTGAAGTGAACAATGTTTTTGGCAGCCCAGGCTAAGATTAATTGAAGATCTTGGGAAAGGGAGAGGTACATAGATCTGCGTCTATTATTCAGCTCATTATTCGAGATTTGTCTGGAAAAATGAATGTTGTACCTACTGAAGAATACTATCATCAGCGTAACCGTGGACGGGATTGGTAGTTGAAGAGCGCAGGTCATTAGTGTGAAAAAGAAGTGGGGTTGGTGCCAGGATGGAACCTTGGGGCACGCTAGCATGGATAAGATGGAAGCTAGATGAGCGACCGTCCACCACGGCAGATATGTGCCGATTGAGGGAAAGCTACCGATCCAGGTACAGAAAATGGCCATATATATGATAACAAAGATCTTTCGGATATATAGGTAGCTCTATAAAGGTGCTAGACGTATAAAGCTTTCAATTGAAGCTACTTGGAAGTTCCGACAATCTCTCAATGATTTACCAAAAGCAATATCGTTACTCTACCAAGATGTAATAGGTGATGAAACTATTGATCAACTTACCAAAGAAGGTACACATACACAGTTACATACACCTGAGCCCTTATGCGACACTACTGGAGGTCACCTTTTGGAAGACCTCAGACAATAGGAAAGAGAGCAAAAAATGGAATACTGGAGGAAACCTCCATAACACAAGCAAACAAAAAAATTATTGCAGACTACACTAAGAACATTCTTTAAATAATGAATTTGAACTGGTTTCTTACTTCTCATGAGACAGAGAGAAATAGATATCACCTCAAAAATGGAAGTGACCAATAATGAGCACTACAAAATCTCGTCAAAGGCAGCAGTACTTTTGATAGGTCTTTCGCGCATTAAAAAATATACTAGAAAAAGGATTGGAAGAAATATTCTAAACTGCGTAAAAAGTCTATGAAGTAATGAGTGAAAATCAAGCGCATTCCAAACAGATTTTGTTGGGTACAGGCACGTGGCCAGAAAATTGATTCGGGGGGGCCGGAATTTTAGGACATGGACAAAGCATTTTCTGATTATTTAAAGAAGAAGCGAACCTGATTAGTATTATTTACTATTTTATGTAGGTACAACTGCAAAATATACCGACTTATAATAAATAAAATGTCTAGGGAACGCTTACAAACGTAAGCGCTGGGTTTTTTTATGTGCCATCACGTTTAAAACATTATCCGGAGATATTTATATATCCCACTGAATCGACAGGAGAGCCCAGTTTTCATTTCCCAGTTTGTTTCTTTGCCATGTTTTTATTTCCTTTATAGTAGAAAATGAGCGCTCTGGAGTGGTGGTTGCTACTGGGATCGTAGCTGACACGGTCAGTGGTGGCTGGTGAAATTTTAAAGTTGTATATCTCTGTTGCTACTTACGAAACCATGACAAGTTTAGGTTTTTAAATAGTGTGCCCACTAGGAATGTTTTGGTAAAGATAAAAAAATTTTGTAATTTGCGAAAAAAAGTGGAATTTTGTAAAGCCCTGGGAAAAAATGAACACTTTTAGGTATTTTGTTTATTATGTTTTTCTGAACAAATTTCATATCATTTTGTCAAAAATTTTTAAATTTGAAGAGAAAAAAATGTGCTAGTAGAAAGTTATAGTCATTTGAATTTTTTTAAAATTATTTTAGGTTTAAAAAAATTCAAATGACTATAACTTTCTATTAACATATTTGTTCTCTTCAAATTTAAAGTTTTTTGACAAAATAGTGTAAAATTTGTTTAGAAAAATTAATAAACAAAATACTTAAACGTGTTCATTTTTTGCAAGGGGGATTCGCAAAAATTCCACTGCTTTTCGCAAATTACAAAATAATTTTTTTTACCAATACATTCCTAGTAGGCTCACTATTTAAAAACCTGAACTTGGCATGGGCCCCGTAAATAGCAACAGATATATACAACTACATACTAAATTTCACTAGCCACCACTGAATACTGTTAGTAGGCGGTAATTATTTGGAAAAAATCTCTATTCCAACTTTCTAGCACTTCGAGTACTTCTGTGTTATTTTCTATAGATAAAACTGTCTTGCACCAAAGATAAAATTCCGCTTTTATCGCTGAATCGCAAGAATCGTTGATATAATAAGCGGATAAAGAGTCCAACATGTCGGCTCTTTCCGGGGAAACAGCACATGGAAAAAGTGTGTGAAATGTTGAAAGAACGGTTTCATTTTTTGAAAATCCATTTTTTAAGCTTGTGATCAGTTAGTCGATACACTGTAGAAACATAGATTTATACAGTGACCGGCAAAAAGTTGGACACATATGGAAAACTTTTTTATTATTGATTTCTCAGAAAATTTTATTCATGAGGAAAGTTGGCGCATTAAGAAAAATTAATTTTAGCAACTCCAAATTTTAGGTGGAGTATACAGGGTGCTCAAAAAATACAAAAATCTTAGTTTTGAAAAAGGAAAATCTTGGAATTTCAAAAAAATTTCTACACAGAAAGTAAAGCTCATATAAAGAGAAGAACAAAAGTCAAATAACATTTTTTCCAAGAGAGAACCGCTGTGGAGAAAATTGAGGACGAAACTTACAAAAATCCCCTTCTTTACAAAATTTAGCCTGAAATTCCCCTGCAACGACACATTTTTGGTGAAAATGATATTTTACTTTTGTCCTTCTCTTGATAGGAGCTTTACTTTTTGTGTAGAAAGTTTTTTGAAATTCCCAGATTTTTCTTTTTCTAAACTAAGATTTTTGTATTTTTTTGGCACCCTGTATACTCCACCTAAAATTTGAAGTTGTTAAAATTAATTTTTCTTAATGCGCCAACTTTCAACATGAATAAAATTTTCTGAGAAATCAATAATAAAAAAGTTTTCCATATGTGTCCAACTTTTTGCCGGTCACTGTATAATAATCTTCAGGTGAGTATGTGTTTAAATTTGCTCTTAGTGTTTGTTTATCTGTGACTCTAGGTAATAGTATAGTTTTGCTAAATAAAAGTAAGTTTTTAATTTATGAAAATTTCGAGGGGAGGGGGGGTCCGGACCCCCTGAACCCCTCCTGACTTCGTGCCTGGTTTTGTATATTGGTAAAAATACTTTTGCATGTCTGTTGTTTTACTGCAGTTAACGTGAATATTACACCTTAAAACTAGAACCTTTTTTAACTGTAAAATTTATTGCGGTAACGAGAAGAATTATTTAATAAAATATCATCGTAAATCTGGCGAAATTTGAGAATATTAAAATTTTCCAGATTAGTGAGCCTAGAGATAAATCTGTCTAATTTTCTTTGTAAGTATTTTGCCTGATGACACATAATTTATGCGGTAAAACTTTTAAAAGTTATTAAATTTGATGGGAGATAAAGAAATTTCATAACTGCATTTTTGAAACGGTTACTAATGGTATCGTTTTGTAGAAGCCAACTTGAATGAAATATTACTGTTCGGAGAACTTTAAAATTTATAAGTATTTCTGACGAAGTCATAGTTTGTCTGACCTTTCGTTGGATATTGCGGAACTTTTAAAAATTTTAGATGTAAGGATTATTTTTGTAGATTTGAAGTTTTTAATTTGACATCCACTACTGTTTAACGAATACTAAGATATTGTAGCTTGGTCTATATGGTCTATATATTAGAAAATAAACAATTACTGAAATAAACATAACTGAACATTGACAGTACTATACTGTATTATAATATTATTTCGTCATAATTTATATTTATCAGAAAAACAACACTTTAAATTAAAATTAACAGAATTAACAATAAAATTGAATAATCGCAAAAATAACAAACACAGGACGAACTTTTTCTAAAGAAAACACTATAATAACCAAAGCTTGACAGAACCTAACGAAGTCGGAATGACAGAACGAACTTTGACAGAACCGAACAAATTTTGAAACTTGTTTTGGCAGAAACCATGCGATGTGCCTTCATGCAGTGTGCACTGGTGCAGTATTGTTAATTCGCAAGTACCAATATTATAAATTATAACACTAGAGGGCGAATTCACGCAGTTTACCGCCTATTTGTTAAGTTAATTTTTATATATATTACTCAATGACTGTAAGGATTTTTTTTTATTTGCCGCCTCCTATTTTGCACCTACATCCGAGGCGGTTTGTTCAGGTGTATATGTTATACAGGGTGTTTTTAATTACTAGAGGCATTTCAACAGGTTGTAGAACTCTTAAAAATAAACCATTTGATCAAAAATCGCCTATATAAAAGTTGCAAAATAATGGAGATATTGATAAATTTTAAAAAGTTACAAAAATCAATACGGTCCTGCCTCCTGTTGTTTTAAACAGTTAGTGACAGTAACATAAATTAATTTTTTCACATTAAAAATATAAAGCCGAAATACACGTGCACGTCTCTACATGTTAAGCCACTGCGTTATTTTCACATATCGAAAGTATTAAAATGTTTTTTGTTTAGTGTGTTTACTGCTGATAAGTTGTCGTTCGCATATCCGTGGGATTTTCGATTCTACCGCCATTTGTGACTGCCTAAGTAGTAGTAATAATTGATACTCAGCAATCAATTAACTACCTATGAACCACGACAAAACTAAAAAAAATATTTTCTCACAGAGAGAAAGCAACAGTGATGACAAATTCTTGGGGGTTGATTCGACAAAGAAGTGACATGGGAGCCCCACGTACAGGAGCTCTCTTGTCGGTTGTCCAGAGCAGGGCTTTGTTGATATGGGGGTACTGCTGACTGTCTAACATAGTCTTTTCCACAGTAGACTGTCTTATGCGATACTTTCCTGGGGCCATACTCCGCATGCATCGGCTGTGTTTGGGCTCGTGGCTTGTATTTTTGTGTTTATATTCTAGGTAGTAAGTGACAGATTTGTCTAATGTGGGTGCCGGATCACAAAGGTGTGGAAGGTAATGAAATTGCTTACCAACTTGCTAAAGAAGGAACACAAGCTCCTCTCAATGGGTCTGCGCCATTTTAAGTCATCCCTAGAGGTTACCTTATGGGAAACTTCAGGAAATCAGACAAAAAAAAACAGAAAACTGGAGGAACGCTCCATAATAAAGAGAATGATCAGTTATCGGCATGACAACACAAAACGGCATCTCCAGCTTCAAAAGAATGAACTCAGACTGGTGACCCGCCTTCTCACTGGACTCGGCCCTTGGAGGTATCACCTCAAAAATATGGGAAAGACTGTAGATTCTGTATTGAAGCGGATGAAACTGCCGAACACTTGCTCTGTAATAACTCGCCAAAGGCTGCAATATCTTGAGGCAGCGTTTCTGACGCCCAGTGATATATTAAGGTGCGCCTCCAGAAACATCCTAAATTTCCCGGAAAGTTTGGGAATTGATGGGTAAATAATGTAGGTTATTTACAAAAGATTCAACTCGGTCGATATGATGTATGGCTACCGGATAAGAGCCGAGCGACCCCCTTCAATACAAATACAAAAGTGATAGATTTTTAATTGTGGACTAGTTTCGGGCTCCAAATATGCACAATGGTGTGTTCTCTAATAGTTTTGTGTCAATTAGTTGGCTTTATCAGAGTGAATTTGATGGACATCCCGATATTGCATAGAAGCTTTGCTGTGCACAAATTGCCAAAACGGATTTTGTATGTGCAAACTTATGATAATTTTAACTAATTTTGTTGACGGGTTTAGCTAGTATTTACTTAATAAAGTTCAAATATTCTGGGTGCACAGTGGCGCCAAAGACCCTTAAATCTGGCATCAATTCAAGGGGTGGGTTTACTGCAGATAATTGTTTTTAGTCAAGTTAACACGTTTATATTTAGGTAATAAAACTACACTAAACATATTTGTTTCATTCAACTTGGGCTTGCAATCCCGGGATCCCGAAATACCGAGATCCCGGGATCCCGTTAAAAATTCAGTCCTGAAAAATCCCGGGATTGGGCACTTAAATCCCGGAATAAATAAAATATGTTAAAAAGAACCTAAATAAATTAACGCTTGAAGTATCATCGCCGTATTTTTCCTAAAATTAAAGTTTAATGCCTGATATGGCAACCCTGGAAGATTTGTTTAAGTACTTATGTAAACAAATTTTAAATATTTTTACTTCTTATACTTTTATGTGTCCTCTGCATAATCTCAGTTTCGTTTTTATTTTAAAATTACAATGTTATAAATAAAATTAATTTATTTTATTATGTTACAATTTTTCGGAATCAATCCCGGACCCCAGGATTTTGTTTGTTCGATTCCGAAAATCTCGGGATACAAATATAAAGGATTGTGAAATATATTTTTTAAATTCAAATATTTATTGTTTGCTTTTTTACGTAAAAATAAGTTTTAAAATATTTCGGAATCGGTTACAAACGGCAATTTATTTTGCGCGCTGTGTATTTTGCATAGAAGTTATGAAGAATCTGAAGAAAAATCATCTCCAGTCTTAATGCTTGAATCACTTCTGAAATATTAGAAGGAATTATCATATGCAACGCTTCGGTAGGACAATGTTTTAATAAAGAATCGCATTGTACAATAGAGTCATTAAACAAAAAAAAAGCAAACATGAGGAACGGTTTGTTTTGCTGTTTAAAAGAACAATATTCCTACTTTATTAATTTATAAAAAAGTCAGTGTGGAAGCGCGTGGAAGTAAACTATAGGTAATTGATGAATTCTGAAACATATTTGTAAGAATCTATTTACACAAAGTATGGAAAAACCATAGCACACTAACATAAACCAAACAGGTGCATATATTTAGTACATCTCTGAAGGTATTGAATCCATAATTAAGCAAAGTTTGTAACGTGTATACTAAAACAGTACTGACTTCGCAAAATCGCACCAATAACCAAATACTATTTAACACAGATCACTATTTGATCGCACGTTAGTGGCCGCCTGAGATATTCTCACTTGAGAAAGGTCATACATAGTATTAGGGTAGGGGAAATAACGTAGTGGTAGTGTAGTTAAAAATATAAGCAAAGGTAACTTCAATGTTCAATTTCATATTTTGAATAAATGCCAAGTCTCTGGGTTCCGGGCCCGAATCGAACTATAAATATTACTACAAATTAAATTTGATGCTGGTGGAATAAAATGCAAATTTGGTTTTTACTACTATACTACACTTGCAGAAATAAAAACATTCGTTCAAAATATAACTGTTTTTGATTGTGTTATGTACGTTACAAAATGGTTACTTTTGATCTTCATAAAATAAAAAAGACATAAATAAAAGAGTACGGACAATTTCGTTTTGGAGAGGTAAGTAATAAACTTGTTTCTGGTATAGTCCTTTGAAATATTAAATGGGTAAAGTATTTGTAATCCCTCGTGTTTTATAGAGGGTACAGATTAGGGAGAGAGAACAGTAATCGAGCTTTTACAAAACTTTTTAAAGCTTTCAACCCTGGTTATATTAGCAATAATTCTCTTTATGCTTTAAAGGCTTTGTATAATCCCGCATGAGAAAATAAATGTGGGGGATAAGAAGTGGTAGCAATTTTGACCCTAATAATTAAAAATATGACAGCAACAATGATATGCCAGCCTCCCGGTTATTCGTACTGTCGTCGGCTTAATAGAATTTTTTTGTTCATTTGTGGATGGTAATCAAATCCTGAAAGGCGTCATTTAGGTTATTAAAATCAGATTCTAATATCTAAAATTTAATTAAACCTTTTGATGCATTGTACATAACCGTACATGCACAGTACATATAATTTATGGATGCCAAATCGATAGCTAATTTACAGGTGAAATGCTTGATGTTCTCAGGACATACGGTAATACAATTATATATATATATATATATATATATATATATATATATATATATATATATATATATATATATATATATATATATATATATATATATATATATATATAGGGTGAGTCAAAAGTACTTTGACAAACTTCAGGAGGTGATTGCTGGCATTATTTTGAGGCGAAAAGTTTATATAAACAATGGTCCTTGGCGGCTTCGTTACGGAGATACAGGGTGTTGAAAAATTTAAAAAAAAAAAATAAGAATTTTTAAGTAGCTTCTAAACGTTTTGAGCTTGTGTTATGAAATTCGGTGGATGAGATAAACACCTAAGGACACTCATTTTAAAAGTATATTGCGTTCTTAAATTTAACCAGTGGCGTCGGTACGAAACTTTCATATAACATTTTTTGTGAAAACTATGCTACGCCACTGACTTATTTTATTTTAACTACCATTTTGTGAATCCTTGCTTTATTTGCAACACAAAAAGTCTCTTGCGTTTTTTTCATACGGGGAACGGTTTAAAGGTAAATCATTATTTTATTCGGCTATACAAATGTATTAGAAAATTTATTTTAAAACGATCAAAAATAATTATTTTAAATTGATCAAACATTCAGACATTATTAAAATAACAACTAATTTATTTAAATAAATAAGTAACAGTTATAAAATTGCCTTAAATAAATTGTTGGAAATGTCCACCCTCGGCCAAGATGGAGGCATCTAATTTTTCAACACCCTGTATCTCCGTAACGAAGCCGCCAAGGACCATTGTTTATATGAACTTTTCGTCTTAAAATAAGGTCAGCAATCACCTCCTGAAGTTTGTCAAAGTACTTTTGAATCACCCTGTATATATAAATATATATATATATATATATATATATATATATATATATATATATATATATATATATATATATATATATATATATATATATATATATATATTATAAATAAACTTGATAAAACCCCCGAAGATGTACTTGTTGGGGGCAAATCTCATATTTAACATTACATTATTTAATTATATAAATTATTCAATTGAAAAAAAATAAAATGTTCAAATACATACAATTTCTTTTTTACGTCATTGACTGTAAGAGACCAGAAATATTATTTGAACCCTGGTACTGAAATTAACCTAATCAACCTAAGCAAACTAAGTGCCATGCAATATTTCTTTTGTAAATTTGTCTGTTAATTTATTAAATAAAAAATATAAACCTGAACAAATTTTGTTGTAATAGTTAAATCTGAAGCCAATTTTAACAGGAAAACGATACTTGAAAGTCGTTTTTAAGGATTCAAACTAAATACATTCTTTGTCTGTCTTATTCCCCGAATAGTTTTAAAAAAATACTAATACATTTTGTCGTTTTTGTTATTTTTCGAAGAAGTAGTCCATTTATCTAAGAGACGTAATTCAAGTTACAGATAAATAAAAAATCTCCAAGTTAAAGTCTCAAGCTTCCTTTTTCTCTTACGGATTAAAGAAGTTTGAGACTTTGACTTGGAGATGTTTTATTATCTGTAATCTATTATTTTTGTTGATATTACTAAAGCAGTATATTCTAGGGACCTATTTATTGTTACATTAATCGTATTTTTTAAACACAAACTAACTTAGTTATCTGAGATATATTCAAGAAAAAAAAAATAAATTTATAAGTGGGTATTTCGATACCAGTTTCAGGGATGTTCTTAGAAAAATGCACTCTTTAAAGTTTAAGACGTTATCAACGCTACGGTTCGCCAGGGAGGAATAACGGAGTGTCGGTTGGAAAATTCGGGCAGGTTGCAGAATCAGTAATTTAATAAGAGTAAGGGTCTATAAAAATGTAAATATTACTCCCTTTAGCCATTAGAACTCGAATTGCTTGACCTCAGCAATGCATTTTTCATTAGGAATAGGACTCGAGGTAGACAATTTAATTTTATCCAATACCAATGGAAGATAACCGATATTATTAACATAAAAAAATTTATTAAAATTTAAACATTTCTTATAGTAGATCTTCTAAAATTGTGATATAAATATACGTTATCATTTTTGCTTATTAAAAAATCAATCGAATTAATTTTTTTAAGCGTGGTGCAGAAAGCACTGCATGTATTGTTTTAAGGCGACTTTCCACATGGCGTCCATGTTTGCCAACTTAATTTCATTTTTACATAGTGGTTTGGCTTTAAAATTTTTAACAATAACATTACAAGTATATTAAGTATAGCTTCATATTCTATAGGTATTTTTTTACGTATTAATAAAAGTTTAAAAATATGTTATGATTTATTTTAGGAAAACAATATTTACAAAAAATATTGAGGTCCTAGTGACAGATAAAAATGTCACCGTATATCTTTAACATATTAATATTTTGAATGAAAGCATTATCGCGTTGACTGAAAATTGCTTGCAGGATATGAAGCTATACTTAATATACTTATAATGTTAGTTAAAAATTTTAAAGCCGAAAAAACATGTCAAAATGAAATTAAGTTGGGCAACATGGACGCCAGGTGAAAAATGCCGCCTTAAACTTCACCTTCGTAATATAAATTGGCTTTTCTTTTCGTACGATCCGAGTTGACTTAAAATCAAGTTTTATTGAAAGTGGCTAGTTTTGAAATAAAAGCACTGTATAAATATTGTTCGTATTTTAAAATGCTTTTTAGAACTTTAGGTTCGTTAAACACCGTAAAAGCAACGGCAGCAAAATTTACAGTAATTAGGACAAAGCCAAGAAACATTTTAAGGTAAATAAATGTTGCTTCTTTTTATGCTTTCGAGCATTAAAAATCGTACAAACCTTGTCCTTTGTTTTTAAAATAGTCATTTAAATAATAATTTTACTATATTGCTCTTGTTTGCTTTTTAAATGCTTGAACGAGGATAGAAAACAAAAGAAGGGCAAAATAAAAATCATCTGCGTACAAAGTGTTCTGAATAGTAGTCTTTTTAGTTAGTAGTCTGAATAGTCAAAAGACAATTTAAATACACTGACTCACATAAAAGTGACGCGTTCAAAATATTTATGCATTTTAAAACTTAATTACTTTTGAATGGGTTAATTTTCATACCAAACAATTCCCACAAATTTTCCATGGGATTTAAATCAGGGCTCCTAGCTGGCCGGCGTAAATGATTTTGAAACGTTCGTTACTGTTACATTTTCAAGTAGTTCAAATGAATCGTGTGGATTCGCGACAGCATGAACTCAAGGTAGTAGTATCGGACATACCGTCTTGGCTGACGTCTAAATCTTTTGAGTTGTCTGAACAGCAGGCCTTTTTTTTGAGAAAATTACTATATAATTTCATCCCTCCTGTTTTTACAGATCAATCCTTGTTAGGGACTCATGAGGGTGAGTAGGGACGATTTATCTTAATTTTATTATATATTTTGAATAGACGTACATTCTAGCCTATAATTTCATATGTTGTAAACTGATCTTACTGTTCTTTTTAGGAAAAATCCAGCCAAATTATTCAGCCAGCTTAATTATTTTCGGTTTATTTATTTAATGAAATTATCTCACTGAGTCACGGTGTTTGGAAGTCAGCTTTTGTAACGCATTGATGTTTCGGAGAAGTCCTGGGCCTGTGTTGCTGTTCAAGCCTTTGGAGTAGAGGAAGACCCCACAAAGAATAGTTTTCGATCTTGAAGTCAACATTTTATGTTTCAGGGCCCCAGCTTTAAATATCATTCAAGGTAAGTACGTAATTTTATCGTCGCATAAAAAGCCAAATGTTTTGAGTGAGTATTTCTATAGGGAAAACCGATTAACATAGTTTTCTAGCACTGTAGAGACGTTGCAACCTCCTCGAGCTATCTACAAAATTATCATTATCATTTCCATAAAATTCAGCCCTATTTTACGATGTTCTTCTCCTTTTTAACCAAACATTTAATTTACTTTTAACGTGATTTCATTTTGTGCACTTTTTAAGTTTACTTACAGGAGCTTTAATTATTATTGGACGGCGAGTTATTTGATACGTTTATATTACTGTAAGTGGCGCCAAATTAAACCTGTTTATTGGCCCACCCAATGATGTTGGGAAGTGTACATTTATTTCTGGTAAGTACATTGATAGGTCATTAGTATGTAGCACTAATGAACCAACATTAGTAAACCCCCCTCAAGTAAACTGCCCCGCTATATGAAAGCTAGTCGATGGCTTGTTATACATCTTAGCCTTTGCCATAACAACTATTATCTAATGACAGCAATAATTGTTATAATTTATACCCACTTCGTTTAAAACTCTGCTTAAGTTACGAGCAATACGTGGTCGGGGATGAAAGCACATTATTTCCGATAAATTACATACTCAAAATGATAGATTCAGTTAAATAATAGATGTGCAGCTTTGAAACATGCTAGATTTTAAGGCATTCCTTGTTCTTATGATTATTTTTTATTACGTAATCATGTAAAAAGGGCATAAATAGTAAACGCTTCCCTTGACTTATAGAGATTTTCTACAAAAAATAGATATGGCAGTAAATAATAAAACAAAGAGATCTGTAAGGATCAGGCTACAGAATTACGTCTTCCGGAATGTAATATTATGGGTAAGTCGTCTAAGACGATAAAGTTTATCTAATATTTCATTCAAACGTTGTTAAGTTTTAAAGCTGATGAATATTTTAAGTCAGTCAATTTCTAGGTGAGTTAGGGTAGTTTGACTTTAAAACAATTTTTTCTTGTTTCAGAGGATTTAGCTTTTAAAATCTTGCAAAAAATAAATAAAAATTACATTAAGAAACAATAAACACCAATGAAATGAAGTCTACTTGTCAGGGGTACATATAGAAATACGTAAAATTGAGAATAAGTCCTCTAAACCACCTGAAAATTCCTTATACTATAAGGATTTGAACAAATCATGGTAAAACAGCTATTCTCCGGGCTATATGCCCCTACGAGCGCTGGATTTTTCTATATGTACCCCTGACAAGTAGACTTCATTTCATTGTTGTAATATTTTACCTCACGGTAAATTCTACTCCAACTGCTTGAAACTGCTAATGGATGGCGCTGCCTGTTTTATACTGCTTATGCAGTGTGACATGGCTAGCTTAAAGAGTATGCTTTTTCGGAGGGTAGGTATGTTCGTTTATCCTGTACTGATGAGAACTAAAGAGTTCGAAACCGGTATGCAGGTACGACATCCTAACTAAAGAAAAAAGCTTCCCCCTTCCTGGTAGTTTCTTGCAGTCAAACCAAGTATTTTGTTGTCTAACAGTGTTAGTCAAAATACGGCAAATTTTGGTATGTAATCCAGCGCTCGTAGGGGCATATAGCCCGGAGAATAGCTGTTTTACCATGATTTGTTCAAATCCTTATAGTATAAGGAATTTTCAGGTGGTTTAGAGAACTTATTCTCAATTTTACGTATTTCTAACAATAAACACAGTCGATGTGAGAGTAATTTAAATTGTTTGGTTTGAAAAAAATGCAAAGTAGCTAAGAATCGTGGCAAGAGATTTAAAGAAGAATCTAAACATTCGTAAGAAATTTACTGCTTCAACAGGAAGTTATCAATCTATTCGGTTAATTAACAAATCGCTGCGTCTGCTTGAAGTCGATTAAAATCTTTCTTTACATAACATATAATTTTAAAAAACCAATGGTTATTTAAGAATTGGTTTTAATTAGCATACAGAAAACTTTAGAAATGCAAATAAGGTGTTTTTACTTGTTTTTTCTTACTTATTTATGTTTGTTTTATCAACATCACTGAATAGTTTTTTAGAGCGAGTGCGTGGTTTAAATAAATCGAATAGTCAACCTCCGCAGATCAAAATTTTTGTCGACCAATTCTCTGTTGAATTTGTGACTGTAGAATTTGCTACTATTTATTGACTATTTCTTAACAAAGTTACAACTTATTAGAACTCATTATCGCTAAGACCGTTCTAATTTGACAATCAAGGATTTAACTTGATAACTGTATGAATAAAACTCAGAATAAACGCATTTAGTTGTGAGTTTTTCTGTAAATTTTTTAGAAAAATATCAATCAAAATGTGTCTTTTTCCTTGGATGAATTAAGAATGGATAGGGGATGATTTAACATTCTTTGAAGCCAAAATAAACCATTCTAAGCGACACTGCAAACACAATTTGTAAACATTGGCCACATCTTATTTTACCTTATATTTTTGTACAAAAAATACGTTAGAAGCATCACAAGATTTACTAAAAGTAATAAAAGCCCTAAAATATTTTATTTTCTGCTAAATAATAATAAATATAGATTAGAAAGCTCTTAAACACATTTCTAAAGGCTTATTTAAAGTCGCTCCGAGTCATTTATAAATCTATAAGTCGCACTTTTTCTTTTCTAGTTCATTAGGCAAAGACACCGAATCCTTTCTAATTCATCAAAGGTATTTTCCATAATATAACAATAAGTTCGAGGATAAAAATCATTTGAAAACCCAACACATACAAGAAATAATAGAAAAACTAATAAGTTTTTAATCGCGACTTATTAACAGTGATAAGTAAAGCTGCCCACCGTGTGACGCTCCAGTGGGATTACACCGCGGGGAACTCGGTCGCAGCAGCAATTCAGTTTAGCTTCGTCATCGTGTGTGGTGTGCACGCTCACTTGTTGATTCTATTTTCCTATCGTGTCGCTGTGAATATGGTAGTTGGTAATATGCCGAAAGTGTGCAGTAACACGCGACTGTTTGCGCACAGTGTTAAAAGGTTTATATAGGAATTTCCTAATTTAAAATATAATGGGTCGCAAATAATATGTGTGGATTGTCGGCGAAGCTTATTGGCCTGTAAGAAATCTTTACGTATAAGGCACGTAAACACCAATTAAAAAAAGGGGCCAATACCCTTATACACAATTTCTTTTCGATTTACTTATTATGCTGTGTTCGTGTAATGTGCCATTATTTATCTTAAATAAAGAACCATTTCGTCTCTTTTAAAAGAAATATAATCCTAAATGGTAATTGTCCGGCCGAAATACGTTGCAGACATTTACTTGCTGTGCGCGAACGACTTGAAAGTAGTATTACTTCCCAGCTCCACAATACAAAACTGTGGTTAGCCGTAGACGAGACAACAGATTCTAAAGAATATTCTGTGGCCAACCTTATAGTATGTGCACTAGATCCACCTGAACCATCATCTGTGTATTTATTTGCCAGTAAAAGACTAGAAAAATGTTCTAGCGAAGCAATTCAGCACCAGATATTAACTACATTACACAAATTTCAACTGTCAATCAATCAAGTGGGTACTACTTCTTACTGATGGCGCCGCATTTACTACATATTACGTGTATGCCTTACATTTTACAGCAGAACTGATTCGCAAGTGTTATACGGATGTAGATACATTAATCACTAACTCCAAAGCAGTTTTTCATAAATTCCCCAAACGCACTAGAGAATTTCATAAACAGTGTCCTGGTATTACAGAACCTCCACAGCCGATTCTTTCACGATGGGGTACATGGTTAGAGGCGGCGTTTTATTATTTGCAACATTTAAAAAAATCCTTAATTTTGCAGTTCGATGGTAAAAAATCAGCAGCTATTAGAGAAGAATTTCAAAATGCACAAATAGAAGCAGATTTAAAAACTATTAATAGTAATTACGCGGAATTAACCGGTGCCATAAACAAGTTACAAAATACTTCACTATCCTTTGGTGAATCCTTGCGAATAGTAGATGACGTGCCAAAAAGTGCTACATACGTTAAATGACTAGACAGGTATTTGTGTTAGAAAATTTAGTGTAATAAGAAAAAAATCCAGATTTTGCCAGACTAAGACTAATTTATACATAGTATACGTGCTGATACGGATCCGTTAAATAAGTTTAGAGGTCATCTCAACTACGCAAATATAACATCTGTAGATATCTAACGGTAATTTTCTTTATAAGTGGAAAACATTTTTTCGCCGCATCGGACATCGCTTAGGCTTTAGATATATACGCCATTCTGCAAATGTTTAGCCAAGCCAATCCGGATTGTTAATGCTAACTGGCTAAGTATTACATATTATATAAATTATTATTATCATCACTTATACGCAGTTGCTTATATACGGCGCCGCCACAAGTGTGGCATTCCAGTGGGCAGCTTTAGTGAGAAGATAAAACTTGGTAAAATCTAACAGCCCAGTCTTACACCTTTTTAGTGAATCCCGGGGTTAATAATTTAGTTAAAAATATGTCAGTTAATTTCTTTCTACGGATAGATGTACCTCATGTACGCTTAATGATTCTCACCTCGGTGTTTATGACATACTTTTAATTATCGCTCATAGTTTCATAAAATATGATATGCACGTTATTGTCACAAATAAATAAATATAACAGACAAAAACATTTTGGAAGCCTTTAAAATAAAATAAATTAAACAAAACAAAACCTTATTGAACCTGCGAATTACAAGCCCAAGCCGCAGTTAGGAATAAATCTCGTCCAAGTGCCTTGCAAAGGATGCCGACGATAGTTTTATCAAAATGCAAAGCTGGAAGTCGGGGATAGCATTCTCGAGGGAAACATTAAGCGGGTCAACGAGAAATCTAGGGCAGGTTACAAAACGATTATTTTAATTAGAATAAGAATGTGTCTAATAATCTACTTTTTCTTTCTTTATTGGGGTATAAACTTTCACGAAGTTTTCCCGTTAAACTTAAAGTATTTTTTTGTGGATTTCGGGAAGGATGTTCAACATAACACATAAAAAACTCAAATTAATTTGAATATAGACCAGAGAAAAAGATGTAGTTTATAGAAGATAAAAGTTGATAACAATTTTATTGTTAGTTTCATTAGTCACTTAAGTGTCTAACTTTATGTTTAAAATAGTAGCGTTAACTTAATATCTAGCAACGTCCAGCCCCAACCGTTGAACTTAGGAGAGCGAAATTTATTAACAAAAATAAACAAACATCTACTCTTTTTTTTAAATCAACCCCTAAAGGGGTAAAAAGTGGTGAAATTTTAAAAGAAAAGTCCATATCGCACAGACCGCTAAAGATGGGGATGTCAAATTCAGCATGAAACTTCTAAGTACAAATCAATAAACACGGGTTTTTGTGTTTTTTGAAATTCAGCTCCAAAAAAGAAAATAAGTGAGTGTAATCTTATTTTAGGCCTTTATAATAAAAGTCGCTGAAGGCAGGTTTGTTATATTCAGCATATATAATTCTTATTAGAAATAAGCAAATACTTGTTTGGTAGTTATTTAAGATTTAACGCCGAAGGGGGGTGAAAAGGCATTTGTTGAGAAAAGGTATATATACATCTCGCAAATTACTGAAATATAAGGTATGAAAACACTGTCCACAAATATAACTGGGAACTAAATTTTTTACTGCTAAAGTTCTTATTAAAAATTATTATAATATAAAATTAAATAAATTGAAGTAAGCCATTATTTTGTAACTTGTTTTAGGTATGTGGCAAAATTTGTTATTATTCTTCATATTATATTTCCAAAACAGAACAGTTGTGGATATGGGCCTTTGGGTTTTTTATTTCCTAACATCTTTCTGAAGCATCCTGTATTTATTTCCATTAGGGCACAACTCAAACTCTAATATATGTTGTCCAAAAACTAATTTCACATGTTTTTATTTAAAAAACTGTACCTTCAAAATCATAAACATGAAAATTATTTCTGCCAAAAACCAAAAATAAGCGTTTGTTTAAGGGCATAACGGTTGCACTTTCCTAGAAATTTCTCTATTTTAAAACCACAACATCGATCGGTCGGTCTCTTTGAGGTAATTATCTTTTTTTCCTTTGAAGTCTGCCGACTACTTATCTTCCGTACCACCCTGCTAAGAATTGGAAACAAATATGGTTGAATCATTTAACCAATTGCAGTACTGGAATGCTCCGCCTCCTTTCGCGGATTGGGGAATTTGTGTCACATCACAGAGCAGATAGGGTTTAACCGAATTCAAAAAGAGTGTCTCACTGGCATTCAAACTTATTAGTACGGCCGCTTGTCAACCAGTTGTTGCGGGTTTTATCAGGTAGTTCAACAGTCAAACATTTTACATAACCTTATAATAATAAAAAGTAAAGTCTTTTTCTAATTCGTAACAAAACAAATACCTACCTACGCATTCGCACTAGTCTGACTTTCAAGTAATGTTAAAATCTAAGAAGAGATGTTAAAAGTATTAAATATTAAGAAGCTGTTGTGTTAAAAAATAAAGAATAGTACAGTTTAAGAAGCTTTTAAGTGTTAGAAATTAAGAAGAACAGTAAATTTTAAGAAGTTTTAAAGTGCTAAAATTAAAGAATATTTGTAAAGTAAGAAATTAATAAATGGTCCTTCGAGAAAATAATCGGTGTCCAAGTTATTGCCACATATGTAATTGACATATATTGTACATTGCATAAGCAATGCAATTATTTCATATGCACCGGTATAATATTGACAGTTCACTAATATCCTACATTAATAACAATCAGATATATGTTTATACAGCAGAACTGTCCATAATCTGATATTTTTTTCTACTCACGTACAGCCGAATCGGGTGGCAACACGGGCAGATATTGTTTAATCCGAAATGGTTTAAACAATATCTGCGGCGCGGATACAGACTAGACTAAATAAATCGATACGACCACACACAATGATATTCATCATAAGAGCCATTTCATTACAACCAACAGAGTATGCTATGTTTCCTTTTCATTAAAACTTACACGATTCAATCCTGGCTGAAACGATATTTTGATTAATTTTTAATGGAAGTTAAATTTTACCTCGTGCACTAAGTAAGTGTTTTCTGCATGCATATTATTTACAAAATGTCTTTTAAATTTTATTTTGCAGTACAACATTAGTGATTTTACAATTAAGAGTTCATTAACATAAATGGAATAAACGTACATGCGACATATGTTGTGTACTCAATTTTTTTTCAGAAGAACTCTCATAATAATATATGTTATTATAATATAAAGATCTAGTACTACTCCTTCATGTGGTACATCCCTTTCATCTTAAAACTTCGTCAATTAAATTTTAGCCAGGCTGATAGAAGAATTTTAATTAAGTAAGATAAATAGTAAAAAAAGTATTTTACTACTTACCGTTGCGAATTCAGCAGCCTTTGGCATGTTAGGCATTTGGTTAATAAGATTACTGGCTTCAAATGGTGGATGTAGTTGAGGAGCACTAGTTGTAGGTGGAGCTGGTGTACTTATAGGAAGCAGAGATCCCAACTGAAATAAAATAATGCAGTTTTAATAAAAAAAATCAAAGAGATTTACTGAGATTTAAAACTGGCCTATTTTAACCATTCAGACTTTACAAGTTAGCAATCGTAGTTTTAGATTAACAAAGACAACTAAATACATTCACCAAATTTGGTGGGCGGAGTTTTTTGGGATGGGAAAAGCAAATCCGTTCTCAAGTTTCCTATATTTTGTAGGGGGCGCTAAAGTAAGAATGAAGCAAGAAAACCACGAGCGTCATAAGCATGAAGACATCACGCGTGCACAGTCTCGTTTTAGAATATTCCTGGCTTAGTTGCTGGAAATCCATATATCAGTGGCGTAGTTAGTCCCTTTAAACAAGGTTTTTTTAATTATAATTATTGCATCAAAAATTAATTTGCAAAAATTAAAATTAATGATTCAATGATTGTGTGGATTTGATATTTATTACTTTACATCTACTGCGGCATCAAATAAAAAAATTGGCAGCATCAAACTCGGTATATTCTTTTAATTGTACTGTATTTTATTTGAGATTTTTATAATGACAAACTCAGCACAATGTGGTGTTCGTAACCCCGGAGTAATTATTAATGATAAACTAATTTAATTGTTTTATTGTCGAAGGTAACAATGTTTGGGCTCCCAAGATTTTGTTTCGTATTTTATTTTTCATCAGTATATGCATTTTGCATGTCAAAAATTAAAGAGTATTGTGGTTATTTAAAAACAGAATTTGTACCGGAAGAAATAATAGTAGATTTTGAGGTATGTGTTCATAATGCAGTGTTAAAAATTTGTCCAAATACTAAAATTACAGGCTGTCAGTTTCACCTAACCCAAGCATGGTACAGAAAAATTCATAACCTAGGTTTGACACAGGAATACAAAGACAAAAATTCTGAGATTGACAAGTGGCTCCATTACTGTTTTGGTCTTTTATTTTTGGAACCAGAGGATGTTGACGATTTTCACTTCTTTGAACTTTATGAAATTAAGCCAGTAGACGATAGACTTGAAAAATTTTCTGATTACCTTCTCGAAAATTATTTTACAGCTACTTCGAAATTTTCACCCTATACACGGGCTGACGCCTCTGCTGCCTTAAAGAAGACTACCAATGCTTGAGAATCGTTCCATTCAGATTTTAATGCATCCATGTACCAGAATCATTCTTTATTTATTTTTGTAAATGCACTTCGTAATGAACATATACAAACCAAAATCTCTATGAAATGCAATAGAATTAACCAAATTCATAAATTTAAAACTATTTCCACTAAGAGACGTCATGATTTTATTAATATTAAAACCACAGAATATAAAAATAGTAATTTGGTAAACCTACAATATGTCTAAATACTATTCCATTATTATGTTTACCATTAATTAAAATTGTAGTTTGTAATATTTTTTAATGTATATTATAACAGAAATATAAATTTTGATACTTATAAAGATTACATTAGCCAATACGCAATATAATATATTTAATTTATCTACATATATATATATATATATATATATATATATATATATATATATATATATGTATATATATATATATATATATATATATATATATATATATATATATATATATATATATATTAGTTCAAAACGTAACATAAAAATTCCCAAAACACCGTTATTCAATACTAGAGACCAGCAAATTCAACGTTTCGTCTGCATTTCTGACAAAAGTTTTATTAAAAATTCGCAAATAAAGCATAATTCAATTTTCAAACTAATTTCTTTCTAGCATAATTTAAAAAGTTTCGTTACTTTATGTATAAAGTTTAATTCGCAATAGAAAAATGTCAAAAACAGTTTCACCAAATGCAACATTATTTTCTTTAAAATTTTTAATAAAAATTTCAAGTGTTCTTTTGCTTGCGACAAAATGGAATTGTGACCAGAGGTTTTTAACAAAGCTCTAAAGAAGGGTAGAAGAAAATATTAGGATATAGTACAGTATGAGCTAAAACTATTTATATATATATATATATATATATATATATATATATATATATATATATATATATATATATATATGTATATATATATATATATATATATATATATATATATATATATATATATATATATATATATATATATATATATATATATATATATATATATATATATATATATGAACCGCTATATGGTTTAAAATTTGATAGGAGATACACCACATCAGTTTCAAAATATGTAAAACCCTGCTATTACAAAAAGCAAAAAAATCCGACTTTTTAAGATAATATGCTGTACATGTATTTACTACATCCAGTAAGAAAGATATTAATAGATAATTAAGATATTAAATTTAATATAAGGAAACTATGTTCCGCTGCATCAAGCCAAGTGTGTAACTAACTTAAAGCCAAATTATTAAATTTCCTATAATTTACTAACTACAAAGAAATTCCTTTTAGCTAAACACTAACATGTTGAAAGCCGATGCCTCAAATTATTACTCATTGTTCTTAATATTATATATTAAATAATTCATTAGCTTTATAAAGTTATGTAAAGACGTGTTTTCTTATTAAAATTTTGCATAAGTTTATTAATATTTGTTTATTTTAAATCACAGCCTTTAAACACTTTAGCATAATTTTGGGTTTTTTCTTGTATACAAATATGAGTTTTTTAGTCAAAATTGTACTCGATTTGTGGTAGATGTGCAACTTATCTCCACCGTTGCATAAGTTTATTAATATTTGTTTATTTTAAATCACAGCCTTTAAACACTTTAGCATAATTTTGGGTTTTTTCTTGTATACAAATATGAGTTTTTTAGTCAAAATTGTACTCGCTTTGTGGTAGATGTGCAACTTATCTGCACCGTTATATTATTTTTAAGACAACAAGATAATTAATTTAATTAGAAATTAATGTTGACAAATTATCGTTTCAAGATCATCATAAAAGTAAAGTTTTATTTAATTTAAAATATCTAGCCCAAAAACAAAAACACCCAAGCAATACCTACATGTTGCAGTTTTATGAATATCGACAAACACTTATAAACTAACTCCTCAATTTTCGTTACAAAGTGTAACTTTAAAGACAAATTCCGGTACTTAATCATTATTCGTTTTGTCAATATTTGCAAGTTTGTATAAGGTTTGTGTCTATCTTTACGACTTCATCTAAACCCTAATTTTGCATAATTATCAAACCCAATCAAAACCGACTTATATATGCTCAGCACGAGATGTAAGCGCATCAAAATGGTATAAAGCGCAGTGTTAACAGGCCAAGAGAGTACCTACATTATTTATCAAAATTGACATGAATTTTTATTAACATACGTAGTTTGATAAAGGCGCTTGCTTCAGTATTCTAGCCCATCCTATCATACTAGCATAAAAATAGGCATACAGAATATATAATATTCAAATACACTGTATACAGCGTGTCCGCGGATGGGGTTTGGAAGAGGACAAATGGACCAAGATTTGAAGAAGATATGTAAGATGTAAGAATGTCACTCCTAATAAAAGTTTTTACTTTTAAGTGGAAATATCCATTTTTATAAATTTATTATGTTTTCTGATGAATGTACATTTTCTACTAATGGAACTCTAGTATCCCAGCATGTCAAGTACTGGTCCCTTACTTAGGTTTGCTGGGGAATGCTTTTGCTTGAAAAAATGTATTTTCAACAAGATGGTTGTCCAGCACATTGCTCTCGCGAGGTAAGAGAATGGCCCAATTTTGTGGCTTCCAAGGAGCCCTGACACGTTGGCTGATATGTTTCTATGGGGCCGTTTAAAACAAATTGTTTATGCCGCTCCAATACCAAATAATATTGACATGCTAAAAGGCAGAATGCCCAGGCTGTTTGTTCAATATCACGTCAGAAATTTCTTAAGATATTTGAGGAATTAATTAGAAATATGTGTTGAATATGGGGGTGGAGTTTTTGAATTTTGATATCTTTACTGTATTGCTTAGATATCATATTCTTTTGAGTTTGATTAAATGTTCGTATTATTTAAAAGTTGCACTGGAATAAGAAGTTGTGGGGGGGGGGTGTAAAAAGGGGTGTAGTTTTTGTTTAAGAAAAGCTTATATCTCAGAAATAACTGCTAAATGTGGGGTGTTATATTTAGCATAGAGATTGCTTAAAAGAAGTAAGCAAACACGTGCGCATTCAGCTCCTAAGGAGTGAAAAAGCGGTGGTAATTTTTTTGATATTTTTCATATATCAAAAATCGTTGAAGGCGGGGATGTTATGTTCAGTAAATAAACTTCCCATTATAAGCAAACACGTGTTCGGTTGCTCTGCTAAATTCAGCCCCTAAGTGGTATAAAAGAGGGATGTATATCCTAAAATATTGACACACCTAGCAGCAGTAGAATTTTTAGATTTCGAGGACGATGTTAAAAAAACTTACCGCAATATACTGCCATCCACCGTTTACTCTCACTAATAGTGCTTCTTCTTCCATGACGTACGCCAGAGTTCCCACAGGACTATCCTGCGACATTTTTGTCATGGCCTCTCGAGTCCTGAACGTTACCGCACCAGGTACTATGGCCGCTGGCTGCTCGGTTGCGGTATTTAAAATTGGAGGACTCGGTGTAGAGCGGCCTGAAATAAAATTTAAGCCATTAGTGCAGTGAAGGTATTGATTCCGAAAATGAAACGGACAAAGAAAAAAATTTGCTTCTGAGCAAAACCGACATCAAGTCAAGTCCAAAAAGATGCAAAAG
The DNA here is from genome assembly GCA_963971165.1 of Philopedon plagiatum. Classification (NCBI taxonomy): domain Eukaryota; kingdom Metazoa; phylum Arthropoda; class Insecta; order Coleoptera; family Curculionidae; genus Philopedon; species Philopedon plagiatum. The sequence continues at coordinate 82,189,943 of OZ020194.1, read as the reverse complement.
TTTTTTACGAACAACAGCGAAATCGAACGCTACCAACCCTAATGGGGTTGTAAAGTTCAATTTGCGAATCTCTCACATCTTTCGTATCTTCGCCTTCGGTTTCACTTTCGTTTCCTCTATTGAGAAATTTGTAGGGAATATTTTTCCCCGCTTTGGTTTTGAAATAAGATTACAACCCTTCACCTATTTAGGTTTTATCCATTATAGGAAATGTAACATTTCAGGTAAAAATTGACCCAAGATGAATAGCTATGTCTGCATCACTAGGTCACACCCAGCGGGGATTTCCTATTTCACGTTCTTTTATTTATCTGCATGAAACCTGACACAATCTTCAAAAAAACATCCTTTAAAACAAATCCAATGTCTGTCCAATTTTGCTAACAATAATTATTTTATTACAAATTGCCTAAAAACAAAACAACAAATTTTGCTTTGCCAAAAAATATTAAACGCGACATGGATAATGGAACAAAAATAGATAAAATATAACCTAGCTCTCTAGGTAAGTGTTAAAATATATTTTTACAAAAATAATAACTTTAGTGATGCCGTGGCTTCCCGAAAACAAAGTTTATTTTAAAAATAGTGCATGTAGAAATGCAACAGCAACACATTGATTTTGCACAGTTGCAAAAAGCATACGACATATTTTTTTATTTTTTGAATAAAATTTAAATAGTTTTTAAACATAGCGTCTTATCACCAGACTAAACCATATCTTAATACATTGTGTGATTGTTGCCCTCGCTAAGGCTTGCACAAGAAATTTCGCCTTCAAAGTTAAAACATACTTCGTATATAAGTTACCATTTACCAGGCGCGGCTCGTCCATAAGGTTATTTGGTTAATGATCGACGTAAATTTATTTTCAATCTACCTAATAATTAATTTTTCAAAACCAAAAAATAATCTTTTCATTCAAAAAAGTGCAAGTTCCATTCGAAAACTCTCCAAGAAAGAATCAAGCTTGCTCCGGACTCGCCGTATTTTAAATTGACCTCATTGGTGTATATAGACTATATAAAATGTATTAGAGTCAAGAGAGAAACAAACATACGCGCTTTAGGAAGTTAAAAAAGACAAAACTTGTCGAGGGACATCAATAATATCGCTTTCGGGTTGTCGCAAATTCTGGCTGACTAATTTATTATTAGAACAATATTCGCGATTCGCGATATATTTAATATAAGCTTACCTAATTATATTTTAAAATATTTACGAATTTACTAATATTAATAATAATTGTAACTGTGCCTACAAAACATTACAAACCTACGCAGTAATTACGATATTGAAATAGCTCGGCAACGCACATTAATGTTTCAAAATTAGGCATGCTGCCGCCAAGCTCGTGTTCATCGTTCATCATTATTAGTCGCCGGACTCGCCGACATTTGTTAAATTGAAGAAGTGTCGTCTTTCGACCTAATTTTGGGTAATTATTCGGAAAGACGGAAACGCCGAATTTTTTGACGAAATTTTGCATAGACCCTAATTTTGGGTCGTAGAACACGAATCTGAAATCAGTTCTCGGCGGTCTGATATGTTTCTTTCAAAAAAAAAAAAATTCTGCATATATCTCTTCAGGGGGATCCTATATGAACAAATTTTACACACATTTGTATTTTTATTTTGATCATGCTTTCGGAAAGATGCCGCATACTCACCGAACACCCTGTATATATAGCGCAAAATGTCATTTGGTCACACGCCCAACTGATATGAAGGTAAAAAGAAATAAACGTTACGACGTCGACAGTTCTATTCTTTCTTCACAGAATTTTCCTTATAAGTGAAACGTATGCGCCAGTAAGCCACGAGATATAAATTGTGACGTCCGGAGTCTATAAGAATGGAAACATTTTTGCCACGCTGCAATTTCACATTGGCTGTTCCAAGAAATATAATAGCGCCATGCATGGATGCCTTCATTTTTCACCAGCTTAATAGAAACATCTCTTTGGTTCTTCGCCTTTAAAGGAGCATAAATTTAAAATAGGAAGTGTGTTTTCGTAATATCGACACGTCATTGAAAATTTTATATCCGGTTAACCCTCTTTTGGAGGAAATAAGTTTTCAGCCAGATGAAAGATAAAATGTCGGCAAAAGTGACATAATCGAAATATTATTTATTCTTGCTCGGCATCCAAAAATGTGTGTATTTTCCATTCCATCTGTCTACCAAGTGATAGGAATTTACCGAAAACTGATTACTAGTAGAGATAGCGACAATCTATTCACATTTAAATACAAAATAATATTAATAGTTATATCATAGGGTATAAAGGCTTTAGGGTGAAGTAAGTCGGTAATAGATATAAAATAAGGTGGCACTTTCTTGAGACCTGTGTACGTAGTGTTATGTGTATATAGCGTGTCCAGAAACCATCTTAACAAATGGGAAACTTTTTTATTTTTGACTTTACGAAAAAAAGGTATTTTTCATAAAAAGTTTAGCTTGTTGAGAAAATAACACTCAAAAATTTGACCCAGCATATACGGGGTGTCAAAAAAAGTACCAACAATAAGTGCCGCAGAAGGAAAACTATCTTTAATTTTACTTGCAAAGGACAATAAAGTGTCGTCCAGAACTAAAAAGTTATGGTCATTCATATGTACCTTGAAATTTCTTAAAAAAGTAACGCGTGTTTTTTAAATAACATATTACGAAAACCACCTTTAGTGAAATACTACACAGTAAAAAATCCAGTTGATTAACCACAAGAGATGTCTGATTTTATTGGCCGGATTAAATTTTTTGATTTAATTTGTAATTATTTTCTAAATCAGTTTCATAATCTTCGTTATGATTCAAACAAATTACTCATTCTCGATTACTTTAAATCGATACTGATCAAATGCATAAAAAAGACAAACATTTTAAATCATATTTCCTTGTTAAAATAATCACAATAATCAGTATCAATCAGCTACTGACTAAAAAATACTCAAACTTCTAAACCAAGCCGCCAACACATGCGCAGTACGCAACCTTTTAATCACAAGGGAGTACCGATATCCATCCACCCCGCTGCAATCTGCAAAAATTCCATTTAATCGGCAGTAGGTATGGCGGTTTCTGTGGTAGTGCAATGTGCAATGTGAGGTTATAACGAATGAAGTGGTCAACCTGTTCTAAAATTTTACGAATATTCTTTTAAAAACTTTGTTGTTACATCATGTTGGTGAAATTATGTTTCAAAAACAAAAGAAATACGCAAAAATCTCAGATCTTGAATCCAATCCCTTGGAGGAAATCATGCACCAATGTAAGTTATTTTCCATGTATTTTCAAAGAAAAGATTTGTCATGCCAGGTCTTCATTAGTGTTTTATGTATTTATTTACAGATGAGTAAATAATTTTCGTGTTTTTACTTCATATAATTATTTTCAACTTTTACACTGTAAAAAAAAATATTAAATTTTAAATCAAATTCAACCCAATTTTGACTAAATCCAGGTCTACGCCTCACCTCCCCGGATTTTTGTTTATGATATGGGACAAACAATTCCCATGCTTTGGGAATTTGCATTACCTATCTTTTATATAATTTCATCTGTTTGTTCTTTAATGTGTTCCCTTTTCTTATGTATTATAGTATTGCCATTTAATAAATAAAATCGACGCCCTAATCAGGTACTTTATAGGGCGGAGAGGGGAAGGGCGGTGCTACTGATGATTGCATATCAATCACATTGGATTTAAGATTTAATAAAAAATGATTAGAGTATTATGGAAATTTAATCATTATGGAAGAAAATTTTAATAAAAATTGATTTAGATGTAATCAGAATTAATTGTTAGGTTAATCAATTTTGAATAAGAAAATTTAATCACAGATCCTTCGATTTAATCAATATGCAGTGTTAATTTTTTCAATCAATCTGGCGTGGACCTGGATTTAGTCAAGATTGGGTTGAATTTGATTTAAAATTTAATCATTTTTTTTACAGTGTACCCTAAGCTTCAACATGACTAAATTAATTGAATCAGCCGATACTAGGTGGAAATCCATAACTACTATTATGGGATACTAGTAAAACTAAGTTGAACTTGTAAAATTTCCACTATACGAAAGAGCAAATCAAAAAAATTTTTTACACATGCGTAGTTTTTTACGTAGATTCGTATTTTATAAACAAAATAACATTAACCCACTTAAAATTTCAAAGTTACCGCACCCCTAAAAATATAGAGATGGGCTAAATGTCAAAAATATGTTTAAATATGTCCCCCCATCTCTCTAGTAACTCATCAAAGTTTCATGAAAATATTTTAAACCGTTTTCGAGATATCGCCTTGTATATCACTTTAAAAAACTCACCCTGTATAAAAACTAGCTGCTACTAAGTACCTTGATGTGAGAAAAATGGACATGGATCCATCATCGACCAAAAAAACGTCATAATTTATTAAATTTTATAGAATAAATTCTTCTAATCCCTCTCATGCCTCTCAGAACAGATTTATATCAGAATAGGTCAAGACGGATAAGCACTGAAAAAGGCCCGAACTTGGGGTTAAAAAGGAATATTGTACTAATAAAAATGGAAAAGGACTTTTACTGCCTACATGGCACTTACAAAGCATTTTTAATAAAAGCTTATAACCTGGGTCCTTTAAATAAACCTTGTTTATTGACAAGATAAACAGTTAAATGTTATGGTTATAACTGCATCGTATAGTTACGGTTAGCTTTATATATTGTAATCCCGTAGTTTCATAAAACTGATTTGATATTTTTAGGATATTGCGAAAATGGGATATATTCAAAGTTTTTTATGTGAAATAGTATATTACATAACAAGTGTTGAAAGTGATATTTTTCACACGAGTGGGAATGTTGTCGCACGAGGCGACAGCCGAGTGCGATAATCCCACGAGTGTGCGGAAATTACTTTTCCTACGACCACCTATGAAAGTGAGTAAAAAAGCACGGTTAACTTGGCGAGAAAGTGCCTTATATCACACGCGTGTTGAAAAGTACTTTACAACACGTGTGTTGAAAAGTACTTTCCAACACGTGTGTTGAAAAGTACTTGTCAACATGACATTTAAATAGATGGTGCCAATTTCATTTGTTTTATTTTCAGCACACTTGATGAAAATATTAGTGTTGAAAGTGAGGGATTTAAAAGACAGAAATTGAGGTTTTTTTGGAAATATTTTTCTGATCGTAGGAAAAATATTACGTAACAAGTGTTGAAAGTGACATTTTTCACACGAGTGCGAATGTTGTCGCATGAGGCGACAGCCGATTGCGATAATCCCACGAGTGTGCGAAAATTACTTTCACACGAGTAATGTACAATATTTTTCCTACGACCACAAAAATATTTACAAAAAAACCTCAACTTCTGTCTTTTAAAACCCTCACTTTCAACACTAATATTTTCATCAAGTGTGCTGAAAATAAAACAAATGAAATTGGCACCATCTATTTATATGTCATGTTGACAAGTACTTTTCAACACACGTGTTGTAAAGTACTTTTCAACACGCGTGTGATATAAGGCACTTTCTCGCCAAGTTAACCGTGCTTTTTATCTCACTTTCATAGGTGGTCGTAGGAACAGTAATTTTCGCACACTCCTGGGATTATCGCACTCGCACGTGAAAAATATCACTTTCAACACTTGTTATGTAATACACTATTTTCCACGAGCTTACGGAAAGTAACTACATTCTGCACTTATATGCATGCTGAAAGTTGCATGCTGAAAGTTGCACTTTTCAGCACTGACGCGGAAAACAATACATCAACAATCACATACCTATATCGCCACTTAATTAGACTTCATGCGATAATTATTACCGTCACTGGACCCGGACCGAAGTGGTTCAATTAACCACAGTAAAATATTGGTGGGAAATACCCAAGAAATAACCATCCAAAAATTATGAATCCAACGAATAATTACAGGGCCTTTTTACTTATATCGTTGCTATGCAATTAGGTTTGTGTTATTTAAATATTTGTTGATTGTCAGTATAGACGTCAAAGCGAAAATATTAAAAATAAAAAAAAATTATTCGACATTTATCCAACTTTTGAGTAGAAAATGGAGATCGAGGAGAATGGTTGATGGTACCGGAAGACATTCTCGAAGAAGCCAAGAATGTGAACGTCGAACTGTTACCAGAAAAATCGAAATACCGTTCCGCCATTTCAAAAACTTACAAACCATCCACGTTATGGTCAAGGTACCCAATGTTAAAATCTATGTTAAAATTAAATCATAATTTGGATATAAGAAAATAATATGAAGTGATCGCCTTTTTCAAGAAAAAGAATGTTGGATTTCACCAGACGAATATAAAACTCTAACAAGAAACAATACAGAGCAATTTCTGAACGAGGCTCCAAATGATGTATACATTTTGACTAAAGTTATCACATTAAATAGCGTGGCGGCCGGCCATAATTAACTTATTTGACCCCAGATAACATTGAAGACAAAGACTCCTTGATGCATATTACGATTCCTGATAATAAAACCCATTAACGCAGAAGCTTGGTAGTAAGCGAAATTTAAGCTTAATAAAAAAAATATGCATTACTGCGACCACGTAGAAGATTTTTCTTAAATAACCAAAACGGAAAATGTTCTGTTCACTGTGTTTGAATTAACAAAGTCGGCAAGATATCCACGGACGTGGCTGAATACCTGAAACGGCCATTTCCCATGCTCCACACTGGTCATTGTTTTAGGCGGACTTCAGTCACTCTGCTAGTAGACTGTGGTGTGGACATGGTGGATGGAAGGCCACAAAAGTTGCTGAAGGATATGTGGATGAGTCTTTACAAAAAAAAAAATGTACATCGGATCCTTTAAAACCAGGCTACCGCTTTCAAATCGAAGGAACCAGCAGCAATTGACTTTTAGCCACCTCATGTTGAACATACACAAGACATAAATAATTCTATATTGTATCCAATTTTGTGTGAGAATGATGAAAGAAAAATCAACTGAACAAGAATTCACCCTATTGGTCAGTTTCATGGACAGTTTACAACAGAATATATTTTAGTGATCACAATATTCATCTTTTGTTTCCTGATAATCACGGAGGAATCAGATTTCTTTCTGTTCGTGTTGGCGAAAGTGCATTAGACAAAGTAAAATAAAAAAAGATTTTTCAAATTTTTCTCGTACCTTCTTTGCTTCTGGAAGTATTGCTGGTTATATACTTTGAAAGATTAGTCATCACAATTTTTTTTCTTTCCTGATAAAATTCCCAACGGAATCAGATTTCTTTCTATCCTAGTTAGCAAAAGGGGCATTAATAAACGACAAATAAAAACAATGTTGTTGCCGATAAAAAAAGAATAATCAAACATTTTATCACAGCCGCCTTTCTTTATGCAAGTATTTCTGGTTGTCTACTTTAAAAGTTTTATCGGAATTATCATAAAAAATAAATTCCTAATCTGGCAAAATACTTATGTAAGTTTTATGATTTTATAGGAAAATACTTTATTTTTACTGAACACAAATAGCATTTACAAAATCTCGTTTTTTTTTTTTTTAGCAAAAACAGTGTCAGCATAGCCATATCAACCTTCTTATTTTATACTACTTAAAATTGTTTCCTACCCAAGTAGCAATACTCCCTCTTACCAATAATTTGCAATAAAAGGATCGGAGAAAAAGTTTTTAAATAAATAAAGAAAAAATAGCCCAACCCAACCTAAGCAAGGGAAGATCTGGATTAAAATTCTGGCGGGGGGTAATTTTTGTTAACTAAAATATTTACAAACTGCTTTATTCGCGGTTCGTACCATGCCATGAGAAGCCCAGGTTCTGAGGGAGGGAGGGCGTAATTACCCCGCTACCCCTCCACCCTTGGGAGCGCCCTTGGAAGTAAGAACGATGGCCATTTTATTTAAAGTTAACGTATCAACTTTCGAAATATTAAAATTTAATACAAATTCTTTCCCCATAAACTTTTAATAACTGTTTCTTCGAAATAGCTGATTTTCGAAACAAAGAACGAAATATTTTATTTTGCAAAATTTATTTTCAAACATATCGAAGATATCGTATTTTACTTATTTCACCTTAGGTTATAACTCTTTTTGTAGAAAGTACCTTTATCGTTTCTGTGGTCATATCCAGTTTCAGCAGACCTACTTAATAAACAGGGTCTTCCAACGAGGACTGAACAGGGGCTCATTTTTGAGCTTCCTTGTATTTAAAGAAAAATCTAAAATAGCCAATCGATGTACTTTTTCCTGCAGAATTCAAAAATGAAACTAAAAATTTATTTGAACCAGAAACAAAAGAGTTACGCTATGGATAAGGTGTTTTTTAAATGGAACATAGCTTTTTTTATACTATTGTTGGAACGAGTGATTTTTTTTATGTCCGTTCTGATTAAAATATTTAATATTGTGACAGCTATTTTTATTAAATTTTAATGATTTATCCAGTATAATTTAGCTTCAACCTGTTTGAAACATACACTAGGTAATAAAGGTAAAATCACCTTGAAATCCTTCAAAGTCAAAAAATTTGACAAATTTACTATAATATTGCCGAAATGAAATATTCGTTGGATGAGAGATTGCAGATTGTTATCTTGTTCTACAAATGCCAAGAAAATGCAAGAGAAGCAATATTATATATATATATATATATATATATATATATATATATATATATATATATATATATATATATATATACAAATATATATATAATATATATATATATATATATATATATATATATATATATATATATATATATATATATATATATATATATATATATATATACATATATATTATATATAATAGTAAATTTGTCAAATTTTTGGACTTTGAAGGATTTCAAGGTGATTTTACCTTATTACCTAGTGTATGTTTCAAACAGGTTGAAGTTAAATTATACGGATAAAACATTAAAATTTAATAAAAATAGCTGTCACAATATTAAATATTTTAATCAGAACGGACATAAAAAAAATCACTCGTTCCGAAAATCATATAAAAACAGCTATGTTCCATTTAAAAAACACCTTATCCATAGCGTAACTCTTTTGTTTCTGGTTCAAATAAATTTTTGGTTTCATTTTTGAATTCTGCAGGAAAAAGTACATCGATTGGCTATTTTAGATTTTTCTTTAAATACAAGGAAGCTCAAAAATGAGCCCCTGTTCAGTCCTCGTTGGAAGACCCTGTACAAGAAAGGAAGCAAGAACTAATTTTACGATTATATATTTCTATTGGCATTTCCCTTAGCCAATTACATTCTCAGCTACTTATAGAGCTTAAAAATTTTTAAATTGACTTGTATGAAACAATAAGTACCGACGATAGATGCCAAGATCCATTTATTAGCACAACTTTTTAAATCGAGTACTTATTAGGAAATTTTTTTAGATAAGAGCCTTATATCCAAATTAAACTCGTTTTAAATATTTGATGAATTTTTAGATATTTTTTTTATTATTATGACTTTTGTTTGAAGGTCAAGTTTCCTTGGTGTTATTCGAAAAATTTATCTCGTCCTCTCCCCTATTTGATCCTTTTTTCACATAAACTTTTTATACAGCCAGAACGATTAGCAGAATTGCGACGAATCTTTTACCAACTCATTTATTAAAACTGGCCCAACCATTAAGTATCTAGAGAAAAACGCAAAAAGTCACCTACATGTGTACACAAACACGAAAAATACATTTTCCCCTTTTATCCTATAGGGTAAAAATCGTGTCGTTTTAAATTATCTAACTGAGAAACGTAACCATCAAACCATAACACTTTTTGATTGAATATTTATATCATTTATTCCACACTTTTACTTGCCCCTCTTCTTTTGACAAAGGTTTCGCCATAATATATTTATTTTCTGCGGTTTTTTTCATGAATAAATAAACCGATTTATTAAAGAAAAACTGTCTGCTCCATAACGTGTGTTTTTGATACATGCGGAAAAAGCCACTTTTCCCATATCAAAGAAAATAAATTCTCAAATCGCGGAGCCTATTGTCCCGTTTTGTTCTTTTATTTTCATAATAAAAACATAAAAATACCTCTGTACAGTTTGTGGTTTGGAAATTGAATTTGATAAAAGCATTGTAATATAAAAATTTAATTTTGGTTTTGACGCTAAATAAATCAACATTAGAGCAGCAGGAATAATACAGGATGCTGCAATTTCGTTCATAAAATATTTTATGGAGTATCTACTTATAGAACAAACGAATAACAAATCAAAATAATCTACAGAGTGATATTTTCGTAGGCAGCATTTCGATGGCGTTTTTCTGAATATGACTTTTGCAGAAAAATTATCACTTATAATTTTCCAAGTGCTTGAATTTTATTGGCGGAAATTTTTCGAGTACCACGCTGTGCGATTCTGCATAATTTTCAAAAAATTCATGTACGAGAAAAATTTCCTGAAATTAATTCAAGCACGCGGGGGATTCGGTAAGAAAATTTCACCCGTCACAGTAGATAGCTATGTATATAGTTGCAGGATATCTACATCAATGTTAAAAAAGCCTTTTCATCCATTTTAGTTCCAAAAAACTATCATAAGGGGTTCATATACATATATCTGTTTTAATGTTTTATATTATGTTTTCTTCACTAAAATGGGTGAAATCTTGTTTTTCTTATATTTTCAAATGTTACAACAATTTGGGTGAACCGGAATACCAATATAAGTACCTATAATAGAGAAATAATATCCTTTCCACCCTTTTTAGTTTTAAAAAATTACCGAAAATTATTTAAGACAACTCTATTTGTGTGTTATGAAATAAGATTTGTTCACTAAAATAGGTGGAACGTTGTTTTTTTAATAAATTTTCATGTCTTAAACACATGAGCTAATAGTGATTGACAATTTTAGCCAAATTTCCACTTTCGTTTAATACTTTATAACATGATGCGTTTCGCTACACTATAGCTTTATCGGATGTTTGTGACAGATACATGAGCTAATATACATAGCATAAAATACTCGTATTTTAATGCTAAAATCTTGATTTTGACTGGTAAATGAAATTTTCAGATATAATGCGGATATATATGCGGATTTTCCCAAAAATTATCGGCAATTTTTGGGAAAATCCGCATATGAATGCGGCTTGAGCCAGAAAAAGCATGGGTGCACGTAGTGCACCAATGCTTCTACTTGCTCCAAACCGTATGAATGCAGATTTGTCCAAAAATTGCCCATAATTTTCAATGCACGCGTTATATTCGTGGGAGAATTTCATGAACCAAATTTATGACACCCCATCAAGCCTCTACATCTTTGGATTAGCTTTAAAAAGGACTACTAAATTAACTACAATAACTGCGTGTTTATTCGCCAGAACTGCAATAAATAAGTACCTAATATTGTTTCGTACATTAAATATCTGTTTTTATTTTTTTTTCTTGTAAAATAAAAAAATTGTTTACTCACTTTGGTGTTTCCTGAATATGACTGGCAGAAAAATTAGTTGGGTAATTTTTTTGGCAAAAAAATTGCCGCGAATGTAGGTACATTAACAAACAACAAAATACGCTTATTGTATTGTTAAAATCTTGAGTCTGACTGGTGAATGAAATTTAAAAAAGAAATTATCATAGATCCGATATTTACATGCAACCGAAGATTTACTGATTCTGCCAACATTAGGTAACTCTTTTAGTAAAAAAATTACCATTGTCATTCTGTCGTCGTATCCAGTTTCAGCAGACCTACTTAGTGTGCAACAATCGGAGCAGGAAAGAATTTCATAATGACACATTTTTACTGGCATTTACTTTAGCCTATTACATTCTCAGCTACTTAAAGAGCTTAAAAACTTTGAAATTGGCTTCTATGAAAAAAGCACCGAAAATAAATGCCAAGTTCCATTTTTATCAGCACAATTTTCCCTCTTAACCCAAAACCTTCCAAATGCCTTATCTGTCTTGACCCTTCTTGATATAAATCTCTTCAAATTTGCTTTCGGAACAATTTTTACGGTCCTTTGGATAGAAGATAACGTTTTAGTAGTCAGCAGTAAATAATAATAATTCACGAAAAATATTCATTGACATGAATTAATGGCGGTTGTAGTAGTGCTGAATGGCAGTTAGTCGCATTCAAGACACAAAAAATGTATTTTCGTATAAATTGTCTGATTGTGTGATGATATTTTATCTCTATATATTCCTAAGCTGAGGCTTTTTGAAACTATGTCTGATATATAATTTATTATCTAGCGTTTTATTATTGGAATATAATTTGTTCATCACATTTGTATACTTAAAAAAAGCATTAGGCGTTGTAAAGTAAAACACGCTGTTCAAGTATCACAGTAAACCTTGACAACTTACTCAGATAGGCATTTTGAGATTGCATGGATTAAAGTAAAATAAATCAATGAATCTTCCTTCGTAAGTAGCAAAATAATAATTAAAAAAAAAAATGAACCGACTAATAAAAAGAAAAAGCACTAAAAACTATGAAATATTTTTACGTATTTATAACTGTGGCTACACCGAAGTTCTGAACTTTGAAGTCGGTGCAATTTTAAAGTATTATAGGAATCCTTATTGATAATATATTAATAAATTATTGTTAATAGAGTAATATTTTTACTTATTTATTTCTAAGCCTAATTAATGGTCAGCCCAAGTGCGTTCAACGTTCGACTTTAAGTAATTTGTACACAAAAGTTCTAAACTTCAAAGTAAGCGCAACTTCTTATTAATTGTTTATTAATTATTATTACGGATCCTTATACTGTGAAGTCAGCGCGACTTCAAAGTATAAGCGAAAGGTACATTAATGATATTTTATCTTTAATTTTTCTTATTAACTTTTTGTTAATGCACGATACAAGACCATGTGTATCGCGCTTTGTAACTAAATATCCACACGATGTAAATATTCAGACTCTGAATTGACCACCGGCACCGCACAGTCCAGATCCTAACCCGATCGAGCATTTGTGGAACATTACTGGCACTCCTGCAACCTTGCAAGACATAGAAACGGTAGTTTTGTTGAAATTTGAAATAATACTGATTAAACCCAAATAGCAAATTTAATTTCGAGTATACCTCGCGGATGCGCAGCAATTTGTGTCGTAATCGTTAATTATTGTTGCTTTAATAATGTTTTTAAAAAGTTACTTCTCATGATATTCTAATAAAAACATGTTGAATTATAATAGTCCCTGCTTCCTTTATTACCAAACATAACTGAGTGAACCAAAAACCAAAATGTTAAGAAAACATGGGTTAAGTTTTATGAAATATTTTATAAATGCTAGAATATTTCACAGGGAGTTGCGAATTTAAAAAAAAACACACAATATGTTTGTTACGCCTGGTATAAAATATATCAAAAATTAAATACAGTAATATTCTTAAAGAATAAGCCTATAATGCGCAAAAAAAATCATTCAAATCGGACAATGGATTTAGAAGAAATATAACATCAAAATTTCAAGTAGTGCGTTAATATTGCTGGTAAGTGTCAAATAGAGCTTACGTAAAAAAGTTTTTAGGTTGTAAAAAATGTTAAAGGCGATTCAAGCGAGATTTTATATCAGAATAAAGAAAATATATTGTTTAAGGAGTTATTTTCCCGTTCGGTTTTCATCGGCTCAGCAAAGAAAAATAAAATTACAATGTCACTTTGGCGTTGATTTGATATCCTAAAAACACGCATTATTTACGCATCTTATACGGATTTTATTAAATTACTTCTCCACTCCGCTACGATGGGTATGTTTCATTAAAACTACTATTTATATGGGAAACAGGAGTGCACGTCACTTAATTTATAAAAGTCAAGTCGGTTTTTTTTTCGAAAACTATTCCACACGGCTTTATATTGCACGAGAAAATTATTCGAGAAATAGAAAGACGCCCCCCCATTTTACACCAACAAAATAATGGACCTATTTGCGCTGTTGCCAATTTTTTTTAAGTACTCGCCCCAATTTTTAAATTAGAATAAATTGTACCGAAAATGAAAATAAAATTGGTTTAATAACACAGGACCACAAATGGGAACCGAAAAAAGTCCTTTGGCGAGATTGATATCCTATATGTATTTCGGTGCGCTGATTACGAATCCGAGGTCCATATAACCCCAGCACATCACGTTCAAGGTCACGTGAAGGTCAAATGCATATATTACGGAAAAACAGAAAATCTGACCACGAATTCGGAAAGAGCGGGAAATTTTATGTCCAAATATGTAGTTTTTATTTTTCCAACATGACCCTCCAAGGTCATATGGGGGTGAAATGACTCACCGATAGACCAAATTCTTATTTCCCATATAGGTACATCATCACAACTACAGACTTTTACGTACAACTTAGTCAGGTATCTTTAGGTTTTTTGACGCGCTGATTACGACTCCGAGGTCCATATAATCCCAGCACGTCACTTTTAAGGTGATGATGTATATGGGAAATAAGAATTTGGTCTATCGGTGAGTCATTTCACCCCCAGAGGACCTTGGAGGGTCATGTTGGAAAAACTAAAAACTACATATTTGGACGTAAAATTTCCCGCTCTTTCCGAATCCGTGGTCAGATTTTCTGTTTTTCTGTAATATATGCATTTGACCTTCACGTGACCTTGAACGTGATGTGCTGGGGTTATATGGACCTCGGATTCGTAATCAGCGCACCAAAATACATATAGGATATCAATCTCGCCAAAGGACTTTTCTCGGTTCCCATTTGTGGTCCTGTGTAATTATCCTACAAATTTATTTTAAAGTAATATTTTTAGGTATGTCATTGTTATGACTAGCTTCAACGATGCATAATCCCTATTACCAATCAAATATCCAAATAACTAATAGGAAAAATATTTTGGCCATGTCTCTATAAATACTGAAACAATTACTAATTTTATTTCTATTATTATATTATCCCTTACTCTATATTCCAAATGTGCCGCAAAATAAAGTAGGAAGAAAAAGACGTGCAAAAAGAAAGTAGAATACGACATAGACACAAAGACAGGTTAAATTTTGTTATACTACCTGCTGCTGCTCTGAAATCCTTTAAGTCCTTTAATTCCTTCACAGCCCTTAGTTCTTCTAAACTGCTTTTCGGTCCTTTGGCAAGTTTGAAACAAAATGTGTTTGTTAGTGATAAAATGTCTGGTTATTTTCTGATAAAAATCAGTCTTGAACAAAAGTAAATATAGGTAGTATATTAAGTTTATTTTATATTTATTTATTTCGACCATAGTAAGACATTATCTGGTAAAATGATAAAATATAAGGAGGTGGCGTTATTCAACGAATAAAAACAAAGTTTGTAGCAGAATAATTCCAAAATATTTTTTGCATAGAAGTCATATAAAAGTGACACCAAATATGTGGATTTATAGAAACGCTGACAAAAGGATCAGACCGAGGCGGACGTTATTTTGAAAGATCAGCCAAAAGTAAAAATTACAATACGACAAATATTAATGCCCTTTTTGCATTTACAGAACCAAATAATTTATATTAGCGGTCTTCAAGGTGTTAGCGAGAATGTAACGGGTAAGGCCCGCAGGGTGGGCAGATTCGGCACTGCCCAGACACTTTATTTACAGAAAAAATCTTTAAACTTGCTCGGGTTTGCTCAGCAACTTTTTCTATCTTTCTGCGGGATTTTCTTGTAATAGCAGTTGAGGATTTTAAAGGCGTGGTTTCAGCAAGATGGTGCCCCGCCACACTTTGCACGACAAGTCCGAGACATCCTAAATGACATGTTTGGGGTTATGTAGATAGATTGGTCGTGACGGCCTTGTAAACTGACTCGCAATCCGCAAGGTCTCCTGATCTGACCGCCGCTTTTTTTTTGGGATTTATAAAAGAAAAAGTCATGGCTTGTTACTAACTACTTCAGAAAACATGAAAGACTGGATTCGAAAAGCACGTATATACATTAGTAACTCATGAAATGTTAAATCATGTGCGCAGTTCCTGTGAAAAAAATAATTTTAACATGATTGGTAGTGGATGGAGGCATTTTGAATGCCTTTTAAAGGACAACCGTCGCGTCGTTAGATTACAGGTACCTATATTATAATAGTATTTACTCTTTTATGTATTTAATCGCAAATTGGTAACTATATAAGCAGTAGAGTAAATGCAACAATTGTCTGCATATCTGCGTCTATGAAAGAAAATCGAATTTTCGAAAAAAAAAATCCATTTGACATTACAAAATTTACGTCCGCCATTCTAAATTTGGAGGGGACGGGGTTAATGTCAAATATATTTTAAAATATATCTTACTGCCTTCTTATTATCTCACATTACATCAAACAGTATCTTCAACTTGCGATTTCACTACTTGTTATGTTTGATTATTTTAAATGTTATTTTGTCGGCTTGGTCTTCAAAATATCTTTTGAACCATGTTGGTTTACAGTTCGAACAAAAATAATGTTTTCTACTATGGCTTAAAACATCAAATCAGATATTTTAAAACTTGTATTTGAAGTTTTATTTCAATTTTATAGACCAATTCAGGTAAGCACAAGGATTGTAGTACTTTCAATTAGATAAGCTTTCAGAAAGTGTATGATAATATTGATAATCCTCGTTGGAGAAACAGTTGACCGCATCAATGAAATATCCGGGGACTACATTATAAATCAGTCCAATAAACATTTCACTTTGCTTAATGCGAAATCACGGTGGACTGCTGTGACACTGTAGCACGTAATTTAATGATAATTGATTTTCAGACACGCTACATTGGTCTGATTGCTATTACTGGCCTTACAGGATCTAGACTCAATAGATGACGGATATCGGCGATATTACAATTTGTGATCATCACAAAAAATGTGAAATAACTTAAAATTAGAAGCGTAAAAGTTGAGTTTACGAACGAATTATTTTACGTCTATTTTCATAAAAACTTGTTCTTATGTAAATAATAATTTACCTTCTACATGACACAATACTAATAAGCAAAAACATTTGTAGAAATACACTAAGTCAAAAAACAAATGACTAAAACTTTTTAAATTACTGTTTGCACGTGTATTTTAAGTTCGGAGTTTTTAACAATCAACAAACAATTAAAATCATGGAAAAATATATTTCAATAAAACGTCTCTGTTTTAAAAAAATATAAATAACTAAAATACCAAATCTGATAAGTATTCGAAAGTAAAACAACATTTTAGTGACAAGAATGAAAAATTTTAAAAGGGAGTTTTTCAATCAAACTCATCTTCATCATAAGTTATCTCTTCATCGAAATTGTCAGTCTTCTGATAGTATTGGGCGCTAAATATTTAGGGCATCCCTACATTTTTTTTTGGCTTGGACAAGTCGGACATTTAGTCATCTTCCTATTTTCCAGTTCGAGAATATAAGTTTATCCGTATGACAAACGAAATTTTTCCACTGCCTTTCTAAAATTACATTGCTTTAATTGGTTGCTTAAGTCAAGTTTTTCCTTTTCACAATAATCATTTTGTGACTTAAAATAGGATTCGACAAATAAAATAATGGTTTTCCTAGATCCATTGTCGTCTTTAAAAAAAAAACTTTTTTTTACATGGTGTCCAAAATACGATGTTCCTTTCCTTATCGTGTGATATAAATAAAAGTTAAATAGAGAAGTGTTTTGGTTTTACACGAGTTTTCATTTTACATGTTTGGTTAACATGCATACATGCTGTCGTGTGTTTTTAGACCGGTTACAACTTTCTTAAATCAAAAGGAACACCCTATGTATTTGGATTGCTCATGAAATCTAAAGTTGAATTGTATTACCTATCTCTTACGGTTAATGAGATGTTACTTTTACAAAATCTTGTCAAATTATGCTAACCATATTAATAAAATATGAAAGATGGTTTTCTAACAAAACACTTGCCATCTTAGGTTACACGCGAGAGGCCTAATTGTTTGAATTATATAACGCAGTTCTATATTTACTTAGGTCTTCTGCTCATTTCAAAGGGTATATTAAGGGAGATTTTCCAAAAATACATTTTTTGAATGTAGAATTTTTTAAAAATACCTATACAGGTTTTAGAAAACTAGAAAAATTGTCCAATTCTTTTTTATGAGAAACTAATTTTTCGAATTTTTTTAAACTACTTTTCAAAACCACATTTTGCCACAAAACTTTTTATTCGAAAATATGTTTTTCCAAAAACGATCTTTTGTTGAATGTTTTCGAATATTAATTTTTTTAAAATACACTTTTTCGAAAAAATAATTTACTACTAGCGTAGCAAAACTAAAAAGCCAGATAAAACCCTAAAAAGGTTTGTTCATTTTCGCTTAGTGCCGATTTTATTAACATTTTTCAAACTAAAATAGTAATTTACGTAACAAGTTCCGAAAGTGATATTTTACGGGAGGAGTAGGAATTTTCCAGGACGAGCCGCAGGCGAGTCCTGGAATCCTGCGAGTCCCGTAAAATCACTTTTGGAGCGTGTTACGTACAATATTTTTTCTGCAGCCGTTTTGCATGTTAAAAAGGATATCGATGGATAATAATGTATGAACTTTATATAGATAATTACATATAACAACCACTCTTATGAATACATTATTTATGAATATTAATTATACAATTATAACAATTACTTATATTAATATTATTAGGGGTATTAACAGAAGTGGCAGTGTTGAATTTAGAATTAGACGTATTAGTAATTGTACTAGTTTTTAAGATATTAATTTCTTTACCGCCCTTTTCAATCTGTGAAGCTATGTGAATTTTGTTTTTTAAAGAATTTTCTATGTATCCCTCTGCTACACTCGTTGATTTCCATCCTCCGTGTCTCTTCAAGTTGGTTATACTACCACCACTTTCAGCGAGTAAAGTGGCTGAGCTTCTACGTAAACAGTGCCCGGTGTATTCTTTGGGATTCGGTAATTTAAGAAATTCAGCAACTGTGCAAGCGATTTTTCCAAAAGTGTGAATACCAATAGGTTGTATAGTACATTTTCCGTTTTTATAATAAACAAATAATCTACGATGTGGTGTGTTTGCTGGACGTAATGACAAATATTTTCTGTATAAAGAAATATTATTGTCTCCAATGACGACAAAGGTTCTTTCCATATTCGTTTTAGAATTAGGAATTTTAATCACTAACATGATTGTTTTATCTTCTATATCATCCAAATTCATTTTACAAAGCTCTTCACGACGGCAAGCGCCTGCTAAACCAATTATTAATGCAACCTAAAGTAAAAAAAATAGTCACAAGGAAGAAGAGGAATTAGATTTAAATATATTACCTTTGTCATTAGGTAGTCATTATCTGCAGCTTTTGATACGAAGTGATCTATTTCTTCTTTATTCAATACTTTTGATTTTTTGGGTTTATAGCCAACGGATTTTCTTTTAAGGAAAGCAATAACTTTGGGATAGCGGCTTATATCTATATTATTTTTAATATTAATTGTGGACTTAAGCATCGAGTAGTTGCTCCAGAGGCTTGACGGCTTTAAGATTTTAGATTTTTCCATTAAATATGCAAGAATTACTTGTTCATTTATAGTATGCACATTTTTATCTTTGCTCCATTTATGAAATGAACTGTAGACTAATTCATACCTCTCTCTTGACTTTACCGGCAATAATTCATTAGTAGCCGCTTTAGCAGATTCACTAATCTCATCTGGAATTATTTCAGCCTCACTTTCACTACTGGTTTCCATTTCTTTGAATTAAAAAGCGAAAACACACACGAATATTACATGACAAGCGCTGTCATAATTAAATACAAAGTTTTTGTTATTGTTAAAGCCGCCTACTTAGATATCTAAAATCGTCCCGAAAGTGAAATAAATCGTCCCGAAAATGCTACTTTCGGTACGATTTTTTGTAAAAGGGTACTTTCGATTTAATAAATCATACCGAAAATTCTATTTTCGGGACGGCTGCAGAAAATAGTAATTTACGTAACAAGTTCCGAAAGTGATATTTTACGGGAGGAGTAGGAATTTTCCAGGACGAGCCGCAGGCGAGTCCTGGAATCCTGCGAGTCCCGTAAAATCACTTTTGGAGCGTGTTACGTACAATATTTTTTCTGCAGCCGTTTTGCATGTTAAAAAGGATATCGATGGATAATAATGTATGAACTTTATATAGATAATTACATATAACAACCACTCTTATGAATACATTATTTATGAATATTAATTATACAATTATAACAATTACTTATATTAATATTATTAGGGGTATTAACAGAAGTGGCAGTGTTGAATTTAGAATTAGACGTATTAGTAATTGTACTAGTTTTTAAGATATTAATTTCTTTACCGCCCTTTTCAATCTGTGAAGCTATGTGAATTTTGTTTTTTAAAGAATTTTCTATGTATCCCTCTGCTACACTCGTTGATTTCCATCCTCCGTGTCTCTTCAAGTTGGTTATACTACCACCACTTTCAGCGAGTAAAGTGGCTGAGCTTCTACGTAAACAGTGCCCGGTGTATTCTTTGGGATTCGGTAATTTAAGAAATTCAGCAACTGTGCAAGCGATTTTTCCAAAAGTGTGAATACCAATAGGTTGTATAGTACATTTTCCGTTTTTATAATAAACAAATAATCTACGATGTGGTGTGTTTGCTGGACGTAATGACAAATATTTTCTGTATAAAGAAATATTATTGTCTCCAATGACGACAAAGGTTCTTTCCATATTCGTTTTAGAATTAGGAATTTTAATCACTAACATGATTGTTTTATCTTCTATATCATCCAAATTCATTTTACAAAGCTCTTCACGACGGCAAGCGCCTGCTAAACCAATTATTAATGCAACCTAAAGTAAAAAAAATAGTCACAAGGAAGAAGAGGAATTAGATTTAAATATATTACCTTTGTCATTAGGTAGTCATTATCTGCAGCTTTTGATACGAAGTGATCTATTTCTTCTTTATTCAATACTTTTGATTTTTTGGGTTTATAGCCAACGGATTTTCTTTTAAGGAAAGCAATAACTTTGGGATAGCGGCTTATATCTATATTATTTTTAATATTAATTGTGGACTTAAGCATCGAGTAGTTGCTCCAGAGGCTTGACGGCTTTAAGATTTTAGATTTTTCCATTAAATATGCAAGAATTACTTGTTCATTTATAGTATGCACATTTTTATCTTTGCTCCATTTATGAAATGAACTGTAGACTAATTCATACCTCTCTCTTGACTTTACCGGCAATAATTCATTAGTAGCCGCTTTAGCAGATTCACTAATCTCATCTGGAATTATTTCAGCCTCACTTTCACTACTGGTTTCCATTTCTTTGAATTAAAAAGCGAAAACACACACGAATATTACATGACAAGCGCTGTCATAATTAAATACAAAGTTTTTGTTATTGTTAAAGCCGCCTACTTAGATATCTAAAATCGTCCCGAAAGTGAAATAAATCGTCCCGAAAATGCTACTTTCGGTACGATTTTTTGTAAAAGGGTACTTTCGATTTAATAAATCATACCGAAAATTCTATTTTCGGGACGGCTGCAGAAAATAGTAATTTACGTAACAAGTTCCGAAAGTGATATTTTACGGGAGGAGTAGGAATTTTCCAGGACGAGCCGCAGGCGAGTCCTGGAATCCTGCGAGTCCCGTAAAATCACTTTTGGAGCGTGTTACGTACAATATTTTTTCTGCAGCCGTTTTGCATGTTAAAAAGGATATCGATGGATAATAATGTATGAACTTTATATAGATAATTACATATAACAACCACTCTTATGAATACATTATTTATGAATATTAATTATACAATTATAACAATTACTTATATTAATATTATTAGGGGTATTAACAGAAGTGGCAGTGTTGAATTTAGAATTAGACGTATTAGTAATTGTACTAGTTTTTAAGATATTAATTTCTTTACCGCCCTTTTCAATCTGTGAAGCTATGTGAATTTTGTTTTTTAAAGAATTTTCTATGTATCCCTCTGCTACACTCGTTGATTTCCATCCTCCGTGTCTCTTCAAGTTGGTTATACTACCACCACTTTCAGCGAGTAAAGTGGCTGAGCTTCTACGTAAACAGTGCCCGGTGTATTCTTTGGGATTCGGTAATTTAAGAAATTCAGCAACTGTGCAAGCGATTTTTCCAAAAGTGTGAATACCAATAGGTTGTATAGTACATTTTCCGTTTTTATAATAAACAAATAATCTACGATGTGGTGTGTTTGCTGGACGTAATGACAAATATTTTCTGTATAAAGAAATATTATTGTCTCCAATGACGACAAAGGTTCTTTCCATATTCGTTTTAGAATTAGGAATTTTAATCACTAACATGATTGTTTTATCTTCTATATCATCCAAATTCATTTTACAAAGCTCTTCACGACGGCAAGCGCCTGCTAAACCAATTATTAATGCAACCTAAAGTAAAAAAAATAGTCACAAGGAAGAAGAGGAATTAGATTTAAATATATTACCTTTGTCATTAGGTAGTCATTATCTGCAGCTTTTGATACGAAGTGATCTATTTCTTCTTTATTCAATACTTTTGATTTTTTGGGTTTATAGCCAACGGATTTTCTTTTAAGGAAAGCAATAACTTTGGGATAGCGGCTTATATCTATATTATTTTTAATATTAATTGTGGACTTAAGCATCGAGTAGTTGCTCCAGAGGCTTGACGGCTTTAAGATTTTAGATTTTTCCATTAAATATGCAAGAATTACTTGTTCATTTATAGTATGCACATTTTTATCTTTGCTCCATTTATGAAATGAACTGTAGACTAATTCATACCTCTCTCTTGACTTTACCGGCAATAATTCATTAGTAGCCGCTTTAGCAGATTCACTAATCTCATCTGGAATTATTTCAGCCTCACTTTCACTACTGGTTTCCATTTCTTTGAATTAAAAAGCGAAAACACACACGAATATTACATGACAAGCGCTGTCATAATTAAATACAAAGTTTTTGTTATTGTTAAAGCCGCCTACTTAGATATCTAAAATCGTCCCGAAAGTGAAATAAATCGTCCCGAAAATGCTACTTTCGGTACGATTTTTTGTAAAAGGGTACTTTCGATTTAATAAATCATACCGAAAATTCTATTTTCGGGACGGCTGCAGAAAAAAGTATTTAATTTTCAAAATACTGTTGTCGAAAAAATATATTTTCGAAAAGGTATCTATTTTTGAAAAAATATACTTCTGAACGACGTGTTATCAACAAAATATTTTCAAAAAATTTCATAGATAGGTTTTCTAAAAAGCTGGTTTTCGTTTTTTTTATGTTCTTTAGGTAGATACCAAATCGATCAGGCGCAAATACACGTGCACATAGCAGTGAGATATGGATGGAAAGTTTTCAGAAACAATCAAAAAGCATGCAAATGAGTTGTGTCAAAAAAGCGTCAACTTTTTATATTATACATATTAGTATTATAGATCTGATATTTTACTAGAAAACAAATATTTATTTGTTTTTATTTATAATATTTTTAAATTGTTAACATTCTTGAATGCTACAAATATTCATTTTTATAAAACTTGCTATTAAAATCCTTTTTCTACAAGGCTCTAAAGGGAAGGGGGCGCAGCCCCCCTCTAATTTTGCTCCTGAAATTATCGGTAGAGTTTTGCAATACCCTGTTTTCACTTCAAATTGTTATATATTTTCGACCTAATAGGCCAATAGATATTTTCCCTATCGATTCTGCTCAATTTTTTTATGGACTTGAAACAAATTTAAGTTAAAGAGGTCCATGTTAGCTAAGTGAATTTTTCTCGTCTAAGGGTAATCGGATTGCGATAAACTACGCGCTACGTGAGAGTAAAAGTCGAAAAGTGGACGAACATTTTCACTTTGGGCAATTTAATTTCTGTTTTTATGCCAGACTGGTTCACTTAATAGTATTACTTTCATGAAAATCCAGGAGGAACTTATTAGGACGATCAGAGCGAAATGTGTCTTTTTTGATCAACAACATATACACATTTTGTCCCTGCAAATATTTCCATAGGCAGTTTAAGAAATAAAGTTAGTAACTAAGCTGAAAGGCAGTGAAAACAACATATTTAAATTACCTATTCCTATTCTACATTGAGTAGAAAATGGAATGTCAATACTGAGCCAGATTAAGGTGTTTTTTCTCTTCATGCTATTAACAAATAGTTTTATATTATGAACTCTCAAGAGAGATACTGTCTTTGTTTCTCCTATTGCCTATACAAAGGTTTGCAAAGCCAAAGTGTGTATACTTATACGTTTATTAGATATTATAGACGAAGAGATCTTCTTCTTATGGTGCCTATCCGTTTCGGATGATTGCGATCATCATGGCAATTCTCAGGTTTTGGTTTTCCACCGCAGCTCGAAACAGACATATCGTTGTCGTGCCGTTCTTAAGCCATGATATCCCTCTCCTTCCAGGTTCACTCCTTTCGTCAATTTTCCATGCAGTATCAATTGTAATAGTTCATATCGTTGGCCATTTCTCATAATATGACCTAAGGATTCAAGCTTTCGCGTCTTTATCGTCTTGAGCAGTTAAATCTCTTTCCCCATCCATCTCCATAATTCCTGATTGGTAATGTGGTATATCCACGGAACCCTTAAGATACGTCGGTATAGCCATAGTTCTCTCTCTAGAGAATGACCTCATGCCTTATTTATTGTTGTTCCAAGGTCCGTATACTTTTTGACTCTTTCTATTTGCTGATTATTAATTACAAATGGCTAGGGTCGGAATTTATTTTGTGAAATCATCATGATTGTATTTAATTTTTTTTTGTGTTAAGCGAAAGTCCAGATTTGAGGTTAGCTTCTGTTACTCTATTCATAATCTCCTAAAGTCCTTCCACACTGTCAACAAACAGCAGGGTCGTCAGAGGAGCTTACTTTGTTCAGTCACTCGCCATTCACCCTGATACCGACATCAACACCCTCCAAAGCTTGTTGAGAAATTTCTTCAGAGTAGATATTAAACAGCAAAGGCAAAAGCAGACGTCCCTGTCTCCTGATCATTATGTCCTCTAAGTCTTCATCTTGGATACCTATAGTTGATGATTGATTCTAGTTTAAATTGCTTATAATTCTCAAGTCTTGCTCGTTTATACCAATCGATTTTGGTATGTCTATAAGTTTGCAATGTTTTACCTCATCGAATGCATTTTTGTAATTTATGGAACACACATACGTGACGAAGAGAGAGCGATGTCAAAATCGACATAATTTTTTAATAAAAATTTCGAGTTCCTTTGTGTTGTAGATCCGGTCTCAGTTACTAATATCGGAATCTTGCTGGACAGCCCCGTTGCGGTTGTACAATGTGGTCCAAAAAATTTGTACCAATGTAAAATTACTTCGTTCATGATGAATTTATCGCAAGAAGTATTACAAAAAGTTAGTACAGATCTTATATTTAGAAGTATTCATTAAATAATTATGTAGGTTTTGATGTCACTATTTCTTAGGCTACTACATTTGTTGTAGTTATACAAAGCCTCACGCAGGGTGTGCAAAACTTTGTTTTTTTATTTTTTAAAAGCTCTCCCCCCATAAATGTTTTGATAAATAAGCTATTTGTAACGTAAGACAACGCAGTAAGCCGTTTTTTCTTTGTTGTTGGAACATTTTTAATAATGTATTAGAGTAACAATCAAAAATTTATTATAAATATTTATCTTTTATCTTTGCATTTATTTTTAGGTAGTCCTATTTTTCTTGTTTCATAAGTTCTCATAAAGATACTTGACTGGCTTTACGATTTCTGAACTAAATAATTCAAGTCTAACTTTAACGGAGAATATAAACCATTGCTTTTTGTCTTATTTAAAATGAAGAAGTATAAAGAAAATAAAGCTTAAGATAAATAATTGGAAGGTAGCGATTCATAAGAATTTAAAATAGACACTAGCTCTAGAATAATTTCTTTCTTATATTATTATAAACCAGCTTGCGCCCGTGACTTCGTCCGCGGTATAACAATTTTACTCCAATAGAAACCCCCATTTCACCCCCTTAGGGGTTGATTTATTAAAAACTGTAACACACGTGTTTAAACATGTATTTTTTAGAGTACTTCTATGAAGTTTCGAGTTAATAGGGCCATCTAATATTTTTCCTCCATACAAAGTTTGAACCCCTGTTTCACCCCTTAGGGGTTGAATTTTGAAAAGCCCTGCCTTAGTACATGCCTACGTTATATAATAAATCGCTGTGCCAAATTTCAAGTTTCTAGACCCAGGGGTTTGGGCTATGCGTTGATACGTCAGTCAATCAGTCAGTCAGTCAGTTTCTTTTTTTATATATAGATAATACAGTAAAGTAGAAATGACGAAATTAAAGAAATTATCTGATTTTGCTTAAGTTTTTAACCTTTTTTCCAATTCCATTGGTATGTGTATAAGCACTTTATTCTTATTTGGTTTAGCAACTCAGTCAAATTACCACTTTGTTGGTTGGTAAAAATGTTAATTAAAAAAAAACTGGCGTCGAAATAACGATAGTAAATCAAAATTATTAATTTACCTCATTTGTTGCATAAATAAATTTAATATTAAAAACGGTGAACAGGAGATACAAACAGCTGGTAACACAAATAAAAAAATATTGTAGATAAAACAAAGAATTTTATAAATAATATAAAGTAATGAACTACTAACGAAAATTACTCATTTGGATGAATGACTTTTTTGCCTTGGGCTCGCCACGCAAACTTTCTCATGAGTAATTGGCAACCTTACACGCTATCAATACAATATACTACTAACTGGTTGCGAAATGTTTTCGTTTTTCAACTAGTTAGGAAAAGTAAATTGTTTTGTAACAGTTCTTCGAACGAAGAACAAGTACGTTAACATAATTCAGCAGTATCTAGGTGTAATTTTTAAATGTTAATTTCCCACGGAAATGATGCAAAAAAACCTGTTTTATTACAAGACACATTGGTGACAAAACAACAGAACAGGATAAATCTCCCTTGAAAAATATTTATTTACATACTAGGCGAGATATATAATATTCTGTTGCTAAAGAGTCTTGTAATAGCATTGGTTTTTCGCATCATTTTTGTGGGAAATTAAAATTTTAAAATTTCACCTAGATAATCCTGTATTCTGTTAATGCATTTGATCTTTGTTCAAAGAAGTCACCACAAATTCAAAATATTAGAAAAGAACCTACAAAACGAATGAATACTGCTCACAGCTAAAAACGTAATTACAATGAAAAAAATTATTGCAGAATATTTAGCTAAAATCACAAGCAATACCTTTGATACAATACTCTATTATAGCTGGCTTGCTTCTTGCATCATACCTACCCACTCATTGCTTCGTTAAGATAAAACAATAAAAAAGTATATTAGATCACTATAACAAAAACTTTACCTGGTCTAATATTAAACGTTGGCTCGCCATAACCTGGTTCGCCAGGTTCTCCTTTCGGACCTTGGAACGATAAACCTGGTGGTCCGGGCGGACCTGGAGGCCCAGGTACAGGAACGTATCGAATATTGTCATCGGAAGAGGATCCTGGGAGACCATCTTTGCCTGGTGTGCCATCAGTACCTCTTTCGCCTTTGTCACCTTTCTCTCCTTTCTGACCCTAAAAATAAATAAAATGTGCTTGTTCAGTAATTTCGCGTTTTCATAAACATGTTAATATTATTGCACAATTAGTAAAAATTACGTCGGTTGGACGCATAATAATAAAAATATTAAGGTTGGGTTTGATAAAATTCCACCAAATTGAAATAATTCAGTTTCATCCTACGAAAAATCACTAAACGTACTGCGGACCAACACCATTTCAAGAATAGCAACCCCACACCATGATTGATTCTCCCCAAATTTGACAGTCTTCTTTATGTACCCCGAATCACATTCTTTATCTACAGGGCACCAAATGAAACACTTTCCATCATAACCAAACTTATTAACATTATTTTCATCCGACCGCAAATACTTGCTTCCACTGCTGCACGTTCCAATCTAAATGACGTCTTGTAAATTCCAAACGACTTCTTTGATTTGCTTCCGACATTAAAGGTTTCTTTCTGGGAACTTTACCAAAGAGTTCTGCTTCATGAAAATGGTTGCAAACACTTCGAACAAAAAGTTCTCCAGGATTTCCTGGACTTCCTTCCAAATATCAACTATTTGGATCCGCTTTAGAAAGCCGAACAATTCGACGATCAGTCTCTATGCTAGTTTTTCTAGGACGGCGAATTCTAGAAACAGCTTTAACGGTACCGTGTGTAATAAAATACTCTACAGCATTAAATACTGCCTTTTTAGAGCGATTGACGATATCTGCGATGGCCTGATACGAATATCCTTGCCTATGAAAGTTTAAAATAATTTGTCGTTCATTTTCGGTACAACTTCTTCGCGAGCCCGTGTCTATAATTTTATTTTTTAGCACAATGGCTCTTCAGTGACACATAAACAATAACACCATAGAAACCAAGTAAAAGATGACACTGTACCTACTTGATTCTTTAGTAAAACTTAGGCGTTTGTAATTGGTAAAAATAGTAAACAAATAAGATTCTTTTTTTGTGTTTAAACAATATGTATTAAGTAAAATAATTAGTCAAAAGGCAAAATTGAGTTACGTTTTTATTTGAAAGAAGATCGAGCATTAAAAAATATTAATAGATTTCATGTCCAATTACGTTGTCGCTACTGTATATCATACTCCCATTAAAGAGTGAAAGATTCCATTTTATTTGGGCAGATAAAAAATTAAAAAACGAAAATTAATTTTTGATGTTCCCTCGTATGCAAAAATAAATTCTTGGTTTCTTGAAATGTTTAAAGTAATTTTAATAGGGCCAATTTTATAGCACTTTATATCGCCAAGAAGTAATTTCGTCGCTAAAGTGTTCCGTGACAACCGTAAATAGCTATTTATTTACGATTACAACTCATGATACGTTTCATGCATAATTTTTAGCCGTTTTAATCATTTATATCAAATTATTTGCACAAATTACAACATCATGAACCCTGCGATTAAAATTTATAACATCGGTTACTATGAAAAGCTAACCCCGAGATTCACTATCGCTAAAACCGGTCTAATTTGACAGGTTTTAAACTGACAGTGTAAGAATAAGACAACTAAGTTTTATACTATGAATTTATTTCTGAGTCTCACTTACTGAAAAATTTTTTTTTGGTTTGCTAACATACCGGATCTAAAACAGTTTTCGGTTGGTGATCCAATTTAGATTAAAAAAACAAATTTACATAACAAATTCATGCGTTATTTTGATAATAATATCAACAAGATAACCTCTGCCACTGAGCGATAAATCTGTATAATTTTTGAAATTCCGTCATTTCAAATAAAGTAAAATTAGAAAAAAAACGTCCTAAAAGTATGTCGTGGAATCAATTACGCATGTCTTGAATTATTACTCTTGAAAGGTAACAAAGGTAAAAGGTATAGGTGACTGAAAAATAAATCAGTCAAGTTCTAAAGTTTCTAGTTTGAAGAAAATTACATTATTGTCATTGTCATTACATAATATGGAATTAAAAAATATCATATACAAAAAAAGAACCACAAAATTATAAATTTAAACTAAATGAAAGAAGTGTCCACCTTCTAGTTCCAAACATGTTCTCATTCTTCTTTTTACAGCATCAAAAACATTGGTGAGCACTTTGGGGGAGTTGTTAATCTCCTGAAATTTATTTGTAATTCTAGCCCGTAGGTCTTCTAAAATTTCACAAGAGGTTTTGAAAACCGAGTTTTTAATGTGTGGCCGTAAAAAAGGTCGCTCGGCGCGGCGTGAGATCGCAGGACCGTGGTGGCCACCTAACTGGTATATTATTATCAAGAGTTACGTGAATTGGTGCGCCGTCCTGCTGGAAGTAGCCTTGTCGCATCTCTTCATCGCCTAATGCGTTTACAAAATTTTCTAAAATTTTATTAAGGTATCGTGCCGAATTCCTTAATAAAATTCCTTAAAAAATCGGTCCAATTAACCTTCTTTTCGATATGGCCACCCACACGCCAACTTCCTGTGAATGAAGAGGCTTCTCTATCAAGAAATGTGGATTTTCAGAACTCCACATTCTCATTTGTTGAAAATATACATAACCAGAGAAGTAAAACCATGCCTCCTCAGTAAAAAAGGGTTTTTAAATACGTTCTCATTATTATGCAAATTACCCATAAACTACTTTAAAAATTGCATTCGCTGGGGCTTGTCGCTTGGTAACAATTCTTGGACTGAGCTTACGACGATAAGCGGATATGATTTATTGTTCTGTAGGGCTTGGCCATTCATGTGGATGGGGTAAGTTTTGTCGGATTTTTTGCGTGATAGGGAGCAAGACTAGGTTTTGGAGGCCTTGAACTGAACAAGGTTCTTGGCACCCCGATCTAAGATTAATTGAAAATTTTGGGAAAGGGCTAGGTCCATAGATCTGCGTCTATCATCCAGCTCTTGATTCGAGGCTTGTCTGGAAAAATGAATGTTGGAGTAATGAGTACTATCGTCAGCATAACTGTGGATGGGATTGGTAATTGGAGAGGGCAGGTCATTAATGTGAAGAAAAAATAGGGCTGGTGCCAGAACTGAACCTTGGGGTACGCCAGTATTGATAGGATGGAAGTTAGAGAAGTGATCGTCCGCCACGACAGATATGCCCGATTAGAGAGAAAGCTACCTATCCGAGTACATAGAACGTAGTTTGTTGAAGAGTGAGGCATGCCATACTAGGTCAAAGGCCTTGGAAATATCAAGAGCAACAATCTGAGATTCGCCATGAAATTCGAGAGACTTATTCCTGTTATGTGTAACAAAGCTAAGGAGGTCAGCTGTGAATCTTTGGTAAGTAGAAGATTTATGGGTAAGTTTTAGCAGGAGAACATCGGGCTTGCTAGATTTCAGTTTCGGAAGTCTGGTGCAAGAAAGACTTCTGCGAGCGTAGGCGCATACATCGTAGTTGTAACCATAGAAACCACATTTAAATTTTGTCTATTAGAAACTTTTCAGGCTAACTACCTTCGTATAGCGCAAATTATGCCGCCTTACGGTTTTGCTAGATAGAATTGCAAGTCGCCATTGCTTACGACAAATGTAATTAAAAATAATTCGAATCATTTAAACTTGCATGTTACATACAGTATTATATTTAGTAATTTTCTAATGAAACGGCAAGTCCATTAATGCGATTAGTCCCTCGTGGACTGTATAAATCAAATATGACTGCAGGTGCAGATTTATTCAAATCATCATTAATTTGCATTTCTTTATGATAAGCAAAGCCCTTTATTAATATTAATGAAGCTTTTAACGCTGTCTTGTGAAAATATGGTTTTTAGATGTTTAAAGTTTGGGATATTTACACTTTAACATCAAATTTCAATTATCTAAAATCGAACAGCTAAATGAAAGATTTTTGCATTATGTATATACGCGTTTTGAGTTTTTTTTATTAAGAATTATTTATTCGTTTGTTTTCCTTACTAACAGGGGATTGTTCGTTTGAGGTTCGCCAACCTGACTCTGATACTCGTAACTAATTCCGGATTTACAACATAAAGGGAGTAAAGTATCAATTAAAAAAATATGTAGATATTGACGTCGCTTTCTCCTAGTCTATAAATTTGAGTTTTGCTAACGCATCTTGTATTTGAGAGCAAGTCGTTTCTTACTAGGCTTATAAGATTTCTTGTATCATAATTATAATGTACTAGCTTCCACCCGCGACTTCGTCCGCGTATGGGTGTGTAGATGAAACCTTCGGATTGTCGGGCCTGTGCTCCCGAAGATTTCCAAAAGTAATTGAGCGTTTAAAATATTTTTTTTTGTGAGCGTTTAATCACTTTTGAGACAAAATTAGCTTTTCGGACCGCAATAACCACAAAAATGATACATCTAACATTTTTGGAGAAATTCCCAGACGCGCCTTTACTCCCCCCTCCTCCCGTTGTATTTTTTAACTGTTACACAAAATTAGATTTCAATAACCCCGAAAATGACATTGTAGGTAACATCCTTGAAACATTTCCAGCCACTTCTTTTTATACCCTCCGCCCCACCTTAATTTTCTTAACGTTTATTACAAGAAATTAGACTTTCTGACCTTAATAACTCCGAAACAGACATATTAGTTTACATTTTTGGAAGAAATTGGCAATCGCTCCCTTTTTATCCCCCTCTCCCCGTTTTTTACCATCTGTTGGACAAAATTAGATTTCGCGGACCTGAGAAATCCCAGTCTTGTCAAAAATATTTTTAATATTTTCTGTGTACATGGTCTTGCCTGGAATGTAATTTTCGAATCAGGTCTCTAGTTATATCGATAATTAAATTACAGACTTTGAACCTTCATTTCACCCCCTTAGGGGTTGATGCCTAACAAGTTATATAACATGTGTTTATTTTTTATAGTACTATTACGTAGTTTCAAGGTAACAGAACCATATTATTATTATAACAATTTATCTCCATTACAAACTTTGAAAAGCTGTAAAACACGTTTTCAAACATGTAGGTATTGGTAGAGTACTTCAATGACGTTTAAAGTTAATAGAACCATCTAATATTTGTTCTCCATAAAAAGGTGTTTTACCCCCTTAGGGGTAGAATTTTAAAAAGCCCTTCCTTATGCTTACGTTAAACCTCTGTGCAAAATTTCAAGTTTCTAGACCCAGCGGTGTGGGCTGTGCGTTGATACGTCAGTCAATTAGCCAGTCAGTCAGTCAGTTTCTTCTTTTATATAATATATAAATTAAAACGCCACTAATTGCGTAGTCCGCTTTGAGTATAAAATGGATCAAGAAAATAAAACGGGTTTCTTATTTGTTGTGAAACCCTTGTGATGAGTTCAGTCTCAACCTAAATGCTTCTGCTCAAGGATTTAAAAAGAATATCAAGGCAGTTGTTAAACTGAACTGATCTTAGCGATAAGTGGGTTTGTTTCATTGTTAAGGCGACATTTCCCATGTCGCGTCCATGTTGACCAACTTAATTTCATTCTGACACGGTTTTTCGGCATTAAAATTTTTAACAATAACATTATAAGTATATTACGTATAGCTTGATATCCCGCAAGCAATTTTAAGTCGATTATTTCAAGTTTCAACGTGTATAATGATTTCATTTAGAAGATCAATATGTTAAAAGATCTATGGTGGCATTTTTTTTTGTCACTCTATATTCTTTGTACATATTGTTTTCCTAAAATAAATCATAAAATATCTTGAAACTTTTACTAATATGTTAAGAAATACCTATAGAATATACTACTTACAAAGTCATTGTTAAAAATTTTAAAGCCGAAAAACCATGTCAAAATGAAATTAAGTTGGTCAACATGAAACAAGACCCCTTTTCTTGGATGAATTAAGAAATGATTCAATTTTCCGTATACTGTGAGCGTATCGAACGTGAAGCCTGTTTATTTGTTGTTTGTTATGAAAATGTCGTACTCCAGAGGTCCAGTTTACGAACTTTAAGGAAATACGTAATTGCATCAAGGATGGTAGTAGAAAGAGATAAAATAGCATTGGAGTGTTGGAGCTCAGGAGTGTTGGTGTCTCTGTTGTCCTCTCAACAGCTGACCGGTTGACGTAAAATTACCAATCGATGCTTAGGAAATACGTCTGAACACACGTATGTCTGTCTAATAAACTAGAAAAGAAAAAGTGCGACTTATAGATTTATAAATGACGGAGCGGCTTTAAATAAACCTTCACAAATAGAATATTTAAAAAAATTTTAACTTAAGTTTATTATTATTTAGCAGAAAATAAAATACTTTTGGGCTGTTATTACTTTTAGTAAATCTTGTGATGCTTCTACCGTATTTTGGTACAAAAATACAAGGTAAAATAAGATGTAGCCAATGGTTACAAATTGTGTTGACAGTGTCGCTTAGAATGGTTTCATTTGGCTTCAAAGAATGTTAAATCATCCCGTATCCATTTTTAATTCATCCAAGCTCCTAGTATTTTTAGAATTATAGTCAGTTTATGCAAAAAATGGCGTTACCGTCGCAATAGACAAATAAATATTTATACGTGTTTACTATTTTAAACCGTTTTATCGGCAGTGTATAAACAAATAGGGTATTTTCGCGAGATCTTATGGAGTCATCGGGAAGTGCCGGAAACTACAAGTCATATAATATTTGCATTGATATAACAAGTAACATGCTGTTCACGGTAGATTAACGGAATCTCGCGGAAATACCCTAAAAGTAAGTTGTTGCGATGGATTAAAAGTGTTTTTTCTACAAACGTCAAAAAATGATAAGGTTCGCGCATTGATAACAATATGCGAAGTGACACTTTTTTCATTTTCCTGTTACTATGACCCCGCGTGCGCGAAGTAGTGTGCGAAATAGGCATTTCGCGCACAGCATGTAAATTATACGTTGGCCAGCGGATCTGTGTCTATCAAAGGAATTTAAGGAATGCGCTTTAGTCTACAAACGAAATTTATTTCTAAATGTTTAACAATAATTAACACTTTTCAAAGTATGACAAAATTTTACACTACCTAATTTTATTGTATAAAAGTATACATATTTTGACGTTTGTAGAAAAAATTTTGTTTGCAACTCGTGCGCGAAATACTTTAGTGATCTCGACTATTTTTTTAACTCGGCTGCGCCTCGTTAAAAAAATTAGATCTCGATCACTAAAGTAGCATTTCGCGCCCTAGATACAAAAATAACTATTTTCTACAAACGTCAAAAAATGACAAGGTTCGCGCATTGATAATTTTTTCATTTTCCTGTTACTATGACCCCGCGTGCGCGAAGTAGTGTGCGAAATAGGCATTTCGCGCACAGCATGTAAATTATACGTTGGCCAGCGGATCTGTGTCTATCAAAGGAATTTAAGGAATGCGCTTTAGTCTACAAACGAAATTTATTTCTAAATGTTTAACAATAATTAACACTTTTCAAAGTATGACAAAATTTTACACTACCTAATTTTATTGTATAAAAGTATACATATTTTGACGTTTGTAGAAAAAATTTTGTTTGCAACTCGTGCGCGAAATACTTTAGTGATCTCGACTATTTTTTCAACTCGGCTGCGCCTCGTTAAAAAAATTAGATCTCGATCACTAAAGTAGCATTTCGCGCCCTAGATACAAAAATAACTATTTTCTACAAACGTCAAAAAATGACAAGGTTCGCGCATTGATAATTTTTTCATTTTCCTGTTACTATGACCCCGCGTGCGCGAAGTAGTGTGCGAAATAGGCATTTCGCGCACAGCATGTAAATTATACGTTGGCCAGCGGATCTGTGTCTATCAAAGGAATTTAAGGAATGCGCTTTAGTCTACAAACCAAATTTATTTCTAAATGTTTAACAATAATTAACACTTTTCAAAGTATGACAAAATTTTACACTACCTAATTTTATTGTATAAAAGTATACATATTTTGACGTTTGTAGAAAAAATTTTGTTTGCAACTCGTGCGCGAAATACTTTAGTGATCTCGAATATTTTTTTAACTCGGCTGCGCCTCGTTAAAAAAATTAGATCTCGATCACTAAAGTAGCATTTCGCGCCCTAGATACAAAAATAACTATTTATCGAGATTTACAATAAAACGGAAAAGTATTTTAGGCTCATAATTTTCAACAAAACAGATAACCGTCCTATTATTTTTTTACTATTCGATATTTTAATCACCACTGGAATAAACTGATATTATTATTTACGGTACTTACCGATGAATCACCTTTTTCTCCTTTTGGTCCTGGGTGGCCTGGAATACCTCCTGGACCAGGCCTACCCTGCAAAAATAAAATTATTTTGTTTTCTTCTTTCTAAAGACAGAAATGCTTTTGAATTGCCAGAAAGCAGAAAATCGGAAACGCTACTTTGCACTTGAAGGGAATGAAGGGATTCACTAATCAAATAAATGTAATAACTCATGATAAAGTCGGGCCGTCGTAGGTTTTCCGTTGTCCGCAGAAATTTAAGCACGGTCCGACTTTATTTTTAATGTTAATGAAATTTACCTTGCCGTTCTTTCCATGTAAAGCACAAAGAGAGACAAAAATAGGTTAGCAATTAAATAAAAATAACTAAGTACATAACTAATTTAACACTGAAATTTAAATATTTATCATAAAAATTTGGTTTTCGTATTTTCCTTATTTCATACTAGTCGAGTCAGTAAAGGTTTTCACTTCTAAACCCTCCAAAACAGATTCGATTTTGATGAATTTTTTGTTATATTCAGCATCAGAAACATTCTAGCTGGGGCACTTAAGTATTTATATTATTTAAACAATAACACTTTTTTATGGAATTCCAAGTCGAACTCACTATTTTTGAAAATTTAGTATAAAAAATAATTTATGAAAAAAAAAACTTCAAAATTTTCATTGATGAATGTTAATTATTATTTAATTATTCAGGCGCAAAATTATAATATACATTTTCAACCGGAAAAATCAATATTTTATCACAATGCACAAACACAAACAATAGAAACCGACCTTTTGTTGTGCAGGTAGACTCTACCTTCAAGGTCTAACTCCAGATGTTAGATATTCAGGGAATACTTCGATCGATTTGATGAATCCATGCCCTTAAAAACTAAAAAGGAAAAGTTTTTGGCCAACAGCAAAAAGAAAAACCGATTCATTAATCTCCTTTACGAGAAGCTGGTTGAAAATAATTTTGAGTATCATGAGTATTGTCAATTGGCATGACGCAGTCCGCAGCATCGGACAATATCTTGAAAATCATTTTTTGCTCTTGCAAAACTGGATGCCGTCCTGCATGTTGCTGTAGATAGAGTGGTCTTTATTGCTCACCTGCATGTATTGTTTTCAGTGGAATAGACTGCCATAATTTTTCACCAGAAGACGACAATGAAGACTTTTAAGTGACAAATTTAAATTTAAATTAAAATTGAAACCAATTTGTTTCCTGATTTGAATTATTTTGACAGTATATTCGTACGTAAAGAAATAATATTTATGACTATATATTATTTTTTTGTATTATTGTGCTTAAATTTAGTGATGATTCATTTATTCCATACACATGTTTTAGATGTGTAATCTTTGACCCAGTAAATCCTTTAGATTTGGTTTTCTTTTAAAAGACTTCGTCAATAAAGACTTCTACATTTCTCCAAATATTTCCAGGGAATTATCAATAAAATCTCAATTCTGATAGGAAAATGCGTAATCAGCGAAATTTGCTATTCCTAATTCACTTGACAAAAACATTATTGCTCACAATTTTCACCGGGTCTCCGGTGGCCGAGTTGGTACGGCGCCAGCTTTGCAACCGAGAGGCGCGGGTTCGAATAACGCTTCGACCATGGATATTTCGTGATTGTTGGAAGGTGGTAGAGGAATTTTTCCTTGACCGAGGTGGTACCACCTCTTAAAGGGCTGATGAAATCCCAACGGATGTTTCCAGCTCTGGATGTGTGAGTCGATTCCCAGTACACCCACGGTACATAGCACTTAGACTTCGGTCTTCGTGGGCTGCCAGAAGATAAAAAAATTGCAAGTTTCAGTAAAATTTTGAAAAATTTTTAAAAAGTTTTTGGAATATTTTTCTATAACTCAATTTTACAATAGCGTAATCCAAGAAACACCTGACACATTTAAATAAAATATTTCG
Source organism: Philopedon plagiatum (assembly GCA_963971165.1). Classification (NCBI taxonomy): domain Eukaryota; kingdom Metazoa; phylum Arthropoda; class Insecta; order Coleoptera; family Curculionidae; genus Philopedon; species Philopedon plagiatum. Next base: position 82,152,355 of record OZ020194.1, on the reverse strand, counting down.
ATAACAAAGATATACAAAGGACATCAAGAAACCTGTATAATTCGCAAAAATTTCGGAAAATTTCAAGAAAAATCCTTTTTTTTTGACAATGTATTCAGCAGCCCCGCAAACCACTAAGCCATTTTTTTTCGAAAACCGGACAATATATAAAAAACTACTTCGCAATTTTTTTAAAGTTCTAAATTTGGGGTTCAAAAAATTATCTCCCCCACACGGATTTTGAGTAATTTAACATAACCAATATTTCAAAAAAATCATCAAAATCGGATCATTTTTGGAGGGTTTAGAAGTTTTAGTGATTTTTCCGCTTCGCTGACTCGACTATACAGTCATAACACGTAATTTCAGTCCGGTAAATACGCAATTATAGTATGAGAGCTGGTAAAAATTGGCCAGGTAACTTACCGGACTACTTCAATTAAATAGCTATTATTAAACATTAAAATCGGGTATTCCGGCATTCATACAGAATAATACGGAGGCACTGTTATTATAATGCTAATAGGCAATATGCATATAATCATTTTTTTTTTACATTCTCTACATATGTACATTAAATATTTACCGGCGCGGTAGCTCTTATCCATTTGTTTTGCTTTGTATTAAGAAATAAAAAGATTTTCTATTAAAAATTTTCACACAAAATTCAAAACGTGATCCTAGTGGATCCGCAAGGACAAACGTCGTTTTCTGACTAACAAACATATTCTATTTCCTCGGTAAAGCGGTATTACATCAACAATTAATTCCCGAATTTCTTCACGGCCGCATATTGGTTTTACATTTGTGACGAACTTTATGAAGTTTTTTGACAATTTCAGCTTTCACAGCGAAATTAACGAACAAAACCAACTAGTACAAACATTGACTTGACTTTTTGCATTTATTTTAAGTTGGCGTTACTGAATTCACGTAAAAATTGACGGAAAATTAGAACATGTCCTATTTTGTGAATAACTTCACGAAGTTCTTCATGAATTTATTGGACATCAAAGTTTTAGTATTACATTTGTCAATTTACTTCACGAAGCGATTTCATGAATTAATTCGCGAAGAAATTGTTGGTGTCATACCCGCTTTACAGACAACTGGTGCATTTATGATGACTGCTAATTTTTTTTACAAATTCTGACTTTACCTGCATCTGTAGAAATTCAAAAAGTAAAAGCTTTAAGGTTTTTTCTTTTCATTTATCTTACGCTATACTTTGACAATGGTAAATTATAACTTGAACACACAAAATATGCTTTCTCGAATTAATTGTTAATGACATGTATGTTAAATTTTTAAGTAACTTTGCATTACTTTCATTTGATGTCGGCTGTTCGTGGCACATGAAAAAAGAGTTTGCTCGGGGCGTACGTTTAACACGTTGATGGACAGTGGACCGATTATCATAATATTTTAATCAGGTAATAATAAGGTCATTTAAAGGCGAATCACGTGACCAACGGTCTATACTGCTATAGCAGTTGTGACCCATCACATGACTTTTTGTGATGTGAGGGGACAGTGATACTGCAATAGCAGTTAATTTATGTGCTTTTGTGTGACAGTATTACTGTTATTGCAGTGTATGTTTTTTGCAAGTAAATGAATAATTTGAAATACATCGGCATCGTTTTTATTCTATGTAACAAAACCTAAAATAATGTAAAAATTAGTTATTCATGAAAAACCTCAAAACAAGTAGGGCAATGCAGGTTTGTGCGTGTGTTCCCCTCGGGGGACACAACACAACTGATCACATGTAAACTAAATCAGCCGTTACTGCAATAGCAGTAGGCGTGAGCATTTATTCCTTCCATAGCAACACAAACACATGTCACTAATCAGAACAATTTCTGCTCTAGAGGGACAGTGCCCAAAGTTTTATAAAGGGGACAGTAAACATAAATAGATATAGATTACAATGTATAAACACACTGCTATAGCAGAAATGACTTTTAAGGGGGAAATATAATTACTGCATTAGCAGTAAGTGTCCAGTCAGATCACTTTAAAGTTACTGCTATTGCAGTATTGTCCATCAACGTGTTAAGTATTGGCACAGTGAAACTGTTACATGTCAGTTGTTGAGAAATTTCATTGTTTAATAAAATAGTTAGGTATACACAAATTACACTATATTCAAGAAACAAACTCTACGCAAACAAATATATCTATTTACATCATGGATAAACGATTCCGGTTCGGTACGATGAGTATGAGCCACTCAAAGTCCACTCGATGATAATGATAAGTTCTTAAATACACGTTTTTTGCTAGGTACGTGAAAAATTGTTGTAAACAATAAGCCATGTGCCTGTCAAAAATTCCGAGCAAAAAGATAAAAACAGATTGAATTTAGGAACAGAACAGAACAGCGTCACTTGACGGTGAGCGAAAATGACGGCTTTTTAAATTGGAGTAAATCTCGGAGTAAGTTATATCAAAAAGTAAAAAAAAATAGTTAAATTATCACAGTAATTGTCTTAAAAATAACCAAAAGACCAAAACTAATGAGTCATATTTTATTTTCCTATAAAGATCTAAAAATCTATATCGAATATCGAGGTTTACTTATAACCCTACTTACCATCCATCCTGGCAGTCCTATCTCCCCTACTTTCCCGACTGGTCCCGGGGGGCCTTGCGGTCCCGGTCTGCCCCGCCTTCCTCTTCTGCCCATCTCACCCTTTTCGCCCTGCAACAAAGGGATAATATTTATAAAAGTGTGAAAATATACATGACATTTATTAATAAAGGCATTTCCGAGGGTGAAGCAGTTCGAGTCGAAAGAAGAGAATATGCTGCCGCGGTAGTAGCGGTATGAATATGAAATTTTAGTAATATCTAGGACGTTTTTTTCGCTACGCTTATGCAGTTTAACCCGTGAAGAGTTAGATATTATGATAAAAGGGGTCCTAAGGAAGATTTGATTCTGGCTTTTAAATAAGAACAGATTCTGTCGGTCCAATAAACCTTTATTATGTACGTGTGTCATACAGGATTTTATGTACGACTTCATACTATACGGTTTTTCGCGATTTTTCAGTCACTGTTTGCTGAAAAAATAAAATACCCACAATACTAACAATAAAAATATCTGTATTAAATATAGCAGAGCTTGCTTCGAATTTCGTTGCCCTTAGTTCCTGGAGAGTGTTTTGTTTATTGTCAAACATAAATGTCAAGACAGAAAATGGAAGGTAAAAGTAGCTTCAATGAAGAAATTTTCGAGTAAGGTAAAATTAATGCAAATACTGTAAAGGACCATCCCAATCCAGGCATCAGGTGGTGCATCAGGAAGCTGATCATGGGGAATTCCGCTAAAAATCCTATACCCACGATTGTTGACTCTCCTATTCATTTTAGAAATGACTCTTATAAGACTTTATTATAGGGCATAATGTAATAAATCTATCTGCCAAGTTGGCAAGTTTTAAATCCTCATTAAAAAAAAGATAAAAAAATATTATGCGGTTTTTATTTAAAAATTTAGTCAGATTTAGTCAGAAAAGATTGTCAGTTATTGTTATACAAGACTTTTTTTCTACCGTGCCCATGTCACCCGACAAAATTTTTGCACTCGTACCCACTCTCCCTTTATTATATTTTTAGGAATACATGCTTTGTTTATATTATGTTAATAATTCCAAACAGTGTGATATGTATATGTAGATGACATAAAGGACTATTTTTGTTTAATATAAACAATAATTTAACTATCAATGTATGTATGTTAACCAAAACATATTATTTTCAGTTTTAAGATGTTTACAAGACAAGTTATTCGATATAATATGTAGATGTGACCAGGGCCGGACACAGGACCAGGCGACCCAGACGACTGCCTGGGGCGCCAACATTTAGGGGCGCCAAAACCACTCAAAAATAAAGTATTTAAAAAAAAATCAAAAATGTTACCATGTAAAGGGCAGCATGGCTCAATATAACTAGGTATTAAAATTAAAGATCTAGTATTTAGCAAGAAACGTCAGGTATTTTTAAAAGCCACATAACAAGAATATGCAGGTTTCTGGGCATTATTTCAAAATCTAACACGCTATTTTCACCCCAATATAAAAAGAAGTGAGACTTAAAACAGTGCACAAGTTATTTGCAATTGCAAAGTATGTCCGGCAGCATAATAAGAAGAATAGTGATTGTTAGGTCAACAATTAATCTCAATGTTTAGAATTTTTGAGGGGAAGGACCATTTTTTTAGTAGGGTTACTTTTTTTTTTAAATAAATTTAAACTATGATATTTTAAAAATTTACGTAAATAAAGTAAATGGGTACTATACGTACGCCACATTACACAGTCTATATTCTATATTGCTAACAAATGTTTTACTGACTTATACGCCTACCAATAACAATAAATAATAATAATAGTAATAATAATAATAATAGTTTATACAAGCGGCTAAAATAGCGTTTTTTACCAGCGGTCGGTTTAAACTGCAGCGCGCGTAGTTTAAATCCCACCAAAAACATACACGTAAAAAAACAGGCCAAGTTCTCGTCAGACCAAACTTGGCAAGTTTTCAAGGGTCTCAATATTGCTGTTCATTATTGAAAACTTGCAAATTTGGTCTGCAAATTTATCAATTTTATTCACACAATATTTTTCTGTGTTTATCAAAATACTTCTAATAACGTGTAGGCAAGGAGCTTGGCATAATTTTTACATTTCAGTTATTTTTTTCAGATAACAAAACACACAGTTCTGACGCGAACTTGGCCTGTTTTTTTTTTATCTTCTGACAGCCCACGAAGACCGAAGTCTAAGTACTATGTATCGTGGGTGTACTGGGGAATCGACTCACACATCCAGAGCTGGAAACATCCGTTGGGATTTCACCAGCCCTTTTAAGAGGATGTGTGGGGTGGTACCACCTCGGTCGAGGAAGAATTCGTCTACCACCTTCCAGATTCCTCTACCACCTTCCTGTTACTTTACATGCATGTTTTTGGTCGGATTTCATAACTTTTTCTTCAGATACCAAATGATATTTATTTATTAGTATATGTGTATACACATGAACGGTATTTTTCCCAGGCAAAAATTTTTAATAATGGTTCCTGGTGTTTCTGTTTGTTGCGATAATAATAGAGGTATTTGGAAGTAAATCTGATTACGCCCGGGATCGAACCGGGGTCCTTCCGCGGGTTAGGCGGATGTGATAACCGCTACACTACGTACAAAATAATTTTGTAAAGCAGAAGTCGCTACCTATTTCGTGTCAGAATCTGCTATGCTGGTGTTGGATTTTCCACCATGTTGGATTTTTAGTGATTATCACCTTAAACACTATTTATGTTCCAAATTTCAAAACTCTAGCTCGATTGGAAGTACCTAGTCTAGATTTATGATGATCTATCAGTCAGCCGGTGAGTCAGTGAGTGCCCGAAATTGTGATTTTTGGACACGTATCTTGGAAAATATTCCACCTAGACGTATGAAATTTGGAATACTGCTTCTTTTTGGTAACCTTAACACCCCAGAAAAAATTCAGTCCTGTAACGCAATTAGCCTCGGAGATAGAGGGGGTCAAAAAGTGCTCGAAATGGTTCGTTTAAATATAGCACAGTGCATGGGCGGCTGGTTTTCCGAGAACTTGGCCGGCGCACTCGGTGCGCTTTGAATCAAACCGCGAGTAAATAAAGCACAGTTTACCCTCAAGTTGTATACAATATTTCTTAAAACACCATTTTTAAAAAGATACAAACCCATTTAAAATATGTTTGACGTTTACAAACGACATGACCAAGTGACAGTAAAATTAAAGAAGCAAAACTGACACTTATGTCATAACAAACGAAAAGTGGCTTCAGATTTAAGGTGGATTTATAAACTCAGTTGAGGTTCAGTTGAGGTTGAGGTTCGCAGTTCGTGCAGTTGAAGTTTGCAGTTGAGCTTTTTGGGCCATTTATAAACTCAGTTCGCCGCTTTCATTTCATTGGTCCGGGGTAAAGTGACATTAATGACAACTGACATCATAAACAGATTTAATAAAAATAAAAAGCACACAATCCACAATCGCGATATTTGGAAGAAAATATGGAAACACACAGACAATCCAAACGGCCAAACAATTGTTTTGCAAAGAAAATAAAAGGGTATGTTGTTTTGTTTACAAAATGATCGGCAGAAGTCGGGTGGCTTCGCCATTACGAATATTAATTCTGCGTTTTGATTGGTGGGAGCCCAACTGCACCAACTGCGAACATAAAATTTGGTTATCTCGAACTTTACGCCAGCGTAATGGAAACTTCTGAACTGAACTGAACTTTGTTTATAAATGCTAGTACGCGTTTGCGTTTATTTATCTTGAACCTCAACTTCAACTGAACCTCAACTGAACCTCAACTGAGTTTATAAATCCACAGTTACTTTTTTTTAACAGATATTAGGTGCTTTTGTGATTTTTTTTGCACTTGCTTAAAATGACAATTTTTTGGTTGTTGGAAACTGTAGGTAAAATTGTTTTAGGTATTTACTTAAATGATTTTATTAGTATATACTTTTTATTTATTGTTTGTTTTCTTATAACCTTGTTACTCGTACTTTCGCATTGTCCCAAGGTGTTATTCTAATTAGTACTCCTTTATATTTTTCTATGTATATACAATATATTATTATTGTTTTTGCAGTAGTTAATACTTGTTAAACCATTAAAATGTAAGTTTGTATGTTTTATATCAGAATGTAATTTAATTTTTTAATAAACTTATTTTTTCTTTATTATTTTTGTTTTTGTAAAAATTAAATAAATTGCGCAAAATAAAGAAGATTGACACTTCTGTTTAAGCAAAAAAAAATTATATTTCTATTTTTGATAAATATGACTCTTTTTGTATAAGTATATAAGTACATACATTTTCTTGAATATGGGGGCGCCAAATTTGGGTTTTTCCTGGCGCGGCAAAAACACTATGTCCGGCCCTGACGTGACATAGTGACCTAGTTTCTCGAAAATCATTATTAGTTGGGACCGAATCGACAAATACAGATACAAGTGCGTCTTTTAGTAAAAAAAGAACCAAAAGCGTACGAACTTTTTACTAGCAAAGTCCATCCAGTTTTAATACTTTTAGGTATGTGGAGTTTTGTTGTGAATTTGTTGTAGGTAAAAAAGCTGTTATTCATATGTTCTTTTGACAACAATCAGGGTGGTGACTTTGTGCAAATATTCATTAATATTGGTGGATAAAAATAAAAGTTCACCAGGATTTGCTAAAAAGGTTTAAAACTTAGTACCGATTTAAATTTAGATCTAGTTGATTAATTGGGTCCTGGCAAATTTGTGTCCTATCATTGTAAATAAGTCATCATTATAAACTTACGTTATTTTATTAGTTTTTCAGTTTGCTGGGATTTGAAGATTATTTTTATCTTGGAACTTATTACTAAAATGAATTTAGTTCTACACTTGTGCAGAATACATATATATTCTTTCCTTTATTTTGCGAAAAAGGCAGAGATAAATTCATAGTACAAAACTTAGTTGTCTAATTTTTATACTTGTCAATTTAGGCCCTCGATTGCTCCTTGAGATCGATAGGTTTTAGCAATAGTAAATTTGGCCATCGTAAATTTTAGAGGCTATTTTTTTGAATACATAGGTATGAATTTTTTAAATCATCCCAAGTAGCCACATTTCAGAATTCATATCAAGATTAAATTAATTTGTTTACATTTTTCTTTATTTTAAAACCGCTTTTCAAATTTTAAATAATCGATTCAGTACAACTGTGGAGATACTTAGTACAATAAGTACTGTTGTACTGTAAGTTTTTGTCTTAGTGCAATCTTAACAATTATCGCTTACAAGAGTAAGTAAGTGAGGTATGCTTTTATAAGAGAATTTAAATTTTGATATATTTTGTTAAATGTTTTTATATTTTACTATATTTAGGAACACGGTCTCCTACGCCGTGTACAAAATTTAACTTCTCCTTTATCCGAGATACGCCACAAAAGCTTGTTGGTTAAGGACGTCGAAAACTCTTACGGCCAGATTCTCCAACGCTAGTCCGGTCTAATTTGACAAGCAAAAGTTTTAAACTGGCAAGTGTAAGAATAAGACAACCTAAGTTTTATACTGTGAATTTGTTTCTGAGCTTTTTCATAAATTTATGAAGAGAAGGGCAGTTTTAGCACGAACTTTCGACAATAATAGAACTAAGTTCATTAGAGCAACCCGTTCCAAGATGAAAATTTGATAAATTTTTAATGACGACTTATTAACAATGACAGGACAAAAATCTGTCAAAACATAACTGAGCAACAGATCTTAATTTAAACCAGTACTAAACCTTAAACCTTCTTAGTGAATCTGAACGTTATAGTTTTCCTCTTATTCTCTGAAGTATTACTTATAGATTTTATAAAAGGGTTCTGACACCCATATACAGGGTATATATATATATATATATATATATATATATATATATATATATATATATATATATATATATATATATATATATATATATATATATATATATATATATATATATATAAAGAAACGCTCATTAATACTTAAAAGTTTCAGATTTTATAAATACCTACAAGGGTATGTCGGGTTATTTTGAAACCTGCAATCTGGTTAAGAGCATTAGATAGAAACTCTCTTAACCAGATTGAAGATTTCAAAATATCCTGAGATACCCTTGTAAGTGATATTTATAAAATCTGAAACTTTTAAGTATTAATCAGCGTCTCTTTTACTAGAAATACCTACATATTTAGTAATCTGAAAGTAAAAAAAAATGCCTTGCATATGGTTTATAAGAGTTCCGCTAAGGTTAACTGCCTAAATAAAAATAACAAGATACGAATCCTACTCGCTTTTAAGGTTCTTAATCTGCAACAATATTGTAATTACATATTCAACGCATTATTAACAAAATCAGCAAAAAAGTTGTTTATGCTGAAAATGTAATTTTAATAAAGCGACTTCTTTATTATTATTTTCTTTCTAGGCTTCGTGACTGCACCCTGATCAGCCTCTGGTACAACGTGTATAAGGAGTTAAATTTAGAAAACTGATCTAAATACAAAATCAATAAAATGGATTATGAAGAAATATCTTCAGAATGGAAAGATTATGAAGACCTCTTTGAATCTACGCCATATTATTCTCTCCAGGCTAGCTTAAAAGTTATTGAAAAGTACTTATTAACAGTAATTGCACTTATCGCATTTATCATTGTTGTAATAAACAATACCCTTTTAGCTATTGTAATTTTAAAATTCAAGCGATTACACACAAGAACAAACTATATTATATTAAACTTTGCTATTATTAGTTTAGCTTGTGGTGTAATTACTACAGTAGAAAATATGTTGTCGTCTTTAATGTATATTAAAAATTATGACTGGTCTTTCATCTATTTAAGAGCAGCAATCTCTCTGTTAGCAGAATGGGCCTATCTTTTAGTAGCACTTTTAGGTCTTGACTGGTTTTTATCAGCTAATTGTAAAAAAAAATTCTCAACTTATGAAAAATTTTATAAGTGGTTAATCGGACTTTGCTACGCCATTCCTCTATTATTGTTTTCATCACCTTTTATAGCTGGTTTTCATATTATATTCTTAATTTTTTCTGCTATTCCGATAATTTACTGGATTAGTGTTATAATGGTTTTCATAGTAGATGTGAAGAGATTGTGCAAAACTTATAATCAGGAATCTTTAAACTCTGCATATATTTTAACTGTAGTAAATATCTTCTTTGCTATATGGTTACCTTTGGTGTTAACAAGTATGGTGTATTTTTTTATTTCCTTATATTTTCACCCATACGATACGGAAAAAACACTAATAATCTCAGAATTTTTAATTAAAGTCTTTTATATACTTTCTGTTGTCGCTCCAATTATAATGACTGTGGTATTAATAAAACGAGACAAAAATTTCAAACTATCCTATGATGCTGTATTTAAAAGGTCTAGTCGCGAAAATCAGTCGATGGATCAAAACACAGATCAAGAAATGTTAAATGTTCCATAGACCAAAATATCATTTATTTATTTCCGAATTCGGCAATTTCGTAGTTGTTTTGATAAGGTGCAATATTATAAATCAAATATGATATTTGTGCGAGCATATCTGAAAAAAAATCATTAGCCATGTCAACCTGTTTAGAAATAAATAATTTAAATAGGCATTACTGTTTTATTATTATTTATGTATGTTAAGTCAAAATTTAAACAGTTGTTAAGATGTAGTATTTTGTTTATAACGTTTTTGATAGGTCGAAGTATACATAGGTACGTGTTGTAGTGAAATTTCAAGTGATTTTTCGTTTTTCTTAAAAGGATTTTATCCATACCTAAACTTTAAAAGATCGTGCCCGAATGCCAAGTGTGTGGAAAACTGGATTCTCATCACCCGGAACTGTTTTCACAGGATAGCTTAGTACACTACATACTGCCCGGAAAGCCATAGCGACGGCGCGCGAAATCGGATGTTTAGCGTTCTCTTTGTCTCGTCTTTCTTTGTCCTACGCACAATGTATTAAACAAAACAAAACGCTAATTGTGGAATAACTAATTCCCTCACATATGAAAAGGTAGAGGCAACATAAATATAAAAAATTAATCCCTTCGAAGACATCGTCTTTAAAGCGACCAGAGAGGCAAGAAGTGCCAAGAGAAAGTAGCCGCAAGTAATTCCAGCCAAAAGAAAACAAAGTTCTGCGGCTCTACCTTAAAAAGATTTTCTAAAGCTGGTTAATTCGTGCAACGAATAAACGCCAGCGGGTTAGATGAAAAAGATGTTTTATATATTTTCGTACGAGCTAGTCTGACGGGGGGGGGGGGGGGGTGGCTATAAAGCGCATTAATTATTTTCAAATTATGGAAGGTGACAGGTTTTTTCCTACTCCGAATTTCAATTGGTCAATAAGTAAAAATTGTTACGAAAACACCCATATTGGAAAAACACTCGTGGAAAATGAACCAAGAACACTGCAAAAATGGTCGGTCTGGACATTGAAAATAAAAAAATTACCAACCATTCCCTACGTACTTCAGAGGTCTCGGAGCTAGAAAAAAAATGGGGTACAAGAACTTATAAAAATCTCATCAACACGCTCCATTAGACCCTACCTACAACTTGACGAAGAACATGACAAAAAAATTATCAAGAAAATAAAAGGTGAAAATGTAAACAATGCTCAAGAAATACAAATCCAAAAAAATTATAATTAATTACACAGTATAATAATTGTGTTTTTAATTGTAGCACGTTAAATTGTCTTAAATAAATATGTATTCTTAGGCCGGCGACATACTAGCGGCGAAGACGTGCGGCATGGTCGCAGCGGCGACACCGCAGAGATTTGTATATCTGTTCATACTGTGCGGCGAGGTCTCGACGGTGCTGTAGAAAAGCTAAATGTAGGAGAAAATTCGCAGTGAGAGTTAAAATGTCTTGCCGGTTAAGCGCTGTTGAGGTGGTGTGTATTGTGTACGCATTAAAAAAAAAGAAAAAACTGCGAAGGTATTCTGTTCATCAATTAAACACGATGCGTTTATCCTTGGGCGAATTTCATTGTTTACCTATATAGTGAACTGCGAAGATATCCGGAGAGATTTTTCAATTATTATAGAATGTCGATGGAGTCATTCGATGAACTAACCGAGTTGCTAAGGACTAGTCTCCAAACTGATTTTACGCCTACCGTTGCGCTGACACAAGATTTTGTGTGGCGACTTCGCCGCAAGTATGAACAGGTCGGTATAAAGCAACGATTCACTTTCTTTCCGGCGGAGCCGCTGGATGCGGCTTCGACGCAGCATGCTGCGACCAAGAGCGGCGAGCTGCGGCATGGTCGCAAGTATGTCTTCATACATAAAAATATGTGTGGCACAAAACTTGCGGCGCCGCCGTTGCGACCATGCCGCACGTCTTCGCCGCTAGTATGTCGCCGGCCTTAAAATAAGGTTTTTCTCTTTCTGACTGTCAAAAAATTATATATATATATATATATATATATATATATATATATATATATATATATATATATATATATATATATATCTATATATATATATATATATTATATATATATATATATATATATATATATATATATATATATATATATATATATATATATATATATATTTGCACTTTTATTGTTTCGCGAAATAGTCTATCTAATATGTTTCGGGCATACGAACTATGTAGAACATTTTTCAGTCAGATTTGTTGCCTTAAAGAAACAGATTCTTTCTTCAAACGTCAATAAACCTGACATTTTTCTACAAATTTTTTGACGTTAAAGTTTTGCTTTTTTGTCGGTAGGCGGTTGCTATTGGCAGCGGAAATAAAAGTACTTTTTCTGCCGCTGAGAGCGGAGGTAAAAGTCTGACTGTGTGCTCATGTAAATATATCTGTTGAATAAGACAAGAAAGTTATAAAAAAAAATAAATAAAATAAATTCCGAGTTTAACATTTTAATTTGGAGTAAGTGTGGTTTTAAAAAATGGTATATTTTAAAAAGTAACAATTAAAAAAAGTTGCACGCAATAATATAAAATGACTTGTCAAATCGAACGACGCGACGCGTCGGTATGAAACAATACAATAATAAATCCATAGCAACGCTAGGCTCACTCGAAACTCAACATTTTTAAATGAAAAAATTTTAAAAATTTATATTTTTATTTTTTTGTATTTAAACGACGTGTGAAGATAAAATAGGACGTTTTATTCGTAGTAAAAGCAACTTCTTATAACTTGTCAGTAATTATAAAAGTATGGCTCTTACTCGTAATAAAACAATATACTATTACTCATTTTTATTTGACTAAAAAGTGCCATCAACTTCCTCTGGCACTTTTTGTCAAACAACAATACAAATAAATTCTTTTTTTTATCTAAGACATCCCACGTAGACTTCAAGCCTAAGTCCTAACGTACTGTGAGCGTCTAAAGAGAAGGGAAGTGTAGTCTATTGACACGCGATTTAAAGGATTGGAGGTTGGGACGGAAAGGGAAAACATCTGCAGGAAATTTGTTCCATAATCTGGAGTTCCTAGGCATGAATGAGCGGGAGAAGTGGTCTGTTCTAGGCTTTTGTAGCTGGACAGTAAAGGGATGCATACGTAACGCGCCTCTTGTTGTTCTGTTAGGAACAGTCAAGGGGAAATAACACCGGCTAGTTCTTCAGAGCAAAATCCGTGAAAGTACCGGTAGAAAAAGGGATAAATCCCCAAGAGCGCGGCGATAAGCAAGAGAGGGGAGTTTTTTTTGTGAGGACTGGGTCATTGATATGTCCACTGGCTCTCTTTTGGATAGAATCAAGGATGTTAAGTGTCGAAGGTGATGCCGCTCCCCAGATGTGGGAGCATTACTCTAGGATAGGTCTCATTTGGGAAACATAGAGAGTGTATAAGATGGAAGGGGAGAAGTATTTACTGGCTCGAGAGAGAAAATCAATCTTTTTAGATGCCGATGTGGCTACTGAAGTAATGTGTTTATGCCAGCTGAGATTATGTTCGAAAGCGACGCCAACAAGATCGAACGTTTCACTGTTTTGTAGGGCTTGGCTATTCATGTGGATGGGGTAAGCGTTGCCAGATTTCTTGCGTGACAGGGAGCAAGACTGTGTTTTGGAGGCGTTGAACTGAACAAGGTTCTTGGCACCTCAGTCTAAGATTAATTGAAGATCTTGGGAAAGGTATAGGTACATAAATCTGCGTCTATTATCCAACTCTTGATTCGAGGCTTGTCTGGAAAAATGTACATTGGAGTGAAGAGAACTATCGTCAGCATAACCGTGGATGGGATTGGTAGCTGAAGAGAGCAGGTCATTTATGTAAAGAAGAAATAGGGTTGGTGCCAGGACTGAACCTTGGGGGACTTCAGCGTTGATAGGATGGAAGTTAGATGAGTGACCGTCAACCACGACGGATATGCGCCGATTAGAGAAGAAGCTACCGATTCAGGTACATAGTTTGGTAGGAAGACCGTAAGAAGGTAGATTGTTGAGTAGTGCGGCATGCCCATACTTGGTGAAAGGCCTTGGAAATATTAAGAGCAATAATCTGAGATTCGCCATGGAATTCGACAGACTTGTTCTAGTTACGTGTGACAAAGCTAAGGAGATCAGCTGTGGATCTTTGGTGACGAAATCCGTACTGTCTGTCATAAATTTGCAAGTTGATCGGTTTCTCCATAACTTTTCTGACAACAGAGAGAAGAGAGATAGGTCTATAATTGGATGGAAGGGACTTGGAACCTTTCTTCGGGACAGGCTGTACACGAGCAGTCTTCCAGCTATCTGGGAAGCTATCCTTGTCATAAGAGATCTGGAAAAGACGAGTTAAGATGAGTGCATTTTTTTAGAATAATGACTGGTATGCTATCCACACCGAAGGACTTTTTGGTGTCAAGGGATCGGAGAATTTTTTAAACTTGTTTGACCTTAAGTATGTCGGACATTTTGTGGGGTACAGACGTATTAGCGGTTGGAAGAGCGAAATTGGAGGAGGGATTAGGGTGGAAGTGGCAGCGAATTATTTGGAAGATACTTCAGTTTTCTCTTTAGAGGTGGAGATAATTTCGTTGTCAGAGGTCAGGGGAGGAATTTCATGTATTTATTTAATAACATCAAAATTACACTATTATCACCTATACCACGCGAATGAAGTAGCGGGAGAAAGCTAGTCTCTATATACATATTAAAGAAGAAACCGACTGACTGGCGTATCAACGCATAGTCAGCACCGCAGGGTCTAGAAACTTAAAATTTTGCACACATGTTTTTTATATCGTAGGCCAGTAATGAAGAAGGGTTTTTCAGAATTCAACCTCTACTGGGGTGAAACAGGGGTTCAAACTTTGTATGGAAAAAAATATGAAATAACTGGAAACTTAATAGAAGTACTCTAAAAAATAATTTTTTAATCGCTTGTTTTGCAGTTTTTAATAAATCAACCCCTAAGGGGGTAATATCGGGGTTGAAAGTTTGTAATGGAGTAAAATTGTTATACCACGGAGGAAGTCGCAGGCACAAACTGGTTGAATATACGCTTGAGGCCGTGCATCTTATTTTATGACAGGCGCGTGGCTAATAATAAGTGTTGTAAACAATACGACTGATCAAATTACATTACAATATAAAAATTTACCAAGAAATAGCGATGCGCGCTTTCAACTAATTTTTAAATTGTAACAAATTATATCGAAAAGCATATTTTCTTAATTAAATTACCTAGTAATTTTCGCCAAAATACTAGTTTTGGAACTTTGTAATGACTTTAATAATTTTCTCAAAAACAGTGACTTCTGGTGACATTCATAAAGTATACCATTTTTAAGTAAAAAAGGTAGACGAATAAGAATTCTATTCAGAGATTGTGTACACTGAAGCCAAAAAAAGTTGGGACGTTTTAAAATGGCATTTAAACCCGTATGTGGCACCCCTTACAAAATACAGGAAATTTGAGAATGGATTTGCTTTTCCCATCCCAAAAAAACTCCTGCACACCAAATTTTGTGAATTTATTCAGTCAAGTGGTTTATTCAGGACAGATCGATAAAAATGTAAAATTAAATTTCATCTTTAACACTCTACATCTCTCTTATTTATTATCAATTTATTGTACTAAGATAAGTTAGGTTAAGTCGACCTTAATTATGCAAGGGAATCCACTTCTAACCTACGGCCCATTCGTTACCAAACATCCTGTATATGATTTCCAATAAATTATTTAGCAAGACTTTATTGTGATGGCTTGGATACTGAATATCAGTATTATTTATTCTTAGATTTATGTTGAAGCTTTGACAGCATGCTCTAAGATAAAAATGTTTTGATATTAATAATTATTTACCATCTAGAAAAATAAATTAGTAATTCTTTGAACTGGTATGATTAAAATCTATCAACACGTGTTTTAAAGTCTGCGACAAATTTTTTTAAATGTAGTTAAATGTAGTGGCTGGTAGAAGTTAATACTGGTAAGCACAACCCAATGCTTATAAAAGGGTTTTTACATTCATATTTACAGATTGTACTGTGTACGTAAACTTTAACTACTGGCCATTCTAAATGCACGAACAATTTTTTTAAATTTATTTTCAATGATTGCAATCCCTCGTGTTTTAAATCCCGCAGGACATTTGTGGGATTGATTCTAATCCCGCGGGATCCCGCGGGATCCCGCATAGCTCTTTTAATTTAATAAAATCCGATAAATTATTGTTTATTTAATTAATTAGTGAACCAACCAATTTTTTATTATAAAAATCAGCAACGTAACGTTCAGATTCACTAAGAAAGTTAAAGATTTAGTATTGGTTTAAATAAGATGGTATAGTTGATCAGTTATGTTTTGACAGGTTTTTGTCCTGTCATTGTTAATAAGTCGTCATTAAAATCTTATGAATTATTGTGATATTTCACCGATTTACTTGGATTCCAAATGATTCTCATCTTGGAACGAGTTGCTGTAATGAATTTAGTTCTATTATTGTTGAAAGTACGTACTAAAATTGTACTTTCCTTGATAAATTTTCGAAAAAGCTCAGAAATAAGGTCATAGTATAAAACTTAGTTGTCTTATTCTTACACTACTTGTCAGTTTAAAACTTTTGGTTGTCAAATTAGACCGGACTAGCGTTGGAGAATCTGGCTGCAAATGTTTATACGCGGGATCCCCCAATACTATTTAATTCGAAAGAAACATTTTTGGCATCCGATGATTTGTTTTTTTTGCTCCAGTAATTTATTTTGATAAGCTCTAATATTCCTTTCGGTTATATATTTACAATAGCAGGTTGTGTGGTATTTAACATTATAGGCAAATAAATCTACATAGCCGGACAATTTAGAAACCATATTATGAATATCGTGCCTTCAACCCGACATTAGCCAGTGTGGTAGCAACACGGCAAGCAGAGAGAGAGTTTTCTGCGGCGCGTCTAAATACTCACTCTCACTGTGCTTTATAATAACCCAAAATCTGCATCGCACGCCCATGGCAGCTGATTTCGACGTCGCCGTCGGTTTGGAGGTCATCGAAAACAAATCGTATTTATGAATGAAATCCGTAGGAGATATTATTCTCTCTGGTACTATTATTTTTTATTTATCAAAGGAATACTTTTTTTGTCGGTGTAAATATACACGTATGTATGTATGCATATATTAGTTAAGTTTACTAATAAGTGTGACGGTGTATATATTATTAAGTAATAAATAGTTTTGAAATGAGTTTGATACGCGGAAGGTCCCCGGTTCGATTCTGGGCGGAAACAATTTTTTTTCATTTCTGATTTACTTTCAAATACCTCTCTTTTATGATAATCGCAACAAACAGGAATGTCAGGAATGCATGCAACCTTATCAACAAAAAGTCATTATTAAAAATTTTTGCTTGGAAAAAATACCGTATACACATATAATAAATAAATATCATTTGGTATCTGAACAAAAAGTTATGAAATCTCACCAAAAACATACATGTAAAAAAACAGGCCAAGTTCTCGCCAGGACTGTATGTTTTGTCATCTGACAAAAATAACTGAAATGTACAAATGATGTCAAGTTCCTTGCCTACACGTTATTAGCAGTGTTTTGATTAGCACGGAAAAATATTGCGTGAACTAATAAATTTACAGACCAAACTTGGCAAGTTTTCAAGTCTCAATATTGCTCAGTTTTTTAAAAAAATCTGGCCAAGTTTGGTCTGTAAATTTATCAGTTCACATAATATTTTTTGGTCTTAACAAAACACTGCTAGTAATGTGTAGGCAAGGAAACATTTCAGATATTTTTTTCAGATAACAAAACACACACTATGTTATATATCTATATATATATATATATATATATATATATATATATATATATATATATATATATATATATATATATATATATATATATATATATATATATATATATATAAGAAGCCTCTGTGCAGAATTTCAAGTTGTTAGACGTGGTGGTGTGGGTTGTGCGTTGATACGTCAGTCAGTCAGTCAACCAGTCAGTTTCTTCTTCGATATACGTATAGATACCAGCTTTCGTCCGCGGTATAACGATTTTACTTCATTACAAACTTTGAACCTCATTTCACCCCCTTAGGGGTTGATTTATTAAAAACTGTAAAACAAGTGTTTAAACATTAATTTCTTTGAGTACTTTTATAAAATTTGGAGTTAATAGGACCATCTAATATTTTTCTCTGTACAAGGTTTGAGCCCCTGTTCAACACCCCTAGGGGTTAAGTTTTTAAAAAATACTTTCTTAGTGGACGCATACGATATATAGGAAACCTCTTGCAAAATTTCAAGTTTCTAGACCCAGCGGTGTTGGCTGTGTGTTGATACGTCAGTCAGTCAGTCAGGGGTAGGGAGTCAGTAGGGACTTAAAGCAGATCCTAAAAATTCCTACTTATTCGTATCCGTAACCGTATCGTATTGGCTTACGTTACCGATCGAAAATGCCTTAAAGCAATTTTTATCGTTGTTTTAGCGTATCCGTATCTTGTCCTGTCATATTTTCTAACCTTAAATTTTGTTTTGTTAGTATAATTCCAAAATATTTTGTGTTTTTTATTCTATTTGAAATTTATTTGCGCTAAAATGGAGGATATTGTCAAATTTAAACAAAACAAATAGTAAAATCGGTTTTTTTCCTGTTATGTTCACTGAAATCGTGACAGTTTAACCGTTTTGGCCGGGATACGATAAGGATAGAGTTAAGATGCGGGAGCCGTAACGATGCGGAGCTCGTAACGTATCTCGACGCGCGTATCGACTCTGCTCATGCGCAGTTCGATACGGTACGAATACGAGCGAAATTTATAGCACGCTTTAAGTCCCTAGTTTCTTCTTTTATACTCGTATATAAAGACCAGCTTCCTCCCGCGACTTCGTTCGCGTGGTATATGTGAAAATAGTGTAGTTTTGATGTCATACTTATGAATATAAGAAACATGAGTTAGGTTAGATTAGTTATATCTAGAGATCGAATTTCAATATTACATGACGCAAAAATCCGGGTCGGACTGACTCCTAAAAAATATTTATTTTCTTTTTAAATGAACCAAGTCCACGAAAGGAAAAGCACAAAAAGTATGAAATAATATTGTTACGTATTTATTACTGCGGTTAACGGTCAACTTAATTTTGTTCATTTTATGATTTTTTTTAGTGCACCTATTCTTCCCTCGCTCCTAATTTGTTAACCATCTGTTAATCTGTTAGATAAAATTAGATTTTCTAACTTCAACAACCCCGATAATGACACATTTACCATATTTGGAAAATTTTTCAGCTTCTCCTTTTTATTTCTCCCTCCTCGGTTAATTTTTTTAACATAATAAATGTTAGACAAAATTAGATTTTTTGACCTTAATAACCCCGAAAATGACACATTATTTAACGTTTTTAATGAAATTGTCAGTCTTTTTACCCTCCCCACAACCAACGTTAATTTTTCTAACATCTATTGCACAAAATTGGATTTTTGGACCTCAATAACCTCAAGGATGATACATTGAACATTTTTGAAGAAATTCCCAGCCGCTCCTTTTCACCCCTCCCCCCCTTTCTGTATATTTTTTAACATCTGTTAGACAAAAGACAAAATTAGGTTTTTTGAGCTTAATAACCCTGAAAATGACATACTAGTTAATCTTGAATAAATTTCCAGCCGCTTCCTTTTATCCCCCCACACGTCAATTTTATTAACATTTATTACACAAAATTAGATTTTCTGATCTGAATAACCCCGAAACTGGTGCATTAGTGTACATTTTTGGAAGAAATTGCCAGTCGCTCCCTTTTTACCCCCCCCCCCCCCCAAACTTAAATTTTATTACACACTTCGAACCTTTATTTCACCCCTTAGGAGTTGATGATCTAAGAAGTTATAAAACATGTGTTTCTTTTGGAGTACTTTTACGTAGTTTCAAGGTAATAGTACTGTATAATTTTTCTTTATTACAAACTTTGAATCCCCATTTCACCCACTTAGGGGTTGGTGTGGCGCAGATAGTAAAAAGTACCTTGGCTTTTTTTAAGCATTGTATTTAATTGGGGAACGATGTTTTATTAATGGCTATACCTACTAAAGTGCTGCATAAGTGTGTTAAGTTTAATTTCCTTTCTAAAGAAAGTGATTTTTTCAGAGATTGTACCATGGATTTATTAATCTACCGAGACGGTTCAAATATATTTTATTCGCGTAGATTCGATTTATCTTAAAATACCAGAAACGTTTCCATAAATTAAAATTCAAAATTATAAGGTGCCCATATAAGTCGATGTTATGGTAACCGCGCTTGTTGATTTTTTCAATTCTGACTTTGGCAACTTCATTATTGGCGTGTCATTATAAATTCACTAATTCACTAATAGCACTAAGTGTTATTATGAAGGCCATAATGACATCCAAATTACAATGCTAAATGCATGGATTTATTAGGACTGGATACGGGATGATTTCACATTCTTTGAAGCCAAAACAAACCATTCTAAACGACACTGTAAACACAATTTGTAAACATTGGCCACATCTTATTTTACCTTGTATTTTTGTACAAAAATACGTTAGAAGCATCACAAGATTTACTAAAAGTAATGAAAGCCCCAAAATATTTTATTTTTCTGCTAAATAGTAATAAATTTAAGTTAAAAAGATTTTATTATTTATAGGTTATGTTATGTTAGGTTATTTCTAAAGGCGATTATTTAAAGTCGCTCTGAGTCATTTATAAATCTATATAAATCTATACGTCGCACTTTTTCATTTCTAGTTCATTAGACAAAGACGTACGTGTAACCGAGCGTTCCCAGACGTTTTTCCTAAGCACCCAGCAGACAACAACACTTCTGAGCTCCAACACTCCAATGCTATTTTATCTCTTTCTACTATCATTCTTGATTCAATTACGTAGTAATTCGTAGTCTTGTCTATCTTCGGAGTTCGTAAACTGCTCTCTCAAGAGAATAACAAACAACAAAATATTTATATTATATAAGGCTTCACGTTCGATACGCTCACAGTATAGGGATATCGAATCCATATTATAATAGATCCATGGCTAAATGCGTCATAATGACACTGTCGTAGATTAAAATAATAAAAACATTAGTTTTGTTTTGAATAGAGCGGACAGTGACAAGATACGACAAATCTTTTAAGTATTGTGTTCAATGGGACTTTTGTTAATATCAATGTCAAGCGCTGGCTTTTTGCATTAAAGTAATGTCTGTTGTGTGTCTATGTTGCCAGTGGCGGATGCCATTGGTTAGAGAAAGATTAAGGGGCGATTACCAGCTTATTATTGCAAAGCATCACCTATAAATATTTCTCTTCAATCTGAATTCGTATCAGGATTTATCGGTTTCAATGTAGGCAGGGAATTTCATATCACTTTGCACAAGTGAGGACTGTAACATTTTAATAAGAAAAAACATATACTATATCCGGAGAAGTTACCTTATACGACTCGATTGTATAGTGAACGGTAATTATTATTTTTTCGAATAATAAAGGGTTATTTCGTCATAAAAAAAACTAACCGTTCCATTTAAAGTTAACTCTATAAACGCTACAAAAAATCTCCAAATAAGTCAAATCTACAAAAAAAATTTAACTTGAAGACATACGAATCCTGTTTTAGGGTTAATTTTTCAAGTATTTACTTGGGATCGAAGCCCGACGTCAAACGGGAACGCCCGAAATGGGATTACTGTGTTTTAGTGACTTAAATTAGCTGGATCAATAGAGCTATTTTTTTTAGGTAAATCAACGTTCAAAGAAATAACATACTGTTGGAAATAAAATAAATTATATTTACAACCATGGATTACGACTACTTTGAGAATATAACCGAGATATGGGCAGAAGAAGATCCTTTTGAAAATGAGATGTCTTATTCTAGCCGATCTATATACAAATTTGTGAAAACGTACTCAGTGGCAACAATAAAAGTGATTATCTGTATCTTTATTCTTTTCAACAACGCACTTTTAAGTTACGCTATTCTGAAATTTAAAACAAAAACAAACTATATTGTATTAAATTTTGCTGTATCTACTTTGCTATACAGCATATTAAATACAATAGTATATCTTATAGAATCTTTTCCGTACATTTTGCATTTTAGCAATGGTTTATATATATTGGTTGTTCTAGCTGTTTGTTATCCTGTTTTACTGTTCTCATTACAGGTTTCTATCTTTTTAGCTTTACTTTTGGCATTTGATTGGTTCATATCAACACATTTAAAAAACATTGTCACCACGTATCATAAACTATATAAGTGGATAATAGGTTTAGTTTACGTTATTTCTCTTGTAGTGGGCTTATCAGTCTTTCATTCAGTTAAATATTCTGAAACTAATGCAGGTATTTTAGCTGTAGTTATAACATACCTCATAGGTTTGTTGGCTGTTATTGTAATTAATATTATAAAACGTCAAACAACGGACACTCAAGAAACTTTAAGGACAACATACGCACTATATATTTCCAATCTTTATTTTTTATTGTGGCTGCCATTTTATTTAATGTTATTCATACACCTGGCGATAATTATTGAATTCAATTCAGAAATTATTGTAATATTGTCTTTCATTATTCGATTTTTCGAGATTGTTGCCTCTTTAGCACCTGTTGTGATAACTGTAATGTTAATAAAAGTGGATAAGAATTTTAAAATGATATATGGTTCTTTATTTAAAAGGTCGCGATCGGTGAGAAATCACCTAAGAAGTGATAATAGTATAAATGATGATTTTAATGTTTAGGTAAATTGTATAATATATATATATATATATATTGTATAATATATATATATATATATATATATATATATATATATATATATATAGATATATATATATATATATATATATATATATATATATATATATATATATATATATATATATATTATTTACATAGTAAGATACACTTAGAGAGACCACAGCTATTTAGAGAAAGACGTATGGTTAACTGTATTTTATAGTAATTAACAAAAAAGTTTTTTAAACATAAGTCAAACAAAAACCCTGTATAATATCATAAGGCCTAACCAAAGCATCTTATTTTGTATTCTTTATTTCATATTTTATAATTATAACCAATATGGTATTTGGTAGTGCTAACACTAAATTAGGAATTATATAAATGTGATAGTTTATGTAGTAAGAAATATATATATATATATATATATAAATGAAATAAAGATTACGGGGATTCGGCCAGAAAGTCTTTATTATATTTTTCTTATAATGTGCCTAGCTTTCGAAATGTTTCATTTCTTCCTCAGGGCACTAAAAAATTAAATTAATTTATAATTTATTATTTAAAATTATAGGAAATTAGTAAAACTTACATTATATTTAAATATAAAGACAGCTAATTTTCGAAATTTTATGAAAAAATTGGTTGAATAATATTCTACTTGGAATTTTGACAATATTTTTTGAAGTTGACAGTAAATAAAAAATTGGAAAAAAATATGTTAACTTGATGCAAGAGGTAGAAATCAGACATTTGACAAAAAAAATATATGGGAAGGTATTCATGATTTTCTAACATCTGTCAAAAATGTGACGTTATTCATGAAATTAAAAAATTTTTTAATTTTCTAAAAATATTTATGGTAAATTTTGGTTTATATTATTTATATTATTGTCTATATGTAAAATAAAGGAATATATGGAACTTAAATTTTGTAAGTCAGTTTTTTTATTCATAGGACAACTTTCTTTATTTTTTTTTTTTTTTTTTTTATTTCTTTTTTTTTCCTATGAATAAAAAAACTGACTTACAAAATTTAAGTTCCATATATTCCTTTATTTTACATATAGACAATAATATAAATAATATAAACCAAAATTTACCATAAATATTTTTAGAAAATTAAAAAATTTTTTAATTTCATGAATAACGTCACATTTTTGACAGATGTTAGAAAATCATGAATACCTTCCCATATATTTTTTTGTCAAATGTCTGATTTCTACCTCTTGCATCAAGTTAACATATTTTTTTCCAATTTTTTATTTACTGTCAACTTCAAAAAATATTGTCAAAATTCCAAGTAGAATATTATTCAACCAATTTTTTCATAAAATTTCGAAAATTAGCTGTCTTTATATTTAAATATAATGTAAGTTTTACTAATTTCCTATAATTTTAAATAATAAATTATAAATTAATTTAATTTTTTAGTGCCCTGAGGAAGAAATGAAACATTTCGAAAGCTAGGCACATTATAAGAAAAATATAATAAAGACTTTCTGGCCGAATCCCCGTAATCTTTATTTCATTTAATTTATTACACGGCCGTTATTTGTACAACAAATATATATATATATATATATATATATATATATATATATATATATATATATATATATATATATATATATATATATATATATATATATATATATATATATAACTTGATTTTTTGTCATAAAACATACTAATAAATTAACATTCAAGTAATAAATTCTTTTAACTGTCTTCCTGCTTTTAGCATATTATGTGTATATGCCGCACTATCCGAAAGCAGCAAAACAACATTTTCAGTAATATTCGAATCTGGAAAGAGCGACCTGATACTTTCTACTGCAACTCGAGTTATTGTCTCACTATTGGCTTTACCCAGAAATTTACTGTTGACTACATATACGAGCTTCCCGCTTCTATTTAAAGGCCCAACTATAATATCAGCAATGTATCGGCCCTTGATGTCGGTGGTTTCATCGATGCTAAACCAAAACTTTCTTCCTTCAATATTATTGTGACGTATTTTGTAAATAGTTTTTGAATATACCTTATCCACATAACTTTTACGAAGAGTAGATTGGTCTGGTACTCTGTGGTGGCAGTATTTTTGCAAAAATTTCTATAGATTATTTATTTTATGGAAAGGAATGTCAGTTGCAACAAAGGCTTCACACAAATCCATACAAAACTCTGCGTGTATTACTTCAGGTTCTCTAGATGCGGATGGCCCCGGATGAGATTGCATCTTCTCTAAATGCTTTGGACCTTTGACATGTCGCTCGATGTGATTTAGTTGTGTACAAATAAATTCAGAGTTACATACTGTACACCAAACACCTTGTGCCCCTTCAAATAAGGTAGTGGAATATGGAAGCAGCCACTCCAACATAAGTTTTTTACTTGTACTCATTGCGGCTATTGCAAATAGTCACAGATAATATGGAACAAAATAATTTCAGCACACCACTAACTTGTTTACACTGCAACTGAACACAAAAATAAGTGATATCTCTATTTTATATCTCAAAAACTAATTAAACGTACAAGCAATAAACTCCACTTCAGAGTAAGAGAGAATAATTGGAATGTCAATTAGGCATTTATTATTTATTGACCCTCATGCCAAAATTTGTAGGCAACCTTGTACCTGTGCAAAACACATCTCTTCTTCCTTAGCCATTGTACAGGATCAGCCTTTTGGGCCCACAAGTAGGTACTACATAATTAAGAGATTACCAACAGGTATAGTGACCTAATTTGCAGAGAACGGTGGTTGTGCTGTGTTAAGTATATTTTCATTTCATAATGGCGTACCTTTATTTATACCTAGTTAATGATAGGTATGTTCGAAAAATTATTTAATCTAGGTGCAAACATTCTAGCCGAGTGAGGATAACCTCGACAAAGAAATTTTCGGAGAGGACTGAGGACACATTTTCATATGTTCTGTCAACATACAAATGTTGATAATTTATGTACACCTGTCAAGGTGGGTGTATTAAAACAACATTCTCAGAACATAGAAATTAACTTATGTCGATATTGTGTAAAACTAAAAAAAAAATTAAAAAAAATTGTCAGTTAAAAGATCTCCACACAAAACATAGTTGGTGTGACCCGAGGGCATGTATAGATAGAACTGCCATATGTATGCAAGAAACCGCAAAATACTTTTTCCTACAATGTAACACTAACAACTAATTTTCCCACTACGTGGGACGACTATGGGTCTAGATCAGGAGTCGGGAACTGGCGGACCGCGGTCCAGATTTGAACCGCGAAAGGTAGAAAACTGGACCGCCAAAAAAACTTAAGTAATGTGTAAGAACAAATACTTATCTATCTTATATATTTTTATATTTTTATGAGTGAAAATAAAAGTTCAAAACAAATAATATAACTTTTTATGATCTACGTTCCTTTTTGAGAAACAACAATAATAACCTGCGGTCCATTTAAAGTTTTTCTTTTTTTTCCCGGACCTCGATACAATTTTTCAAAGTATCCGAACCCTACTAGAAATTAGTTGCCGAGTCTTGGGCTAGGAGTTTACTTAAAGTTATTTGCTAATGGAAAAAAAAAACAAAATTCCGTTCTTTACTCAGTATCACTTTGAAATAAAACATCAGAATGAGGTATTAACCACTCTAACTTCAGCTTTTTTTCGCACTCATTTTAATACTTTCTGTACTTTTTTACAAATTTTAACAAACACTAAAGTCAGACTGCACACGAACTTAACGGCATCCTGCAGGAGATCTTTACCTCACGACACACCAAACGAATTTAAAAATTGTGTGATACTTTTAAACCCGCTACGATCTTTTCTCAGTATTTGCACCATTAGATCAAACGCTGCCGACGACGTGGCTTGCATTGATGTACTTCGACGACAGACGTTAATTTCCTTTTCCAGTTTTTATTTCGTATGTACTATGAACCATTTTATTGTTTAATCTACTATTACCTGCATTTTTGTAAATTTACTAATACTTTTGTGTTAAGTGATCCAAATTTAATGTATAAGCTTGGCTAAAAAATTGTAAGGCCAGTAAAACGATTTACTTTAAAAGTAGAATTTTTTATCATTTTGTATTTCAAATTTTTGTAGGTTAAATTTTCTGTGGTTACGCATTGTTGTTATTTTCCATCGAGTTTTTAATACCGTGTTAGAGAGGAGATTTAAAATTGCAAGTTATTTAACTTTTAAAAAATTGACAAGTGTAAAAATTAGAAAAGGAAGTTTGGTTCTACGAATTTTTTTAAAGATTTCTCGCAAGTTTATGAACAAAAAAGCAATACTAATGTAAGTACCTCGGAATGTATTTTCCACACTAATCTAATTAAAATTATTTTACTGCTCATTTGGTCTTAGATTTCTACACTGGTCTTGTAGGCTATTTAATTTAATGTATATGTAATTCATGAAAATATTATGTTACTAAATATTTTATGTTTTTTTAATTATTACCTTTTAACCAATCGTATGTCATCCTTGCAAGCTTTACTTTGCACAAAGCCATACTTCGTCCATCGTAACCACCATACTATTATATATATTATATACACTTGCATGCATAGAAATTGGCCTACATAATTTTGAAATCGAATGCATTTTCTTAAGGCGGCCTTCCACCAAAGCAACCTTTCAACATGCAACAGACAACATGTTGCTTTTCAACGAAGTCAGGAAGGCAACAGGGAAACACGTTTTGATCATCAAACAACACCGTTGAAAGCAACGAAATTATCTCGTCGAACGCAACCAAAACCATTTCCACCGATTCTACAAATATTTTAGTAGTCGGCAACAAGATGTCAAAGCAAACGGTAGCTGCTGCAGCGTTTTTAATTCTTATTAATAAGCGCAAAAAAAGAAGGCATCGATGGTGGACAAGACAACTGTATATTAGAAATTATACGGAACAGAATGCTTTTTTTGACAAACTGTTAGCCGACGACGAAGCACTGTTCAAAAACTTTTCCCGGATGAGTTCCGATGACTTCAATTACCTGTTGGCAAAAGTTTCTTTTCTTCTTTCTTTCTTTCTTTCTTTTTACTTCCCGAGGACCCCGATTTTTTTTCTGTAATACTTTTGTGTTCGCGACGAAAAGAGGTTCGTAGGTTTTTAATTTTTTTTTTAATGAAGGCCACATCACAATTGAATTTTTGGGCTAGTTTTTGGTGGGCATCCAGTTTGGCCTTATTGTTTTTGTACTCGGGCAAGCGTATATTCCACAATACCTCCAGCTCCCTATATTGTTCTATGAAATCACACATTATTTCTTGGCTCCACTCCATCGTTGCTTTCAACCGAGACTGTTTCCCGACACTATCGGGTCCGAGGCAACGCGTAGAAACGTGTAGAACGTTGCCCGTTCAACGGATACATGTTGCCATCCGTCGCATGCAACGTGTGGAACGCCACACGTTGCTTTGGTGTAAATGCATTTTGTTCTTTCAACGCTGTTGCTGTTGACACGTTGCCGAAATGTTGCCTCGGTGGAAGGCCGCCTTTAGAATCCAGTCATCTCCTAAATAAAAAAAGACATCTCGATTGATCTAGACCCATTGTAATGGTAATTAGGTAGTCTTTCATAAGGTAAGTATACTTTTTTTAATTAAACTGGTGAATGGTTTCTTAAGAAAGCATTCAATTTCGAAAGTACGATGTGGGTCGATTTATATGCAAGTTTACATGTTAATACATACAGTGTGTCCATGGATGGAGTTGACAAGAGGGAAAATAACTTTATTATTAATTTTACCACCAAAAGTCATTCCTTATATGTGATATATGTAGGCATTAATTTTATATTGCACCTCGTATCGGTAGAGTACCAAAAAAAGGGTACCGTGGATTCTCGACTAAAGGATCAGTATGTTTTCGGTACTCAAGGCATTTGTTTATATTAACAACCTGATTCTAGTAAATAGATAGTTCGTAGTAAATATCGGAGTTTTATTTAAATACTACCGAATATATTACAGTGGCGACGAGGAGTTTGCTCTTTTAGTGAATTGTGCGGAGTTTCAAATTAAACTTTCGGTACTAAAAGTGAAAACCCACATTAATTAATTAAACACAATTTTTTTTTATAAAATGGCAGCCGAAAATGTCGGACACCTTCGTGAGTTTGACCCAGTCAACTCGGATTGGGCCATTTACAAAAGACGGCTTGACAATTACTTTACCGCAAATGAGATTACCGATGATGGTCGAAAAAGAGCAATTTTGCTAAACTTATTAAGCGAAGACGCGTACCAGTTAGTGCGCGATTTATGTCTGCCTACAGAACCGGAAGACAAAACTTACGCTAATTTAGTGGCTATAATTTCGGGTCATTTTAAGCCCGTCCTCACGGTTTTTGCGGCGCGCTACAAGTTCTATAATGCTCGTAAAGTCGCGAGTGAATCCGCCAGAGACTGGGCTGCTAGACTTAGAAATCTAGCAGCTTCCTGTGATTTTGAGTCTACTCAATTTTTACAAAACGTCCTTCGTGATGTGTTCATCGTCGGTTATGATAAAGGCCCGGTACAGGATCGTTTATTAGAGGAAAAAAGAGAAGTTAAGTTGGAAGATGCAGTGGGAATTGCAGTAGCTAAATCTGCATCCCATATTGATGATATATCAGTTGGTTTGGTAAAGGTGGAGCAGGAAATTAATTTTGCACAGGCCTCTCACAAAAATAAGGGGGCACTATGTCAAGCTGCAGGAACGGCATCTCGTGGATGGCAGCAGGGTGGAACCAGCGGGGGCAGGCAATCAGCGCCAGTCCCATCGCGTATCAATCAGGCATGCTACGTTTGTGGTAGAGGAAACCACACAGCAGATAAGTGTTCATTTAGAGACTGTTTTTGTCATATTTGTCAAAAGAAAGGCCACTTGGCGCCAGTATGTCCAAAAAAACGTAATAAAAAGTTTAATACATTTGTGAACACACATAATTATTTAGAAGCCGACGAATATCCTCTTTACAACTTAGAATTTAATAATAACTCCATTTTAATAAATTTAAAAATAGAAGGTATTGAATTTACCTTTACTCTTGATACCGGTTCAAGTTTTTGTGTTATTTCAGAACGTTTTTATTGGACATATTTTAAAAACAAAATGTTAAACGAAACAAATAAATGTTTTACTTTATATAATGGAGAACAAATTGTGCCAGTAGGCTTCATCACATGCAAAGTAGATTTTAAAAATAAGGAACAAAATTTAAATTTTGATGTTATTAAAAATGCATCTGGACCCCCGTTGTTAGGACGCGATTTTTTTAATCAGTTCAATCTTAATATTACTAACTTAAATTTTTTGGAAGCTCCAAAGGACGTAAATTTAGTTATTAAAAAATATAGTTCTGTTTTCGCCCCGGGTCTGGGTAAATTTAACAAGGGTTGTATATCGATAAAACTGAAAGCTAATGACATAACTCCCAAGTTTTTCCGAGCAAGGCCGTTACCATTTGCGATGAAACAAAAAGTAGAAAATGAGTTAGACCGTCTTCAGGAGTTGGGAGTGATTGAACCAGTGAATTACAGCCCTTGGGGGACGCCAGTTGTTCCCGTGTTAAAGAAAGATGGTTTCGTAAGGCTTTGCGGGGATTTTAAGATCACCTTAAACCCATTTATAGAGGTGGATCAATACCCACTACCCCGAATAAACGAGTTATTTGCAACGTTACAGGGGGGTGTACATTTTACAAAACTAGATCTTTCTAATGCCTATCAACAGATTTGTTTAGATTCCCAATCTAAGGTGTTGTGTACCATTACCACCCACAAGGGTTTGTATCAGTATAATAGGGCACCTTTTGGAATTGCTAGTATTCCAACCAAATTTCAAAAGCTCATGGAGTCCCTGTTAGGTATTGAAGGGGTTATTGTCTTTTTAGACGACATATTGATCACGGCAGAAAACCGTGAAAAACACCTTCAGAGGTTAGGTAAAGTTCTAGGGATTTTACAAGACGCGAACCTTAAACTGTCTTTAGATAAATGCAAATTTTTTGTTCCCGAAATATCATATCTAGGCTTTGTTATAAATAAGGACGGATTGCATACCGCCAGTGACAAAATAACGGCAGTCCAAAATGCACCAAAACCAAGCAATGTTACCCAGCTTAAATCTTTTATTGGATTAATAAATTACTATGGACAATTTGTTCCTAATTTATCAACAATTTTGTATACATTTTACAATTTATTAAAAAAGGAAGTTAAATGGTACTGGTCACCAGATTGTGACAAGGCATTTAAGAAAATAAAAGAACTGCTCACTTCAGCACCCATTTTGGTACATTATAATCCTTCTTTGCCAGTGATTCTTAGCTGTGACGCTAGCGATTACGGAATTTCTGGATTAATTGCGCATGTGCTTCCAGATGGCCAAGAGAAACCTATTGCTTATGCCTCACGAACTCTGTCTGATTCTGAAATAAAGATGAGTCAGATAGAGAAAGAGGGATTGGCTATAATTTTTTCCCTCTGTAAGTTCAACCAATATTTGTACGGTCGTAAATTTACTTTGTTGACAGACCACAAGGCATTAACCACAATTTTTCATCCTCAGAAGGGGATACCCCAATTCTCCGCACATCGATTGCGTCGTTGGGCACTTATTTTGTCTAACTATCAGTATGATATTAAATTTGTAAAGTCTGAAAAAAATTACGCAGATTGCTTGTCGCGTTTACCAGTTCAAACTCGCGAAGAGGAATGGGAAAACGTGGATATTAACTGTTAATTATTTTTCGGAAAATAAAGACTTCCCCATAAATTTTGAATTAGTTAAAATGGAAACGCAAAAAGATGAAACCCTATTATGTGTAAAAAAATATTTACTTACCGGGTGGCCCACAAGAGTTCTCGAAAATATGAAACCGTTCTATAGAGTTAGAAATGAACTTAGCATTGAGTCAGAGTGCATTTTGTGGAACAACCGGATAATTATTCCAGGGACGTTACAATCCAGTATTTTAGAAAGTTTGCACGTGTCACATTTGGGCGTGGTTAAGATGAAAAGCTTAGCTCGTTCATATATCTGGTGGCCAGGGCTGGATCGAGATATTGAAAATATTTGCCGAACATGCGAAAGTTGTTTATTAAACAAGAAAACTCCGGATAAGGCAGTTCTTGAAACATGGCCTTATCCTGATGAAGTTTGGGATAGAATTCACCTCGATTTTATGGGCCCCTTTTTAGGTAAACAATATTTAATATTATTAGATGCGCACTCCAAGTGGCTGGAGGTATTCCCTGTAAATTCACTTACCTCCAAATCAACCATCAATATATTAAGGGCAAGTTTTGCCAGATTTGGCTTGCCAAGACGCATTGTCACTGACAATGCTACCACATTTTGCTCGCGAGAATTTAATGAATTCTTAGCTCGAAATAATATTACACATATTACTTCACCCCCTTTTCATTCTTCTTCAAACGGCGCTGCCGAAAACGCCGTAAAAACGGTTAACAATGCACTTCTAAACGCCTTGGGCAATAAAAAGCATAGTATTGAGGATTTAAATAAGGTTTTATGTAATTTCCTGTTTGATTTTAGAAATACAATTCATTGCACCACAGGGGTTAGTCCTGCTTCCTTAATGTTTGGACGTAATCTAAGGACCAGGTTTGATAACCTCTTACCAAACACAAATTTAAAAATTAATACTGATTTAAAAGGTCGGGTTCTGACACAACAAAAAAAACAAAAATTTTATCATGGGGGAAAACGAAGTTTAGATTTTTATACTGGTGAGTGCGTAACAGTATAAATTATCGTAATGTTAGAAATCCGACCTGGATTAAAGCAATGGTTGTTAAGAAAATTGGCAAATCCACTTATTTAGTAAAAATTCCGGATTTAAATGACGTAATGTGGAAAAGACATTTAAATCAAATAAAAAAATTGAAATGCAACAAATCTTTTTTTGATTCAAATTACGAACGGCCAGAAAATTCAGAAAACATTGAAACAGTGGATTTGACAATTTCCCCAGTCAATAATCAAAGTGAAAATAGTGAATCCAATAGTGAAATTGTGCTGCGGCCAAAAAGAAATGTAAGACCGGTGGAACGTTTGGTGTACACTTAAATAATGTGTGTATAATTTTTTTTTTGTAGGAGGGAGGTGTGATATATATAGGCATTAATTTTATATTGCACCTCGTATCGGTAGAGTACCAAAAAAAGGGTACCGTGGATTCTCGACTAAAGGATCAGTATGTTTTCGGTACTCAAGGCATTTGTTTATATTAACAACCTGATTCTAGTAAATAGATAGTTCGTAGTAAATATCGGAGTTTTATTTAAATACTACCGAATATATTAAATTATTATTAAATTCTGCTTGTCAATAAATAAGTATACCATCTAAAAATCTGAGATCAGATGTACAGGGTGTTAGTAAATTAAGAAAAATTAAAACGCTTTACGAAAGAAGTACCATTATTTATTATTTTCAACCAAATGTTCATAAAACAAAGTTGTGTATGATCCAAAATAAAGCCTAAATACAAATTTTGTAATCAAAATTCTATCTTTTAAATTTGGAATCATAATAGTGTTTTTTGCGACTGATTGCAGCATTTGACAAAAAATCAAAATATGTAGTCGATTTAGTTAGCGTCAGTGTTACATCAGCATCGTCTTTACGTCTGTATTTTGATTTCGTGACGGTAGTTTCCAAAATGTTCACAAAAGAAGAGCGTATTTATTTAATATGGTGGGATGGGAGGTATCTCTGTAGAATAAATTTAAAGATTAGAATTTTGATTTCAAAATTTGCATTTAGGCTTTGTTTAGGATTACAAAACAACTTTGTTTTACGAACATTTTATTTAAAATAATAAATAATGCACCTCTCCCAAAGCATTTTCATTTTTCTTAATTTATTAACATCTTGTACATCTGATCTCAGATTTTTATATGGTAAACTTAGTTTTTCAAAAAGCACAATTTTTTTATAAACAATGACTTTTGATCGTAAAATTGATAATAAAGATATTTTTCCTCTTGTCAACTCCATCCGTGGACATGCTGTATATTTCAATTAAGAGCGCCGGTTACTCTGTTGGTAAAGCAGGATTTCAAAAATGTGCTCCCAATAATAATGATTTCTTTGTTTTTTAAGTTAGATTCGATCCATCATTAAAGCAAGCTTGGGCATACTGACCAAGGATGACGCTAAGCAACAGTTTAGAAAGGGATGAAGTATTCAGTTTCTAGTCTATAAACTTTGTTAGCCTATGCACTGCACTTGCAGAGAAAGCTAGATACACCAAAGCATTGTATTTGTGCAGGTAATTATTCATAATTACGGCAAATATGAACTCCAGTAACAGTACAATTACATAAATTAAATGTTTCTAAATATATATGATGTTTAAGTATATTTTTGGTTTATTAAACTAATTGAATAGGAATATAAAAAAATCACAGTTTACATTTTTATTGGTGCAAGAAAAAAGATCCTAGAATAAAGGCTATCCTAAAATAAAAATACTACAAGGAAATTCGAAATAGCAAGGCATTTCTTACCGATACATGTTATTTTTATTGTTGGTATTTCACACGATTAAGTGAATGGAGAAAACCAAAATCCTCACCCTAATTATTATTAACAAATTTAAGGTCCCAATTTCGATAATTTCTGATCATCATTTATTCCACTTTGAGGAGTTCTGATCGCAGTTCTAAGTAGCGCCGAAAGAGTTCTACAAGGGTACGGAGTCAGAACTCTGCTAAACAAATATTGCAATTGTTATTAACAAATTTACGGTCCTAATTTCCATAATTTCTGAGTATCGCACGATATATTCGACTTAAATGAGTTCCGATCGCAGTTCTAAGTAGCGCCAAAAGAGCTTTGAAAGACTAAAGAGTCAGAACTCTGCGAAAAAAGTATTGCAATTGTTATTAACAAATTTAATGTCCAAATTTCCATACTTTCTGAGTATTGCGCGATATATTCAACTTAGAGGAGTTCTGATCGGAGTTCTAAGTAGCGCCGAAAGAGTTCTACAAAACTATGAAGTCATAACTCTGGCAGAAAAATTATTACAATTGTTATTAACAAAATTTAAGGTCCCAATTTCAATAAGTGAGAATACGATAAGCTATGTGACGTCATTCTAAACCCAATATGGCGGACGCACCAAGATGGCGGATTACCTTTTTATTTACAACGCCCTTGACATTTGTATCAAATAATAGGGTTTAATGAGTAGAATACGATAAGCTGTGTGGCGTCATTTTAAACCCAAAATGGCGGACGCCACAAGATAGGGATTGTTTTCTTTACATTCCCATTGATATGGGTATCAAATGAAAGGGCTTGACGAGTAGAATATGATAACAGGTAAAATGTCTTGTACTAATGATGCATTATCAGAAATGCATAGGTTAAGACGTAACTAAAAATTTAAAAATAAAATACTGTAAAAATACTTTTTAAAAACAAGCTTTTATTATTTAGATGTACTAAAACGAAACAAATGAGGATAGCTTTTTCATTGTAGCAATGCTGAATGCTATTTATAAGTGGACGTAGTTCGAGTAGGTGGAACCTAATAAAAGTAGTAGCAAAGTTATCACTGAAACAGATATACCATATTATGTTAAATTTATTATCTAAAAGCTTGTCGCGTGAATAGAAAAAGAAATACATACTTAGGCACTTAAAATTTATGCCAAACAAAATTAATGCCTGTAGGAACTTTTTGCGCGCGGCGATCTTTTAAGACAATAAATTTAACGTAATATAACATATTACATTTGTTTCAGTGATAACTTCGATACTACGTTTATCAGAGAAAAATAAGATAGAGAGAATAATATCTCGTACGGAGTTCATTCAAAAATACGATTTGCTTTCTATGACCTCCAAACCGACGCGACGTCGAAATAAGCTGCCATTTTGCTGCAGATTTTGAGTTATTGTAAAGCACAGTGAGAGTTAGTATTTAGACGCGCCGCAGAAAACTCTCTCTTCTTACTTACCGTGTTGCTACCGCACTGGCTATGTCGGGTTGTCTTTTGAGAATTCTACGCGCCAATCTCGGGATGCTGCCGTTTGAAGGCCATAGCGTGGTCGAGCTGGCGGGAAGAAGAGATAATATTATTCTCTCTGTCTTATTTTTCTCTGCTTTTATTAGGATACACCCACGCGAACTACGTCCACTTAAATAACATTCAGCATTGCCACAATAAAAAACTATTCTTATTTTTTTTACGTTTTAGTACATCTAAATAATAAAAGCTTGTTTTTAAAAAGTATTTTTTACAAGATTTTTTTCAACAACTAAATGGAGTATACTGGTCCTCATCTGATTACTGAGAAGCAGGAAAAGATCCATAGATTCTTATTCCCTTCTTGGAATGCTCACGAACTAGCCACATACCCGAGAGAAAGACATAGTACACGAAGGTATACTTCAAAGAAATTGGGACAGCAATATATTCCCCATGCAACCAAACCCTACCAAAAAAACCCTGAAATTATAAGAATACAAGCTATAAATACTGGCATATTATACGCAAATAAAAGGTACCTTTCCTCAAAAGAATTTTGAGTTTCTGAATTGAAACTGCTATTTCCCGATGGAAATAGCAGTCTAGTAGATGAAGGCATATTCCAATACAACAACTGAAATAGGAAACGAATTTTCAAAAGATAATTACGAAAAAACTTGATTATAAGTAACATACCTGGAGAAAGAATGAAGGCATGGACAACACGACTTGTGTTACTATGGCTATAGAAATTTAAAACACACGAAAAACAACCATTTTATAAGGAGACTGAAAATGCAAAAAGCCGTATAGAGAACCGATGGTTTTTGTCTCTAAAACGCCACACCCGAAACATCGGCTGGCAGGAAGTGTCTTTTCTAGCAACAGGAAAAAAGCCTTTTTGAAGACCCCGTTCGGAGTACTCTGAAGTGGTACATCGATATTGATTTATTCCAAGTTAAAAAGGATAGAATTCAAAACTACATTGTATATGCAAATTAACATAAAGAATCAAATTTCTGCCAAAGAAGAAATACGCAAACTCCAATAAACTGATTTTTCGTGATGTTCTATTTATGTAGTACTGATTTTAAGCATTTTTGCCGAATGTGCCAGATAACTTGGTAGTACCCATGTGGCACTTTAAAATTAAATGTTTTAAATTAATATGCTAATTTATAATTAAATTTACATGACGTCGGTAGCGAAACGCCACAAGGTCTCCGATCAAATTTTTATGTAAAAAAGAGTCCCAACGTCCCAACAATATGGTTCCCCAATATTCTACACATTTGCCTTCTTTGGATACTGCGTATAGGATTTTTCCGAAATACTTGGGGATTTACTTTACTCCAGTAGCGAACATTTTGCCTATGTACATGGTCATTTAATTAAAATTATTTACTAGTCGGGATATTAACATGGAACTTAGGATGAGGATGCTGTGTCGTTACGTTTTTTCCGCCAAGCCTTCGAAATGTGGTGTTACCGTAGAATGTGGCGTATCCCTTGGACCGATAGCGTCACTAATGCCGAAGTCCTAAACCGGATGCAAAAGGAATGCGAAATCATTAACACCATAAAAAAGAGAAAGCTCCAATACCTGGGTCATATAATGAGATGATAGAAATACACACTTTTCTAACTGATAGTTCAGGGAAAGTTTAGTGGAAGGAGGAACATTGGCAGACGCCGTGTGTCCTGGCTTAAAAACATAAGGCACTGGTTTAGTTGTAGCAATGTTCAACTGTTCCGAGCTGCATTCAACAAGGTCCGGATTGCTGTGATGATAGCAAACCTCCGATAGGAGATGCACTAAATTATTTCCGTTTTGTGTAAATTCCGGTTTATGCCATAAATTAAAATTGATTGAATTTTGTTTTCAAGGGGACAACGAAACCGAGCAAATGAGCAATATCGTTGTACTAGGCACTGCTAAAATTAAATTTAAAATAGCCTGGATTAAATTCAGCTGCTAGACTAGCATTAGACTAGCAATAGTCTAGATTAAAATCAGCTGCTAAACTAGCAGCTGATTTTAATCTAGTCTATTTTAAATTTAATCTTAGCAGTGCTAGTACAACGATATTACTGCTAGTCTAGCAGCTGATTTTAATCTAGGCAATTTTAAGTATAATTTTTTGTTCTGAAATAGGGAATATGCATGAAATTCAAATCAACCCGAAATATTTTTTATTGTATTCTCTATATAAATTAAATGATTATGGCGGTTGTTGTTTTCCATTTATTTTGGGTTTTATTAGCAAAAAAAAAGATTTAAAACTGCAAATTTTCGCGCGAATTTCGGAACTTGTAAAACGCACTTCTTTTATTTGTGACGTCACTTTTTTTATGACGTAAACGTTTTATAATGCCTAGTGTAATGTAAATTTCAGTATTAATTCATTTTCTTGATTGTTTCCCGAAGATTAGTACATTTAGTTGATAGAAAACCTTTTATTTGATTAAAAAAATTGTTTAGAAATGACCAAAACGGAGTGCGTGCAAAGAAAATCGGATAATTTGCTGGATGTTGATGCCCTTTAGAGAGGGTTCCTTTTTTGCCTTCAGAATTTCGTTACCAATACTTATTATTTATTATACTATGAAAATAAATTTACAGTCACATATGCTTACTTGAATTTGGCGATACTGACCTTTATAGATACCGCTTTATGTAAAATTTTTGATTAATTTTGCAGTACGTATACTTTCTTCCAGCACCGGCTCTTTTGGACACGAGAAAATGAAGTTTTCCAAGTCATTAGCTGGAGAATTCTTTTACACTGGCATAATATAATATCTGTAGGTTAGTTTTTTAACATTTTCTACTGTTTAATAAAAAGGATTATTAACAAAATACGATATAATCGAAGACAAACAACAAAATCAAACTTATCAAACCCAACCACACCAGATAAAGCGACCGTCACACTGAAGAAGCAACGTTGCCACCGCTGCAAACACCTGCGTGTTCGATTGACAATAATTGGATCAATCAGGATCACTTTACGTCACTTCAATGCTATTTTATCTCTTTGCACTGCCATTCCCTTAAAGTTCGTCAACTGATCCGGATCAATCCGATTTTGTCAATCGAACACGCCAGTGGCTAAAAAAATGACACGTGAAAAACCGAACCGACCCTGTCATCATTAAAGCTTTGCAAACGGAGGTAAATCCAGAGACGGCTCTAACCTAGTTGGAAATAAAATTAGGATTCGATGTGAAAATAAAATACAAATATTTATTTACCCACATTGTGTTATTTGAAAGTGCGAAATACGAAAATCCCATACAGGGTGTCTGAAAAGTCTTAGCATGGGCAACTATCTTTACTATTAATTAAGATAGAGACACCAAATTTTAGTTTTATCTTATTGGTTAATAAATCTACTTTTTTATGTAATTTGACTTTTACCATCCCCTTGGGGGATTACGCTAGGGAGTTGAGGTCAAAAATTTTAAATGCAACCCTATGCCGTGTGGTACCTCATTTTAAAGATCTTTTCTCAGATGTTACTTCTTGGCAGAGTTCCAAAACTGACTTTATTACTGCCAAGACGTTCATGGTGGCCAGTCTAAACAACTTTTAACGTAATTAGTAAGGCAGTCACTGTTGGTCTGTTACCAGAGGCGTCGATGCCGAAAATAAGTACATACGGTATTTGACAGAAATAATTTAATTGATGAGCGTTGCCGTGATTGTATGAAATAAAAAAAAACGGTTGAGTGCAAGTTCGACTCGCGCATAGAGGGTTCCGTGAGACATACAATATTTTGAATTTCTCACAGGACGCAAAAGTCTCAATAACTATGGTAAGGCTAATGCTTGAATAAATAAGAAGAAGCGGCCATGCCGGAAATATGTCAGTGCGTAATAACTGATTAGTAAGGCTGGCACGGTTGGTCACAATGTCACATAGTTATGTTCAAAAAAGTAAGACGTCATAAAATCGTACAAATATGTTAAATACGTAGTTGTAGTTTTACTATTGGAGATATATTCTTGAAAGTGGGTAGGTTTCAATGTAGACACCAAAGTACATCTCCTGAAATTTCCTGCGCATGTCTAGCCCTCTTCGTTTGATTGGGTGGTACGCATTTGGGTCTACTGCGCAGATGTCAAAAAACAAAATATAAAAACGACAAATGAAGAAGTAAAGTTGGAAAAAAGTTAGAAAAAAAGTGCCCCATAAAACAAAAAATAGCAGCGCAGACTGGTAGGTACTGTATGGCACAAGAGGTCGACTAATGGTCGACTTGTGCCCCGCCTGATTATACGATTTACGATTTATAATTTTTATAGGCTTGCCATGTAAAAATGCATTAAAATACGGGAGTTGCGGTAAAATGTTGCGGTTTAATGACTTTTAAAAGAAGAGGCCACCCGGCATAGGTTTGCATTCAAAATTTTTGATCTCAACTCCCTAGCGTAACGCCCCAAGGGGGTTGAAAAAGTCAAATTGCATAAAAAAGTAGATTTATTAACCAATAAGATACAACTAAAATTTGGTGTCTCTATCTTTATTAATAGTAAAGATATTTGCCCATGCTAAGACTTTTCAGACACCCTGTATGGTATTTTCTTATCTCGCACTTTTAAATAACACAATGTGGGCAAATATAAATATTTGTATTTTATTTGCACATCGAATCCTGATTTTATTTCGCAATAGGTTAGAGCCGTCTCTGGATTTACCCCCGTTTGGAAAGCTTTAGTCATCATCGTTTGCCTAGTTGCCTACCTAACCCCTAACCTTGTTTATTTTTGTGGAATCGTTTGTGGAAAGTGGTATTTAGTTTTTAAAAATGTAACGCAGACATGCAATGTATCACTATGTAAATAGAAGAAATTGGTAAGTAATTACTAATTATTCTATAAACATATATTTTAATTATATGCACACTTTACACAACACAATAGTATCATAGACTAAATAATACATAGACGAACACTGGCGTGTAACAAGAATGGACCAAAAAGCGGGCATCTATTGAGACATTTTGACTTTTGAGGGTTTAGTGGTTTATGGCTTAGAAATTTGTTTGTCCACAATCCATGCGTTTATATGTACTATATAGATATATGATGGTGAACAAACAAATTCCTAAACCATAAACCAGTAAATTCACATAAATGTTTCAATGGATGCTTAAGCTTTTTTTACAACCGTATAGATTTTTTGATGAAATACATGATG
Organism: Philopedon plagiatum; assembly: GCA_963971165.1. Taxonomy (NCBI): domain Eukaryota; kingdom Metazoa; phylum Arthropoda; class Insecta; order Coleoptera; family Curculionidae; genus Philopedon; species Philopedon plagiatum. The sequence goes on along the minus strand of OZ020194.1, from coordinate 82,111,363 downwards.
GTGATTTTAGGTACACTTGCTACATAAAATACATCAGGCAAAACTCTTAAAATTTATTTAAACGCTTTATTTCGCACTTTCTTAGGTTTTATTTAAATCTTATTATAGTTATTAAGTATATCCAAATGACAATCTTATTATGCTCATACTCATAACCTTTCTCATAACCATAACATAACCTTGGATGAATAAAGACAGTCCTTGAGGTAATCCTGGTAATCAGGTTATAAAACTTCACTTTAAAAATGTTGTAATAGTCCAGATTCATACCAAACTATTGCCAAAGCCAATTATTTAGCTACAATATTATTGTCTAAACTAATAATAAAATTATTATTTAATTCAACTGTCTAAAATTTTTTTAAATAAATAATGACAAAACGTTAACTACAGTTACAGAAGTGACCGGTAGGGGCGTAGAAGGTATCGACTATGGCGGTGTTGCCGTATCCCCTTTTAAGTCACCTTAATTTGAGTCGCCAACACGTTCAGTGTAGATTGCCCATAACACTGCGTGACGTAACTTTTTTGAGTGAGCAAATGGCTGCTTTTGAAACTGTAATAAATTATTCCGAAAAGTAAAAAATTTTTTTAGCTAAATTATCCCAGTAATTTTCTTCAAAATAGCATTTTTGGGGTTGTAATGACTTCCTTAAATGATTTATGCAATAAAAAAAAAATGTGCATATTCCTTATTCCAATGGCTTAACTGCAGTATTATCATTTTAGAATTTTGTTCAACGTGAACATTGTTGCTTTGCTATAAAATTTCAGCATGTTATACTCTTTTAAAAATAACAAAATGCATTACCACATTTTGTGATGCTAAAGCATTGACAGGCTAACATTTTTACAAAATAATTTATGCATCAAGGTCTTTATTTTGAGCCGCACTGTATACACAAGAGTTTAATGAGTAGAATTAATGTAGGAGGGTTTCTGTGCCATGAGAAATTTAATTTATGTTTTATTTGTATAAATCATGTACAACAACAATTCTGACCAAAATGTTATCTCAGTATAGGTCTTGATCTTGACCTGTTTGCTGATAATGCTGCTGATAATGGCGGCACGTTTGGAAACCAAATTGTTTAAAGCTTTCAATCATGTTTTTAAATAATATAAAATTTCCGTAAAAAGAAATCTTCAGATTGTTACAAACACTTTCTTTTATGAATGAATTGTCCTCTTGAATGTTTTTTATCATATATATGTATATGCACTAAATTGTCCTTTTTACTTGTTTCTAATTGTAAGGTATTAGCCTAGAGCTGCACTGCAGGTTGGTAGGTAGGAGGGTAGTGGGTAGCAAGTAGTGAGTAAATAAATGAGGCATGTCATAGCAAAGTGAGCAATCTCCATTTTTGGTTAAAAGTACGATTTTCGACGAATTTGGCGCATTTGGTTTCTATTTATGTACAAGAACACCTCCGTAACAAAAGTACCGATATCCCATAGTAAATTCCATATGAAAATCGACGTTTGCTGCATAATTTGCAATCTCCATGTCGAAATACATGTCAAACAGAACAATATCCAGCTTATCCAATGGAAATCAGTAAATATATCCCCCGACTCGGCATTTTTAATGTTGTACTTATGTTCGGCATCGACGCCTCTGGTAACTGACCAACAGTGCCAACCCTATAAATAATATTAATAAAATTTGTGTCTTATTTGGTTTTTATCATTTTTCCTGATATTTGCATTTCCTTAATAAAAAGGTTTATTTTTTGCTGAAACTAATTTTTTTTATTTCTTATTTATTCTGTGCCACACCGAAATGAAATGCAATTTTCCAAACAACAGTTGCTTCTGGCGACATTAATAAAGGATATCTTTTTTAAGTAAAAAAGGCAGAATAATAATTATTCCTATTCAAAAATTGTGTACACTGAAGCGCAAAAAAGTTGGGATGTTTTAAAATGACGTTTAAAGCCGTATGTGGCGCCCCCTACAAAATGCAGGAAATTTTAGAACGAATTTACTTTTCCCATCCCAAAAAAACCCTGCCTATTAAATTTTGTGAATTTATTTAGTATCTTTCAGAACATATCGAATAAAATGTAAAATAAAATTTTAATTTTAACACTCTGTATCTCTCTTATCATCAACTTCTGTACTAAGATAAATTGAGTTAAGCCGACCTTAATAGAGCCAGGGAATCCACTGCTAAGGTATGACCCATTCGTTATTAAACATCCCTGTATATGATTTCCAATAAATTATATGGCAAAACTTTGTGATCACTTGGATTTCAATGTTATTTATTATATTATTAGATTTATGATGAATCTTTGACAATATTCTTCAAGATAAAAATGTTTTGGTAATAATAATTATATCAAGAAAAATAAATTAGTAATTCGTGGAACTGGTACCATTAAAATCTATCAACACGTGTTTTAAACTTTGCGACAAAATTTTTTGAACTCTACTTGACTTCTGCGTTGAATGTTGTGGCTGGTAGAAGTTAATACAGGTAAGCACAACCTAATATTTATAAAAGGATTTTTACATTCATATTTATAGAGTGTACGTAAGCTTTAACTACTGAACATTCTAAATGGACGAACAATCTTTTTTATTTATTTTCAATATATATATATATATATATATATATATATATATATATATATATATATATATATATATATATATATATATATATATATATATATATACATACATATACATTATATCATTATATTACAAAATAATTTTCTCTTTACCAAAACATTCCCGGTAGGAGTAGTAGGCTCACTATCGGAATCCCTGAACTCGGCATGGGCCCCGTAAGGAACAGATATAATATTCAACTTCAAAGCGCGCCGGCGCCGGCCAAGTTCTCGCTCGCACTATGCCTATATTTACACGAACCATTTCGAGCACTTTTCGACCCCCCTCTACCTTTGAGGCTAGTTGCGCTACAGGACTGATTTTTTCTGGGGTGTTAAGGTTGCCAAAAAGAAGCAGTATTCCAAATTTTATACGTCTAGGTGGAATATTTCTCAAGATACGAGTGTCCAAAAATCAGAATTTCGGGCATTCACACTCACTGACTAATCGATAGATCATTATAAATCTAGGGTGCTTCTAATCGAACTAGAGCTTTGAAAATTTGAATATAAATAGGGATTAAGGTGGTAATTACGAGAACGATCAAAAATCAATAAAAATCCAACACGCAGAAAATTTAATATGAAAAATTCAGTCTGACGCGAAATAGATAGGCCTTCTGCTTTGGAAAACTATATGGGTACGTAGTGAAGCAGTTATCACATCCGTCTGACACGCGGAAGGTCCCGGCTCGATCCCGGGCCGGATCAATTTTTTTTAATTTCTGATTTACTTTCAAATATTAGAGATATTTGAAAGTTATGTTAATCGCAACAAACAGAAATATCAGGAATGCATGCAACCTTATCAACAAAAAGCAATTATTAAAAATTTTTGCTTGGAAAAAATACCGTTGATGTGTACACACTACACATATAATAAATATAATATCATCTGGTATCTGAACAAAAAGTTATGAAATCCCACCAAAAACATACATGTAAAAAACAGACAAAGTTCTCGTCAGGACTGTGTGTTTTGTTATCTGAAAAAAATAACTGAAACGTAAAAATTATGCCAAGTTCCTGGCCTACATGTTATTAGCAGTGTGTTGATAAGCACAGAAAAATATTGTGGGAACTGATAAATTTACAGACCAAACTTGGCAAGTTTCCAAGGGTCTCAATATTGCTCAGTACTTTAATAGAAACTTGCCACGTTTGGTCTGTAAATTTATCCGTTCACGCAATAATTTCTGTGCTTATCAAAACACTGCTAATAACGCGTAGGCAAGGAACTTGGCATAATTTTTACGTTTCAGTTATTTTTTTCAGATAACAAAACACACAGTCCTGACGAGAACTTTGTCTGTTTTTACATGTATGTTTTTGGTGGGATTAAACTTTCACCAGCCGCTACTGATATGTTGTTAGTTTATAAAATATGTTTCATGTTTTCTGTTTCGCGTGTCAAGTTTCTTTGATATGCGGCAGGCCTTAGAGTACTTCTATAAAGTTTTGAGTAAATAGAACCATCTAATATTTTTTCTCCATAAAAAGTTCGAGCTCCTATCCCCCGCCCCACCCGCCCCTTTAGGGGTAGAATTTTAAATAAACCTTCGTTAGTGCATGCTTACGGTATATAAGAAACCTCTGTGCAAAATTTCAAGGTTTCAGACCTGGCGGTGTGGGCTGTGCGTTGATACGTCAGTGAGTCAGTCAGCCAGTCGGTTTCTTCTTTTATATATAGAGCTAGCTTTCGCCCGCCACTTCGCCCGCGGTATAAAAATTTTACTTCATTACAAACTTTGAACCCCATTTCAGCCCCTTAGGGGTTGATTTATTAAAAACTGTAAAACACGTGTTTAAACATTTATTTTTTTGAGTACTTCTATGAAATTTCGAGTTAATAGGATCATCTAAGATTTCTCTCTGTAACAAGTTTGAACCCCTGTATGACACCCCTAGGGGTTAAATTTTAAAAAAAATCCTTAGTGCTCGCCTACGATATATAGGAAACCTTTTGCAAAATTTCAAGTTTCTAGACCCAGCGGTGTTGGCTGTGTGTTGATACGTCAATCAGTCAGTCAGTTTCTTCTTTTATATTATATAAAGACCAGCTTCCCCCCGCGACTTCGTCCGCGTGGTATATGTGATAATAGTGTAGTTTTGATGTCATAATTAGGAAGTTTCCATTTTTTTCATTTTCTCCTAATAAATAGTCCTACAAATGTAAAAAACATGTGTATTTTTTGTTTTTAATTATCTGTAGAAATAAAAAAGTTATCGTCCTTCAAAGTCTGAGATGCTACGCTCACGTTGGCTGAGGCTCGATGACGTCAACCCGCCGTCAACAGCGGTATAGGCCAAGGGTACTAAACTTATATAGGAGTGCTCAATCAGCTCAATCTGTCAGCCAAATAAGGTTATGTCCTGTGACGTCACCACGTTACCTTTTTGCTTTGTTTACATTTTGTTGAATAGGCTGCTTGTGTATCTTCGCCTGTTTTTTGATAAAGTTTGAGACATTTGGAATGTATATTGTTATTGTAGCTATTAAACTAATAATTTAGTTTTACATACATAATTTGGTATGATGTACAGAGACATTAAGGCTTGGTATTATAGACAGGAAGCTTTTTCAGTTTGTAAAAAAGGTAATAAAGCCTGTATCTTTTCCTTGGATGTCCATTATTTATCCATAAATTTATTTTTTAGGACTACCGTGCCGTTTATGAAAGCAATAGTTTTGCTGGTATGCCTACCAAGATAATCCACAAAATAATTAAATATTTTACTAACTATTCCACTTATCAGCAAAGCAAAGAACTTTGAAAAAGGAATGGAAAATTGGTTAAAACTTTCTAGGATCTATGGATAAAATAATTAGTTGGATGCAGTAGAACAGAATTATATTGAAAACAATCAGGACTTTTATTTAATTTCATTTATTTATTTCAACGGAAAATCCATTTAACAATTTACAAGTAGATAGAAAATACAGGACATGAATTAATAATACTAAACATACAAAAATATACATATCTGTAATATAGAACCAAATATACCATTAAACAATCAAATTAGCCACAAATGTTTGATAAAGATAATTTTCTTTTAAACCCCATCAAAATCCCACCAAAGGTATCCAAATTAATATCAAACCAGCGAACCATGCGCGACATGGGGCTATGAAAGCCATAATTAGTTAGTGGAGTGATAAACATAGTACTATTTCTTATTTTATGTACTAAATTAAAGGAAACTAGTTGAAGTAAATGGGGGCAACAGATGATACCATTCAAAAGCCTAAACAGAACATCAGCAGAAAGTAGGGATGCTGAAATAATATGAATATATCAAATACATGATATTTTTTGTTCGATATATCGACATTTTTAGGCAAGATTTCTTATACCGATATATTGAAATATTGATATTAAAATCTTACCATCGGATCGATATTTTTCGCCAGCTTTAGGAGCTGGATGGTGAAATGCTACATAAACAATATGCTAAATAATGCTAAATTAGCAAGATTTTGACTATATTTTTTTAATTAAAATTAATTGTTTACAAATGTTGTATTTTTGTTGTTTGGATTTGCCCTTACAGCCTCGTCGAAAACTTAATGATAATTTAGTTGAAAATTTGATACAATTTTAGTGTATCTATAAAATGGACAACTAACAATAGGAATCCATAAGGGAAGAAATAAAGATCTATGTAAAATTATAAAGTAGATTACGATGACTATTGAAGTGAAAATGAAATAATACAAATACTGATTTGTCTGTATTTTTGCATATTTAAATGCTCTAATTAACTATTTTGCTTAATTTTCCCATTTTACTTCTAATATTTAACATCGGAAGCACCACTTGATTTTCTATTAATGGACTTCTTGCTTGTTCGGCTTTTATATTTCTAAAATTAATTCTTATAATAATAGTTCTCAGTTTACAAAAATCCCAAATCAGTTTATAAGGCAAGACTTTCTCCCTTTTCAAAATTTTTCTTCACAGTTTCTTAACCATTCCTGGTCCCCTTTGATACGCTTCTCCATGAAAAAAGTCTCCGACACTAAATAAAACAACAACACAAAAAGTGGAATAACATAAAAAATAACAACTTAATAACTATAACAACAATATCACACGATGAAGAAAACACAGAACTAGTAACAACTATAAGGATAAACTCTCCAAAAGTTGAAAAAACTTCAAAAACAAGCAAAACAGCACAAAACTACCGTATTTGCATATGTAAACAAAGCAAGAAGGTAACGTGGTGACGTCACAGAATCATATGATTGACAGTTCTATTTGCGAACATTGGTTAAATGGCATTGAGCACTCCTATCTAAGTTTAGTACCCTTGGTATAGGCGCCCGTTTAATCTTTAGTGTTATTCTTACCGGACAGGATCCAATGCATTAAAGTAAACACGCAAAAGCAGCAGCGGGCAGCTAGCCCGGCGACCATGGGGCAACAGAGTTGTGTATTTTGACGTCACGTTATTAAATAAGAAATTGAAGTTCGTCAATTTTGAAGATATCGAGATAATTTTTTTTGTTTGACAAGTTAACTGAAAGACTATTAAATGATGTTGAAGTTACTCGATATTTCTGACATAGGAAACTTCCTAATTATGAATACATGAAACATGAGTTATGTTAGGTTAGGTTAGTTATATCTATAGATCGGATTTCAATTTCACCTGATGCAAAAATCGGGGTCGGACTCAGGTAACTGGTAGGAAAAAGTAAATGAAATTAGCATTAGATTTGGTCAGGTTGTATTTATGAATTACTGCTCCAAAAAAATATTTTTTTTTTAAATGAACAAACTTCACGTAAGGAAAAGTGCAAAAAGTATGAAATAATATTGTTTATACGTATTTAATACAGCGGTTAACGGTCAACTTAATTTTGTTCATTTTAGGATTTTTTTTAGTGCACCCATTCTTTCACCTTTCCCTTCATTTTATCTCCATCTCTTTAAATTTGTAATGGCTATGTTATAATAGATTTGCCCTCTTTATCAAAGAAAATGAAAAAATATTAATTGGAGATAACTGGTTTGGAAGGTGGTAGAGGAATTCTTCCTCGACCGAGGTGGTACCACCCCACACATCCTCTTAAAGGGCTGGTGAAATCCCTACCGATGTTTACAGCTCTGGGTGTGTGAGTCGATTCCCCAGTACACCCACGGTACATAGTACTTAGACTTCGGCCTGTCAGAAGATAAAAAAAAACAAAAAAAAAATTCTGACCTCAATAACCCCAAAAATTACATATTAGTTAACATTTTTAAAGAAATCCGCTCCTTTTACCTCCTGACCTTAATAACCCCGAAAATATTACATTAGTTAACATTTAATCGGTTAGACAAAATTAGATTTTCTGACCTCAATAATAACCCCGATAATGACATTTTTGAAAATTTCGCAGCTTTTAATTTTTATTCCCCCCTCCTCGGTTAACTTTTTTAACATAATAGATAAAATTAGATTTTTTGACCCTAATAACCCCGAAAATGACACATTAGTTAACGATTTTGATGAAATTGCCGGTCGCTTCTTTTTGATGATTGTTGATGATCTAAAAAGTTATAAAAGACGTGTATGTTTTAGAGTACTTTTACGTAGTTTCAAGGTAATAGTACCGTATAATTTTACTCTATTACAAACTTTGAACTCCCATTTCACCCCCTTAGGGGTTGGTTTGGCGCTGAAAGTAAAAAGTACCGTGGATTTTTTAAGCATTGTATTTAATTGAGGAACGATTTTTCATTAATGGCTATACCTACTGTTTCTTTAGTGTTGCAAGTAGTTTCATGTAAACTCTTTCTAAAGAAAGCGAATTTTACAGAGATTGTACCTTAAAAGTAATAAAAACAATAGCCGGGCGTAGATGCGCACTTTTAACTTTAACCGCGCTAAAATTCGCCACGAGTAAATCCACGGTTTTTATCATGGCGAGCCGTGGAATCTCCGAGGCAATAAACACACACATAAATCCAACGGTTTTTCTTCCGGTATTATTCGCCACACGCAAAAGTGTGTGTTTATGACCGGAATTATGAAATATTTATTAAATTGGCGTGGCTCGTGGAACTTTTGGAAAGTTAAAAACCCCCGTGTCACACATCGTAGTATACAGTACTTATAACGCAAGTTACTACTGTTGTTGTTGGTTTATTGGAAAAATGTGGATGTTCGAGAATAAAATATATAAAAAAATTAGCACATTAAAGTAAATGTAGATAAGAATGAAGAAAACTACTTGTCTTAATTTGCAGCAGAAAGGAGTGGCATGTGATTCGGCTCGGCTCGGCGCGCCGTTGCAAATAAACACACACATATATGTGGGGTTTAAATGCATTAAAAACCGTGCCGATTAAATGTGGCTCGTGGATTGGCGCGCAGTTGCCCATAAATACACACATTTTTCCAAAGTTTGGCTCGCCCCGCATAAAACTGCCAGAAAAAGTGTATGTCTATGGGCCGCTATTAGCCGGACGCGTATTGGCATTGTTTACTACAGTGCAGCGCATATACGGCGTTGGAACGCAGTAAAGAATGGCCAAATGTTCGCCGCATGTATCCAGGCAAAGCTTACCGCGGTTCAGCACAAACTGAACGATTTCAATTTTGTCGAATTTTAAGCCTAAACATTTTAGTTACTATTCGTCCAACCGATGTGATTTTTTGTGCGTGTATTTCAATTGACTGATTGTGCAATAATATAAACATATTTATTGAAAACGCGAAATGACTAAACAAGCCCATTGATAAAAATCAATTCGCAGCCGATTTGTTGACTTTTCCAATTTTCAACCAGCTAAAATCGATGTGATCTGACTGCGGATTGTGAAAAAAAGTGTCACGTGGCATTCAACTCTCGTCAGGCAAAGTGTATAGTTTGTATATCGAAAGTGTTATTTAATAATCTTGAATCTGTATTATAGATATGACACATACGTTAATGATGATACATCGAGATGGAAGCTATGATGTAATATTAAGCTTTCGATATAAAAACAATATTTGGGGGTGGCATATTTATATTTAAAATACAAACATAAAAACAGTATTCGAGGGTCACAAATTTATATTTAAAATACAAACAATATTTGAGGGTGACAAATTTAAATTTAAAAATCTTATAAAAAATACTTTTTAAAAAAAGCTTTTATTATTTAGATGTACTAAAACGAAAAAATAAGTATAGTTTTTTCGTTGTGGTAATGCTGAATGCTATTTCTGAGTGGACGTAGTTAGCGTGGGTGGATCCTAAGAAAAGTAGTATCAAAGAATCAAAGTTATCACTGAAACAGATATACTAATATATTATGTTAAATTAAAAGTTAAAATTATGTTAAGTTAAAAGCTCGTCGCGCGCGAAAAGTTCATACAGGCATTAATTTTGTTTAGCAGAAATTGTAAATACCTAAGTATGCATTTTTTTCTTTTCTATTTACGCGACAAGCTTTTAAGACAATAAGTTTAACATAATATATTATACCTGTTTCAGTGATAACTTTGATACTACTTTTCTTAGGATCCACCCACGCGAACTACGTCCACTCAGAAATAGCATTCAGCATTACCACAATGAAAAAACTATACTTATTTTTTTCGTTTTAATACATCTAAATAATAAAAGCTTTTTTTAAAAAGTATTTTTTACAAGATTTTTAAATTTAAATTTGTCACCCTCAAATATTGTTTGTATTTTAACTATAAATTTGTCACCCTCGAATACTGTTTTTATGTTTGTATTTTAAATATAAATATGCCACCCTCAAATATTGTTTATATATCGAAAGCTTAATGTTACATCATAGCTTCCATCTCGATGTATCATCATTAACGTATGTGTCATATCTATAATACAGATTCAAGATTATTAAATAACACCTTCGATATACAAACTATACACTTTGCCTGACGAGAGCTGAATGCCACATGACACTTTTTTTTCACAAACCGCAGTCAGATCAGATCGATTTTAGCTAGTTGAAAATTGGAAAAGTCAACAAATCGGCTGCGAATTGATTTTTATCAATGGGCTTATTTAGTCATTTCGCGTTTTCAATAAATATGTTTATATTAAAGCACAATCAGTCAATTGAAAGACACACACAAAAATTACATCGGTTGGACGAATAATAACTAAAATGTTTAGGCTTAAAATGCAACAAAATTGAAAACGTTCAGTTTGTGCTGAACCGCGGTAAGCTTTGCCTGGATACATGCGGCGAACATTTGGCCATTCTTTACTGCGTTCCAACGCCGTATATGCGCTGCACTGTGGTAAACAATGCCAATCATAGAGAAAATATATAGTAGAGAAATAATGTCAATTACGAATGCGGCAAATTTACCGAGCTGAATCCGTAAACAAAGACGGTCCTCTGAGGGCTTGCGCATTGTCGAACGTTTGCCTTGTGATAGACAGGACCGTACTTCAAAATTTATTTTACATGACGTGAATCTTTTATCGAGTAATAAATGCTAAATATATTACTTGTAATTATTATTTTTATTAATGATAAAAATGTAACCATTAGTGAGATTTTAACAAAAAGTGTATAGTTTGTTGGCTTAAATCTGAGTTCTCTTGCTATACAAAACTGTCGATAATTCCTCGAAAATAGCTCAGTTTATATATATACAGTGCGTCTCTTTAATGTCCCCCCCCCTCTTAATTTTTTAAACGTTACATTTACAAAATTGAAAGTTGAAATAAAATATAAACATAGTATTCTAAACAATAGAAATAAAATATGCAACTGTTTTAAGAAGTAAAATAGTAAATGAAAAAAATTACAGGTGTATATTTTATTGGATTGGCCTCCCATCCTGTATAATTATTGAACAAAGCAAGTTCTAGGGTAAGATGTAAATATTTTTACACCTATTTACAGTGTGTGCACTTGATACTTTGCTGAAAGCGCTACTACTTACGGCCCCATGTCAATCTAATCCACCGATATCTTAGCGATCCTTTGGCGAAAGCGCTTTTTTCTTTCGCCATCCCTTTTAAAATACTCCCCTCTACCCTAATCCACTAGTATTTTTAGTGCCCCTTTGACGAAAGCGCAAATATGCCTTTTGGACACTCACCCGTCTAATCCACTGATATCTTAGCGATCCTTTGGCGAAAGCGCTTTTTTCGTTCGCCATCCCTTTTAAAATACTCCCCTCTACCCTAATCCACTAGTATTTTTAGTGCCCCGTTGGCGAAAGCGCCTTTTGGTCACACTCACCCTTATGCAATATAGGGGAAGGAGGCATTGACACTATATATGACCTTCTTACACCATCTTACCCCTTATACAATGCCCCTAATATACACACACCCCATCAGTGCCTTTCTGACACCTAGACCACACTCAATATACGTCACTGACAAATATTTCTACTTCTCCGTGTCTGTATTCACTTCAACACTGGAGTGCATTTAAGATAAATTATATTTTTTACCTCCTATTCTTTCACATATTGATATAATTTAAATTTGGAATTAAACTATTTCTATTTATGCACTACTTGTAAGAAATAGACTACGAAATAATTCCTTATATTTAAAAGTTGGATACATAATTGGCGAAACATATGAAATGTCTGTAACACTTTGTAAAGACTATTTTTGTATCGAAATAACAAGCTTCAGAGGTTCGCTGTATTCGCCACCCCAACCAAAAATACCATAACATACAAATGACTGAGATTTTTTCGGCCCGGTTCTGTTCGCCGCGTTGCGTCATTGTGTTCAATAACCACTTTTGCTAGACGTCCCGAGTGCGCATGCCTCGAGAGGACCGTCGTTTAAAAATCTGACTGGCGCCCAATGCGTACAAACGCACGTTTTCGCCCATACATTGGACGGATTCAACTGGTGTAGCGAATACGTTGTGATGGTCTAAATATATCTTGTCTATGATGCCAATGCGCTAGCCGGACATAGACACACACTTTTTAAAGCGTTAAAATTCGCCACGAGTAAACCCAAGGTTTTAATCATGGCGAGCCGTGGCATCTCCCACACACACATAAATCCAAAGGTTTTGCTGTTGTTGCAAATAAACATACGCATTTATGGGAAGATTTAAATTCGTTAAAAACCGTGCCGATTAAATGTGGCTCGTGGATTGGCGCGCGGTTGTCCATAAATATACACATTTTTCCAAGGTTTTGGCTCGCCCAGCATAAATCTGCGAGGAAAAGCGTGTGTCTATGTCCAGCTATTAGTTTTGTTTTAAATAGTGCAGACAGTGACAAAATACGTCAAATCTTTTAAGCATTGTGTTTAATGGGACTTTTGTTAATGTTAATTCAGTCAAGCGCTGGTTTTTTACATTAAATTAATGACTGTACTAGTACTATGCTGTACTGGGTCAGTGTTGCTTGGTATATTGGTTTGTTAATTTGTAACATTTTCAAAAGACGTGTATTTTAAAGGGATTTTACTATAAAAGTAAAAATATCATTATTTCTTATGCTGAACTGCTGGATAGAAAAAAGCATTGATAGAATTTGCAACTTATTTGGTTGGGTTTGATTACCAGCTTATTATTGCAAAGCGCCATTTATAAATATTTTTCTTCAATCTAAATTCATATCAGGATTTATCGGTTTCAATATAGGCAGTGAATTTTATACGAACTTGTATAAGGGAGGACTTCAACATTTTAATAAAATGATGAATCATCCAGCAACCAAAATGTAATAATTAATTATTTTCGGCAATCATCGCAAATTTTAAATCAATGTTTTAATGTTTTTTAATTGTAAAATTTCATAAATATGTTTAGTAACAATTCTGCGAAGAATTTTTGTTTTCCTTTTTTTAAATAATTCACATTGTGTGTCCTGAAGAAGGGTTAAATTGAAACTCGAAAGCTCGACTAAGCAATAAAGAATTAATTAATTGACCACCTGCATTTTAACTGCTACCCAAGAAAAAAGCAATTCATATATATATATATATATATATATATATATATATATATATATATATATATATATATATATATATATATATATATATATATATATATATACTTTGTTATTTTTCTTGAACCATTTATAATATATTTTTTTTTGGTGTGTTTTTCTTGGGATTAGGTTCATTGTAAAAACATTTTTTATATTAAAAGTCCATTGACGTTTCGACCCTTTTCCGGGTCATTTTCAAAATATATATTTATTTTTTTTATTAATTCAGTTTGATAAAAGACCTAAAAATACATTATTAGTTAAAACAATTTACAACAACAGTACAATATGACAGTAAACATTAAAATCTGGACACATCTATAATTCTACGTTCTTAACAGTGAACATTTTTCTACAATAATTGCAAGATATTTTTATTATACGCACCTTGAAAACTTTAAGGTCTTTGAAGGATTAATCTGCTATTTCTTATCAGACATATTAAAACATACCAGAGTATTTTATGTGGAAAGAGAAAAAATAGTAATTTTTTTAAAAAAATGTGTAATCCTTTGATTTGATATTAAGAGGATATGGCAAATGCTGGTTAAGAGGAGATAATTTTTTAATTTGTTGTAATTAAATTAGCATATATGCGGCTAAGTCCTCCTATATCTGTTCTGTCGTTCACAGCATTTTTATCTTTTTTTATTTCTATCATTTCTTTGATGGATAATTTATAATAGTTATGATCTTTATTCAGAATTCTTGTTTGGTTATAACTAAATTCGTGTTTTGTCTCTCTTACATGTTTGCTCAGAGCTGTTGATGTGTTTTTTGTATATTTGTGTCCGTTAAGTCTGTTCTTTAGTAACTGAGATGTCATTCCAATATATTTTTTTGGGCAATTTGTGCATGGTACAGAGTATACCACATTAGATTGGTTCATAGTTGGTGTCGGACTTTTTAAGTTCGTGAAAAGAGAACCAAGTTTGTTTGTTGTTTTATGACAAGCCACTATGTTATGTTTTTTAAGACTACTTTTTAGTTTTTCAGATAGTTCGTTTATATAGGGTAGTGATACATATTTGTTTGCTACTTCACCAGAGTTTTTTTTGGTACTGAATACGCTATTATAGAATTTGTGGGTACGTTTTTTTATCACTCTATTAATTTCTTTTTCTTTGAAACCATTTTGCAACAAAACAGTCCTAACTTTGTTTAAAATTTTGGGTCTTAGTTCAGGTGAGGTAAGCATAATGGCTCTGTCTGTCAAGCCAATAATGACACTTTGTTTTTGAGATTTTGAATGGTTGGAATGAACGTTCAAATATCTCCCTGACCAAGTTGGTTTAGTGTACCATTCTGTTATTATTTTGTTATTTTTTCTAATTAAGGTCACGTCCAAGAAGCTTATTCTATTGTCTATTTCTATTTCACTTGTGAATTGTAGTTTCTTATGGAATCTATTAAATTGGTAAAGTATTTCATTGGTTTTGTCACTTGGTAGAGCGATTAAACAGTCGTCTACAAATCTCTTAAAAAAAAGTATATCAAAATCCAAACTTTCAATGACTTTTTCCTCCAAATACTCCATGACAATCTGTGCTATGACGGAAGAGATTGGAGAACCCATGGCGCAACCATCTAATTGTTTGTAAAATTTGTCTTTGTATTGAAAGTAATTTGTATTAAGGGTTAAATTAATTGCTTCTATAAAGTTATTTTTTGTTAAAGTGGTATGTTGTTGTAATGAATTCCATTTTGCGTTTATGACTGTTTGGACAAGTTCCTTTGGTATGTTTGTGTATAAAGATATCACGTCTAGGGAAAGAAGCTTGTAATTTTCTGGTATTTCTACTGAATCAATAAACCTCTTAAACGAGAACGAGTCTTTGATAAAATGATTATTTTTTCCTGCTATATTGGATAAACAGTTTGCTAAATATTTGGACAAACCATATAGTGGTGACTGAATGCACGAAACTATTGGTCTAAGCGGTATGTTGGGTTTGTGGGTTTTGGGTAATCCATATATTTTTGGTGGTACCGCATTGTGTATGGTTAATTTTTTGGCTTCTGTGTCATTTATTTCTTTAGCATTAAGTATTTTTTTTATGAATGTGTTGTTTGTTTTTTGATATACATTTGTGGGATCGCTATTTATTTTTTTGTATGTGTTTTCACCATTTAATAACGTTTCTATTTTTGATTCGTATTCTGTGGTATTCATTATGACTGTTTTGTTGCTTTTATCGGATTTAAGTATTGTGATTTGAGGGTTATCTTTAATAAATTTTTTTGTTGAGGGTAATTTTTTTCTAATATTACTTTGTAGTTTATTGGTTTTTAATGTTTTATGTCTAATTTTAATTTTGTGGTTTGTGATTACATTTGTTATTTCAGCTCTTATTGTGTCTTTTTCGTCATTAGGTTTATCTTGTATTATAGATTCCACTGCAGTTATATACTCTGTAACTGGCAACTCATTTTCATTTGTTACGTCTAGTGCAAAACCGGGTCCCAAGGACAAAACTTCTGCGATTTCATTTGGTAAAGGGGTGTCAGAAATATTTTCAATCCATTTTGAAGTATTGATTTGTGGAGAATTATTGGGAAAATTCTTCTTTATTAGGTTATTTATTTTGTTTTGATGTCTTATTTTTATTTTATTATGTAAATTTTGATATTTATTGTTTTCCAATTCAAGAAACTTTTTAGCAATGTTATCTGGTAAATGATCTATTATGTCTCGTTCTTTTTGTTTAATCAGTTTGTCTAAACCGTTTATTTTAAGTGTTGTTTCTTTAATAGACAAATTTAAAATGTCTTTTTTTGTTTTTGAAATGATGTTATTAAATTTGTTTTCAAGGTACGTACCTGTAAAGTTTATATGATCCACATTTAGATTCAAAAAACATGGAAAAGCATCCAGATGCTTACATCGGATTAGGAAAATTCTTCGGTTTTTCTGTGTCGCTAATTTTGCAATCAGTCTTGAGTATTCCTTTAGCATTTCCAGTGTAAATTGCCCATATGTCCATCTTATTTCCTCGAAGAAGGTCATTATGTTAAAAAAATTTCTTCTATAGCGTTTTCCACCCTTGCCACTATGTAGATACTTTGTTATTTTTCTTGAACCATTTATAATATATTTTTTTTTGGTGTGTTTTTCTTGGGATTAGGTTCATTGTAAAAACATTTTTTATATTAAAAGTCCATTGACGTTTCGACCCTTTTCCGGGTCATTTTCAAAATATATATTTATTTTTTTTATTAATTCAGTTTGATAAAAGACCTAAAAATACATTATTAGTTAAAACAATTTACAACAACAGTACAATATGACAGTAAACATTAAAATCTGGACACATCTATAATTCTACGTTCTTAACAGTGAACATTTTTCTACAATAATTGCAAGATATTTTTATTATACGCACCTTGAAAACTTTAAGGTCTTTGAAGGATTAATCTGCTATTTCTTATCAGACATATTAAAACATACCAGAGTATTTTATGTGGAAAGAGAAAAAATAGTAATTTTTTTAAAAAAATGTGTAATCCTTTGATTTGATATTAAGAGGATATGGCAAATGCTGGTTAAGAGGAGATAATTTTTTAATTTGTTGTAATTAAATTAGCATATATGCGGCTAAGTCCTCCTATATCTGTTCTGTCGTTCACAGCATTTTTATCTTTTTTTATTTCTATCATTTCTTTGATGGATAATTTATAATAGTTATGATCTTTATTCAGAATTCTTGTTTGGTTTGGTGAAGTAGCAAACAAATATGTATCACTACCCTATATAAACGAACTATCTGAAAAACTAAAAAGTAGTCTTAAAAAACATAACATAGTGGCTTGTCATAAAACAACAAACAAACTTGGTTCTCTTTTCACGAACTTAAAAAGTCCGACACCAACTATGAACCAATCTAATGTGATATACTCTGTACCATGCACAAATTGCCCAAAAAAATATATTGGAATGACATCTCAGTTACTAAAGAACAGACTTAACGGACACAAATATACAAAAAACACATCAACAGCTCTGAGCAAACATGTAAGAGAGACAAAACACGAATTTAGTTATAACCAAACAAGAATTCTGAATAAAGATCATAACTATTATAAATTATCCATCAAAGAAATGATAGAAATAAAGAAAGATAAAAATGCTGTGAACGACAGAACAGATATAGGAGGACTTAGCCGCATATATGCTAATTTAATTACAACAAATTAAAAAATTATCTCCTCTTAACCAGCATTTGCCATATCCTCTTAATATCAAATCAAAGGATTACACATTTTTTTAAAAAAATTACTATTTTTTCTCTTTCCACATAAAATACTCTGGTATGTTTTAATATGTCTGATAAGAAATAGCAGATTAATCCTTCAAAGACCTTAAAGTTTTCAAGGTGCGTATAATAAAAATATCTTGCAATTATTGTAGAAAAATGTTCACTGTTAAGAACGTAGAATTATAGATGTGTCCAGATTTTAATGTTTACTGTCATATTGTACTGTTGTTGTAAATTGTTTTAACTAATAATGTATTTTTAGGTCTTTTATCAAACTGAATTAATAAAAAAAATAAATATATATTTTGAAAATGACCCGGAAAAGGGTCGAAACGTCAATGGACTTTTAATATAAAAAATGTTTTTACAATGAACCTAATCCCAAGAAAAACACACCAAAAAAAAAATATATATATATATATATATATATATATATATATATATATATATATATATATATATATATATACTTTGTTACTTTTCTTGAACCATTCATAATATATTTTTTTATTGTTTGTTTCTTGGGATTAGGTTCATTGTAAAAACATATTTTTAAATTATTTTTTATTAAAAGTCCATTGACGTTTCGACTCTTTTTCGGGTAATTTTCAAAATATATTTTTTTTTTTTGGTAAAAGACCTTGAAAACTTTATGGTCTTTGGAGGACTCTCTCAAGAAATGTATCAAAGTATATATATATATATATATATATATATATATATAATATATATATATATATATATATATATATATATCGCTGATAGTAAAATATAGCGTGAATTTGCAATCAAACCCAATTAAAACTAACAAAACATTAGTTTTCAGTTGCTATACTATGTTGTCAGTGTTGTTTGGTATATTGGTTTGTAAATGTGGAATGTTTTCAAAAGAAGAGTTTTTAAAGGGATTTTACTAAAGGTCACAATACCATTATTTCTTATGCTGACCTTCTGGACAAAAATCAGCATTGACAGAATTTGCAACTTATATCATGCGTTTGTTGTCAGTGGCGGGTACAGTTGGTTAGAAAAAATTTATGGGGCGATTTATGGGGCCGATTATCGCAAAACCCCATTTATAAATACTTTTCTTCAATCTGAATTTATATCAGGATTTATCGGTTTCGATATAGGCAGTGAATTTCATACCACCTTGTATAATTGAGGGCTGTAGCATTTTAGCAAAAAATAGGATTTACTTTATTCGAAGAAGTTACTTTTACGACTGGACTGTATAGTTAACGATAAATTGTTATTTTTTATCCTAATAAAACAATTTGCTAGTTCCCTTTTAGTCATTTTTAAAGGACAATTTCGTCATAAAAAAAACTAACCGGTCCATTAAAATTTATCAGAGGTTGATAGTGAGCGAGAGACAACTCAACAAAAAAAATTTAATTTGAAGACATACGAGTATATAATCCTGTTTTAGGGCTAATTTTCCAGCTATTTATTAATTTGGAACCGACGCCCGACGTGAAACAGGAACTCCCAGAAATGGGATCGAACTTTTAAGATTACTTACTATGTTTTATATGTATCTATTTTTCTAGGTAAAGCAACGTTCAAAGAAATAACATTCTGTTGAAGATAAAATAATAAACTCTATTTACAACCATGGATTCTGACTACTCTGAGAACATAAACGAGATGTCGAAAGAAGCGGATCCCTTAAATCCTTACGAATATGAGGAGAAGTATCATTATTATTACCGATCTATATATCTATTTCTGAATATGTATTTAGTGGCAACAATAAAAGTGATTGTGTGTATCTTCATTCTGGCCAACAACTCAGTCTTAAGTTACGCTATTTTGAAATTTAAAAGACTTCAAACAAAAACAAACTATATTGTATTAAATTTTGCCTTATGTACTTTGTTATACAGTATATTAAATATAGTATTACATCTTATAGAATCTTTTTTTTACATTTTGGATGTAAGCCGTACTGCATATGCTTGTATAGCTGCTGTTTGTGCTGCTGCTCTCCTGTTCTCATTACATGTTTCTATCTTTTTAGCTTTACTGTTGGCATTTGATTGGTTCATATCAGCACATTTAAAAAACGTTGTCACCGCGTATCATAAATTATATAAGTGGATAATAGGTCTAGTTTATGTTATTTCTCTTGCAGTAGGCTTAGCAGTCCTTGTTTCACTTAAATATTATGAAATTAAGGCAATGAGAATATGTTGTTTAGTTATACTAATAACATACTGCATAGGTTTGGTGGCTGTTATTGTAATTAATATTATAAAACGTCGAACAACGTACACTCAAGAATCTTT
The DNA here is from genome assembly GCA_963971165.1 of Philopedon plagiatum. Lineage (NCBI taxonomy): Eukaryota > Metazoa > Arthropoda > Insecta > Coleoptera > Curculionidae > Philopedon > Philopedon plagiatum. The sequence goes on along the minus strand of OZ020194.1, from coordinate 82,091,251 downwards.
AAGGAGAGCGTACGCACTATATATTTCCAGTATTTATTTTTTAATGTGGTTGCCAGTTTTATTAATGATATTGTTATACATGGCGAGAACCATACATCGTGAATACCGGTATTCAACAACTGTAATATTGTCTATAATTAGTCAATTTTTCGAGATGGTTGCCTTCTCAGCACCTATTGTAATGACTGTAATGTTGATAAAATTGGATAGGGATTTTAAAATAATATCTGATTCTTTATTTAAAAGATCGGTGAGAGATTACTTGAAAAGTGATAATAGTTTATATGTTGACCTTAATGTTTAGGTAAATTGTATAATACGTAAATATCTTAGTATTTAGAGAGACCACACCTATTTAGAGAAATAGTTATGCCTAACCATATTGTGCAGTAATTAACAAAATACTTTTTTAAATATAAAAGTCAAAGAAAAAACTCTGTATGAGAACCGAAGCATTTTATTTTGTATTCTTTATTTCATATTTTATAATTATTATAAATAGTATTTATTTGGTAGTGCTAACACTAAATTTTGGAATTATGTATATATGATAATTTATGTGATACGAAACTAATATTAATTTTTTTTGTAACAAAACAAAGTAATAAATTAATATTCAAGTAATAAAAAGTATAATTTTTAAACTGTAAGTCACATGATTTCAAACGAGATTCAGAAAGCGGGATGTTTCTATTATAGTAAACAAAGGTTCTCTTCGACCGTGATGGTCTGTAAGTGTTTTGTACTTATCAAGTGAAAAAATTTCGAAAAAGAAGAAAGTCATGGAAGGTTTTGTTTAAGCGAAAAGTACAAATTTGCCCAGAGTTGATGCTCTTAATGGTGACAAAATTCTATGCGTCAATTTCAGATTTCTGTTTTGTTTGATTCAGAAATATTAGGACATATCTGTAAGTATATTATTCTTGTATTCTAATAGGCCAGCTAACTAAAGACGCCTCGTAGATTTTTGTTACATTATATTGTTTTAAACTTTAACACAATTTTGAGGTCAGGTGACATTAATTTATGATTAAATTGTAAATAAAAAATTAAGCTTACACTAGAGCTTACTTTTTGTCTAAGATTATGCCAGTTAGTGTTATACAAGACTTTATTGTTCTACGATGCCCCTGTTGTCACCCCTCAAAATTATTGCACCCATACCCATTCGCCCTTTATTATATTTTTAGGATTACCTACATGCTTTGTTTACAAGTTAATAATAAGGAATATGCACATATTTTTTTTATTGCATAAATCGTTTAAGGAAGTCATTACAAACCCAAAAAAATATTTTGGAGAAAATTGCTAGGATAATTTAGCAACAAAAAATGTTTACTTTTCGGTATAATTTATTACAATTTAAAAAGCAGCCATTTGTCCTTAGTGAAAAGTGACGTCAGGAGATCAGCAAAAATCTACAGGTTAACGTAAAGCTTAACTTAAAGTCGAACAGGTGTGTTTTTCTTGGAAACAGTCAGAGGGAGAGAAATCGAATTTTTTGGGTTGATAGAGGAATAGTTCAATTAGCTTCGGTAATACAGGATGTTTCGTTTCGGAGCTATTAAACGTCAAAGTCGATTTATTTACTCGAAATTATTAAGATGATATGTCGCAGAAATGCTAATTTTTGTTGCAAAATTGAGAGGTTCCTGGACCGATTTCGACTTGAAGTATACATGAATAAGATTTTAGGAACCTTCTACTTTAAGTGCAGGACTGCAGGGATATTGCATTGGATGAGTTAGGCATTAAATACCATTTTTATTGAGTTGTCGATGACTCTACAACACTGGAATTCGCCATATACTCATGATCAGTTATAAGTTCAGTTTTGACCACACAGCCAATGGGATCGCGTTTTACAAGTTTGGAAATTCGCGCGAAAATTTGCAGTTTTAAATCCTTTTTTTTTTGTTAATAAAGACCAAAATAAATGAATAACAGCAACCGCCATAAACATTTAATTCATGTAGAGAATATAAAAAATATATATCAGATTTATTTGGGTTATATGCATATTCCCTATTTCAAAAAAGGTGTGATATCTACTTAGGTATGACATAAAAGACTATTTTTGTGTAATGTAAACAATAATTTTATTATCAATGTATGTTAATCAAAACATCGCACTATTTTCAAAGTTTTAACATGTTTACAAGATAAGTTATTCGATGTAATACGAATATGTGACATAATAACTTGATTTCTAGGAAATTATTATCAGTTGGGACCGAATCAACTAATACACATATAGCCCGCCCAAGATATCTGCAACCGGCAAGAGAATTTAAAGAATGCAAGGGAAGGACTTAACAATGTTACCAATAGTTTGTAAATAAGTTTTGGAAAACCGTCTAATTTTTCATTAATCAGATTTAAACTTTCCTTACCACATCTGGTTTACAAACAAATTTGCAACATTTAAAACCTTCCCTTGCATTCTTTAAATTATTTTGCCGGTTGCAGATACCTTGGGCAGAAAATACCAGTTCGTCTTTTAATAAAAAGAATCGTCAAGTGCAAGCCATACCTTCTTGCCCAATTAGTGGTCCGTGCCATTAGCCCCCCACTTAACCTGAGCAAACCTTGGCAGCCCGATTACCGTCCATCGGCCGCGCTACCCGCCGCCGACAGCAACAACGCCGTATCGCATCGCGTATGCGCGGAGCTAAGTGGGCCAAATTAAAAATTCTGAAAAACGTGTAAGGGCAAAAGTTGCTCCTTATATCGTGAGAAATATTTTTTGTTAAAAAATTTTTTTTCTAAAACAAATGGTTTAGCAGTTATAAGGAAATAAACAATTAACGGGTTTATAACAATAATTGACCGAGCTAGAATTTTTAATTGTGATCATTTTCGCTCAATCTACACCTAATCCTCAATGTTCATGATTTTTTTCAGATTTTTCTGAGGGATCCTTCTGGTGATAAGGGTGGGAGACAACAATTTTTAAGCGTTTTTCCCGAAAAATGTTTAACAGAAATGCATAAAAAAACACATCATATATATTGTTAAATCGTGCTTTAATAAGCTTTCATTTGACATCATATGCTTGAATTTTTTTTCCATTTCCCAATTATCCCCTAAAATTAACCCCCAGAATCAAAATTCAACTTTTTATACTTCACGTCTATAACTGGGCCTCCACCCTCTATCTCTCTGTGCTGAATTTAAATTTTTACGTTGAATAGTTTCAAAGAAAATTGCCTGTGACAGACGGACGGATGGACGGACACCGAAGTGATTCCATAAGTGTTCCGTTTTACGGAACACTAAAAAGAACCAAAACTTCTTGGGAGCTGTGTTTGGGTTTACTTGGTTCTCGGCCATCGTGCTGTTGATGTTAGATAGTTCTATTGGCTTAATGATGGATTTCCATATTGCCAGAAGGTTCATGGCATCGTCTCGTTTATTTAGGTTGCCGCTTTGCTCTATTTCGATTGCTTCGCGGATAAGCCTAGTTTTGTGTAATGACTAGTGATCTATGTTGGCTAGTTGCTTGCAGCTGTCGAAGTTGATTTTGTGTCCTGTTTCAAGCTGGTGACGGAAAAGGGCTGACGATGTTTTTTTGTTCCCAATGTAGAGCTTGTGTTCTTCTAATCTTGCTGATATTTGCCTGTTGGTCTGTTCTACGTATGTTTTGCTGCAAGTCCCACATGAGATGCTGTAGACACCCTGGTTTTCCAGTTTTATTTTGTTTTTTGGGTTTCTTAGAGATGATCCTATTATTTGGTGTGGCTTGTAGGCTGTCGAGATGTGCTTGCGTAGGATTCTTCCGATTCTGTGTGTTGTTACCTTGATGTATGGTAGTACAGATATAGGCCTGTCTTTGGCAGATTCTTCTGGTTTCTTTTCTTATCGATTTTGTTCATGATCCATGTCTTTTTATTGTATGTGTTTTGTAGCCGTTTTCTTTCAGAGCCGTTTTTATGTTGTCTAGTTCCTTTTTTTTTGCTCTGTCTTCTGTCAGCCGGATGGATCTTGTAATCAATGTGTTGCGGAGTATTTGAGTCGGGTGATAATGCGACTTAGCGTTGAGGTATCTATTTGTATGTGTTGGTTTTCTATACACAGTGTGTCGCAGAGTTCCTTCTTTTTTTGTTACTAGGACGTCTAAAAATGGAAGGCTGTTATTTTCTTCGAGTTCTATGGTAAGTTGGATTTTGTTGGCGGGACTTTACTCTCGCCAACAATAACAAACCTCTCCATGAGCTACTTCAAAAACAGAGCCCTACAAGAAGCCCATCTGGAACCGTAAGTATGGATTAGATACGTCGACGATGTTTTCATAATATGGTCATTCGGAAACGACAAACTCCACAAATTCTTGGATCACCTGAATTTCCGCCACCCAAAAATCCAATTTACCATAGAACTCGAAGAAAATAACAGCCTTCAATTTTTACGTCTTAGTGACAAAAACAAAAGAAGGAACTCTGCGACACACTGTATACAGAAAACCAACACACACAAACAGATACCTAAACGCTGAGTCCCATCATCACCCGACTCAAATACAATCCGTAGCCAACACATTGATTATAAGATCCATCCGGCTGACAGACGCCCAAGGAAAAGAACAGGAACTAGACAACATAAAAACCGTTCTGCAACAAAACGGCTACAAAACACATACATCAAGAAGAGTCACTTACCACGAACAAAACGTTTCGACGAGGAACGAACGGTGATGGTAAGTGACTCTTCTTGATGTATGTGTTTTGTAGCCGTTTTGTTGCAGAACGGTTTTTATGTTGTCTAGTTCCTGTTCTTTCCCTTGGGCGTCTGTCAGCCGGATGGATCTTATAATCAATATATATATATATATATATATATATATATATATATATATATATATATATATATATATATATATATATATATATATATATATATATATATATATATATAGAGAGAGAGAGAGAGAGAGAGAAAAGAGGCAGAAAATATTAAGTGGGACATCATAGGCATCAGCGAAGTAAGGCGCAAAGAAGAAGAGCTAATAGAACTTGAATCGGGCAATATCTTCTACTACCGAGGAACACCAACTGGCAAAACAAGCGGCGTTGGATTTCTAATCAATAAAACTTGGAAAGACAGAATAATAGATGTTACAAGTATCTCTGACCGGGTAGCCAGTTTAACCCTACGGCTATCAAAGAGATACACCATACAGATTGTCCAAGCATACGCCCCAACGGCCAGCTACTCAGACGACGTAGTAGAAGAATTCTACACTGAAGTTACTCAAGCACTAAACAGTAACAAAAGCCAATTCAAGTACCTGATAGGCGACTTCAATGCAAAAATAGGAAGACAAAAGGACCAAAAGCAACAAGTAGGAAACTTTGGATTTGGTGAAAGGAACGAACGGGGAGAAAGGCTTGTACAATACGCGAATTATCAGAATATGTCCATAGCAAACACGTTCTTCAAGAAAAACCCAAATAGGAAATGGACATGGCAAGGCCCAAATGGAACTATCAAGAACGAAATAGACTTCATCCTAACCAACAAGATGAACACGATAAAAGATGTCAGCGTCCTCAACAAATTTCGGATAGGTAGCGACCACAGGCTAATCAGAGCAAGAGTTATACTGAACACGAAACTCGAAAGACTGAAACTGGTCAGAAAGCCAATGGCAACAGGAGTAGACACAAATAAACTCGTCGAAAACTCCGAGCAATACCAGGCGCTACTCAACAACAGACTACAAGACCAGACAGAAAGCACAGAGCTCATGGAAACTATCCTAAGCTGTGCCAAAGAAATAGCTGGTCCAAGAAAACATAATCAGCACAAGAAGCTATCTGATGAAACTAGGACGCTGCTAAGACAACGAAGGGAAATGAAGGCCACAACCAACGTGCAAAGAATAGAATACACTGAGCTGTGCAAGACAATAAGAAAGAAGATTGCAGAAGACATCAAAAATTACAACGAAAAACTAGTAGAAACTGCAATCGAAAACAGAAAAAGCTACAAGACCGCTAAGAAATCCCTCCTCATAGGCAAGAAACAAGTAGTGGCACTAACAAATAACAACGCCAGAGTCACAAATAGAGAAGAGATAATAAACCTAGTAACCAAATTCTATAGTGAACTATACAAGGCCCCGGAGACAATACAGAAACAGGTAACGACACCACGAATAAATGACGACACCCCGGAAGTTCTCGTGGAAGAAGTAGAGAAGGCGCTTAATAGCATGAGAAATGGTAAAGCAGCAGGCAATGATGGTGTGATGGTCGAATTAATCAAATACGCAGGTAAACCAACATGGAAAATCCTAGCAAAAATCTACACTAACTGCCTAAGATCAAGACATATATCACAAAGTTGGAATAGCGCCAATATAATTCTAATCCACAAGAAAGGCAGTAAAGAAGACATAAGAAACTATCGACCAATCAGTCTTCTACCAATTATATACAAGGTATTCACAAAGATCATAAATACCAGAATACAGAATACGCTAGATGCTGCACAACCACGGGAACAAGCTGGCTTTAGAAGTGGCTTCAGCACAATCGACCACATACATACATTAAGGGAGGTCATCAGTCGAACAAAAGAATATGAAATACCACTGGCACTAGCCTTCATAGACTTCGAGAAGGCGTTCGACTCGATATATCCCAAGGCTATAATAGAAGCCCTAAGTAGTCAGGGTGTCGACAAACCGTATATAGAAACTCTGGCAAACATATACAAAGAAGCCAAAGCCAGAGTCATGATATACGAAGGATCTCCGGAATTTCCCACAACTAAAGGAGTACGTCAAGGAGACGCAATATCTCCAAAGCTCTTCACGGCAACGCTTGAAGAAATCTTCCGTCAGTTGGACTGGGACAGCAAAGGTCTATGCATAGACGGAGAACACCTCAACCACCTAAGATTCGCTGATGACATTGTACTAATCGCCAAGAACCCTGATGAACTTCAACAGCAAATTGACGAACTAAATACAGCATGCAATAAAGTAGGTCTGAAGATGAACCTAGCCAAAACAAAGATAATGTACAATGAACTGGTAGACAAACAAGACATACAAGTAAACAACACCACACTGGAAATAGTAGAAGAATACATATACCTGGGTCAACTAATACACATCTCGGGATCTCTACTACCAGAAATCAACAGAAGAATAAAGCTAGCATGGAGAGCATTCGGTAGAAACTCCATCATATTCAAATCTAGAATGCCACTCTACCTAAAGAAGCGAACGTCTGATCAATGTATACTACCAGTCATGACATACGGATGTGAAACCTGGATACTAAAAACAGACATAACAAGAAAACTCCAGGTAGCACAAAGGGCTATGGAACTATGCATGCTAGGAATAACTAGGAGGGACCGCAAGAGAATAGAGTGGATAAGACAGAAAACCCAGGTAATAGATGTCGTCCACAGAATCAAGTCCCTAAAATGGCAATGGGCAGGACACTTGGCGAGAAGAAGTGACAATAGATGGACCAATGGTACCCCAGAGGCGTGGAAAGACCAAGAAGACGCCCAAATTTGAGATGGGACCATGATATAAAGAAATTATCAGGATTAACCTGGGCCCGCATAGCCAACAATGGGCCGAAATGAAAAATCAATATGTAAGGGAGGCTACACCATAATTGGAAATGGTTGAAACAGCTGAAAATGATGATGATGATGATGATGATGATGATGATGATGATATATATATATATATATATATATATATATATATATATATATATATATATATATATATATATATATATATATATATATATATATATATATATATATATATACATATATATATATATATATATATATATATATATATAATATATATATATATATATATATATATATATATATATATATATATATATATACAGTGACCGGCAAAAAGTTCGCAACATATGGGAAAAATTTTTATTAGGAGAGTATCGGAAAAACTTTCCCAGGGGATCGGTTCTGCATGTCCGATAACCTAAAAATCGATTTTGACATACGTCACGTGACCACTGGTATAGCGTCAAATTAAAAAAAAAATTGTTAATTTACAAAAAGTGAGGTTAGTTGACGAGATATCAAAAAAAGGTATTTGAAAAAATTGCTTAGAATTAAATTTTAGGTCCTTGTGCAGAATTTTAAGATTTTATTTCAAAAAATTGGAAAACTCAATTTTTTTTAAATATTTTTTTATCGATTTACAAATTTCCAGTTTTTTTCGTTTAGATAGCTTGGCTAATGTAAAGCCCATGTATCTGGATGAAAATAAACGAATGTAGTAGTTTTTTCTACAATTGACAGGACAAAATTAAAAAAAACAGGGTTTCGCCGGACGCTAGCTGTTGCAATGATTTGTATCTAGCAGCAGTGTCAAAATTTTAGAGACATTTCAATGAGATTACATTGAGAAAACCTTAATCGTCTTAAATATATCTGAAGTTCGACTTTTTGTAAAGTTAAGGGGATTAAAATAGATAACAAACAAAAAATTACCTGTTTATTTAATCGAAATTTTATAAACGAAAACCAATGTAAGAAAAACTTAAAAGTAGTCAAATTCTGTACTAACAACACAAAAAATCATTGTTTTTCCTTGGGTGCACAAAATTTAAAACTCAGTATGACCACCATTTCTCTCCATACATACTGTTGTTCTCGAGCGCAACTCTCGATTAACATTTCGGAGCATTTTACGATTTATTTGCAATACACAATTTATAATGACATTCTCTAAATTTTGTATATTCCTAAAGGGTCGATGTTTGTACACAGGGTTCTTTAGGTATCCCCACATAAAAAAATCTAACGGAGTCAGATCTACAATTCTACAATTGACAGGACAAAATCGAAAAAATAGGTGTTCGCCGGACGCTCGCTGTTGCAATGGTTTGAATCTAATGAAATGACTGTATCAAGATTTTATTAAGATTTTTCGCACATAAATTTAACAACCAGGTCTATTTAGTTGTACTTAAAACTACCAAAGCAGGCTCTGAAATTAAAACAACCAAATAATCTAGTAGGTTAAAAACAACAGAAAAATGTCAAACAAATTATAATTTGTTTGATTTCAACCTATGTCATTGGTTTATGTCTCGCATCTTACTAAGTTTGATATTTTACATAAGTTTATTAATATTTTATTCCTTAAAATGGCACCCACACTACTTCTTCAGGAAAAGATAGAAATTATTTTAATTTCTGGAGATAATTACAAAAGCCATAGAGAAACAGCAGCAATTTTTAATGAGAGGCACCCCGATAAATCCCTCCATTATTCCACAGTATCTCGTCTAGTCAATAAATTTAAAGAAACGGGATCGGTAGAAAATCAGTATAAAGTTTCCCATGAAAAACCGGTAACAGGTGACGAAGGTTCTCTGGATGTGTGTTTGTCGATCACAGAAACACCCCAATTAGCAGTTAGTCAAATATCGGAGATCACTAACATTCACGAAAGATCTGTGCGGAGGATATTAAAAAGAAACAAATTTCATCCGTACAAACCTAAATTTGTACAAGTATTAAAAGATAGGGATTATGACGCCCGCTTCGATTTTTGTGCCTGGTTCCAGGGTATGATTGAGGAAGATTTTAATTTCCCAAAGAACGTTCTTTTCTCGGATGAAGCTACATTTACCTCTAACGGAACCGTCAGTTCACAAAACTGTAGATGGTGGGCCACCGAAAACCCAGACTTTGTAATTCAGAGTAAAGACCAATATAGTTTTAAGGTTAATGTGTGGTGCGGAATTTTCAACCTCAGAATAGTGGGATCTTTTTTCTTTAGAGACAATTTAAATTCAGAACGATATTTAGAATTTCTACAAACTGAGATATCTGACTTTTTAGACAATTTGTCATTAGCCGAAAGAAGAAATTTATACTTTCAACAAGACGGAGCTAGCATTCATTCCACAAATGAGGTGAAGAGATGGCTGGATCAAGAATTTGGAAACCAGTGGATAGGACGGTTTTCTGAAAATCCGTGGCCTGCGAGATCACCAGATCTGACTCCGTTAGATTTCTTTATGTGGAGATACCTAAAGAACTCTGTGTACAAACATCGACCCTTTAGGAATATACAAAATTTAGAGAATGTCATTAGAAATTGTGTATTGCAAATAAATCGTAAAATGCTCCGAAATGTTAATCGAGAGTTGCGCTCGAGAACAATAGTATGTATGGAGAGAAATGGTGGTCATACTGAGTTTTAAATTTTGTGCACCCAAGGAAAAACAATGATTTTTTATGTTGTTAGTACAGAATTTGACTACTTTTAAGTTTTTCTTACATTGGTTTTCGTTTATGAAATTTCGATTAAATAAACAGGTAATTTTTTGTTTATTATCTATTTTACTCCCCTTAACTTTACAAAAAGTCGAACTTCAGATATATTTAAGACGATTAAGGTTTTCTCAATGTAATCTCATTGAAATGTCTCTAAAATTTTGACACTGCTGCTAGATACAAATCATTGCAACAGCTAGCGTCCGGCGAAAGCCTGTTTTTTTTAATTTTGTCCTGTCAATTGTAGAAAAAACTACTACATTCGTTTATTTTCATCCAGATACATGGGCTTTACATTAGCCAAGCTATCTAAACGAAAAAAACTGGAAATTTGTAAATCGATAAAAAAATATTTAAAAAAAATTGAGTTTTCCAATTTTTTTAAATAAAATCTTAAAATTTTGCACAAGGACCTAACATTTAATTCTAAGCAATTTTTTCAAATAACTTTTTTTGATATCTCGTCAACTAACCTCACTTTTTGTAAATTAACAATTTTCTTTTTAATTTGACGCTATACCAGTGGTCACGTGACGTATGTCAAAATCGATTTTTAGGTTATCGGACATGCAGAACCGATCCCCCGGAAAAGTTTTTCCAATACTCACCTAATAAAAATTTTTCCCATATGTTGCGAACTTTTTGCCGGTCACTGTATATACAGGGTGTCCGGTAACTTATGGGCCATAGAGCAACTGGAGATAGTAGATATAAAAATATGACTTTTGAGCCAAATTTGCCCAAGTAAAATGTTAGAGGTTAAAGATATACAGGGTGTTGAAAGTGAAAATTAATTTTCGAAAAATGATGATAATTTTGACACGGTTTAAGATATCGAATTCAAAATCGGTATAACTAGGTTTTCGAGAGTGAGAAATTCGAATTTGGTGTTAATTTCAAGATACTCCCTAGAGGGCGCTTGATACGTGCTTCATGTTGAACTAATTCATCCATATTTTTTTAACCGTGCAGTTACTAGTATTTATACTTTAAACTATAAAAGAACCTACCTTTTTACGTAAAAAAGGTACTCTCGGTCGATCTCGATATCTCAAGCCGTTACCCAGATTCTAGGACTTGATGATAAAAAGGCAGAAAAAAAAACAAAATGAAAATATTGGAAACTATTAAAAATTTGTTTTAATTCACTTTAGTAAATGTTGAAAGTGTCCACCGTTTACTTCAATACATTTTCTTAAGCTTTTTAACAAATGACATCTCACATTCAGGAAGATATTTTGATTATCTCCTATATCAATGGCGGCTTCTTGAATTTTTTGTTCAAGTTCTTCCCGTGTATTAGATTCATCACCATATACCAAATCCTTCATGTGACCCCACAGATAAAAATCTAACGGGTTAATATCTGGGCTACGCGGTGGCCAAGGAAATTCGCTACCGCGACCAATCCACCGATGTGGAAAACGCTGATTTAAATGATTTCGAACAGGAACTGCAAAGTGTGCTGGGGCACCATCTTGCATGTACCACATATTGTGTCTTATGTTCAGAGGTATATCATCCAGAAGGTAAAGTAAATCGTTTTCTAAAAACTGCACATATTGTTCTCCATTAAGCCTCTGCGGAAGCTGATATGGGCCGATCAAGAAATTGTCGATAATGCCGCACCAAATATTTATCGAAAACTCGTGTTGAAAATGTCTTTTTTTGGGTAGTCGTGGATTTTCCAAAGCATAGTGATGATTATTTTTCCAGTTAAAAATTCCGCGTCTTGTAAAAGTTGCCTCGTCAGTAAATAATATTTTTCTCAGGAACATGGGATCTTCGTTATTCTTATTTAGTAGATTTTGACAGAATTCTGATCTGACTGGCAAATCTCCCGGCAGTAAATTTTTAACGGGCGTGAAATGGTAAGGAAATAAATTTTCTGCATTGATGACTTCTGAGACGGTCGATTTACCTATTCCTGTAGAAGCTTCCAAACGCCTAGTGCTTAATTCAGGATTTTCCGCGATACGAACCAAGATCTCTTCTTCTTGTTCGACCGTTATAGTTTTCGGTCGTCCACCAGGATTTTTGACATAAAACGAACCTATTTCACCTAACTGATTGAATATTCTTTGAAATATTTTTCGGTCTGGAATGATTCTGGTTGGGTAGAGTTCTACATACCTTCTAAGTGCAGCACGACTATTATAATTCGCTTGTGCATAAACGCAGACCATATCACGTAATTCACGGTTAGAAAACTTATTAAGCCTGGGCATTTTTATTTGAAAAGATTACAGTACTTGGATATTGCAAAAACTTTTTATTTACGTACCTTTGACGGGAAAAAGTAGAAAATAATGACAGTTTTCACCGCAACAAATTTTGTCAAAATGCAAGGCACACTTTGTGAATTAAATATTTCTCAGCAATCAACAGAATGTGCAATGGAACATTCAGACGCTAGAATCTGGGTAACGGCTTGAGATATCGAGATCGACCAAGACTACCTTTTTTACGTAAAAAGGTAGGTTCTTTTATAGTTTAAAGTATAAATACTAGTAACTGCACGGTTAAAAAAATATGGATGAATTAGTTCAACATGAAGCATGTAGCAAGCGCCCTATAGGGAGTATCTTGAAATTAACACCAAATTCGAATTTGTCACTCTCGAAAACCTAGTTATTCCGATTTTGAATTCGATATCTTAAACGGTTTCAAAATTATCATCATTTTTCGAAAATTAATTTTCACTTTCAACACCCTGTATCTCTTTAACCTCTAACATTTTACTTGGACAAATTTGGCTCAAAAGACATATTTTTATATCTACTATCTCCAGTTGCTCTATGGCCCATAAGTTACCGGACACCCTGTATATATATATATATATATATATATATATATATATATATATATATATATATATATATATATATATATATATATATACAGGGACCGGCAAAAAGTTGGCCACATATGGAAAACTTTTTTATTATTGATTTCTCAGAAAATTTTATTCATGATGAAAGTTGGTGCATTAAGAAAAAATAATTTTGAAAATATCAAATTTTAGGTGGAGTATACAGGGTGCTCAAAAAATACAAAAATCTTAGTTTAGAAAAAGAAAAATCTGGGAATATCAAAAAATTTTCTACACAGAAAGTAAAGCTCCTATCAAGAGAAGAACAAAAGTCAAATAACATTTTTTCCAGGAGAGAACCGCTGTGGAGAAAATTGAGGACGAAACTTACAAAAATCCCCTTTTTTACAAAATTTAGCCTGAAATTCCCCTGCAACGACACATTTGTGGTGAAAGTGTTATTTGACTTTTGTCCTTCTCTTGACAGGAGCTTTACTTTCCGTGTAGAACATTTTTTGAAATTCCCAGATTTTCCTTTTTCTAAACTAAGATTTTTGTATTTTTGAGTACCCTGTATACTCCACCTAAAATTTGAAGTTGTTAAAATTAATTTTTCTTAATGCACCAACTTTCATCATGAATAAAATTTTCTGAGAAATCAATAATAAAAAAGTTTTCCATATGTGGCCAACTTTTTGCCGGACACTGTATATATAATATATATATAATATATATATATATATATATATATATATATATATATATATATATATATATATCAATAATAAAAAAGTTTTCCATATGTGTCCAACTTTTTGCCGGTCACTGTATATATACAGTGACCGGCAAAATGTTCGCAACATATGGGAAAAATTTTTATTAGGTGAGTATTGGAAAAACTTTTCCGGGGGATCGGTTCTGCATGTCCGATAACCTAAAAATCGATTTTGACATACGTCACGTGACCACTGGTATAGCGTCAAATTAAAAAAAAAATTGTTAATTTACAAAAAGTGAGGTTAGTTGACGAGATATCAAAAAAAGTTATTTGAAAAAATTGCTTAGAATTAAATTCTAGGTCCTTGTGCAAAATTTTAAGATTTTATTTAAAAAAATTGGTAAACTGAATTTTTTTAAATATTTTTTTATCGATTTACAAATTTCCAGTTTTTTTCGTTTAGATAGCTTGGCTAATGTAAAGCCCATGTATCTGGATGAAAATAAACGAATGTAGTAGTTTTTTCTACAATTGACAGGACAAAATTAAAAAAACAGGGTTTCGCCGGACGCTAGCTGTTGCAATGATTTGTATCTAGCAGCAGTGTCAAAATTTTAGAGACATTTCAATGAGATTACATTGAGACAACCTTAATCGTCTTAAATATATCTGAAGTTCGACTTTTTGTAAAGTTAAGGGGAGTAAAATAGATAATAAACAAAAAATTACCTGTTTATTTAATCGAAATTTCATAAACGAAAACCAATGTAAGAAAAACTTAAAAGTAGTCAAATTCTGTACTAACAACATAAAAAATCATTGTTTTTCCTTGGGTGCACAAAATTTAAAACTCAGTATGACCACCATTTCTCTCCATACATACTATTGTTCTCGAGCGCAACTCTCGATTAACATTTCGGAGCATTTTTCGATTTATTTGCAATACACAATTTCTAATGGCATTCTCTAAATTTTGTATATTCCTAAAGGGTCGATGTTTGTACACAGAGTTCTTTAGGTATCCCCACATAAAGAAATCTAACGGAGTCAGATCTGGTGATCTCGCAGGCCACGGATTTTCAGAAAACCGTCCTATCCACATCCACTGGTTTCCAAATTCTTGATCCAGCCATCTCTTCACCTCATTTGTGGAATGAATGCTAGCTCCGTCTTGTTGAAAGTATAAATTTCTTCTTTCGGCTAATGACAAATTGTCTAAAAAGTCAGATATCTCAGTTTGTAGAAATTCTAAATATCGTTCTGAATTTAAATTGTCTCTAAAGAAAAAAGGTCCCACTATTCTGAGGTTGAAAATTCCGCACCACACATTAACCTTAAAACTATATTGGTCTTTACTCTGAATTACAAAGTCTGGGTTTTCGGTGGCCCACCATCTACAGTCTTGTGAACTGACGGTTCCGTTAGAGGTAAATGTAGCTTCATCCGAGAAAAGAACGTTCTTTGGGAAATTAAAATCTTCCTCAATCATACCCTGGAACCAGGCACAAAAATCGAAGCGGGCGTCATAATCCCTATCTTTTAATACTTGTACAAATTTAGGTTTGTACGGATGAAATTTGTTTCTTTTTAATATCCTCCGCACAGATCTTTCGTGAATGTTAGTGATCTCCGATATTTGACTAACTGCTAATTGGGGTGTTTCTGTGATCGACAAACACACATCCAGAGAACCTTCGTCACCTGTTACCGGTTTTTCATGGGAAACTTTATACTGATTTTCTACCGATCCCGTTTCTTTAAATATATTGACTAGACGAGATACTGTGGAATAATGGAGGGATTTATCGGGGTGCCTCTCATTAAAAATTGCTGCTGTTTCTCTATGGCTTTTGTAATTATCTCCAGAAATTAAAATAATTTCTATCTTTTCCTGAAGAAGTAGTGTGGGTGCCATTTTAAGGAATAAAATATTAATAAACTTATGTAAAATATCAAACTTAGTAAGATGCGAGACATAAACCAATGACATAGGTTGAAATCAAACAAATTATAATTTGTTTGACATTTTTCTGTTGTTTTTAACCTACTAGATTATTTGGTTGTTTTAATTTCAGAGCCTGCTTTGGTAGTTTTAAGTACAACTAAATAGACCTGGTTGTTAAATTTATGTGCGAAAAATCTTAATAAAATCTTGATACAGTCATTTCATTAGATTCAAACCATTGCAACAGCGAGCGTCCGGCGAACACCTATTTTTTCGATTTTGTCCTGTCAATTGTAGAATTGTAGATCTGACTCCGTTAGATTTTTTTATGTGGGGATACCTAAAGAACCCTGTGTACAAACATCGACCCTTTAGGAATATACAAAATTTAGAGAATGTCATTATAAATTGTGTATTGCAAATAAATCGTAAAATGCTCCGAAATGTTAATCGAGAGTTGCGCTCGAGAACAACAGTATGTATGGAGAGAAATGGTGGTCATACTGAGTTTTAAATTTTGTGCACCCAAGGAAAAACAATGATTTTTTGTGTTGTTAGTACAGAATTTGACTACTTTTAAGTTTTTCTTACATTGGTTTTCGTTTATAAAATTTCGATTAAATAAACAGGTAATTTTTTGTTTATTATCTATTTTAATCCCCTTAACTTTACAAAAAGTCGAACTTCAGATATATTTAAGACGATTAAGGTTTTCTCAATGTAATCTCATTGAAATGTCTCTAAAATTTTGACACTGCTGCTAGATACAAATCATTGCAACAGCTAGCGTCCGGCGAAACACTGTTTTTTTAATTTTGTCCTGTCAATTGTAGAAAAAAATTCTACATTCGTTTATTTTCATCCAGATACATGGGCTTTACATTAGCCAAGCTATCTAAACGAAAAAAACCGGAAATTTGTAAATCGATAAAAAAATATTTAAAAAAAATTGAGTTTTCCAATTTTTTTAAATAAAATCTTAAAATTTTGCACAAGGACCTAGCATTTAATTCTAAGCAATTTTTTCAAATAACTTTTTTTGATATCTCGTCAACTAACCTCACTTTTTGTAAATTAACAATTTTTTTTTTAATTTGACGCTATACCAGTGGTCACGTGACGTATGTCAAAATCGATTTTTAGGTTATCGGACATGCAGAACCGATCCCCTGGGAAAGTTTTTCCGATACTCTCCTAATAAAAATTTTTCCCATATGTTGCGAACTTTTTGGCGGTCACTGTATATATATATATATATATATATATATATATATATATATATATATATATATATATATATATATATATATATATATATATATATATATATATATATATATATACAGTGACCGGCAAAAAGTTGGACACATATGGAAAACTTTTTTATTATTGATTTCTCAGAAAATTTTGTTCATGATGAAAGTTGGTGCATTAAGAAAATGTAATTTTAACAACTTCAAATTTTAGGTGAAGTATACAGGGTGCTCAAAAAATACAAAAATCTTAGTTTAGAAAAAGGAAAATCTGGGAATTTCAAAAAACTATCTACACAAAAAGTAAAGCACCTGTCAAGATAAGGACAAAAGTCAAATAACACTTTCACCAAAAATGTGTCGTAGGGGAATTTCAGCCTAAATTTTGTAAAAAAGGGGATTTTTGTAAGTTTCGTCCTCAATTTTCTCCACAGCGGTTCTCTCTTGGAAAAAATGTTATTTGACTTTTGTTCTTCTCTTGATAGGAGCTTTACTTTCTGTGTAGAAAATTTTTTGAAATTCCCAGACTTTTCTTTTTCTAAACTGAGATTTTTGTATTTTTTGAGCACCCTGTATACTCCACTTAAAATTTGAAGTTGTTAAAATTACTTTTTCTTAATGCACCAACTTTCGTCATGAATAAAATTTTCTGAGAAATCAATAATAAAAAAGTTTTCCATATGTGTCCAACTTTTTGCCGGTCACAATATATATATATATATATATATATATATATATATATATATATATATATATATATATATATATATATATATATATATATATATATATATATATATATATATATATTAGGGTGTCCGTTATTTCCCGACTTTAAAATTATTTAAAGCTCGGTAGTTATTTCGGTTCTAGGACCCCAAAAACGAGGTTTCCCCAAGTTTCAGCTCGATCCGTTGCAAATAGCCGTGCCACCGCACACTTCATTTTTCCCATGTTATTTAAATGGGGAAGGGCATTTTTCTTCGTATTTTTGGGACTACAAAACACTAATTCAGACAATCCGTTTACTAACTGTTTAATACCATTCTACAATGATATATTTACATGTAGGAACAGTTATTTAGCCAATTCGTAAAGTTTTTTTTTATTTATTTTTTTATTTTTTCCTATATTTTTTTTCAATTTTTTTTTTACAAATGGGCTAAATAACTGTTCCTACATGTATGTATAATGGTATTAAAAAGATAGTAAACGGATTGTCTGAATTAGTATTTTGTAATCCCAAAAATACCAAGAAAAAGGCCCTTCCCATTTAAATAACATGGGAAAAATGAAGTGTGCGGTGGCACGGCTATTTGCAACGCATCGAGCTGAAACTTGGTGAAACCTCGTTTTTGGGGTCCTAGAACCAAAATAGCTATCGAGCTTTGAATAATTTTAAAGTCGGGAAATAACGGACACCCTAATATATATATATATATATATATATATATATATATATATATATATATATATATATATATATATATATGTGCCGGGAATATTTCCGTTCGTTCCTCGTCGAAACGTTTTGTTCGTGGTAAGTGACTTTTCTTGATGTATGTGTTTTGAATATATATATATATATATATATATATATATATATATATATATATATATATATGTTACGCTCAATAGTCGAATTCGGGCAATGCCCGAAGAAAATACGCAAAACTAATTTTGAGCAACGAATATTTCCCAAACCCGAAATTTTATTTATTTACGGTTATTGAGCATTACAAAATAAGCAGAGCTAGTTTTGCGCAATTTGAAATGTACAAAACTAGTTCTGTACATTTCTGAATGGCCAGCACTAGTTATGCTTTTTTCATTTAATCAGCGCGCAGCGTCCGAATAAAATAAAGTTGGTAATGTTATTTAAATAATATATTTTATTTAAATACTGACAAATACAACAACAAATAAAACTTTATTCTTAGACAAATATTCAGTTAAGTTTAAAAAATTATTTATTTGAACAAGAGCTTGAATGATGGCACTTAGAATTGCAGATGACATTCTTTTTTCGACAAGACCATGCTCTGTTAATACACTTTTTATTGCACATACATGAAATAAAACCTTGTGTAGATCCAGAAATATCGGAGGATGCAGTTCTAAGTGATATTTCTAAAACAACAACATAACCTTTATTTGGGTTTGGGAGGCTGTAAAACAAGCATAACTAGTGCTGGCCATTCAGAAATGTACAGAACTAGTTTTGTACATTTCAAATTGCGCAAAACTAGTTCTGCTTATTTTGTAATGCTCAATAACCGTATAAAAATAAAATTTCGGGTTTGGGAAATATTCGTTACTCAAAATTAGTTTTGCGTATTTTTTTCGGGCATTGCCCGAATTCGACTATTGAGCGTAACATATATATATATATATATATATATATATATATATATATATATATATATATATAGGGTGGTGCAACCAAGATGGGGTGGACGATTGTGAGTAAACGGTGAGGAATTTCGAAAAATTTTTTTTTGGATATTATCGATAGTCAAACCCGCTATGTTTTAAAATTATAGCCATAATACAGGGTAGTCCGAAAAACTCGTGGCGAACCAAAGTTGTATTTTTTTAAATGGGACACCCGGTATATAATTGTTCCAATTGATTCTCCTGTTCGTTACGATCATTTTGATATAGGGTTTATTGGGTCTAAAACTTATAGTAAGGGAATGGGACGCGGTTAAAGTTGAAAAAATGCTCACAGTTCGGCCATTTTAAAAAAAAAATTGAAACAGGTATAGAAAAACCAAATATTCCATAAAACGTTACATATCCTTGAATACATTAATCGCTTGCAATTTGTTTAAAATTATTCACTGTTATACAGGGTGGTCAACTTTGCAAATACGTCCTGGACTCATATTTTTTAAATGGAACACCCTGTATATTTTATTTTCTTGTTAAAGATAACATTGCTAGCTTTCAAAAAATACCATACATGATGCCTTTCTGACCAACAGTTTTTTAGTAAACTAGCCGTGAAACCAAGGTTTCTTCATTCTAATACGATTATACTGAATTTACGTTGTTTATTATTAAATATCTAATATTAGGAGGCCATGACACTATCATAAATGACACAAAAGATTGACGAACTTGTCAAAGCTACTGCCACATAATCCATTCTTTACAACTTAAGTGTAGGTGGCCCAATTTAATTATGAGGTTAGAAAACTGAGACCCGACCTTGTACATGTTTATTAGAGTTATTTCAAAAAACAAGAAATATTGCTTTTAGGAAATGTAAAGTAATTAATAAACCAGTTAACAAATTTTTTGAAAAACGAGTTGCCAGTATTGCTTGAAGATTTACGTTTAATGGTTAGGGGTTTAAACATGATGGAGCGCCCCCGCATTACCATAGGAATGTAAGATATTTTGTCGATAATTGGAAGACAGATCGTTGGATTGGGCTAGGTGGACCAGTTAAGTGGCCAGACAGATCACCCGACTTAACAACACTAGATTTTTTCTATGGGGGCATGTTAAAGAAGAAGTCTATAAAGAGGTTCCAACCACAGTGAAAGATATGAAGACGAGAATAAGAAACAGTTTTCGCAACATTTCAGAATAGACTTTGAGAAAAGTGAAACTTTCATTTATGGATAGACTTGAAATGTGCCTTCAGCAAAATGGTGGTTTAGTTGAACACCTTAGGTATATGAGCTTTGTTAATTGTTTATACTAAATTAGGTTTACAAGTAAGTACATACCTAAGTAATTTTAAAAGATGTTCGTTTTTGCTTAATTAATTTTTTTACACTATTAATAACACTGATAACTGGTTTTATCTTTGTTTATAACTGGTTTATTAATTACTTTACATTTCCTAAAAACAATATTTTCTGTTTTTTGAAATATCTCTGATAAACATGTAAAAGTTTCGGGTCTCAGTTTTCTTACCTCATAATTATTGGGCCACCTACACTTAACTTATAAATGGATTATGCGGCAGTAGCTTTGACAAGTTCGTCAATCTTTTGTGTCATTTATGATAGTGTCATGGCCTCCTAATATTAGATATTTAATAATAAACAACGTAAATTCAGTATAATCGTATTAGAATGAAGAAACCTTGGTTTGACGGCTAGTTTACTAAAAAACTGTTGATCAGAAAGGCATCATGTATAGTATATTTTGAAAGCTAGCAATGTTATCTTTAACATGAAAATAAAATATACAGGGTGTTCCATTTAAAAAAAATGAGTCCAGGGCGTATTTGCGAAACGTGACCACCCTGTATAACAGTGAATAATTTTAAACAAATTGCAAGCGATTAATGTATTCAAGGATATGTAACGTTTTATGGAATATTTGGTTTTTCCATACCTGTTTCAATTTTTTTTTAAAATGGTCGAACTGTGAGCAGTTTTTCAACTTTAACCGCGTCCCATTCCCTTACTATAAGTTTTAGACCAAATAAACCCTATATCAAAATGATCGTAACGAACAGGAGAATCAATTGGAACAATTATATACAGGGTGTCCCATTTAAAAAAATACAAGTTTGGTTCGCCACGAGTTTTTCGGACCACCCTGTATTATGGCTATAATTTTAAAACATAGCGGGTTTGACTATCGATAACATCGAAAAAATTTTTTTTCGAAATTCCTCACCGTTTACTCACAATCGTCCACCCCATCTTGGTTGCACCACCCTGTATACATATATATATATATATATATATATATATATATATATATATATATATATATATATATATATATGTGTATATATATATATATATATATATATATATATATATATATATATATATATATATATATATAAAAAGGTGAAGAAAATATTGGGGAAACTGTCTGTATGGTAGTGCTCGACACGTGTTTCGTGCTTATTAGCACTCATCAGTCGCACATAACCAAGTTATTAGATGGGAAACTTGGAAGTTGAAAAAACACAAAGAGTTCACAGACCTGCTAGCACATTTGCGGTTGTTTTTTGTCAGGAGACCCAGGGATTTCCGGGCAACACCCAACATCACCACGGAGGCTGCAATAGCACCTGCGTGAAACCTCTAGGTACCCCAAGGGATATAACAATATAAAGAAATAAAGAAATATCGACAGGACTGGGGTAGAGGTTTCACGCAGGTGCTATTGCAGCCTCCGTGGTGATGTTGGGTGTTGCCCGGAAATCCCTGGGTCTCCTGACAACCGAAACAACCGCAAATGTGCTAGCAGGTCCCTGGTCTGTGAACTCTTTGTGTTTTTTCAACTTCCAAGTTTCCCATCTAATAACTTGGTTATGTGCGACTGATGAGTGCTAATAAGCACGAAACACGTGTCGAGCACTACCATACAGACAGTTTCCCCAATATTTTCTTCACCTTTTTTTTATAAATAGTCCTGTCGATATTTCTTTATTTCTTTATATTGTTATATATATATATATATATATATATATATATATATATATATATATATATATATATATATATATATATATATATATATACAGTGACCGGCAAAAAGTTCGCAACATATGGGAAAAATTTTTATTAGGAGAGTATTGGAAAAACTTTTCCGGGAGATCGGTTCTGCATGTCCGATAACCTAAAAATCAATTTTGACATACGTCACGTGACCACTGGTATAGCGTCAAATTAAAAAAAAAATTGTTAATTTACAAAAAGTGAGGTTAGTTGACGAGATATCAAAAAAAGTTATTTGAAAAAATTGCTTAGAATTAAATTCTAGGTCCTTGTGCAAAATTTTAAGATTTTATTTAAAAAAATTGGAAAACTCAATTTTTTTTAAATATTTTTTTATCGATTTACAAATTTCCAGTTTTTTTCGTTTAGATAGCTTGGCTAATGTAAAGCCCATGTATCTGGATGAAAATAAACGAATGTAGTAGTTTTTTCTACAATTGACAGGACAAAATTAAAAAAAACAGGGTTTCGCCAGACGCTAGCTGTTGCAATGATTTGTATCTAGCAGCAGTGTCAAAATTTTAGAGACATTTCAATGAGATTACATTGAGAAAACCTTAATCGTCTTAAATATATCTGAAGTTCGACTTTTTGTAAAGTTAAGGGGATTAAAATAGATAATAAACAAAAAAGTACCTGTTTATTTAATCGAAATTTCATAAACGAAAACCAATGTAAGAAAAACTTAAAAGTAGTCAAATTCTGTACTAACAACATAAAAAGTCATTGTTTTTCCTTGGGTGCACAAAATTTAAAACTCAGTATGACCACCATTTCTCTCCATACATACTATTGTTCTCGAGCGCAACTCTCGATTAACATTTCGGAGCATTTTACGATTTATTTGCAATACACAATTTCTAATGACATTCTCTAAATTTTGTATATTCCTAAAGGGTCGATGTTTGTACACAGAGTTCTTTAGGTATCCCCACATAAAGAAATCTAACGGAGTCAGATCTGGTGATCTCGCAGGCCACGGATTTTCAGAAAACCATCCTATCCACTGGTTTCCAAATTCTTGATCCAGCCATCTCTTCACCTCATTTGTGGAATGAATGCTAGCTCCGTCTTGTTGAAAGTATAAATTTCTTCTTTCGGCTAATGACAAATTGTCTAAAAAGTCAGATATCTTAGTTTGTAGAAATTCTAAATATCGTTCTGAATTTAAATTGTCTCTAAAGAAAAAAGGTCCCACTATTCTGAGGTTGAAAATTCCGCACCACACATTAACCTTAAAACTATATTGGTCTTTACTCTGAATTACAAAGTCTGGGTTTTCGGTGGCCCACCATCTACAGTTTTGTGAACTGACGGTTCCGTTAGAGGTAAATGTAGCTTCATCCGAGAAAAGAACGTTCTTTGGGAAATTAAAATCTTCCTCAATCATACCCTGGAACCAGGCACAAAGATCGAAGCGGGCGTCATAATCCCTATCTTTTAATACTTGTACAAATTTAGGTTTGTACGGATGAAATTTGTTTCTTTTTAATATCCTCCGCACAGATCTTTCGTGAATGTTAGTGATCTCCGATATTTGACTAACTGCTAATTGGGGTGTTTCTGTGATCGACAAACACACATCCAGAGAACCTTCGTCACCTGTTACCGGTTTTTCATGGGAAACTTTATACTGATTTTCTACCGATCCCGTTTCTTTAAATTTATTGACTAGACGAGATACTGTGGAATAATGGAGGGATTTATCGGGGTGCCTCTCATTAAAAATTGCTGCTGTTTCTCTATGGCTTTTGTAATTATCTCCAGAAATTAAAATAATTTCTATCTTTTCCTGAAGAAGTAGTGTGGGTACCATTTTAAGGAATAAAATATTAATAAACTTATGTAAAATATCAAACTTAGTAAGATGCGAGACATAAACCAATGACATAGGTTGAAATCAAACAAATTATAATTTGTTTGACATTTTCTGTTGTTTTTAACCTACTAGATTATTTGGTTGTTTTAATTTCAGAGCCTGCTTTGGTAGTTTTAAGTACAACTAAATAGACCTGGTTGTTAAATTTATGTGCGAAAAATCTTAATAAAATCTTGATACAGTCATTTCATTAGATTCAAACCATTGCAACAGCGAGCGTCCGGCGAACACCTATTTTTTCGATTTTGTC
Organism: Philopedon plagiatum; assembly: GCA_963971165.1. Lineage (NCBI taxonomy): Eukaryota > Metazoa > Arthropoda > Insecta > Coleoptera > Curculionidae > Philopedon > Philopedon plagiatum. Next base: position 82,066,615 of record OZ020194.1, on the reverse strand, counting down.
CTGTCAATTGTAGAATTGTAGATCTGACTCCGTTAGATTTTTTTATGTGGGGATACCTAAAGAACCCTGTGTACAAACATCGACCCTTTGGGAATATACAAAATTTAGAGGATGTCATTATAAATTGTGTATTGCAAATAAATCGTAAAATGCTCCGAAATGTTAATCGAGAGTTGCGCTCGAGAACAACAGTATGTATGGAGAGAAATGGTGGTCATACTGAGTTTTAAATTTTGTGCACCCAAGGAAAAACAATGATTTTTTGTGTTGTTAGTACAGAATTTGACTACTTTTAAGTTTTTCTTACATTGGTTTTCGTTTATGAATAATTTTGTCCTGTCAATTGTAGAAAAAACTACTACATTCGTTTATTTTCATCCAGATACATGGGCTTTACATTAGCCAAGCTATCTAAACGAAAAAAACTGGAAATTTGTAAATCGTTAAAAAAATATTTAAAAAAAATTGAGTTTTCCAATTTCTTTAGATAAAATCTTAAAATTTTGCACAAGGACCTAGAATTTAATTCTAAGCAATTTTTTCAAATAACTTTTTTTGATATCTCGTCAACTAACCTCACTTTTTGTAAATTAACAATTTTTTTTTTAATTTGACGCTATACCAGTGGTCACGTGACGTATGTCAAAATCGATTTTTAGGTTATCGGACATGCAGAACCGATCCCCTGGGAAAGTTTTTCCGATACTCTCCTAATAAAAATTTTTCCCATATGTTGCGAACTTTTTGCCGGTCACTGTATATATATATATATATATATATATATATATATATATATATATATATATATATATATACAGCGTGTCTTCGGAAGTTCTTACCAAATGGAAAAACTCTTTATTATTGATTTTACGAAAAAAAGTGTCTCTTAATAAAAAGTTCTGCATCGTGAGAAAATAGCATTTCCATTCAAAAATTTGATCTAGTACATACAGGGTGGCTCAAAAATGTAAAAGTCCTAATACACGTGAAGCTAAAAAGACATAAAATCATTATTTAAAGGTATAGTGACACTGCAAATGTGCTAGAATTAACTTTTTTATGTTAGTAAATTATGTTTGGAACATACAGGAGGTCCCAAAAATCAAATTAATCTTTTTTTTGTTGCCTTTACAAAAAAAGTAAACCTTCATAAAATGTTCTACCTTGTAAAAAAAGAGCATGGTTATTTATAAACTTGATGTAGGACAATACAGGGTGGCTTAAACAGCTGAAAATCACAATTTAAATTTAAATTATTTTGCCACCTGTATGTCCTATATAAAATTTTTGAATAATCATGCTCTATTTCACAATGTAGAACTTTTTATGAAGATACACTTTTTCTGTAAAGGCAATAAAAAAAATTAATTTTATTTTTGGGACCTCCTGTATGTTCCAAACCTAATTTACTAACATAAAAAAGTTAATTCTAGCACATTTGCAGTGTCAGTGTACCTTTAAATAACGATTTTATGTCTTTTTAGCTTCACGTGTATTAGGACTTTTACATTTTTGAGCCACCCTGTATGTACTAAATCAAATTTTTGAATGGAAATGCTATTTTCTCACGATGCAGAACTTTTTATAAAGAGGCACTGTTTTTCGTAAAATCAATAATAAAATTTTTTTCCATTTGGTAAGAACTTCCGAAGACACGCTGTATATATAAACAGGGTATTATGAAATTCACTACATATATTTGAATGAGTGACTCCTGGGGTAGTCTACAGACATACCCGATACTTTTTTTCCTAAATCGAACATTTTAAAAATTTTCAAAAATACCCTAAAACCCGTCCATGTATAAAGAAAAGTTGTTAGAAATTAATAGTTATGTCCAGATTTAGCCATAACGTCTCCTCTGTAAAATTTTTTTTTAGTGAAAATTAAGTAGAAGTATGTATTTTGTTTTTCTGCATCATTCAATTTAGCCAGATATTCAACCAAAGCAAAATAAATCCCGTATACGTAATATTTTTAAAATTGACTCAAATCGTTGTTAATTTATTTAAAAACTTATTTTTTAAGGAATCCCAAACTATACGGCTGTTGAAGCGATACTTAATCCAACTTTAGAATTTAAAATATAATCTCAAAGCTAATTACTTTATTATTGTAACTCATATTGACATTCATATTTTTTTGACAACCCCGTATGCTGTTTGAGTTTAAGCGGCTCTATGTGCAGAATATGTTTTTAAGGCATGCACCAACCTTCGGTGGTATTTATATTTAGGTAGTGTCACTAACTAAAAAAATTCCATTTGTTGCACACTTAGTGGACCGCACTGTATATAAAGTTTGACGTTTCGATTACCAAAGGATAGGCATTTCTCTTACATACCAACTTACATACAGAGTTTCTACCTAATTCTCTTAACCAGATTGTAGCCCGCTGTCTAGTTCACTCTGTGTTACTAAAGAGAGATTTTCAAAAAACATTTTTTTTTGTTTTCCATTTTCACAACACGGTAAAGCAAGACTTTATTTAATATTACTCTTACAAATAGCAAACATGATTTAAAATTGGTTACTAATTTAACAAAGTTTACTACTGTTATCTATGTATGTACAAATGACCTCCAGTAAATTATTTAACAGAAGCTTATTGCAATGGCTTGGTTATCAGCGTTATAACAATCTAATATTGAATATAAATTTTTAATAAATTCATGTTGATTCTTAGCCCACACTCGTTAAGATAAACCTGTTTTGGTATTAATAATTATTTTGTTTAGAATAATAAATTAGTATCACTTGGAACCGGTACCATTATAATCTATAAGCAAGAGTTTTAAAGCTTGTGCAATCGTTTAAGGAAAATTTTTGATGTAGTTCCATGCTGTAGTTGATAGAAGATATTTGGTTAATACTGGTAAGAATAGCTAAATATTTATAAAATAACTTGTCCTGGCTTATTGATAATATTGATACCTTTTTTATTTGAAGAGATAGAAAAATGTTTAAATTAAAAAAATTGTAAATTTGTAGAAGAACCATCAGAATATAATTTATGTAATTTTCCATACCTTTCGTACACGTGTAAGTATATCGTGCTTTCGTATATACATATGTTAATGCAAGTTGTATATTATGGTTTCCATAGAAACATCGACAATGTTAAGATTGTCGATGTTTCAACTCATATACGAGGGGTATAGTGGGTTGCTTGAGTTTCGTTTCATCTATTAAAATTATAGAAAACACTCGAACATCGCTATAGGCAACAGCATAAAACAGAGCTCCTAGCGAGTAGAAATTAGAAAAAAATAATATGACAAGGCCTCTGAAAAAACTTAGGTTAGTTTAAAACTCGCTTATTCGATGTTCAGTGTTTTATTGGCGTTTGCCTTTCTTCGAAGAAAATTCTTAAAATAAAATAATAATCGTATGAAAAAGTTTCATTTCAATGTAAAATAATTTTCGAGTTTTTTGATCGGATTGGGTTCCAACCAGGAAGAATATATACCGCATTAGGGATATATTAGGGTCACCTATATTAGGGTCACCCTATCCCTTTATAATAATTAAAAGTCACTGACAATACACAGAATTTTTTTAGAATTTGTTTTACCTTACCGTTTCTTTTTTAATATTAATATTTTCCCTAACAATATAGTGGAGCAATACCCGCCTAGTAGACTTTTCCATTCCTAATTTATGTATATGTCGTAGGCAGAATGCAAATTTAGGCTATTTATAAACTTCCTAGGCATTATAGAAAAAGCCGGCAAAACGCGAGCATAAAATGCATTTTTCGTTATGTCTGAAACAAATTCAGGCAAATTGATAAAAAATGTCGGCAAAACAAGAACAGAAGAATATATGTCATGTTGTGACTGATTATTTTTAGGCATTTTACAATTTGCCAAAAACGGTGCCGTCAAAACGTGAATATTAAACTAGTCGACTTTTGCACGCGAAGACGTGCACATCAACACAGCCGAAGAGGACCCCAACCAACACCCAGGCGCACCGATCCCTCTTCGCTTGCGAGGAAAGAGACTGGTCAGGGCCCCTAACCAGGTGCTAACCCTGTTCCGACCTTAGGGTGCCCTCCGCTCCACCGTTCGCATAAAAAACCTTTCTAAGTCCGTATAATTAGGGCATTGCAGATTAGTGACAAAACTGAACTTAGGTGGCAGAAAATATTATTCTCAATACTTAATAGTATTTTCCATTTTATTTTCACGTTTTGACGGGACCGTTTTTGGCAAATTGTAAAATGCCTAAAAATAATCAGTCACAACGCGATAGATATTCTTCTGTTCTTGTTTTGCCGACATTTATCAATTTGCCTCGATTTGTTTCAGTCATAACGAAAAATGCATTGTATACTCGCGTTTTGCCGGCTTTTTCTACAATGCCTAGGAAGTTTATAAATAGCCTAAATTTGCATTCTGCCTACGACATATACATTAGAATTAGGTATTCTAAGATGACACCAAATACTTGACAGTAGGGAGATCCCTAAATATGTCTAGCTTATAAATTCTGTCTTGTAGTTATTCATCAGCAAATTAATTGTTTAAAAGTTACTGGTTATTTTTTTATTCTTGTCACTTTATTGCAACTGTTTCTTAAATGGAATGCCGAAAGCTTAGGTCTGCTTGACTATAGGAAGACAATACCCTTTATTAAGTTGATTTTAAAAGCTAATATACAAAGGATATCATGAAACAATATAATCCCAAATAACTTACTTACTGCTAAGATAATAATAAACATAGCATAAATATTATAGTGGACATAATCTAGTACATGCATTTAGGCCATTTATTTATAATATCATAACAATTAGCAATTTTTGGTATTACATGGCTTCATATTACTCACTGTATTTTTTTTAAAGCAGTGGCCATGCCGAGGTCATGCGGAGTTAATAAGTGACAATCCTAACACTGTTTTATAAACCCCTATTTACGCAAGAACAAAATTAGAGATTGCTGCGTAATACCTCACTAGCAGAAACAGCACTGTATTTTTCAATAGATATGAATTTAGACCGTATCACATAAAAACAGTAAAAGTACCCAGCACGTCTTATCTCTGTTATGGTTGCCTGTCCCTGTCCCCATCTCTTTTTGCTTTTCCTTTTACTGGGATTATTTGTCAAGCACGTGATCAGTGGAATTGCTAACAACAATAATTCATGTGCCTCTCAGAAATTTCGAGCAAAACGATGCCAATTAGGGAGATTTTGCAAAAAGAAGTCGCAGACACGCTAACTCATACAGTCAACCGATAAAATTTAGAGTGGTATTTTAGTAAGAGTTTCCACTTCATTTGCTAAATAAATTTATAAGCCCACCAAAGATGAGAGAGAATGAATTTTTGTTTAGTTTTTAGTTTCTTTTTATAAATCAAGTGATAGCAACTTGACCACTTTAAATATTATCGCTTATGGGTTTGATTTATATTATATATTGTATATATATATATATATATATATATATATATATATATATATATATATATATATATATATATATATATATATATATATATATGCAATGTAATTGCAAACAAAATTGTCATAGCTCCCTTCTTTCCGGATATGTAAAATCCGAACGTCGATATTTCTTTTCATTTTAAAGTTATTCCAGAAACAGTAGAAAAGTGTAATGCGGGTAACACACTAGAGAAATTAATTTCGTAAAACTTATAAGTGAAACAGATCACATAAAATAAAATGTCTTGTTCAAAACATACCAGTGGAACTTGCTACGTATAGGTACATTAAATTTGATATTCTACCTTTTTACATTTAGTGTTTCAAAATGTCTTCCGATGAAGATTATGTGATATTGTAGTGGTGGGAAACCGCCGACGATACCGAAAAAAATCATATTAAGGAAAAAGACGATTTTGGGTGCATCCTAGTAATCAAATAAACTTAAAACATATTGAAACTATCGTTGAAAATAAACTAAAACAACATTTTGATAGGTTTAAAGAGTTCTACAGAATGAACCAGGAAAACAACTACCATTTACTTGCTAATATAAAAAGAATTTAAGAAAGTCTCAACAAACAGAGCACGATGTATTTTATGATATTTATTTATGAAACAATTTCTGGTCTCCTGTTTCAGAAAAGTCAGTCTGCATCGCAGTGCCGGCTGGAGGCTGTTTACTGCCCGGGGCTAATCAAAGCTGACCAATATAAAATCTAAAAATTAGGTGAACAATTCTCATATCGTTTTAATTAAAATACCCACTCTGGTAAAATATAATATAAGGTATTAGAGAAAATTAAAAATGTTAATTCAATGGGTTCTATTGTTGGCTGAAATATTGCTTCTATTGCTCGCGGACGCCCTTTCGAGGCGTTAAAATTGTACTGTTGATATTATGTGTTCGTTGAATCGTCGTTTAAGCTTGAAGCCTGTTTGTTCATTGCGTTATCATTCTGTGTGTTGATTTGTACAGCTAAGTATATATTCAATAATTACTAATAGATCCCGTGCAGGATTGGTGTCTGGAGCAACTCATTCCGGTGTTTTAAGGTAAGTAAAACAAATCTAATAAGCTTTCCAGTAATAAGTGTTTTCACCTGTAAATTCTCTTGGCTAGTATATTAGAAGATTGTTTACTCAGCCGATATGTATGGTTAAAAACTTTTAACAATAAAAATATGCTCGCAAGTTATTGTTGTATTTGTTTTTTAGGCAAGTTTTCCACCAAATATAGCTGAAAATTTAGCTGATTTGAATCATAGAGAAAGCAAAAGGCAGCGGTTATCGTCAAATTTGTTTCATCTTGCATCCTGTAGCCATACAAGCTACAAGTAGACAGTTTTGCAAAGAAGATGATCCTATATTTTAAGTGAAATAAATTATATAAAGTTTGTCGTCTTCGCGTCAAAAATTTCTGTTAATAAAATGTCGTTTTTTTATATTTAAATGTTTACAAAATGTCTTAGTATGTTAATGTTACTAAATAAAAAGTATTTTAAAGTAGTAAAACGTGTTTCATTTGTTTTAAATATTAGTATAGTAATTTATGTAAGAGAAATTATTCATTATATCAAATAAGAGTGCATTGTTGTTCAAAACACATAGTAATATATTATAATTGAACTTAAATAAGATTTTTTTTTCCAATAGAAGTCACAGTAAATTAATTACTGTTGTAATTGAAACAATAATGAGAGGTATTTGCATAGAATGAGGTGCACATTCTTACAAATAAATTTTTACTGAAACTAATGATATATTTTGTATTGAATTTAGAATATGGTACCTATTACTTGCATCAAATAACGTTATATTTAAACGATCTGTTAAAAACCAATGAAATCTTATATTTCAAGCAATCTTATAATCTGTTGCTTAACAATGATAACTATTATTGAAAGAAACCGAATTTGTATTGTGCAATCAAGGGTGTATTTAGAAATTTTGAAGTTGTATATCTCTGTTGCTGCTTACGGGACCCATGCCAAGGTTGAGGTTTTTAAGAGTAAGCCTACTAGGAATATTTTGGTAAAGAAAAAAAAATTCCGTCCCCCCTCCCTCAGGAATAAAATGAACACGTTGTGCTATTTATTTATTATTTTTTCTAAACAAATTTTACATCGGCAATTCTTAAATAAGAGAAAAAAATTGTGTTAAGTTATAGTCATTTGAATTTTTTTTAAATTATATTTTAGGTTTAAAAAAATTAAAATGACTATAGCTTTTTTTCTATTAAAATATTAGAATTGTCGACAAAATGATGTAAAATTTGTATACAAAAAATAATAAATAAATGCCTAAACGTGTTCATTTAAACGTTAAAACATTCCTAGTAGGTTAAAAACCCTAAACTTGGCATGGGTCCCGTAAGTAGCATGATACAAATAAAAGAAGATAGATACCGCGCAGGTAGGCTTGGCCATTTACGTCACGTCGTGACCAATTCCGCGATATTTTGTAAACGAAACACGTCTTTTTTATGATCGCGTTGTGTTTTCAACTATTTTTTGGTGTTTTTATATTACTTTTAGGAGTTTAAAAGTGAAAATGAGATGTGCTGTGTATGGTTGTGATGTGGACAATCAATCAGTCAATGTAATCAATGTATGTATTTATCCCTTTATTTATATGATTATTTTAAATCATATATACTATAAAATTTGTATTATAAGCAGGAGGCAAAATATATTGCCAATAGATTTATATAAAATCGCCTATAACTAACTTAACCTCTATATCGCGCTTTATAAATTTCAAAAATAGGACACAGCGTGACATCATGCGCGAACCCGGACAAATTTGACACGGTTTGGTATCATACTTTCTTTTATTTGTATTATGCGTAAGTAGCATATTATACAACTTCAAAATTTCTAAATACACACAAATACACTGTTAAAGATTACATTTTGTGGTAACAGGTGTTAAAAATTATCTCCACTGACAATTTGGCATGTATACTAAATATCATGTAAGACTTTAATGGCTGCCGTTAACACATGACATTTCTAGTGACATTCCGTTTACACAACTTGAACTTTGGTCAGGGCCGGACGTCACATTTTTTTTATCAAAATTTATGACTGTTTAAATAGTAGAACAGAATCTTGCTGTAATTAATTTACTGACAATGTATCTATATATATAAACAGGGTCAGATTTAAGCATGTGCAACAAGTGCTATAGCACAAGGGCCTTCACCACTTAGGGGCCTCTACCAAAACACAAACAAACAAAAAAAATTACAAACAAAATTTAAAAAATATCAAAAAACCCTATAAAATAATTAATAATCATTTTGGAATTTTAAGCGCTCGAACTGCCGAATTTGTCGGATGAACAGATCAAAGCGCGTGCTGCAAATTTAAGAGGGCATATTCAAACGATCTTGATGAGTATTTCGGCTCAGAATTGCAAAAATTTTCTGAAATTCTAAAGAAAGATTTTGGCGAATATGACTAAAGCTGTTCCAAAGAATTGTTTTTTTACTAGTTTGCGATGGAAAACAACCTTCAGTGCACTTTTCCAAACACAAAAATTGCATTACGAATGTATACTTAGTCCTCATGGTAATCAATTGTTAAAGGTTATTTTCAAATAAAAGTTACTAAATTATATACTATAGAGGAGGCAAGTTAGATCTATCTGGAGAGTCGAAATAAGCACACAAATTGTGTGCAATACGGAAAAGAGTATGTCATTGAGTGAATTGGTATCCAATTAAATATACGATAATGTTTTTTCTGTGTATCATACATTTCTTAATAGTGGCCGGCACCGTTGGTTAGAGAAAGTTTAAGGGCGATTATCAGCTTCTTATTGCAAGGCGCTATTTATGAATATTTTTCTTTATCTGAATTCATACATATCTACCGGTTTCAATATAAGCAGTGAATTTCATATCAGCCTATGATAAGTGAGGACTGTAACATTTTAATAAAAAATAGCATATACCTTGTTAAGAGAAGTTACCCTCTCCATAGTTATTTTTCTCCCAATAAAACGATTTGCTATGTTCACTTTTAATCGGTTTTTAAAGGAAAATTTCATCATAGAAAACTAATGTTACATTCAAAGCTATCCGAGGTCAATGGTGTAACCAGGGGGCCTAAGGGGGCTAGAGACCCCCATAGATTTCCATACACAAAGAAAAGAGCTGTTACTAGTAACGCCACTGGCTAGCTTCAGCACTTAATAAGTTTAATCTTTTTTGTTGTCAGCCCCTCCCTTAATTAAGGTCTGGTTACGCCACTGTCCGAGGTTGCTGGTAAGCGAAAGACTAAACTTTACAAACGCTACAAAAAATCTGCAAATAAGTCAAATAAAAAACAAAAATTACTGGAAGTTTTCAGTGTACGCGTTTAACTTAAAGATATATGCATATGTTTTAGGGATAATATCCCAAGTATTCATTACATTTGGGATCGACGCCCGACGTGAAACGTGAACGCTCGAACCGGAATCGAACTTTTAAGATTACTATGTTTTAGTGACTTAAACTAGCTGGATCAATAGAGCTATTTTTTTTAGGAAAAGCAATGTTCCAGGAAATAACATATTGTTGAAAATCAAATAAATTCTAACTGCAACCATGGCTTATGATTACGCCTATCCTGAGAACTTTGAGAACATTACGACGACGTGGGAAGAAGCGGATCCCTTTAATCACTTCGAATATGAAGAGATAAATCATTACCGATCTGTATATGTATTTGCGCAAATGTACGTAGTGTCAACAATAAAAGTGATTATGTGTATCTTTATTCTTTTCAACAACGCACTTTTAATTTATGCTATTTTGAATTTTAAAAGACTTCAAACAAAAACGAACTATATTATATTAAATTTTGCCGCATTCACTTTGTTATTTAGTGTATTAAATACAATTACATATCTTATAGACACTTTTTCGTACATTTCGTTAATAAAAAGAGCGGTAAATGTTATTTGTGTTGCTGCTTTATTGTTCTCATTACAGGTGTCTATCTTTTTAGCTTTACTTTTGGCATTTGATTGGTTCATATCAGCACATTTAAAAAACGTCGTGATGACTTATCATAAATTGTATAAGTGGATAATAGGTTTAGTTTGCACTATTTCTCTTGTAATAAGCTCACCAGTCTTTGTTTCACTTAAATATTATGAATATGAGGGAATAGCAATAAGTGGTTTAGTTATACTTATAACATACTGCATAGGTTTGTTGGCTGTTATTGTAATTAATATTATAAAACGTCGAAAAACTTACACTCAAGAATCTTTAAGGACATCATACGCACTATATATTTCCAGTATATATTTTTTATTGTGGTTGCCAGTTTTACTAACGGTATTCTTATCCCTAGCGACAATTAGTTTTAAATACAACTATTCAATAACTTTAATATTTGTTTTAGTTGCTCATTTTCTGGAGATTGTTGCTTTTTCAGCACCTCTTGTAATCACTGTGATGTTAATAAAAGTGGATAAGAATTTTAAAATGACATTTGATTCTTTATTTAAAAGATCAGTGAGAAATTACTTGCAAAGTGATGATAGTATAAACGATGACCTTAATGTTTAGGTAACTTGTATAATATACTAGTATTTACAGTAATAACTGAATAGGCGCAACTTACAGCGAACATAGGTAGATGGGATAATCTGGAGAACAGGGACAATCTAGAGTGAGTACTCTTTAGTAATAAAGGTCCTATATACTTAGCTCCTTCACTTTCAGCTCTCAACCCTGTGCTTGAGCGCATGTGGAATTTCCTTCTAAATCATAAATAAACTTTTGGCCACTTTCGATCTGTTACCAGAGGCGTCGATGCCGAAAATTAAGTACGTACGTATATTCATGTGAAATAAAAAAAAAACAGTCAAGTGCGAGTTCGACTTACTCATAGAGGGTTCCGAACGGGCGTGCCGCGCTGCGCGGCGGCGTGCTGTAATGTTGCCACCTGCACAGTAGACAAAAATGCGCAACACGCGCATACCGAGGGTGCTAGACACGAGCACGGAATTTCAGGGAATAAAGCTACAACACATATTTAACTTTTTTTCAGGCTTTATTATTTTTCGGTTCTTATATTTTTCGTTTTTTGACATCTGCGCACTCGGACAAAATGCGTACCACGCGCAAACTAAGAGTGCTAGGCATGCGCACGGAATTTCAGGAAAACTTTAACGAAAACATACCTAACTATTTTTGAAATTTTGCAACAGAATTAAAAGTATTAGACAAAAAGTCAAATTTATATAAAATTACTAAAAATAAATCTAACAGAGCATGCACTCTCAAATAAAATTTTGAGCACTAGGTTGAGGTAGAATACCTATTTTTAGGACAGCTGCAGAAAAAATTAATTTCGTTGCATACTTTGTAAAAATCAAATTTTTGCAGTGGTTTTCTTTTTAGACAACTCTTTTTTACCTTATTTCCCTGATCAGTCAAGTACATCTGTCAATAATAACATCGCTCAACAAAAAATTTTTTTTCTGAGTCTGGGTTAAGACCTTTTTTTCTTGTTCTACAGCACCAAAAACAAAGGAAATAGCTGATTTTACGATCTAAAGTTTGATTGTATTGTTACAATCACGATATTTCGAAAGAAAAAATGATGCTAAAACTGGAATAGAGGGAACCGTATATGCGGTTGGTCTGTTGGTCAATCGGTAGCATGAGCATGATTGTGACTGCACGCAGTGTTGCCAAAACTCACGATTAATCGTGAGATTACACGATTTTGGGAATTATCTCACGATTTCACGAATCACGTAGCGTTTCTCACGATTTTTATTTTATGTCAAACATAAGTATCTTACAAAAAAATCATTTTTATTCATAACAAACGTCACAAATTTATTGCATTAACATAAAAATCCTCGTATGAAAGACTCTCGCTACTATTACTGCCGTTACTGGATTAATTTTATTCGGGGAAGTCCCGAACTTTTGCAGCCAGCACTGCCAGCCGCCATCGCTAGTTCTGTGAAACCCTGGCCGCATTTCGTTGTATCGCGGTCTGTATTGCGTTGCGGTATTTATTTGAGTTGTTTATTGAAAGGTTTGGTTTATTGAAAGTGATTAAAACTTATAAGAATATGTCTGACAGTGAAGAATCCCCCATAAAGAGAAAAAAAGATAGATAATGAGTGGAGAATGCTACTAAATTTTCCACTAGATAATGCTGTACATGACGATATTATAGAAATGTTTTGGAAAAAAATCGCATTGGTCAAAATAGGTGATGATTCCCTAAAGTCTCCAACTTTAGTTAAGTTTGTTTTTAATGTATTGTGTTTACCCCACTGAAGTGCTGCTGTAGAGAGAATATTCTCTCAAATAAATTTAACAAAAACACAGTTTCGAAATAGGTTAAAAGTTGATACTATCGAAGGAATTTTGCATACAAAACGTTTGATGGGAAATGATACATGCTATGATTTTGACATAAATATAAATATGATCAAAAAGTTAGGAACTAGAGAGTCGTATTTGCATAGAAAAGATGATTCTAGCGATTCGGATTCTGAATAACTACTACATTTTTTAATAATACTAGTAATAACGCAAGTTTTTTTAAGTTTCTAGAAATGTTTGGTTTTTAAATACAGAAAATAAATATATATATTTGTTGCTTATATGCTTTTATTCTATCCTTCAAACTATTTTGACCCCTTTTAAAGAATTTTTAAAAATCTCACGAATCTCACGATTTTTAGTATCCAAATCTTACGATTTATCTTAGAACATTTTGGCAACACTGACTGCACGACTTGTTTATTTTGTCTGATTATTTAGTAGCAACATCCTCCAGACTCATTTTGTTATGTCTGTGGTGAATTTATTAAAACAAGAGAAAAAAGGTTTTCTCTCATTACTACTTTAAAGTTGTGTGAGGCCTACGAAGCTTATTTTAATAAATAGAAAAAAATAGAAAAATTAAAAAAATAGGAAGTTCCTATTGTTTCTCAAATTTCATTGTAGCGATTTTCTGATCACAAAATCAAAATTTTCCGAAAAAAAAAATTTTTTTCTTATTGAAAAACGAAAAAACAATTTGAATAAAACATGGGCTATCCAGACTCAAAAATCGTGTTGACCGGTGTAATCTTTAACAATTCACAAGCCGTCAAGAACAACTCTCCTATATTTGCAGTAAATAAGTTACTATTCAGAGAAATAGGTATGGTTAAATATATTTTGTAGTAATAAAACAATATTTCTTAAATATAAAAGTCAAAGAAAAAACTCTGTATAAGATCACATGGTCTAATGAAAGCATCTTATTTTGTATTCTTTGTTTCATATTTTATACTTACAAATATGGTATATGGTAGTGCTAACACTAAATTTTAGAATTATGTGAATATGATAATTTATGTGATAAGAAATTAAAAAAATATGTACTTATATTTGTTTTTTTGTCACAAAACAAAGTAATAAATTAATATTCAAGTAATAAAAAGTCTAATTTTTAAACTGTTAGTCACGTGATGTCAAACGCCAATCAGAAAGCGTGACGTTACTATCATAGTAAACAAAGTTTCTCTCCCACTGTGCTGGTGTGTATTTTGTGTTTTGTACTTAATATTTAGTAAGTTTGTGAATTATATTGCTGCATATTATTGTCATTTTTTTAAAGCAATCGAAACTGCGTGTGTCGAGGGGATGCGGAGTTGATACGTGAAAATACTAACGCCGTTTTATAAAGCCCTATTTACTATATCTCACTAGCGGAAGCAGCATCGTATTTTTCAATAGATGTAAATTTAGACCGCATCTCATAAAAACAGTAAAAGTACCCAGCACGTCTTATCTCTTTCTTGCCTGCTTGCCTGTCTCTGTCCCCCCCCCCCCCCCCGTCTCTTTTTCCTTTTCGTTTTGCTAAAATTATTTGACATGCACGTGATCAGTCGAATTGCTTACAGTAATAATGCCCATTTCCACCAACACGTTTAGGGACTCCCTAACGCTAGGGAAAGAAAAACTTAGGCTAGGATGTGATTTTGGTTTCCGCCAACGCTTATTCCTTTCCTAAGGTAGGTTAGGGCTTCTTAGCTTTAGGGAATCAAATTTCTCCACCTAAATCGTTACCTGTATAGGGAAACGCATGCGCGTTTAATTATTTTTAACTTAATCTCACATTTTATTGTTTTTTAAAAACAATTTTTATTTGGATTCTTCTTTTTGTGCGGTGTATATTTTTTCGTTATGGAAACGCTTGATGAGGATGAATACTGGGACATTTTGGACTTAGTGGAAAATGGATTTCGTCGGCGGATTTATAATTGGAGCAATTATTTTGACCAGATGAATAATTGAACGTTTTTTCGAAGGTTTAGGCCAATAAAACCTAGATGAATGGTATTCTTGAAGAAATTGATGAACAGTTAGAATATCAAGATGATCGGTAAGTTTTGTTTTCCAATTTCCATATAAAAAAATATGCTTTTAAAATTTCGTGGACAATAAATAAACCTACAAAGAATTTTATGGCTTTTAAAATTACTGTACATCTTTCCGTTTCCTGATTCACTACCAAAAATACTTTTTTTCGTCTTCAGTATCCACTGGAATATATCATCCTATGACATAATATGTATTCAGCTTGCTGTTCAGATTGTTAAATTGTGGAATAGATATTTTTTAATATATTATGTGTTTTAGCAATAAGTCAATATCATCAGCAAACCCACTATTAATAATCCTTTATGGTACGGGTGGACATTTAAACTGTTTTGCAGATTTTATGAGAATCACCATAAGCAGTGCTTCAAGAACTGTTAAAAAGTTTCGGAAGTTAGAGCGTCTATGAAACCAGAATATATAAATATGCCAATGCAGAGGGAAGCCGCTGCCATTTGAAATAAGTTTTTTTTTAAATAGCTTCTTTTCCTAGAGTACTAGGATGTATTGGCGGTACTCATTTTCAGCCACCAGGTTAGATTTGACAAATAACTATTTTTTGTAATGTGCAACTTTCTTAGTTTTTATCCCATTGATATCCTAATTTTTTTAAGGTGGTAACAACGTCGTAATTTTCAAAAACCGTAAGGGGTATTTTTCTATTAATACTCCGGGTACTGGAGATGCTGATTTAAAAATTCGTGATATAGTTGCAATTTCTTTTTTTCTAAACTATTTTTTTACATAGTAGAACACGAGCAAAGTTTAAAGACGAGTTTTAAAACTCAGTTTTGTTAGGTCGGTATTTAAAGAATCAAAAAATCTTTAACAATCAAAAGTACATAATATTAGAAGTATTCTTTTTTGTAGTCCCTCTATCTATCCACAGACAGAAGAGACTGTAAAAAAGAATATTTTACTTTCGATAAGTAAAAACTACTAAGTCATAAATCTAAATATAATGTCAATATGTGTTTGTAATAATTATTTTTTTATACATTGTACATTTCAAGTGCATATTTAGGATGTATGTATTATTCTAGGAGATAGTGGATATGCATTAAAGAATTAGAATATTTGACGATTGTTGATGATCCTCAAACTTGGCCAGAGAGATTGTATAATGAGGCACAGATAAGGAATACTGTTGAAAGATTGTTTGGAGTGTGGACAAGATTTCCTATTTTAGCATATGGCTGCAGGTCAAAAATTATCTACAACAATGGCTAATATTCTTGCAACTGCAGTGCTGCACAATATTGGAATAAATTCAAATGAGGGTGAGCCGCCTGCAGAAAATATATTAAATTATCATATAGAAATAGGAAATATGCCTAACATAAATAATCTTAATGATATAGCTAATGGTCAGATATTTAGAAATGAAGTTGTTAATTATTATTTTGTCAAACTTGGAAAATACATTTTTTTTCAACGCCTAGACTATAGTTACGAAATCAGCAGACTTTTGTATATAGCATAATATATTACTAATTTTTTTTGTTGTTTAACAGTTATATTTTGTACGTTATAATTAGAGTTTAACAAATGGGGGTAATTCCAGAGACGGCTTCTAACCTAGTTGGAAATAAAATTAGGATTCGATTTGAAAATAAAATACAAATATTTATTTACCCACATTGTGTTATTTGAAAGTGCGAGATACGAAAATATCATACAGGGTGTCTGAAAAGTCTTAGCATGGGCAAATATCTTTACTATTAATAAAGATAGCAACACCAAATTTTAGTTGTACCTTATTGGTTAGTAAATCTACTTTTTTACGTAATTTGACTCTTTCAACCCCCTTGGGGGGTTACGCTAGCGAGTTGAGGTCCAAAATTTTGGATGCAAACCTATGCCGTGTGGCCTCTTCGTTTAAAAGTCTTCAAAAAAGAAACATTGTTTTAGTATTTTAGTATTTATTTATTATTGTAATTCATTTGTAAATGGCAAGCCTATAAAAATTATAACTCGTAAATCGTATAATCGGTCGGGGCACAAGTCGACCATTAGTCGGCCACTTGTGCCAAACAGTACAAGTCGGCGCTGCTATTTTTTGTTTTGTAGGGCACTTTTTTCTAACTTTTTTCCAACTTTACTTCTTCATTTGTCGTTTTTATATGTTTTGTTTTTTGACATCTGCGCAGTAGACCAAAATGCGTACCACGCGCAAACCGAGCGTGTGAGACATGCGCACGGAATTTCAGGAGTTGGACTTTGGTGTCTACATTTGAACCCATTCATTTTTCAGAATATATCTCCAGTAGTTAAGGTACCACTACGTATTTAACTTTATAACTTTGTTCCCAAGTTTTTTTCGACTTTATTTTTCATTTTTTGCCATGTGCGCAGTAGACCAAAATGCGTACCACGCACAAACCGAGCGTGCTAGACATGCGCACGGAATTTCAGGAGATGGACTTTGGTGTCTACATTTGAACCCATTCACTTTTAAGAATATATCTCCAGTAGTTAAGGTACCACTGCGAATTTAGACAACAAAGTACATCCCCTGAAATTTCGTGCGAATGTCTAGCCCTCTTGGTTTGCGCGTGGTACGCATTTTGATCAATGGTAAAACTTTTTCCCCAAGTTTTTTTCGACTGTATTTGCCACCGCGCAGATAGCAAAAAAAGAAAAATAAAATCGAAAAACTTGGGAAAAACGTTATAAAGTTAAATACGCAGTGGTACCTTAACTACTGGAGATAGATTCTTAAAAGTGAATGGGTTCAAATGTAGACACCAAAGTCCATCTCCTGAAATTCCGTGCGCATGTCTAGCACGCTCGGTTTGCGCGTGGTACGCATTTTGGTCTACTGCGCAGATGTCAAAAAACAAAACATATAACAACGACAAATGAAGAAGTAAAGTTGGAGAAAAGTTAGAAAAAAGTGCCCCACAAAACAAGAAATAGCAGCGCCGACTTGTGCTGTAAGGCACAAGAGGTCGACTAATGGTCGACTTTTGCCCCGACCGATTATACGATTTACGAGTCATAATTTTTATAGGCTTGCCATTTAAAAATGAATTACAATAATAAATAAATACTAAAATACTAAAACAATGTTTCTTTTTTGAAGATTTTTAAACGAAGAGGCCACACGGCATAGGTGTGCATTCAAAATTTTCGACCTCAACTCCCTAGCGTAACCCCCCAAGGGGGTTGAAAAAGTCAAATTACATAAAAACGTAGATTTATCAACCAATAAGGTACAAGTAAAATTTGGTGTCGCTATCTTTATTAATAGTAAAGATATTTGCCCATGCTAAGACTTTCCAGACACCCTGTATGATATTTTCGTATCTCGCACTTTCAAATAACACAATGTGGGTAAATAAATATTTGTATTTTATTTTCAAATCGAATCCTAATTTTATTTCCAACTAGGTTAGAAGCCGTCTCTGGAATTACCCCCATTTGTCAAACTTTAGTTATAATAATTAGAATTGTAATTGGCAGGAAGACCTCGGTCATTAGCCTTTTGAGTCATTATGCCTAATAAAGTTTATTGTTGTTTGGAATTTTTTTTTCATTCTCACTGCTGCCCTGGCCATCCCTTGACTGCATTTGCACAACTACCCAATATAAATAATTTAAGCACCTTCTTAAAATAGCTCTATAATTTAAGAACAAGTTACCTAACTTGCGAGTTCAGTTAAGGGCATTAGTCAAATTTTTACATGTATCAGATTTATATCTGTGGTGCTGTTATTATGAATATTTTCAAAAACTGACTATATTGTCCTTATTTGTACACAAAATGTGTTTCATATCACACTATAGATTATTCTGAGAATTTAATGGAGAAGCCGAAAAATAACAATGGAAACATGCAAAAGAAATATTAATTACCTATTCGGTACACAAAATTTGGAAACTTTTATCTGCGGTAGTTTTTGGCTTCATTTCCAGGAAAACAAGACAAACTTTCAATAACTAAAATAATTAAAACATAGTGGAGTCCAACAAAAAATCTTTATGATTATCGGTACACTGTTAGCTGTTTTTCCTTTAAAGCAATATTTAGTTCTAATGACTGCATGCTCTTTTTTATAGCACACTTTATTACTCTAGCTTCTTGCGAATTAAAACTTAGTATATTCTCCCAATTCTGAGGAAGTCAGAATTTTAGGACTTGGTCTCCTCCTACTTCGACCGGTTGATGTATTGAACGGCCAAAAACATATTCATCCATGCCAGTTTTTTTATCTTTCACGGATACAGCGTCTGCTATTTATTTTCAATTTCTTTATACTGTTGAACAATACTGAGTAAAACTTCTTTTTCTGAGGATGATTTCTAAAGTTTTTATTAAATTTGAGATCGATGCCTGAAGTGAAACGTGAACGCTCGAAATGGGATCGAACTTTTAATATTACTATGTTTTAGTGACTTAAATAACTGGATCAATAGAGCTATGTATTTTAGGTAAGGCAGTGTTCCAAGAAATAATTTATTGTTGAAAATAAAATAAATTCTAACCACAACCATGGATTCTGACTACCATGAGAACATAACCGAGGTGTGGGAAGCTGATCCCTTGAATCCCTTCGAATATGAGGAGATGCATCATTACCGATCTATATTGGTATTTGTGCAAATGTACTTAGTGTCAATAATAAAAGTTATTATGTGTATCTTTATTCTGGCCAACAACGCACTTTTAAGTTATGCTATTTTGAAATTTAAAAGACTTCAAACAAAAACGAACTATATTATATTGAATTTTGCTGTATCCACTTTGATAGTTAGTGTATTAGATACAATGACACATCTTGCACAATCTTTTTCGTACATTTTGTATCTAAACAGTACTGCATATGTCGTTTATAATGCTGCTGTACTCTTCTCATTGCAGGTTTCTATCTTCTTAGCTTTACTTTTGGCATTTGATTGGTTCATATCAGCACATTTGAAAAACGTTATGACCACGTACCATAAATTTTATAAGTGGATAATAGGTTTAGTTTACGTTATTCCTCTTATAATTGGCTTATTAAATTTTGTTTTAGTTGAATATGATGAATTGCATAAAATAATATGTGGTTTGGTTTTACTTATAACATATTGCATAGGTTTGTTAGCTGTTATTGTAATTAATATTATAAAACGTCGAACAACGTACACTCAAGAATCTTTAAGGACAACATACGCACTATATATTTCCACTATTTTTTTTTTATTGTGGTTGCCACTTTTATTAATGTTATTCTTATACATGGCGATCATCACATATACTGATCACCAGTATTTAGTAATAATAATATTGTCTTTAATTAATGAGTTTCCCGAGATTGTTGCCTTTTCAGCACCTATCGTAATGACTATAATGTTAATAAAAGTGGATAAGAATTTTAAAATGGCATTTGATTCTTTATTTAAAAGATCGATGAGAAGTTACTTGCAAAGTGATGATAGTATAAATGATGACTTTAATGTTTAGATGAATTGTATAATACCAGCGATTCTATCCACTCTCTGATAATACGTATGTATATATTAGTTTTTAAAGTAATAAATGAACAGGCGCAACTTAGAGGGAACATAGGTTACATGGAAGCATGGGACTATCTAGAGAACAGAGATAATCTAGAATGAGTACTTTTTAGTATATATCTGTCTACCTAGCCCTTCATTTTCCGCTTTCAACCCTGTGTTTGAGCACGTGAAATTTTCTTCTGAATAACCTCAATTATTATCAGTTTAATAGTTTGGTCGTTTGTGGGTTCTTGTAGAATCTATCAAGGATAGTTTTCTACGATAGCAGTGTAAAACTTTAAACCATTTAAATCGTTTTCAAGCCCGTCAAAATTTTAACGAAAACAAAAAGAAAAAAATTTCTGAAATTTTGCATCAGAATTAAAGAAAAGTATTAGAGAAAAATCAGATTCAAATCAAATTACTAACAATAAATCTAACAGTACGCGCACGCTGAACTAAAATTTTGAGCGCAAGGTTGAGTTTTTGGGACAACTGCTTAAAAAATTAATTTCGTTGCATACTTTATAGAAATCCAATTTTTGCAGTTGTTTTCTTTTAAGAGAACTCTTTCTTACCTTATTTCCTTATTTAGTCAGGTACATCTGTCAATAATAATATTATACAACTCACAAATCGTCCAGAACATCTCTCCTATGTTTGCACTAAGCTACGCCTCTCTAAATAGGTATGGTTAACTATTTTGTAGTAATTAACAATTTTTTTTTTTTAATATAAAAGTCAAAGAAAAGATATAATATCACGACATGGCCTAACCGAAGCATCTTATTTTGTAGTCTTTATTTCATGTTTTATAATTATTACAAATATGGTATTTGGTAGTGCCAACACTAAAGTCTGGAATTATGTAAATATGTTAATTTATGTGGTAAGAAACTAAAATATATTTGTTTTTTTTTTGTTACAATCAAAGTAATAAATTAATATTTAAGTAAAAAAAGTCTAATATTTAAATAAAATTGTTAATCGCGTGATTTCAAACGCTAATCAGAAAGCGGGACGTTACTATGTATAGTAAACAAGGGTTCTTTCCGACTGTGATGGTATGTACTTTGTGCTTTTGCTTTGTATTTATTAAGTTAAATAAAAAATATCAAGGGCAAAAGATTTTGAAAAACAAGAAAGTCGTGGAAGGTTTTGTTTAAGGGGTTACGCCACCCTGGCGCTCAGAAAAATAGGTATAAAATTTTTTTTTGACGCAGCCATTAAGTATGTATATAAAAAAAATTTTATTTCACACATATACATAGTAGTTTTATGAACAATTTGCAATATTAACGATTTAAAAAAATTTAAAAATGGCGGAGATATGAGCCGATAAGTTGGACCCTCTTTTGAAAATCCTTGCTGGTGGTGTACGTGATTTCTCAGTTAGGCATTGTCTGAAACGTAACAAAATTTGTTTCATGGCAATCTTCGAAAATGCGAAAAATGAAAAATTTTCAAATTTTGCACGTCCCCAATACAATTAAACCTATATATTTATTATACTTTAACGAAAAAATAAGCGATTTAAATTTAAAATAATCACTAAATAAAGAAAATAGTGTGGAATAATGTCGGTTAAAAGTAGGATTTGTCGGAAAAAATAAAAAAAATTAGGTTTTTACCCCTTAAATACGCTCCTGGATGGCCCATTCGGTATTCATTTTAAAGTGTGATTATCCCTTTATAAGACAGTGTTGAAAAATCGGGAAAAAATTAGATAGGAAAAAATACAGAGGGATTCAAATGTACCGATGTCGGCAAAAAAAGTAATAAAATCGAAAATTAATCGGCGATTGCTCCCTTCCTAAAAAGAATGAAGGCTCCCTTCTGAAAAAGAATGAAGAAACTAAAAAATATGGAAATCACGTATTTCGACGAGCTCTTTCCGATGACGGTTTTAATTTGGACCATTTTGACCCAACAAAAAATTAAAAACTGTGAAATATTTGGGTCAACAATCGAAATTTCAAGTTTTTCCCAAATACTTCCATTTTCCCGTGATTTTTGGTTTAGGTAAATGTATAGCAATAGGAAAGTATTTGAGATTTTCAAGTTTCACATATTAATCCGTTTTTCGATCCCACGTTTTGTTTTCGAGTTATTAGGTACCAAAGAGGGGCCTGCAAATGGCATTTTTCGATCTAAAAAAAGTCAGAAGAATTACTTGCCATTTTCCGATCATCACCAGTTTTAATAGAGTTGTGAAGCTCCGGGTCCTCTACAACCTCCGAAAATTTACACCGATTTAATTCACATTTGCGACCTGTACCCGATTTCAACGGAAATCGCGGAAATTTCGACTTTGACGTTTAATAGCTCCGAAACGAA